>CM038676.1:649131997-649731997 GCA_021605205.1 Aegilops longissima
AACCGGGACCAAAGGCTGGCCAACCGGGACTAAAGGGGGGGCATTGGTCCCGGTTCGTAGCACCAACCGAGACTAATGCACCCCTTTAGTCCCGGTTGGTGCCACCAACCAGGACCAATGGGCCTTGCACAACGGCGTGGTGGTGGGAGTTTAGTCCCCACCTCGCTAGCTGAGAGAGAGCCGCACCTGTTTATAAGGTGCGATCCGCCAACCCTCTCGAGCTCCTCTCTAAAGCAGGCTTTCGGGCCTAATCTGTCTCTATGTGCATGTGGACCTGCTAGGCCTTCTGCGGGCCTGAATCCTGGCCCATGGTAGGGTTTCTAGTCGTATTCAGGCCGTGGGGGCCCAGTAGGAGGCACTTTTTTTTCTTTACTTATTGTTGCTATTTTTATTTTTTTTCCAGTTTTTTTGTTTTGTTTTCTGTATTATTTATTTTCTTTTGTTTTTTGCTTTATTTTTTAATTCTTTTTGCTTTTAGTATTAGAAAAATTATAAACATTCTGTTAGTGCCATTAGTTTTCAAATTTGAAAACACTTTTTTGTTGTTGTTTTCTTTCTTGCTTTATTTGTTTTATTTTGTTTCTACTTACAACAAAATACTTATTGTTGCTATTTTTACTTTTTTTCCAGTTTTTTGTTTTGTTTTCCGCATTATTTATTTTCTTTTGTTTTTTGCTTTATTTTTAATTCTTTTTTGCTTTTAGTTTTAGAAAAATTATAAACTTTCTGTTAGTGCCATTAGTTTTCAAATTTGAAAACACTTTTTTTGTTTTCTTTGTTGCTTTATTTATTTTAGTTTGTTTCTACTTACAACAAAATACTTATTGTTGCTATTTTAATTTTTTCCAGTTTTTTGTTTTGTTTTCTGCATTATTTATTTTCTTTTGTTTTTGCTTTATTTTTAATTATTTTTGCTTTTAGTTTTAGAAAATTATAAACACTCTGTTAGTGCCATTAGTTTTCAAATTTGAAAACTTTTTTTTGTTTTCTTTATTGCTTTATTTGTTTTATTTTGTTTCTACTTACAACAAAATACTTATTGTTGCTATTTTTATTTTATTTTCAAGTTTATTTGTTTTGTTTTCTGCATTATTCATTTTCTTTTTTGTTTTTGCTTTATTTTTAATTCTTTTTGCTTTTAGTTTTAGAAAATTATAAACTTTCTGTTAGTGCCATTAGTTTTCAAATTTGAAAACACTTTTTTTGTTTTTTTGTTTTCTTTGTTGCTTTATTTATTTTATTTTGTTTCTACTTACAACAAAATACTTATTGTTGCTATTTCTATTTTGTTTCGGTTTTTTTGTTTTCTGCATTATTTATTTTCTTTTATTTTTGCTTTATTTTTTAATTCTTTTTGCTTTTAGGTTAGCAAAATTATAAACTTTCTGTTAGTGCCATTAGTTTTAGAAATATTATAAACTTTCTGTTAGTGCCATTAGTTTTCAAATTTGAATAGTTAAAATTTGAATTCTTTGAAGGATTGGTCATGGGCCAGGGGCGAGGCGCATTGGTCCCGGTTCGTTCATGGAACCGGGACCAAAAGGTCCAGACGAACCGGGACCAATGGCCCACGTGGCTGCCCTATTGAGAACATAGTTGACAAGGAGCGAAACGGGATTAATGGTATTACGAGGGCCGAACCAGAAGACATTAAAGCATTTCAAATGAACTCTGAAAAAGTTGAAAGTTGGCATGGTATCATAAATTCACCCACATAGCATGTGCATGTACAAAACAGACAATGGTATGATACTCGTCTGTTAAAAAGTTGGCATGGTTTCATCATAATAGTTGCGGGAGAAAGTCTTCACTTTTTCTTCGCTTGTGTCATTTGCTTATTGCGCCGCAACCATGGATAATCTTCATTGTTTATCAGGATGCTGGGGTCAGCCTTGACTTTGAAGGGAGGAATTTCATGAAACTTTTCATAATCTTCAGAGATGTCTGTCTTGCCCTCCACTCCCACGATGTCCCTTTTTCCTGAAAGAACTATGTGGCGTTTTGGCTCATCGTATGATGTATTCGCTTCCTTATCTTTTCTTTTTCTCGGTCTGGTAGACATGTCCTTCACATAGATAACCTATGCCACATCATTGGCTAGGACGAACGGTTCGTCGGTGTACCCAAGATTTTTCAGATCCTTTGTTGTCATTCCGCATTGTGGGTCTATTCTGCACTCGCCGCCTCGACAGATTGACCCATTTGCACTTAAACAAAGGGACCTTAAAATCATGTCCGTAGTCAAGTTCCCATATGTCCACTATGTAACCATAATATGTGTCCTTTCCTCTCGGTTGTTGCATCAAAGCGGACACCGCTGTTTTGGTTGGTGCTCTTTTGATCTTGGTCAATCGTGTAAAATGTATTCCCATTTATCTCGATCCTTTGTAAATCAATACAGTCAAAGATGGTCCCTGGACAACAAGTACAACTCATCACAAACAGTGTTGTCACCTCCGAGACGTGTTTTCAACCAACTGCTGAAAGTCCCGATGTGTTCATATGTAATCCGATCGTCAGACCGCTCCGGTGTTTGGAGCGCAGATCGTTCTTGTGTTCATCGACATACGGGTCACCAAGGTAGAGTTCGTAGAACTGTAGTGTGCTTGAGACCAAGAATACCCTTCCAAGCGTGTTTTTCGGTCAGTCCCCTCATACCGCGATTTAGGGAGACCTATCTTCTTAAGGCCAGGAATGAAGTCAACACAAAACCCGATGACATCCTCTGCTTGATGGCCCATGGAGATGCTTCCTTCGGCCTAGCGCGTTACATACATATTTCTTTAGGACTCCCATGAACCTCTCAAAGGGGTACATATTGTGTAAAAATACGGGCCCGAATGACAATCTCGCCAACTAGATGAACTAGGATGTGCGCCATGATATTGAAGAAGGATGGTGGGAACACCAGCTCAAACCGACAAGACATTGCACCAAATCACTCCTTAGCCTTGGTATGATTTCTGGATCGATCACCTTTCGAGAGATTGCATTGAGGAATGCACATAGCTTCACAATGGCTAATCGGACATTTTCGGTAGAAGCCCCTCAATGCAACCGGAAGCGCTTGCGCCATAATCACGTGGTAGTCATGAGACTTTAGGTTCAAACTTTTTCTCTGCCATATTTATTATTCCCTTTATATTCGACGAGAAGCCAGTCGGGACCTTCATACTAAGCATGCATTCAAAGAAGATTTCCTTCTCTTCTTTGGTAAGAGCATAGCTGGCAGGACCTTCATACTGCTTTGGAGGCATGCCATCTTTTTCGTGCAAACGTTGCAGGTCCTCCCATGCCTCAGTTGTATCTTTTGTCTTTCCATACACGCCCAAGAAGCCTAGCAGGTTCACGCAAAGGTTCTTCGTCACGTGCATCACGTCAATTGAAGAGCGGACCTCTAGGTCTTTCCAGTAGGGTAGGTCCCAAAATATAGATTTCTTCTTCCACATGGGTGCGTGTCCTCGGCGTCATTCGAACAGCTAGTGCGCCGACCCTTTCCAAAGATTACATGTAAATCATTGACCATGGCAAGTACGTGATCACCGGACGCATGGCGGGCTTCTTCCGTGATCTGCCTCGCCTTTGAAATGCTTGCCTTTCTTTCGACATTGATGTTGGTCGGAAGAAATCGACGATGGCCTGTGTACACATTCTTCCCGCAGCTTCCTGTATATACTATCGGTGTCAAGTAAACGTGCGTGCATGTGTGGTATCCCTTGTTTGTCTGTCCTGAAAGGTTACTGAGAGCGGGCCAATCATTGATGGTCACGAACAGCAACGCCTTTAGGTCAAATTCCTCTTGTTTGTGCTCATCCCACGTACGTACATCATTTCCATTCCACATCTGTAAAAGTTCTTCAACTAATGGCCTTAGGTACACATCAATGTCGTTGCCGGGTTGCTTAGGGCCTTGGATGAGAACTGGCATCATAATGAACTTCCGCTTCATGCACATCCAAGGAGGAAGGTCATACATACATAGAGTCACGGGCCAGGTGCTGTGATTGCTGCTCTGCTCCCCGAAAGGATTAACGCCATCCGAGCTTAAAGCAAACCATACGTTCCTTGGGTCACTTGCAAACTCATCCCAAGATTTCTCTCGATTTTTCTCCATGCGACCCGTCGCCGGGTGCTCTCAACTTCCGCCTTTCTTACGGTCCTCACGTGTCATCGCATCAACTTGGCATGCTCTCCGCTTCGAACATACGTTTCAACCGTGGTATTATAGGAGCATACCACATCACCTTCGCAGAACCCTCTTCCCGGGGCTCGCCGCAACATCACCGTGGTCATCTCGTCTCGATCTTATACCGTAATGCACCGCATACCGGGCATGCGTTCAGATCCTTGTACGCACCATGTAGAGGATGCAGTCATTAGGGCATGCATGTATCTTCTGCACCTCCAATCCTAGAGGGCATACGACCTTCTTTGCTGCGTATGTACTGTCGGGCAATTCGTTATCCTTTGGAAGCTTCTTCTTCAATATTTTCAGTAGCTTCTCAAATCCTTTTCAGGCACAACATTCTCTGCCTTCCACTGCAGCAATTCCAGTACGGTACCGAGCTTTGTGTTACCATCTTCGCAATTGGGGTACAACCCTTTTTTGTGATCCTCTAACATGCGATCGAACTTCAGCTTCTCCTTTTGACTTTCCATTGCGTCCTTGCATCGACAATGACCCGGCGGAGATCATCATCATCGGGCACATCGTCTGGTTCCTCTTGATCTTCAGCAGCTTCGCCCGTTGCAGCATCATCGTGCACATCGTCTGGTTCCTCTTGATCTTCAGTAGCATCACCGTATTCAGGGGGTACATAGTTGTCATCGTACTCTTCTTCTTCGCCGTCTTCCATCATAACCCCTATTTCTCCGTGCCTCTCGTCCAAACATTATAGTGTGGCATGAAACCCTTGTAAAGAAGGTGGGTGTGAAGGATTTTCCGGTCAGAGTAAGACTTCGTATTCCCACATATAGGGCATGGACAACACATAAAACCGTTCTGCTTGTTTGCCTCAGCCACTTCGAGAAAATCATGCACGCCCTTAATGTACTCGGAGGTGTGTCTTGAACCTTACATCCATTGCAGGTTCATCTGCGTGCATTATATATAATTAAGTGTGTCAAAAATTATTACAGAACATCATGAATAGATAATTAAGTGACCAAATTAATAGAAGTTCATCATCACATTAAAACCAAAGTACATACATAGTTCTCATCTAACAACATAAAGCTCTGCAGAGCATCTAAATTAATTAAACCATACATTGAAACTATGTAAAACATTTCAATGCGAAAACAAATGCGGTCATAATCGCAACCAATGTAACAACTGATCCAACGGTATAATGATACCAAGTCTCGGTATGAATGGCATATTTTCTAATCTTTCTAATCTTCAAGCGCATTGCATCCATCTTGATCTTGTGATCATCGACGACATCCGCAACATGCAACTCCAATATCATCTTCTCCTCCTCAATTTTTCTTATTTTTTCCTTCAAGAAATTGTTTTCTTCTTCAACTAAATTTAACCTCTCGACAATAGGGTCCGTTGGAATTTCCGGTTCAACAACCTCCTAGATAAATAAAATCTATGTCACATTGGTCGGCATAATTGTCATAAACAATAAATGAACCAATATTATGAAAAGATAATATATACCACATCCGAATCATAGACAGGACGAGGGCCGACGGGGGCGGATACCAAAACCATCGCACTATTTAAGATGCAATAATAAAAGTAAGAAAATTATACAAGTATCTATATAAACAAACAAGTAAGAATTTTTTTTCCTTTCAGAAAGAAGATAAGAACAAGAGGCTCACCACGGTGGTGCCGGGCGACGAGATCGGCGCAGGCGATCGACATGGTGAAGACGGGACGGACGTGATGACCGCTAAACCTAGAAAAATATTGAGGAAAATGGAGCTTGGAGGTCGAGCTTGGAGAGGAGAAAGCTTAAGTAGTGTGGCTCGGGCATTCCATCGAACACCTCGTGTGCATAGGAGGTGAGCTAGAGCACCACAAAGCTCTCCCCTCGCCGGCCAGGAAAAACAGAGCAGTGGGAGTGCTCTGCTCGCGGGCGAGGGGTATATATAGGCAACTCATTGGTCCCAGCTCATCCCACGAACCGGGACTAAAGGGCAGCCTTTGGTCCCTGTTCATGCCACCAACCGGGACCAATGGTGGTGGGCCAAGAGCGAGGCCCATTGGTCCGGTTCGTCCCACCAACCGGGACCAAAAGGTCCAGACGAACCGGGACCAATGGCCCACGTGGCCCGGCCGGCCCCCGGGGCTCACGAACCGGGTCCAATGCCCCCATGGGTCCCGGTTCTGGACTGAACCGGTACTAATGGGCTGGCCCGGCCTGGACCATTGCCCCCTTTTCTACTAGTGGTGGACGCGGGGGCTAGGCAGCGGACACGAATGCGGGAGCCGGTCATGCAAAACTGTTCGCATACGTCCGATTACATTTTGGAAGAATTTAAACGAAAAGGGACAAATTTGATGCATATTCGAATGCACCAGATAATATTCGTTCATACTTGGACACTTTTTACATAAAACCAGATACTTTTCATCTAAACGGGAGCAAATTCGTTACATTATACATATTTCAACTACACCGAACTCTAAACCTAGCCTAAAATGACGACCGTGGCCAGTATACCCATCTTCGGCCGGCCATGAGCCTCGGCAGCCATGAACGTGGGAAGTGAAGCTATCCGCCTCCACTTCGCTGGCCAACGGCTAATCGGTTGATAGTGTTGAACCCACCAAGCTTGGCCTTCATGGGATAAAGGCATCGACGACCTCCCATGCACTACTCTTCATCGTTGTGGCGGCAATCATGGACGTGCCGACTTCATGGTCATGGCAGCGGGGCGCGGCCGAGCTGGCGACCTAGTCTTCATCCTCGCTCCTACTGAACACCTCATCCGCCGTATCATTGAACTCCGTAGGCAGCTCCTAACTCTGGCTGAAGAAGGCGGTAACGCCATCAGTCACGGTGGATGTCGAGGGCGAAGCGATAGGACTCGAGAAGCGCCTCCTGCTCGGGCACATCCACGTCTGACATTATGATGTGTCGGCAGCGAGAAGCTCCTCCTCGCGCCGGTGTTTGTCGACGAGGCAGAGGATGTAGGCCTAGTCGGCCAGCCCCTGTCGGGATGTGCCCTTTCGCTCCTCCAGCACCATGTCCATGTAGGGAGCACGGGCCTCGCCCATGGTGATGCCTACATTGGTCAGCACGGAAGGTGGTGCCGTCTCGGCCACCTCTGCCATACGCGCATCCACAACACCAGCCTCTAGTAAGCTCGTCCGTTTGGCGCCCTACCAGCCGTCCGCAATAGCGGCGATCTCCTCCTTTTCGGACGAGATACCTTCCCACAAAGCTTTGGAGCTCGAGGAGGCCATGGCGGGTGTGGTGAGGAGGAGGGTGGATTGATGCGGCCGTGCAGCTGGCCCGGTGTGTAAATAGCTGGCGGAGGGCAGGCCAAGCGGCGAGGCTGGGTGGCCCCGGAGTAGCTTCCTCAACAACCGTGTACGTTTAATGGAGGGAGACGGATAGACTGCACCGTTTGAATGCGGATAGATGATGTGTGCACTGGGAAGTGGCGCGCCAGCTCTCTCGGCCGGCATGCTACTTCAATGCCGGCTCGAGTGAGCGATACGCTGCGCTTGTGCGGGAGGGGTTTTAGGTGGGCCATGTTAGTCAGACGCGGGCGTGGTAGCGGTACGGATGCCCGCAAAGCCGCCCCGCTCCCCGTTTTGTAGGAAAAAGTGCGTCCGCACTACTCCACGTTGGATGGCAAAATACCTCTAGACCGCGCGGTCCGGACGGTTGCAGGTGGTTTGAGGGTTAAGATGCCATTAGTAACTAGTTGTAGATTTAGCACAAAGTAGAAATTACTCTTTGACGCGTGCACAGCTCTGCTAACGAAACTACCTTGCCCTTGAAAATCTAGAATATCAAATGTTTCAAATACACAGCAAAGACTTTAAGAAATACAGTGCTACGTAGAGATGAAGACTAGATTCCACGCTACTACAAGCTAATTAAACACAGTGTTTTCTGTCAATAGGCCAGCTCTAACGGTCTTCCTGAATGGTTACAGTTCCCTGAATCTATGTAATGTCTGTTCTAAAGCTTCTTCACGTGCTTCCGCAAACTATTAGTCTTCAGTTCGGTCCTCCTTGATTTGTGTGACAGCCGCACATGTAACTGCATTCAAATAAGATTCGTGCAAACAAAGTGCCATTAGTACGCAACACTAAATACTGACTCAGATGTGCCTCTCAAGGACAAAAGAATTTACGTTGTAGTTCGACGTGTCGCCCCGTGACACAAACAATGGTATAATCCTTCTACTGGAGCTGGGTTTCGGAAACTTGGTCTCTTAGATCGTCGACATGGATTCCGAATCTGTACGCGGTGGTACCTTTCGAATGATCATTTGCAGCTGCAAATAGGAAACATTGTTGCAGCAGCCATCAGTGGGTGTTTCGTTAGTACTTCAAACAATAACATTTCAGCTAAAACAAAAGATATCCCGTGGAATGATACTATACATTACTGAGCATTACTACTGCTGCTAATATTACCATCTATTGCTTTTGGTCTAATTCACCATATATAGTGCAGAAATATGCATTATCACTTGCCAAAACGACGGACAAGAAAGCATCCAATAAGAACACTCTATATGGAAGTATATATAAAGAACAAGGTGACATTATCGATTTAGAGCAATTTAAATTATGCTGCTTAGAGTGCTGAGAGGTACGTAGAAAGCTGTCTTAACAAAGCATCATACCTAGATAAAACAAATAATGAATAATTCTCACAGAAGAACAAAACAAATATTAACCATTTAGTTTTGGATACGAGAGCATTCATTTTTTAACATTTTTTTGGAGGGAAAAGAACAAGGAGATTCCCCTACCTTACATACATATCACTATATCTGGCAGTAGATTAAAACTACAGAGAGTGGGAAAGCCTTTCTGTTTTTCCATTTGATCAGAAGTAATAATGAAGTTTTTTATTGCAAGAAATATTATATCTATGAATTTGTTAGTGTCCAAACCTGTAAAGTTGAATGTAAACGAGGGTTTCCACCAAGACTTGAACGCCAAAGCTACAGAAGATTTGGAGGGACCTAACTTTCCCTATTAAGAAAGGAGCATTGAATATCAGAGATAATGGAATAAACAAATACTACACTTCATACTTCAGTTTTTTTCTCTATGTATAAATAAAAAATTTAGTTAAAAATTTTCTCTACATATTTTCACACACATTATTTTGGGAGTTGTTCAAAACCATTTAGGGGTGCTACTGCATTTGTAACGTGATATCACCCATACATAGTGTTTCTAGCACTAGAACCTCTCTTTGCTATTAACAATTGGAGGCATATTAACAAAGATGGGTAACAGACCTTTACTAGTAAGTTCTTATTAGCCTGCCAGTTTGCAGCTATCTGAAACGAGGAATTGTCGGCATCATCTGTTGGTTCGTCCTTACCCACCCTAGAAAAAAGGTCATGTAAAATTGAATTCAATTGAGTTGATGAAAAACTGAAAACCATGAGTTCATTGTACGCTTACCTTGTGGCTAGCTCAAACCCAAAATCAATGTAGTTTGTAATTTTGCTTGCTTCTGTGGGAATCACAGAGTATACCTAATGGGCACACACAAATACATAGATTTGATCAAATCCCAAAAAATTGTGATTTGCAATGAGATAACTAAATAATAAAGTTTCATATTTACATTCAAGAAATTTCACGAGACTAAACTATTATTACTAACTGTAACTCTTATTCACAGTTGATTGTGCATCCTTTAATTCCGTCATTTATGTCAATTATCCACAATTATACCTCATTCTACTAACATTCACATAGCATAGGACAAGATACATATCTATAATCAAATTTAGCATGTGTTTACTATATCAGTTCAATTCAAAGAATAGAAATTGTGATAATCCTCAATACTAAATATTCAGGATACTTGTATTCAAGTGTACAGATGATGCATTCAACGGCTACCATGTAATGTCAGCACACTTCTCTAACACTAAAATATCCTAAAAGCAAAAAGAACGGGAATTACCAGGAAGGTACATACACAATAATAAACAAGAATACAACTAGTAAATGATGTGTATATATTCTAACAAGACAACTAACTAAGCTAATCCTTAAAAACTGATATACTATTTTTTTAGTTGAACTGATATGTAGTAAACTGACGAGGAGAATAGACCAGACATACGTTTAGTCTAAAAAAAACATATAGCAGGCTAATAAAATGGGAGGCAGATCAGTCTTAGGGATCACGAATAAAATAGAATTGCATGCCATTCCCTGTATAAAAACAGAACAACGTACAAAACTGAATCATGTCAAAAGATAATATAGAACATATCTCCTCACCTGCCTTTGGACAACCTGGTGCTGATAGAATGACGCAACCAGCTGCACATCAAGGAAATTGTATGAGATTCAACAACGGTAATGGTGTAATGATTCAATCAAGGCAATAAATTAGTGTTAAGTTTTACTTGGTAACAATTTTTGGAAACCACTGTCTTGTTGCAAAAAATTAGTTGACCGTTGCAAGAAACATACATAAAAGGCATCTTTAACTGTGATTGGGAAAATTTCTATTTCTCACTGAAAATCCAAGAATTTTACAAAGATTTTCATAGAAAAGCAACACAAATTCTGGCATATTTCACAATGATGGTACTCATGTATCCAGAAGCACCAGCACTATGTGTATGTATTCTTATCAAAAGATTTTTGTAAGTTACAAAAAGTGTAAAGCTTTTCTTGATAAACAAATGAGGAAAAACTGTAACGAACCTGTGTGCTTCTGAGAAGCTCTAGAGAAAAATTCAGTGAAGGGCTGAGTGGACTATCTGAACCCACACCGTAACTGATTCCATAATCCCAGTTCTTCAAGTCCTCAAAAGGAAAAGTCTTGTTTCCAGCGGTACCTAAAAATGATGCATCAAAAAAGGGCAAATGAAAGTATAAATAAAGGCCCTGAAATTCATACATGACAAGAAAACAACAGACTTGTAAAAGTGCAAATAAATCTGAAATTTACATTTGTCCAAATGATTTTTTCTTCGTGGCAAAGCCTTTCGAAACATTTGGATAAATGTAAATCTCAGCTTTGTTAGGAAGCCATCATATGAATGCTAAGAACAAACTCCAAAGCCATAACAGAAACAATCCATGCATGCTAAAGAAACAACAGGATTGGCAAGCAATATAGAATACTTTAGTATGTATTATGCTTCACCCTACAACTTCACAGTTTTTCCTATTGTAAGCCCAATAACCAGTTGATACATGTATTAGACTATGTGCTTGCTAATTTTGAGTAATCCGGGGTCACAAACTATATTATTTCCAGAAAATGTGGGTATGGTCTTCTGCTTATATTTCCATAAAAAGATAAAAGTGTCTATAGTGTTACACCTTTCTCCAAGTGCACGTGTATGGTCTTTCCCATTGTGACTAAAACAGTGTAAACGCAGTCTCTGAAATATAGAGCGATGTTGAATAAAGAAGTGGATTCTAAAATATACACGTATAAAAACAATAGAATAAATGTGTGGCACTATAGACAGTAGGTTCAGTAAAAACTACACTTCAAAGAAGTGGATTCTAAAATGTACGCACTTAGGGGCTTGTATTGCCCCCCTGCCCTACAAAGTATAAAAAACATAGTGTGGTGAAAAGGTTTAGTAACACTCACTTAGGGGCTTGCATTGTGCCCCTGCACTTAATCCCCCTATTCTTCCAACCAACCATGCACCATAGGGTACCACAGAGACAGAGGGTACCCCACCGGATACTGCAAAGAAAGGTAATATGAACATAGTATAATCTGATTGGATATATGAATAACATAACTAAGTAAAATTGATTCAATTAAAGTTAGCGTGGGTATATCCTTACAGAGAGATGGCACAAAAGATGCCCCCAATGATAGATTCTTCGAATCATATCTCAAACCCATGATACCACTGTCTTCGGAACAAATGCTGCAAAACAGAAAGAAAAATCATCTTTGTCACTTATGGTTTGTACTCATATTTAGATATAAATAGCAGGAAAAAATATTCTAATGCATATAGTGCAGGGTCTTTTTAATACCATCAGGTAACAAGTTAGTGAAAATATATGTAACAGCTACATGCACTGCACGGTATATGCACCAAAATGATGCAAAAAATAAAATAAAATATTACAGCCTACCTGTTTCCAAAATGCAAAGGCATTGCATAAAAGGCACCAATACCATATTTAGGAGAATGTGCACTCGATCTGAGCTTCAAAGTGCTGTATATAAAAAATATAAGCAAAATCATCACTATCCACATGCACTTAGGCCATCAAATTGGAATCGTTAAAAGCTTTTACTATTGAACAATAAAGATCTTACGATTTCGGCGTTGACACAAGAAAGTGCACAAAGGTATCTGGATTATCCAAATCACTACAAAAACACAGTCAAGTCACATTGTGTTTAGGGTATAGTTAACAGGGATATCATAAATTCATAATTAATAAGTGTAAGTACATAAGAAATATGACATTTGGTAAACAATGCAATGATGACTACCTCTGCCATCGAAGCTGAGCCTCCCCGCCACCTGGTGACGCCTAGCGAAATATAGTTAGGGAAAAACCAAATTTTTGTTGCAATATATAAAATAGCCAAGAGGAAAATTAAATCCTTAAAATAGAACGGCTAGCAATGCATACACAAAACCCATTGATCTTCGTCGATCGACCTCCTACCAAGTAATATATCCAACAAAACCGCACATGCATGATCACAACCAAAACTGGAAGAAAAAATAATATGATATCATGAATGACTGTTGCTGGATACAGTTGCAGTCAGATCGACATGAGGATCCTCCACCATCTTGAGCATGACCCCTGCGTTTACGCTCCCAGCTTGATTGAAGTAGTCGTCGAACAGGGCGCGCAGCGAGGGCTTCCCGAACCACAGCTCGTACCCTGGCACCAGCATCCTGCATGCATGCTCAAGACCACCATCAGTCACTTCAGGTGCATGCAATTCATAGACTAATTCCTTTTTTGAACTTATCAATTCGTAGATCAACTTTTATAAAACTTAATCCGTAGACTAATTAGCCACCGTTGACACAGCTCTGCAATTCAGAGAACTAGAGTTTTATCCGCAGAAGCTATCCTTCCGGTTCAAATAAACGGAGCATCAACACACACCTATAGTCAAAGCATGAATCTGAATTTCTAAACCCAATAAACCCTATCTGCAGAAACATCGGCACAAAGCATGATACACCTAGTCAAATCCTGTCCACGAGCATAGTAGCTAACCAACAGCGAGCTTTTTCACGGGAGACGAGCAAGCTATGTGGGCGATCAAGGGGGGACGCACCTGGTGCGGGCGGCGTTGGGCGGGGGGTCGATGAGGGGCGGCACCTCCACCTTCGGGTCATGCTTCTTCTTCGGCGTCGGCTTCGGCGTCGGCGTCGGCTTCGGCTCCGGCATCTGCTTCGGCTTTGGCGGTGCCGCCGGCTGCTGCTCCCGCACCGGCTTGCTCCGGGAACTCCCCATCCCTATGCTGCGCCGCCGATCGCCGGTCTCCTCCTGTAAACGTATGACCAGAGATGATTTTGGAGGAGAGATCGCACAGCCTTAAGGCTTGGGTGAATTGTATATGTATATAGGAAAGAGTACATGGCTTTTACGTTATTACAATCACAGCAGATCAGACCTAACAGCTGCCCTGTACGGTTTAAATACCATACACGGTTTAAATACCATGCACGTTACTTAGCCGGACTCATATTGCTACAATAAACGGTTTAAATACCATACACGTCAACTCAAAAAATATGCTCGCCGCGAGCATGGAATGCCGGATTTGATGAGAGGTATTTGTTGCGACTATGTTATCACACCATAATACACGTGGACAACTCGCTTCACTTTGGTGAGCCACCTTGGATGTCCGCAAAGCTGCATATCAGCGATGGAGCCGCGTCGAGCTCGGGCCGGTGAGGAGGTGATTCATCATTCTTTTCTTCGGTGGTTGCTGTGGTGATGCCAGAGGCAGGTGACGGACGCTGGTGTCAAGCTCAGAGATGTTCTGCTATCTTTTCAGTTTTGTCATGTCGGTCTTTACGTGACTTGTACTTTGTTCTTTATGATATAAATAAGACACGTATTACCCTGCAATAAAAGTGGCTCCGATTTACGAAAGATGAGATTGCACCCATATGATTTCATCGGTAGCATTAGTCAATGCCTTATGCTCAGACTCAGTGCTTGAGCATGACACACTGGCTTGTTTCCAAGCATTCCAAGCGACGGCTTGTCGCGCTCTCGGTCCTGGTGAGTTGTGCGCGTGCGGTCCACTTAGTCACAGAAAGGAGTCGTAGGGACATCCCGATTGAAGCACATTGGTCAGGGAAATGAGATGTACGAATATGTCGACTGAAGCACATTGGGAAAAGTCTGAATAAAACCTTGAACTCGTACTTCCTGTCGAAATTAGACCCTTACCTTCTGATCCCTGAAATCAGTACCTCGTAATCATCAATCCCGGTCAATCCTAACCTTGCAAAATTCTAGACTAGTTTGGTGCACTAGGAAAACGCAATCCCCACCAGGGTCATCCTCTTCTCTCACTAACTTGGTGGAGCTACAGTCAGATCCATCAATCTGCATCTGCATGCCGCGCGCACACACAATGAAACGATGTGGCAGCTCGGTGATGTTGGTGCCGTGTGCAGCTCCGGGAGTGGTTGTGCGACGGCAGACGAGGGGCTTGCCGGCCAATGGCGTGCAGCCCTGGGAAACATCTTTACCTAGCTGATTGAGCGCACGAGAGCTTGCAGAGCGCAGCTTCACGGAGAGGAAATGAGGAAGACGACAACAATGGCGGCGGTGCTTGATCAAGCGAGTGGTTGGTGTCGTCGCAGTAGCTAGCCCGACATGCTAACGACGATGGTGGATGGAGCATAAGAAATGCGAGATCCAGATGGACATCACCGTCCGTAGCGTACGCACGCGTCCAGGCTAGGCAGTGTCCCCGCGGGGCGTGAGTGTTCCGCCGAGTTGTGCTACTCCAGAACCCCAGATCGACCAAGCATCCAGTGGATAGTAGTTTGCTGCACTTGAAAAGCTAGCTAGCCTCAAGGATCCATCAGGTGCTTTCTCTACACTTGCGTACGTGCATCTTCAAGTTCGACCAATCGAACAACCACTCTTCTGTTCAGTAGTTAGATTCTTGGGGCAGGCCATGACAAAGCCTAGGAAGTTGAGCGCGGGCCGGCGGCCTAGGCGCCCCACAGCGCCAATGAGGCAACGCCACACACGGCGGCAACCATCTCCGGCGTCTAGTACGATCAAAGCTCCCAGACCTCTCCCTGCCCCTTCAATTCTGGCTGGCCATCTCGCGTCTTTTTCTTATCGCAGACGTTTCAACAAAGGAGAGAACGACAGGGAGGAAGAGGTAGAGGAGAGGGATGGATATGACATGCGGACCCGTATTGTCGGTGAGAGTAGCAGGTGAACCCAGTTGGGATTGCCTTTTTTCCGGTGTGCCAAACAGGTTGAAGGTCGATATTAACCGGGATTGATAAGTATGGGGTGCCGATTTCAGAGATTAGAAGGTGAGGGTTCAATTTCGACAGGGCGTACGAGTTCAAGGTTTTTTTCAGACTTTACTCAAGCACATCGGCTCCGAAGATCCTGAGCGACACGGCCTTTCGCGCTCTCGGTCCCGGCGAGCTGGGCATGCATGGTCCACTCGGCTCCGCGTCAATATACCGCGTGCATCATAGTGAAGATCATCCCGACGTCGAAGCGAACCGTCCCGCCTACAGGAAGACGCCCCCGTCTACACAGTCGGGGACAACACGACTGCGTGACCAGTGTTGGAAATAATCTTGACATGTGACTTGTGAAACATGCATGTGTGCACAATGTGTAAGTACTAGCAGGTCAGTGACAAGTGGTACATGTCGTTAGTGCATGCATTCTTTTTCTCGAATACGCACGAGTGTGCGTATCATCTATTATAGAAGAGTGAGGGAAAAATCCCAAACCACCATGGATGTTACAGAGTTTTAAACGCTACAGTAACATCCGCTCATAACGATCAATCCACCGCTCCACCTCTACAAACGTGGCAGTCGGGACTACTCACTCCCTACCCACCCTACCAGAAGATCAAACATGCTGCCTACTTCGCCCTTCAATAGACTCGCCTGCTTCCAAGCCTTGCCCTCCGTGACGATGCGCCCAACAACCTACTGTACGGATGGTACAGCGCCATCGAACACAATTGCATTCCTATGCTTCCATAACTCCCAAAGCCCAAGGGTGAGGAGTGCCCGTATCTCCTTCGGCTTGCGAACACTCGACGTTCGCGCAACACACCAATCCTTTAGATTGTCTTGGACCGTTGGGGACCACTGCGGCTTGCCCAGGGCCGAGCACAGAGTTCTCCAAACTGTTCTAGCAAACACACATGTCAGCAGGATGTGATCAATGG
Source organism: Aegilops longissima (assembly GCA_021605205.1). Taxonomy (NCBI): domain Eukaryota; kingdom Viridiplantae; phylum Streptophyta; class Magnoliopsida; order Poales; family Poaceae; genus Aegilops; species Aegilops longissima. The sequence goes on from CM038676.1 coordinate 649,148,596, forward strand.
TTTCGTCCTTCTGATCGCAGAACGGGTAGGCATCCTGATGCGGGAGACCACGGCGGGCGAGTCTGTCTGAAGTCCAGCATCTGTTTCGCATAGCCAGCCAGATGAAGAAGCGACACCGGAGGGGAGCCCGAGATCGCCAGGAAAATTCCGCCGTCGGCGCCACTTCCCTACCAACGAACCGTGCCGCATAGGCCGACCGTACCGAATATTGGCCGTTCGTTTCCCAGGCCCAAGTAATGACGTCATGGACGTGCTCCTGGAGCTGGATCCCATGTAGTCTCTGCCAAATCTCCAGATAGTCCACCAGATCCTCGTATGCCATGTCGGGTTTTATGTCCCGAGTCCAGGCTCCCATTGAGATAGCATCTTGTACTGTGCGTGTGCGCCTTGCTCACTTAGAGATCCTTTCATAGATTCCAGGGGCGAACTCCTGAATTCGCATCCCATGTAGCCAGCGATCCTCCCAAAAGAGAGCTTCCTTCCCGTTTCCAATCGTCACCTTGGTAGCCGCCGCGACTAATGCTAGAGATAACTTGGGGAGGCTGAATTTGAACTCCGTCCAAGGGCGACCACTGTCCACCCGACGTAACCAGGCCCAACGAGACTGCATGTCAATGTTCAGCCACCTGAGGCACGGGATCCCAAGGCCTCCCGCCCATCTTGGCAAGCACACTTCCTCCCAAGCTACCGAGCAGTTCCCACCGTTAGCCTGAGCCTTTCCACACCAGAGGAAGGCTCTGATTATTTTGTTTATGGCCGTTATCGTCTTTGCCAGAAGGTCCAAGGCGAGCATCGAGTGAATAGGAATCGAGCAGAGCACCGATATGACCAGAACAAGCCTGCCACTCTTAGGCAGGGTTGCCGCCTTCCAGGTGGGCAGGCGCGCTGCCACCTGCTCCACCAGGCCGCTAAGTTGCGCTGCAGATGGCTTCCTTAGGCCTAGGGGGAGACCTAGATATTTGCATGGGAAGGACCCAATGCGGCACCCCAAGGCTTCTTCCACCCGTGCCACCTCTTCCTGAGAACACCTGATGGGCATGGCCGAGGTTTTGTGCATGTTAACCCGAAGCCCCGATGCCACGCCGTAGATTTGTAAGATCCTAACTGTCGTAACCAGATCCATGTCCACCGGCTTGAGGAAAAAAATCACGTCATCCGCAAAGATAGACATGCGGTGCTCACATCCCATGCGTGCCAATGGCGCCAGAAGACCAGAAGCGGAGGCCAACTTGAAGAGGCGATGTAGGGGTTCCATGACAAGGATGAACAACATCGGCGATAGCGGTCCACCCTGACGAAGGCCGCAGCAGTTGAAGATCGGGGCCCCGGGCACCCCATTAACCATGATACGTGTTGTGGAGGTGGATAATAGTCCCGCGATCCAGGACATCCACTTTGCGCCAAAGCCCATGCGATGAAGAACTTCCAGGAGGAACGGCCATTTCACTGTGTCGAATGCTTTGGATATGTCCAACTTGACCATCAAAGCCGGCCGCTTCAAGGCATGAAGGTGGCGGGCTGTACACTGCGCCAGCATGAAATTGTCATGAAGAAGCCGTCCCTTGACAAAAGCGCCTTGATGTTGGCCCACCAAATGGGGTAGGTCCTCGGAAAGACGACATGCCAACACCTTGTTGAAAATTTTCACCGCGCCATGAACCAGACTCACCGGGCGGTAGTCTTTTAACTCCTCGGCTCCCTCTCTCTTTGGCAACAGAGCCACTAGAGCTTTGTTGAGTGATGCTAATCCACGCATGTCTCCATGGTAGAATGCCGCGAGGGCATTCATGAAGTCGTCCTTGATGATATTCCAGCATAGCGCGTAGAAGCGGGTCATAAAGCCATCCGGCCCGGGTGCCTTGTCCATGGGCATGCTTTTGATCACATCGACAACTTCATCGGCCGTGAACGGTTCCTCCAAGTGTTGCAGGTCCATGGAGGGGAGGTCTAGTTGTGCCAGGTCAATCGTGAACTGGCGACCCTCGGTGGAGCCAAACAATGCCCCGTAGTATGAATCCACAACTTCCGCAATCTTCTCTTGGCCGGAGACAACCCCGTCGTTCTGCCGGAGCGACATGATCACATTCTTCCGTTGTCGGTGCCTGGCATGGCGATGAAAGAACTCCGTGTTGGCGTCCCCCTCCTTCAGATGCAGCAACCTAGATCATTGTCTTGCGGTCGACCGTTGTAGGGAGGAGAGACCCAAGAGCTTCCTTTTCAGAAGTTTCCGAAGCCCAAACTCCTCATGGCTCAGCTGTCTAGTTTCCATGGCCACATCAAGACGTAGGATCAACTCCAGCGCAATTGCGATCTGCATGCGTATATTGCCAATCCACTTGTCATTCCACCGTTGGAGGTGTTTAGCTGTGGCCCTCAACTTGTTATTCAACACCATGTAGGGGTTGCCCTCCGAAGGTATGGAGTGCCACGCCTCCTGCACCGTTTCCATGAAGCCCGGAGCCTTAGGCCAAAACCTTTGAATTTGAAGCGTTTCCCATGTTGAAAGTCTGCGTGCAGATCCACCAATAGTGGACAGTGGTCCGAGATCGCCGAGCTCAACGCCATTAAGAAGCTGGAAGGGTACAGATCCTCCCAACAGTTTGTCCCGAACACGTGATCGATTCTTTCCAACGTGGCCCTTGACCTCTCGTTGGACCACGTGTAGCGTCTCCCATTCAAATAAATCTCCTTGAGCTCCAACCTATTCAGTTTGGATCGAAAGCGGCTGATCATGCGACGGTTAACAGAGTCATTGTTCTTATCCTCCGGATTGACTAGGAGATTGATATCACCAATCAACAGCCACGGGCCAGCCAAAAGCTCCCGGACTTCCACCAATTCCCTCATGAATTCCACTTTGGCCGCATCCTCCGAGGATGGACCGTACACACCCGTTAGCCACCACATTGGTGCACCCAGGGGCTGCACAAGGGCGGACAGCGTGTTTTCCGAGCGGTGAGGGTTGGACAATGAAACCACAAGCGAGTCCCAAGCTATCAAGATGCCACCGCACGTCCCACTCGCTGGGAGGTAGTAGAAACTTTCAAATTTATTACCAAGGCATTGTTTGACAACCTCCGTTGTTACAACCTCCAACTTAGTTTCTTGGAAGCACACGATGCTAGGGTCTACCTGCTAGGGTCTACCGAGATCACCACTTGAAAGATAGCGTGCCTCCTCGCCGGTGAATTGAGCCCACGAACATTCCACACAAGCATTTTCATCGGTTGTTCAGCCATAAAAACAGCCCACCATCACCACCGGGGCAAGGAGCTAAACCCTCGCTCCTTCCACCTCGTCCTGCATCGGGAGAGCCGACGGCTCCCAACCAAAGAGCGCAAGTATAGCAGCAATGTGGGTATCGTTCAACGGCTGTTCGAACAAGCGGATATACGCCTGCAACACCTCATCACAGATCGTGTCGCCTTCATGGGCTAAGCAAAGCGTGCGGATGATCACTTGCTGCTGCTTGCTAGCCGCTGAGCCCTGGGTCCTTCTTCTTGCCAAACGCACACTTCGCCTGGGTGTGGATAGGTCCACCTGCCTCTTCTGCCGGGTGCGCTTCGTTGGGGGGGCGCAGGAAGCAGGGTTTTGAAGAATGGGAGAAAGCGCCCTCTGTTGAAGGCCTTCAGTTGTTAGTTAGATGTATGGAGAGATTAGTTAGTGGCCTAGCTAAAAGGATGGTTTGTTGAAGGCGCGCACTGAGAGATCCAGTCACGGAAAGATAACTAGTATCCATGCTAGGTGAGTTTGTTTGAGTAGTGGCCGGTTGGCCGAGTGAGCTGCATCATGGAGAGATTTCAGTATGTGCTGGTGCATGGAGATAGTGGGCATGATTAGTGCCTAGAGACTTGGTGTTAGTGGCCGGATGTGGCTGCGAGTGGTGCCTGATGGTCAGCTCCCTATGTATATATAATTCAGCAAAGGAATGAGAAAAGGAGGCCGTGAGGGCTGGAAGAAAACATGTAGTCTTTGTGTCCACCAAGGAGAAGGCACTCTCGGCAAAGCTTTGTGCTCCTCCTTGGTACATGTGTATACGTCTGTGTGTTTGAGTTTCTCCGATGTGTGTGTGTTCTTGAGAGAACCCATTAGAGAGATAGTACAAGACAGTTGATAGAGCTTGAGAGATGAGAGTGTGCGGGGCAGCTCGAGGAGGAACAGCTAGTCATCACATCATCGAGCATTATCACCCCGACGACACGGCGAATCATCATGGCATCGAGGCGAAGCTGTCTAGCATCGCTATGATAGATCATATCATGTCTTCGAGGAGGATCCCCGCGTCGCCGCGGCGAGATGTCATCACGCTTCCGAGGGGGTTCCACTTGGCGGTGTGGTGGAGGATCATCGTGCCACCGAGGAGAATTTCTCAGCGACTCAACGAAGGAATTTGTCCAGCTCCCATACGACTGTCAGCCCGTCGATCGGCCATTTGCCTGGGATGTGACTACGCAATAGTGGGCCGGCTCTTGGATGCCAGTCGATCACGAGATTGAGAGATCATCTCGTTTTGCGTGACTGTGGCCTTCAAGAGTGTTGACAACTAACGAATGCCATGTGCAACAGGCCCGCCCTCGGGGCGCTGGATTGCGTCTGCCAATCTAGTAGCAGCTCTGACATTGTCAATTGGTGTTTATAGAATGCAAACATCACCTAGGCCTCGACTGCGAAGGTGCTGTGATTGGTTTCTGCTAGCGCTTGCTCTTGAGCCCCCAGATCACGCTCGACTTGCGCCAGTCGGATACGCGCAACTAGGGTGGTCTGGCACGTAATCTCCAGAGTGAGATCGGCCGGTGTATAACCCGTAATGGGAGTGTTGAGGAGATATATCCTTAGCGGCAAGCAGTAGCTCCCGAGTGAGTTGTGCCCCACCACGATGTCCTTCACCCTCTGCAGCATTGTGGGATGCTATAGTAGATGGGTCGACTATCGCGCCTCCACGATGGCTTGACACCAGAGGCGGCATACCAGCCATGAAGACTTCTGCCACAGAAGAGACTGGGTCACGTAGTTCTCCTCCCCGTCGGAGCACAGTACTACAGAACACACTACCATTGGCAAGCGCAAAATGGCTATCAGTGGCGGGCTTTGGGACAAGTTGAGCCCATCACTGGTAACATGTTAGTGGTGGCGGGCGAGGTTACCAGTGGCAGGCTTTTATACGTGCCCACCACGGCAACTAGAATACCAGTGGCATGCTCTCATTAATGCACAAGTGGCGTGCACTCCGTCCATCCCGCCACTAGTGCCAATTCCAGATAACAAAAAAACTACGCCAACACTTACAATTTTGGGAGATCACCAAAGAGAACCAAATAAGCTATGAGGCCAACTCCACCACGCGGCTCCATCTTGTCCGGGTGCGTCCGTTTGGGGTAGAACGGACGAATAGCGCGGCCCAACATGCGGCCCCAAACGGACAAATGTCCGGATTCCGTCCGTTTTCGACCCATCCCCGGCCCAAACTTGCGCAGAGTTTGGGGTGAAACGGACAGCGCGCGGACGGGCTCGCCGCACGCCCTTGTCCCCCCGTGGCCCGCCTGTCGGGGACACTAGCAGTCCCTTCGCTCCCAACGCTTGCACCCCCTCTCCCCGCCCCACCCCGCCGCCGGCGCCGCCGCTATTCTCCGGCCGCCTCCTCACCGCGCAGCCCCCGGCCGTCCATGCCAAACCACGCCTCGACATGGCCGCCACCACGCCCGCGCTTTCGCCGTAGTTTTGGCCGTCAATCGGAGGAGGTTTGTCCGTCGCCGTTGCAGCGGGCGGTAGAGGGGATAAGACCGTTGGCGACGTACCACTGCGGTCGCGGCAGCTCTAGAGCGGCCAGTAGCCGGCCGCCAACCACCCCTGCTGCATCGAGGTGATCATCGTGGCCTATTTGCCACCACGACCGCAAGGTGTTCGACACTTTGCCCACAAAGGTATGGACAGTGGAGATGAGTTTTTCTTCCACCACTTCATTTGTTCATCGGACGATTCGTCGTCGGATGATGAAGATCTTGTGGTGGCCGCGCTGGTCGTTCACGACCACACTCAACGGTAGCTTCCTCGGTACAGGGGGTCAATCACTGGCCGTGCTCCCAACCTGAACCGCAACAGGGAGAGAGGCCACGCGCTGCTCTATGCCGATTACTTTGCGAACACCCCGCTCTTCAAGCCGGATAAATTCCGTCGCCGTTTTGGAATGGCAAGGCATGTGTTCAATCGTATCCGAGAGGGAATGGTTGCTCATGACCCATACTTCGAGTGCAAGACGGATGCCCTTAGTAAGCTTGGATTCTCCTCTTACCAGAAATGCACCGCGGCCATCCGCATGCTTGCATATGGAATTCCAGGCGATCTAGTGGATGAGTATGTGCGTATGAGTGAGATAACATGTTTGATGTCAATGTACAACTTCTGCCAGGCTGTGATCTAGGTGTTTGGCCCGGAGTACTCGAGGCAGCCAACTGCCGCTGATACAGAGAGATTGTTGGCGACCAACGCAACTAGAGGCTTTCTAGGCATGCTTGGTAGCATATATTGTATGCACTGGGAGTGGAAGAACTGTCCATTTGCTTGGCAGGGCCAATACAAGGGGCATGTCAAAGCGTGCACTGTCATATTAGAAGCGGTGGCTTCGCAGGATCTTTGGATATGGCATTCTTTCTTCGGCATGGCAGGTTCTCACAATGATATCAATGTGCTACAACGTTCTCCAGTCTTCGCAAGGCTTGCAGAAGGCCACTCCCCACCTGTCAACTTTGAGATCAACGACCACCAGTACAACAAGGGATACTATCTAGCTGATGGTATATATCCTCAGTGGTCAACTTTTGTGAAGATAATCTCGAAGCCCCAAGGTGAGAAGAGAAAGAGATTGTCCCAAATGCAAGAGAGTGCTAGAAAGGACGTGGAACGTGCTTTTGGTGTGCTTCAATCCCGATGGGGTATCGTTCGAAACCCTACGCTGTCATGGGATGAAGGGAAGCTTTGGGAGGTGATGACTGCTTGTGTGATCATGCACAACATGATCGTCGAGGACGAGCGTGATGAGAGTATCTTCGACCAAGGATTTGATTATCAAGGTGAAAATGTTGAGCCCATGCATCAAGAACCGGCCACGTTTGAACAGTTTGTCCAATTCCATCTTGAGTTGCGTGATTGGCACACTCACTTGGATCTTCAAAATGACTTGGCGAACGATCCTCTTATTTCTTCAAAAAGGGGCCTGTAGAGGGGGGTGGGAGTGGGGGTGGGGGGGACTTGAACTCATGCCATCCTACATGAGGGCCATGCACACTCACAACTTGGTCTGAAGCGGGGTTTGTGAGCACTTGCGGTCAAAACACCTTTATGTACTTCAGTTAATTTTTTTAAAATTCATTTTTACATTTGAAAAAAATCCAAAAATCATGAATTTTTCCATCTTCTTAAAGAACAAACATCACTATTTTTAAAGGAAACGTTTTTTCTTCTTAACATGCCATGACATCTTTATTAATAAGAGGATGGCATTTTTATTATTTAGAGCATGGAATTTTACTAGTCAATGACGTGTCATTTTTATTTTAAGATGAATGCAGTTTAATAAACAATAAGATGGCAGTTTTATTAGTAAGAGGATGGAAATTTTATTACTACGAGCATGGCATTTTATTATTAAAAGCATGGCATTTTAATAGTCAATAGCATGTTAGTTTTTAAGATGATGGCATTGCATCTATAATCTATAATACCTAAATAGTTGATCCCCACTAACCTATTTCTCTTGACATGCGGAATATCCACATCACTAATCAACATGCAGTCATCTACCTCACTCCACCTCAGCAGTCTAGCCACATCATCAATTCTAACCAAGTTCGTTTTTAGGGGGTTCCACTACATCCGGTGCTTTAGTTAATGGGCTGTACGACATTGGGCGGCTTCTTCGATCTACTTCAAAGCTTTCACCACCATGCCAGCGCCTGCATCATCTACATCTATTCGCCGCGTGCATACAGACCACCTGAGATAGGAAAAGCTGGCCGATCGTCATGATCGCTTGAAGGTACTACGATGGAACCCATAGCGGACGAGATCCCGCTGATGCTGTCGAAGGGAGCTCGACAGCCGCGGCCACTGTGTCTCCGCCCAACGGCGCGTCAACTTCACCCACCCTTTCCTCCTCAACATCTACGCCTATGCCGCCCACGTCGTATCAGATATGCATGGATAGCCTGTTCCCCTTCTACTTAAACTTTTTTTTAAATCCATCGGCCGTCGCCCGTCCACGAGCACACGCCTCCATCAGGTGGAATCAGTGCCCGGCGGACTGATATTTTTGCGGATGTGCTCTTCCTCTCGTTCAACGCAGCGTGGCTTCTCAACAGGACAGGCCGGCAGCGCCGGTCGCCGAACTGCAGCCCTTGGGCGGAGAGGAAGGGGTCTCCGCCCATGCCAGATGTCGTCCGGCGCTCGGGAATGCCATGGGGAAAGGGTGCTGTCCGCCTCAACTGACCACGCCCTAGGAGGCGCACTGTTGGGGATCAGGAGGGACACCTTCAGTCCATGCTCTTCAAAACCTTCTTTATTTGACTCTCTGTTTTTTTCAGTGCGTGAATGAGTGTTTGTTTGTGTGTAGAGATTCAAGTAGTAGGAGGCTGATATATATATTTGGGATGAGGCATGGATCAGATTGCCAATTATGTGAAGCAGAGATAAGAGAATACACATGTGAGGGGCGAGCCGGCGAGGACATCGATAGATAAAAAATTCAGAATGCTTTCATTATGAGACTCAGTGAAGACCGTCTAACATTGATAGTATACAATTTTTCTCGTCAGGTTCTGACAAAACAGCGATGCAGTACGGAGGACTTGATCGTTTACGTTGAAAGAAAGGACTACCTGCAGGGCAACAGGGGTATCTCATATCTATCTCTTTAGCATTCAGGTATGCGAGATGGAATTATAGATGTGCAATCTTTTGATTTTGCATCTGATGCACAAGCACATTGGTCACATTCTTAATTCAGGCGCTTATGACTAAACCATAAAAAAGATCCTGCAAATAGTGTGTTCTTTTTATGCACATTCTGTTAGTCTCCTTGCTTATTTTTGCAGAGCACCAAGCTCCCGTGTCTGAATTTTATTTTTGATACTGAGTTATCATATGCACATTACATTAGTCTCCGTACTTATTTAGAGATCGCAAGATCCCACATCTGAAGTCTTCCTCCTTCTCTAAAAAAACATCTGAATTTTATTTTCGATGTTGAGATATCATATGACCATTCTGGTAGTCTCCATACTTATTTAGAGAGCATGGAAGTATGATTCTTATAGCTTCTATCTATTACAGTCAAAATTTGTGAAACCGTATATGTGATTGATGGCAAGCTTATTTTCAGATTCGGTCACATCCCACCAGCCGCAAGTGCCGGACGATTTTCTGCTGATGGTGAGAATCTAGGATGATTAGGTGGTTCTGGCTGCATAGTATGTTGTCGCTCCCGTTAATAGACAAGTATCTGACGAGACAAAATTTCTTGCAGGATGGCTCAAACAGGTCTTTTGCCACCCTGTATAATAGCATTCTCTGCCCTCTCTGTTCTATCATCCGGCTAGGTACATTTTCTGTCCTCCTTTGTTTAGTTTTAAATTTAACTGACTGAACTTACCAGTTTTTATAGTATAAGTATGGATGAGTTGATTGGCTCGGTTCACTTTATTATTTCTTCTACGGATAGGAGCATCAAATGGTTTTAAGCATGCTTCCAGTTGCCTGGCAGTTGGTGAGAGACCTATGTGATATTATCCTCTCATGTAACCTGTTTTGAAGTACCTCAATTCAGGTACAATGTCTATAATACAGAATACGTAAGTCAAATTACACATAAGGCCAATGGTTTTGATCTTTTGGCAAGAGTCAACATATTTGGACAATGTCTATGTATAATAATGTTACTTTACTGGCTTTCTGTCATACATTTATTTGAACATTTTGATTAGTATTCTAGCATTATCTCATTTGGTTCCTACTGCAGATTTCAACTATGCACACATTATGGCAGTTTTCATGTGCTATTGTTGATAGATTATACATTGCCCTTTAGTTTTGTCAAAAGTGAAGGACGCTAAATAGAAAAATTATTAGTTATTCTGTCTACTCCCCCTTTGCGCATAAACCGATTACATGCAATTGGAGTTCACACGTTTTACCCTGATTGCTTTGTTTTAATCAAACCACTATTAATCCGTACTTTGGGAACTTCCCACCATTAGTTTCCTTCATAGTACAACTAAGCTTTTTCAAGTTTAGTGATGGTAAGAATTATTTTACTTATTTAGCAGAATGCCAGGTGCAAACAGATAGCAAAGGGTAATAACAATGAGTTTATTTCCCAATGGAGCCAAACAACCTATTAATAAGTCCATTTCTCTAACTCTATTAATTAACAAGTCCATTTAGTTGTTCTTTGCTTGCAGGAAGTCTATTTAATTGTCAGTAGTTAATATTATTGGAATTTCTAGAAATTATAAGAAAATGTAAATTTATTGTTTTTGTTAGGTTGCACATGTGTATGCAACAATTGATTATTATAAAATATTCCAAAGCAACGCGCGGGGTATTATCTAGTTATTATAAAAGGATGGCATCAAGTAACCCATCCCCGATTTCGCCTAAAGCCAGCCGTCGGCTTCCAAAAAGCTAGGGTTCCTCTTGCCTCCAGCCGGCGCCGGAGCCGGTCCTCCCCATCTCCGGTGGCCTTAGGGACATGGAGGCGGAGTGGATCTCGGCCCTTGCCGGTGGAAGGGCTCCGTTTTTTACATCTTTTTTCGAGTTTTGTTAGGGTTTGTGTCCTACTCAGGAAAGCGAGACGGCGGCGACTCCCTGAAGATGGAATAAAGGTCTCCCCGTCCAGCCCCAGTTCCGGTGATGCGTCTAGAATCGTCGGTGTGCGTGTGGAGGTTTGTCTCTGGCGGATCTGCTTTTGGTGGATTTGCTCGGATCTGTTCGTCGTCGTGTATGTTCCTGTGTCTTCAGGTTGGATCCTTCTGATCTACACTCTTCATCGGCGGCGTCTGCTGTTCTGGTGCGTTGGTTCTATGGGGCCTTAGCACGACGACTTCCCGACTGTCTACTAGAACATGGTTTGCCTGGCTCCGGTGAGGGAGGGGCGATGACAGCGGCTCGCCTTCGGCTCGCTTCAATGCTTGTAGTCGTCGCTAGGTGGTTTACGGATCTGGATGTAATTTCTATTATTTCTAGTTTTCCTTGTACTACCAAGATTGAAGATGAATAGATAGGAAATTTTTCGTGCAAAATAAAATAAAATAAAAGGATGGCATCATTATTATTAAGAGGATGATATTTTATCTTCTTTTGGCATGGCATTATTTTCTTTTTTGGACCTTGAGATTCCTGTGTGTGATTTTTTTAATGTTTTTGGTAACAAAAATATAGAATATAATTTGGGGCTTATCTAGATGATTTTCTTTTTGAGGAAAGCCATCCTTGCGGTTTTTATTGATCTGGAATAAGAGTTACATCTAGACTGAGGAAGGCGGTTTTAAAATTTTAGCATGGCAATTTTATTTTTTCTAGACCACATGACCTTTTTTTTATCATACTCATTGTAAATTTATAAATTAAAGAATTGACAGTTTTATAAAGTAGTATGGCATTTTTCATAATGCATGGCAATTAGAGTCTTTTTTTGTTGATGCCATTTTTTCCAAAAATAAAATTAATTGGGCCTATGAGCCAGAGCGAACGAATCGCTGGTGGGCACCCCACCCCTGCGAACGGCTGAAACATTTGCTGTCATTTCGCAAAGAGAAAGGTATAGTTTTCGTCCCTTAACTTTTGATGAAGTCTAGATTTAGTCCTTTAACTATGAAACGGGACAATTTTCACCTTTAACTCATATAACCGAACATGTTTCGTCCCTCATCTCGGTTTTGACCGGTTTCGGTGCTGACTCATCCCGGTTTTGACTTATTTGACGTGGCAAGAAACCCCAATTGACCCCCGATTCCTCTCTCTCCCTCTCTCTCTCTCCTACTCCTGCTCTCTCTACGCGGCGTCTGTGGGTAGGAAGCACAGCGAGGAGCAAGCTGCTGCTGGTGGTGGTCTCCATGATGTGAGTGCGGCACTAGGAGAGGGGATCACCGTGGCTCGACCTGCTCGTCACCGGGGTGGAGCATGTCGCCGTCGTGGCCGGACTAGGGCACCTCGTGGCTGTGATGATACCCGCTGGCTCGTCGTCGGCCTTCACGCGCGGGCCACCGCTTGGATCCAGCACCGTGGTGAGGAGGCGGAGGTGCAGATCACCTCCACCACCGCTCGCCCGCCGAGTCCGTCTTCGCCGACTCCTCGCTATCAAGTGCAGCCTGGACCCAACATCATATTTCGTGTTGCTCGGCGCCTGGGACCCCACGTACCGACACCGCCGCGTCACTCCCATGCGCGTCTTCATGGGAAAACTCAGGCACGAGTAGAAGTTGTGGTGGATGCTTGCGGCCGTGGAGTGGTGCAGATCGTGGCCGTGTGTTCTTCAGGCATCCAGAGGAGTGGCCACCACGGACGGTCAAGGAGGAGCGCAGGGCTTGCTGGGGATGAGCCACCGGTGGTGACCATGACAGCCACCGGTGGCTGCAGGCACGTCGGTAGAAGAGGTGGCAGATGACAGCAGGTTGCGCAGCACGGTCGGTCAGGCGGCTTGAGCAGAGCTCGTGCAGAAGGAGCAGAGGAGTGAAGGAGAAGGTAAGGAGGCACAAGCGGCTTGGCCGATGGCCGGCCGGTGAGGTGCACGAAGGTGTCCAAGCGTGACGGCCAGCAGGTCGTTGTGTACGTGGCCAGAAGCGCGGAGTTACCTGGCGGCTTGGACGGCGTGTTTAGCGGCCAGAAGGGCAGCCGGCGGTGCCTAGTAGTTAGCAGGGCCACCAATGGTGGTGGCGCTGGCTTGTAGACTAGCAGCCACGCTCGGTTGTGGCATGGTGCAGCGATGCACATCAACTGTTTGATGAAACGTCTACACCGGAGATGGATGGAAAGAAATAGAAATATTGCCACGTGGACATGACCCGGTCAATACCATGCTGAGTCAGCATAGATGCTGCTTCAGCTGAGTCGAGGATCAAAGTTGTCCGGTTTCAAGAGTTGAGGGTGCAAGTTAGCCGGTTTCATAGTTGAGCGACTCCTAGACCAAAGAGGCTACCTCACACATGAAAATCTAGAATTTTGATTGTTTTAAATACATAGCCGAAGCTAGGAAACATGTAGGGACGACAACTAAATTCCACGCTACTGCAAGCTAAACACAATTTTCTGTCAATAGGCCGGCGTAAAAGCTGGCGCTAATTAAGTGGTCATAGTTCCATGAACCAATCTAATGTCTGTTCTATCCCTAAAAATAATATAATACATGTTCTGAATCACATGCTTCCACAGACTATTAGTGTTCAAAAAAAAGTTCAGACCTTTTTTTTTTGCAAGAAATTTTTTGGTCTATTCATTTTTAATCATGGCAGTACAATGAACACCAGAAATAATAACAATTACATCCAGATTCATATACCACCTAGCGACAATTACAAACATTGAAGCAAGCCGAAGGCGCGCCTCCGTCATCGCCCCTCCATCGCCGGAGTTTCGGTCCTCCTTGATTTGTCTCACAGCCACGCATGTAGCTGCAACCAATTAAGATTTGCAAAACAAGGCGCTATTAGTACGTGCGATACTAATGATAATCCAGACATTCCTCTCAGGAGCAAAAGGGTTTACTTCAAGTTCGTTCTGATGCAAACAATGATATATAATCGATCCTACTAGAGGAGATGGCTGGAATCTGGGTCTCTCTGATCGTCGACATGGATTCCAAATCCGTACCCTCTTGTACCCTTCGAATGATCATTCACAGCTGCAAATTTGGAACGTTGTTGTGGCAGCCATCAGTGGATGTGTCAGTACTTCAAACAGTATCACTTCATTGTTTTTCTCTTAAAAAAAGTATCTTCTCACATGGAATGGTATTATGTATGTAGTGAGTATTAATTACTACTACCGCTAATATTACAATATGTAACGTTTGGCCTACTTCACTATATATGATGTGGCAATATGCATTTTCACTTGCCAAACGTACGCACAAGAAAGCATCCCATAAATACACTATGGAAGTGTAGCACATTAGCATGCTATAAAAAACGAGACGAGGTCCTCAGTTTAGGGTTATTTCAAATTATGCTGCTCTGAGTGCTAAGTGTTATGTAGGAAGCAGTCTTAAAGAAAGCATCATACCCAGAGAAAACAAATGATGAAAAAAAACACCAAAAAAAATTACAAACCATTTTTCATGGGTACGAGAGCATTCATTTCTTTTTAGACCTTTCTTCTTTCTTTTTGACAGGGAACAATAACGAGGCGTTTTGTGGGAATGTCATGTAAAGTAAGATCAAAGGAGTGCAATATACAAGCACTACAGGGAGTGGAAAAGCATTTCTGTGATCAGAAGTATGGAGTGTTTTATTGCAAACAAGGAATTCAGGAGTTTCCAAACCTGTGAAGCTAAATGTAAACATGGGTTTCCACCAAGACTTGAATGCCAAAGCTACAGAAGATTTGGAGGGCCCTAACTTCCCCTATTAAGAATGGAACAATGAATATCAGAAATAATGGAATGCATAAATATATCATTATGGATACAAGGAATTGCATTGCACTCCAGATTTTCAATACATCATACTCCTCCCGTCCCATATTAATTGACGCTGAAACAAATGTATCTAGGCGTATTTCAGTGATACATCTGTTTCAGCATCAATTAATATGGGAGGAAAGGGAGTATAAATTTGACCATGATGGCTTGTACAAATTCACGAAAGATAAATCAAAATAGATTACAATATAAACATATGTTTGGTACAAACTAAATTACTTCACACAAAAAAATTCTAGTCCCTGCATGTTTTAGATTTAGAAAGAACTCATATGGTTCAGACATGGAAGTAAGTCCTCATGTTCCATTATTTGAGAGAGGTTCTATTTCTACAAGCACTAGGGTTTGCTAGATCAAATTTATATTTGAAATTGTGTGGTTCCTTTTTTTCTACATTTCGGGGGTGCTGCCGTGCACGGTAACACCCAGAGTGCTTACAGAACTATATCATATTAATAAAGATGTGGATGAACCTGGGCACCGTTTTGAATATCCATGTGTAACATACCTTTACTAGGAAGTTCTTATTGGCCTGCCAGTTTGCAGCTATCTGAAACGAGGAATTGTCGGCATCGTCTGTTGGTTTGTCCTTACCCACCCTAAAGATCGTATTAAATTGAACTATAGTCAACTAAACTGATGAAAAACTGAAAACTTTGAGTTCATTAGAGGCCTACCTTGTGGCTAGTTCAACACCAAAATCAATGTAGTTTACAATTTCGTCTGCATCTTCAAAACGAGGACCTCCTTTTACCTAATGGGCAGACATGCATACTTATCAAATATTTAAAATTATAAATGAAATTCTTAATTACACTTAGAAAATGCATGAGACTAAACTACACTGTGAATTGTAGCTTTGTTATTCGCAAGTTGCTTTTGACATCCTCTAATTGTGTTATTTATGTGCATTATTTACAATTGCACCTCACTTTACTAACATGGCACGTAGGTGATACCTAGAAAAAAAGTATTTATAATCAAATTTAGCACATGTATTGAACATTTTTACAAAGAATATAGACTTCAAAAATCCACATATTAAATATTCAGGATATTTGTTTAAGTATATAGATGGTGAACTACGTACAAGATTACTATGCACTTTCAGTGCACTTCCTAGCAATTAATTGCATATCCTACTAGCCAAACAACGAGAATTGCTAGGCACATACCAACAGTACATTATATACAAGAAGGAGAAGTTATATTCTAACAAGACCAATAAGCCAAACTACTGTAGCAAACTGATGAGGAGAATAGAATGGAAATTGTTTGTCAAAAAAAAAACTAGTTATAGTGGGTTGAGAAAATAGGAGGCAGGTCCTTATATAGGTTATGAATGAAAAAGAACAGCATGCTCTTTCCCATACATGAAATAAAATAAAAGTACAAAACTGAACCGTGTCAAAAGATAAAATAAAACAGAATTCTCCTCACCTCCCTTAGGACAACCTGGTGCTGATAGAATGATGCAACCAGCTGCTCATCAAGGAAATTATAAGATTAAAAAAATGATAATGTTGTAGGGATTCAATAAAGGTAATAAATTAGTTTTCACTTGGTAACAATTATTTATGAACCACTTATCTTGTTACGAAATAAAATATTTTATCATTGCTTCATATATAAAAGTGACAAGAAAGAACCATACATAGAAGGCAGCCTTAACTGTGATTGATCATCAAAAATTTATTTCTAACTGAAATCCAAGAATTTTACAAAGGAGCTCATACGGCAAAAGTTTCTGGCATACTTCACAATGATGGTACTCACATATCCAGAGGCACCAGCACTATGTGTATATAATCTTCTCAAAAGATCTTTGCAAAGTAACAGAAAGTGTAAAGCATTTCTTATTGAATAAGAAGGAACAGGCATAACAAACCTGTGTACTTCTGACAAGCTCTAGAGAAAAATTTAATGAGGGGCTTAGTGGGCTCGCTGATCCCACATCATAACTGATTGCATAATCCCAGTTCTTCAAGTCCTCAAAAGGCAAACAATTCATGCTTCCATCTGTTGGAATGCCTAAAAAGATACATGAAATGGGGCAAACAAAAGTATAAATAGAAGGCCCTGAAATTGATACATGATAGGAAAAGAAAAGGCTTGTAAGAGATAAACATCAATATATCCAAATGTACGAAGCCAGCATATGAATTCTAAGAGCAAACAGCTATTGCACAAGCCATAGCAGAAAAAAAAAAGCATGCGAATCATCTGGACTCGCTAGAATGAAAATTTTGGGAACACAAAGTTTTTCCCATATATAGGATACTTGAGATAATATGTACTCTGCTATGGAAATCTTACAACTTCACAATTTTTTCGTTTGTATTCACAATAATGGATGGATACCTGTATTAATTTGATAGACTACACGCTTGCTAACTTTTTAGTATTCCTCTGGGGTCCAGAAATTTTATTAGGCTTTAGGCTGTCCTATTATGTATGTTTTTATAGCAACTGTGGGTTTCGTTCTACACCAAATGGCTGAGGAAAACTCGATGATGTGATGTTCTCTTGCTTATATTTTGCAATTTACTCTTTATATAGATTAAGGTTGGGATCAAACATGAGTTAATTCCCATTCAAATACAACTGTCTATAGTGTTACACTTTTATATGGAAGGATTTCCGCTAATGAGATTCTTCTCCATGGTGAATAAAATAATGTAAACACAGTCTCTCAAGATGATAGAACAGAGTTAAATAAAGAACTCGGTCTAGAATGTACACATAAAAAGAAGATAATATGTGATAGCCTCAAATTTTTATTGGAAGTATGAAGTAAAAAAAAAAGTTCCGGTAATAGGAAGGTTCAGTAACACTCACTAAGCCAGTCACTAAGTGGCTTGTATTGTGCCCCTGCACTTAATCCCCCTATTCTTCCAACTAACCATGCACCATAGGGAACCATAGAGGGTTCCTCACCGGGTACTGCAAAGAAAGGTAATATGAGCACACTATAATCTGAATAGATATAAGAGAAATATTAGAAAATAACATAAGCAAAATTATTTGATTAAAGTTAGGGCCGGCATCTACTTACAGAGAAATGGCACAACAGTTGCCCCCAATGATAGATTCTGGGAATCATATCTTAAACCGATTACGCTATTATTTTCTGAAAGCATGCTGCAAAACAGAAAATTTTATCTTCGTTGCTTATGGTTCATATGAATATTTTGATATAAACATAAGGAATATTTTCTGATTTGTAGTGCAGCTGTTTCTTACTGTCAAGTAACAAACTAGTGAAACGATATGAACAGTAACATTCATGGTATGCACCAAATGTTAAAGAATACATTAAGTAATTACAATCTACCTGTTTCCAGCTTGCAAAGGAATTGTCGCAAAGGAACCAATACCACTCTTAGGAAAATGAACGCTTAACTTCAAAGTGCTGGATAAGCAAATTATAAGAGAAATCATCACTATCTATCCACATAGTCCATCAAATTGAAATCGTTGACAATTTTGGCCATCGAACAATGAAGCACTTACGGTTTCGCCGTTGACACAAGAAAGTGCGCAACGGTACCTGGATTATACAAATCACTACAAAATCCCAGTCAATCATGAATATTGTGTTAGTTATTAACAATGATATCATAAATGGCATATAAATAGTATGACTTCTGGTAAAACTATGCAATGACCACCTCTGCCATCGAAGCTGAGCCTCCCCGCCGGCTGGTGATGCCTAGTGAAATATAGTTAGGGAAAATCAACTTTTTCTTGCATAAAATATCCAGGAAAACTAAGGGGCACAATCCTGAAAATAGAACTGCCATGTATACAGTAGAAAATATCGATCGCTACCTACCAAGTATATATATATATATATATATATATATATATATATATCATATTTTTTGATAACTTTTAAACCGTTAAAAGCTTAGCGAGCTTTAACAAGTTCTGTGGTGTAAGCTATAATAGACACAATTTTACCCATATATAAGGTAAAAGCTTAGCGAGCCTTAACAAAACTGGGGAAAAAATGATATCATGAACGGCGTTCGCTGGATACAGTTGCGGTCAAATCAACACGAGGATCCTGCAGCATCTTGAGCATGACCCCTGCATTCACGCTCCCAGCTTGATTGAAGTAGTCGTCGAAAAGGCCGCGCAGCGAGGGCTTCCCGAACCACTGCTCGTACCCCGGCACCTGCATGCTGCATGCTCAAGACCACTATCAGTCACTTCAGCACACACATAGAGAACAATAGGTATATGCAATTCATAGATTTGTTTCCTTTTTGAACTAATTCATAGATCAAACCTTTTGTTATTTAACTTAATATCCATATATAGACTTAAAGCGTTCCTTCCAGTTCAAATCGACACATGGATACAACTAGTCAAACATGAGTCTGAAATTCTAAACCCGATTGATGTTGGTAATGAGTCCTGTCACTCATGGATGGAGCATAGGATCAATCAATCAAAACACGGTCAGTGTGGTGTGTCGACATCGTCATTAGTCCTATTGGAGAGCATAGGATCTGCCCAACAGTGAGGTTTTTGACGGGAGAGACTATGACTATGAGTGACCGAGGGGGGACGGCAGGGGCAGGCACCTGGTGCGGGCGGCGTTGGGAGGGGGCTCGATGAGGGGCGGCACCTCCACCCTAGGCTCCGGCGGCGGCGCCGGCGGCCACTCCCGCGCCGGCTTGCTCCGGGAAATCCCCATCGCTCTCTCCTATGTCCCGATTGCTCGTCTCCTCCCTCTCCGGTTGCACAGATCCGTCGACGCTCCTCGCTCGCCGCCGATCGAAAATCGCAGCCCGACCCGGACCCCCGGTTGGTACTCTCCTTTGGGCTTTTATGTCGCCTGCCTCCTCGTTTCTTTTCTTGCCAAACAAGCACAAGGCTCTTCTTCTAAGCCTACGGCCGTGGGTCAGGTGAGCCGTGGGCGATCGATCAATGCGTGGCGTCCGAGCCGGGGACTGAGATTTGTATTCGGCCGTCCTGAGTCCTGACCTCCATGTCCATGGAAGGGGAACCACGGCTAAGGGCGAACTCTCGAGACGAAATCTCTGAATGTCTCAACACTTGTTCCGGTCTCTTTCTTCAGATATCGCAGTGTCTCTGCCACCCTAAAAACAGAGGGGAAAACCCACCCCACTCTCTACAGTATTTTCTTTTCGAGCGGTAAACCCCAGTTTATTAAGGAGTTCGGTTTACAGGAATGATAAACGGGTCATATGTATGCCCAGTCACAAACGGCGACCCTCTACTAAAGAAGACGAAATTTTAGCTAAAGCTATGAGCCTCAGAATTTAAAGTATTTGTGACACAATCGTTTGTTACTGGCCAGCCGGGGCCGCCACACCTCCCCATCCTCCCCCCACCGCCGCTAGAGGAAGCCGCCCGGGCTTCACTGCGGGGCTCCATGGGAGCCGGGGCGCTTCCCCGGATTTGGGTCGCCGGCGGCATGGCGTGGCTATCGTTCTGGGCGGCATGTGGTGTCGGGCATGCGTGTGATGGTGTTGTGGCTCGTGCGTGCCTCCGGTTGGCTGCGGGCATGTGGAGGCGGGACCGGAGGGTGTTCAGTGGATTTTGACAGGGCCTGGAGGTGGTGACAAGATAGGTGCTGTTGGAGGGTAGGGACTGGCCTGTTGCGGCTGCCCTGGCGGCCTGAGTTGTCGGCTACCTTGGGCGTCCCCGTCTGGATCTGAATGATCAGATCTGATGGGGCGTGTTTGTTTCCCCCGATGGCGTTCTCCCGCAGTTGGTCGGCGATGTTACCTGACCCTTGGCCTTCTCCTGCATTTGTCGAGTTGGGATCCGCGGGTGGTTTGGAGTGGCATCCACACGCTATCGTGACAGTGTAGGGGTGTTGGCGGGGTTGCTGGTCCATGGTGGTGGATGATGGCCAGGGCGCATAGGTATTGGGGGTTGCCTTGGTCCGTGTTGTCACAAGCTTTCACGTTATGGTTCATGTGCTTGCTACATGTAGCGTCGGTCCGTGTTGCGCTCTCTAGGCACTGTTGTGTCATCCGGCGGATCGGTGCCGAGGACCACAAATTTGGAGGCTCTCAAGCGTGTTTGGCGGCGGTCGTCGGTGGTCATTTGGTTGTATCCTCCCCGGTCCACGGGAACCGGCTGGGGACGCGGGTGTGGGCGCTTCCTATGGTGGGGGGCGCCGACCCAGGCAGAGTGACTGATGTCGGACTAGGAGTGAAAGAAGACGCTTTTCGCTTCTACTCCCATGGTTGGGTGGTCTTGATGTGGATGGTTGGCGGTGCCTAGGGGCATGGATGCCCGAGCGGTGGTCCTGGATGGTGAGCTCCATGTTTGGTTTTTCTGGCAGGCCCCATGATGGCGGTGGTGACTTCACCTGTTGGTCATGTGGATGGAAAGGGGTGTAGTGGTGGGAGACTCTGGCCTGCTCTGGCAGTGCCCAGATATGGTGTGGCTGGGCCACCCCTCATTGCGGTGATGATAGGGAACCATCCCGTGGTATAGGCGAGTTTCTGAGCGAAAGCTTTGCGTTGAGGGTGCCGGCGACGATGGAGCCCATGGGTGCCGCTTGCTACGTTGTCATGGGTCTTGTCCTTGTGTCAGGGCTCTAGGTGAAAACTCTAATCTGTTTGTTTGGAGTCGGCAACGGCGACGCTTCACACCATCATCCTCTTGGGGATATTGTCATGGAGCTCAGGAGCCTTCAGTCGAGTCTCAGCTAAGTGTTAGGCTTGCTTTAGGTTCATGTTTCTCTTTTGAACTGCCTTGTAAGGGGGTCTTCCCATCATATTGATTCGTTCGACCATGTACTTTGTCCTGATGTTGCTTCATAAATACAGTGGGAGCAATGCAAAAACATTAAGCTGATTTTTTTTTCTAGTATAAATCACGAATTGCAGATCGTTTCCAAATTTCCAATCATACTTTTCCCCTGTTTTGTTCTCCATTGGTAACGAGAGGTGGAAAAAAAGCAAGAAGCGGTGCATGAGATTGACGGGTCATACTTTTTCCCTTTTTCACAATGGACTTTTGCTTAGTGTGGCAGAGTGCAAAGTTTTTCCTACTATTTTTGTATTTCATTAATTTTCAAATTGGTGTCTCTTTTGTTGTTACCGTCAGCTTGTTAAGGGTATACAAGGTTGGGCTTCAAAGCGGTGCATGAGATTGACGGACCTTGCTCATGTGCTAATGTGGTGGGGAGGCAGATCGAGGAACAAGAACGGATGCTGATATAGGGCAGCTCCTCATGAAATGGAGCAGAAGATTCAGATCTCAGTACTGAAGGCCTTTTTTTCTTCCTACTAGAACGGGAGTTGCATCCTTTGCAGCATAAAGCTACAGCTCTAACATTAGTTACATTACCACAAACTCATCTCATTCCCAAACAGACACTCTTCTCGCTTCAACTCAACTCCAAAAGACCAAAACTATACTCTGACAGTGGATGGGAGAGGGCAAGAAAATAGCGACTCAACTCGATCTTCAGGATCTTCACTTCCTGGCAAATAATCATGCTCTATCATCTGCAGCAAGAACACACAGCCAACTTTTTACATTTATCGGAAGTTATTGTAGCTCATCTGGTTGATGGCAGAGCTATCAAATGCAATAACTCTCAGCAGTACTGTAGCCTATCTTATAAGTAACTCTCAGTAGTACATGGAGTACAAGTACAAGCCTACAAGGCATAGGTCAGGATGCTGCCCTGTGTTGGCAGCTCTCAACAACTTCAGTATGGCTCCCTCTTATACGCTGATACGGTGATACTATTACTTTGCTTCTGCTGATGAAATATGTGTCTGATCTTCCAAACAACAATGTCAGCAGATCGCCTGCGCAGTGGCCAACACCAGGGCTTGACCAAAGCAGCTCAACAGTTTAACTTACTTCAACATCAGGACCACATGTGCTGGAAACAAGACTAATTCCTTGCTTCCAATACGAGGCGCCATTAAAAGACATGTTGACACCAAAACAATGACCACACAAATACTTGATCTGAGAGAGAGCCATCAAGTCTGCTCGCCCTCATAAAGCGACTTAATGGACACAACAAATCATATTTGATGTTCAGATACCATGCAGATCCGTGCTTTCTCATCAGATAAGTACATATCAGCACAAGTTGGTTTCAGCAGAACTAACATAAGATTCCAAGATAATATAAACTTATATAAACTACAAACGTGAGAACTATTCCTCCGTTCCATAATTCTTGTCGTGGTTTTAGTTCAAATTCACCACAACAAGAATTTGAACTAAAACCACGACAAGAATTATGGAACGGAAGTAGAGACAGTTAGCAAAGCGCAAAATTTACCGCCCCCTCCCCCCGCGTCGCTCCCGTGAGCGACGGGGGGAAACCCTAGCCGCCGCCGCTCCTAGTCCCCTCCCCTCCTCCACCCCCCTCGCCGCCGCCGCGCCTGCTGGCGGGCAAAGCCCGGCCAGCAGCGGCGGCGGTGGGGCCTCTTCTCCTCCTTGAGCGGTGGTGGGCGACGCGGGACGGCCTCGTCGTTCGGGGCACAGCACTTCGTGGGGCGCGGCAGCGCTGGCGGCTGCTGCTCCGGCGTGGTGGGCTACGTGGTGTGCCTGGCGGGATGTGCCCCTGGTGGTGGCGGTGGCGCGAGCCTGGCGGCGGCGGTGGCCCAAATCGTCTGGATCTGGTGGCTCTCCCTCGACAGGCGGCGCGGGGCTGGCCTCGACCCGGAGTGGTCGTGGCGTTGGGAGTGGACCACGGCAGCGCGTGGCGAGCTGCTACAGTGGCGGTTGCCGGTGGTGCGGCGGTCCCTCGGTGGATGGGTGCTCTGGAGGCTCTCTTTGGCGGCTGGGTGCGGACGGGCCGGCGGCCCTCGCCGGTGGACGGGTGGCTGATGTTGCCCCGCGTGGAGCTGCGGGAGGCCGTGGTGGGGCGTCAGGGGTGACGTGTGGGGAGGTTGCAGGGGGGATGGGTGGTCTCTCTACCCGCCACCGGCGCAGGGGGCGCTGGTCCGGACATGCTCCGCTCCTCTTCTCCCCATTTCCCCTACCTAGCGCTTCCGAGCTCCAGATCGCTGTTCGGGGCAGTCCAGTCATTGGCGGCTCTGCTATGCTAGGGTTTTGCGGTTGGTTCCAAGTCCGCCCCTGTGTTGGTGTCTGGAGCGTCGGGATGCAGGCGGCGGCCTTGGTGGCGGGAGCGGAGTGCTCGTGGGCGGAGCTCGCGGCTCAGGTGCGGGCTAGTCTCCATGGTCGTGTGGGCGGCATGGTGGCTGGTGCTTGTCGATTGGTGGCTGTGATGCGGCGTCTGTCCCCAGGACTGGTCGCAACCTGTTCGGAGTCGGAGTGTGTTTACCTGGGTGAATACCCTGCCTGGCATTCCCAGGCCGACGGAGGCGTCGTCCGTGGACGTCGTGATCTTCTTGAAGGCTCCGTCGTGGTTACTCCATGTCCTCCAAGGTGCCCCGGATGAAAATCGTGATCCTCTGGATCGAGTGGTGGCGGCACTCCGGTGGCGTATCCTTCTTGAAGGCATCGCCTTGGGGCTCATAGATCGACAACGGGTAGCTTGGTCTCTTCTCGGTGGCTTGTTCCCGGTTGAGTGCTCCCTCGACTTCCTAGTGAGGCTTAGTGTCTATCTATTGTTTACTTGGATTTGTTGTGGGAGTGTTAGCTGCTTCTTAACATCTTTGTACCTTGCCTTGGGTGCGTGTGGTGTTGTATCACTCGTTGTAAGTTGGTTATGGCTTTATATATAAAGCGGGGCGAAAGCCTTTTTCGGTGAAATTGATACCTTCTTCCAAAGTGTATGTGCTTTCAAAGGGATCAACGACACTCATCTTATGGACGCTAGAATCCATAATGTAGCTATAAGACCAATCCGATGTAAAACAATCATAATGTACAAAAAATGTGTCAAAAGTCAAGATGTGACTTGATGCCACGATAAAACAATTGTCTTGAGACGAATGTCAAGAGATCTTATAGGATCCTGGTGTTTACAACGAGTTGGTTTTCTCTGGTCCAGTTGATCCCCATGTACCATTTCTATTTATTTCTTTAGCATAGAAAACACCCATTATATTTCCATTGATTGTTGGCCAAATCTGATCATCGGCAATGGTAGGGAGGAATTCTGGGGCCGTGTCATGCATTTATAGCAGGTACTACGAGTCTGTGAGTACGATGTCCTGCCTTGCAAGATCATAGGCGTTGGTTGCTTTGGAAAGATAGGATCACCTAGCGCCTAGGCATCCAACTGAATCAACAACCTCCTGAGTGGTTCTACAAACCATCCGTTGTGCTCCGATACACCATGTACTACTATCGATTCGCTAACAAGGACAATATGCATGCAATTACTAAATAGTTGATTCACTAGCAACTTTACTATGTTCCATCTTCGGCATTTGCATCGGCACACAATAAATCGGCATACAATTTATAGAGTCCAAGAATTCTGAATCTAACAGCTAACAAAATAGGGCACGCAACCTGCACAAAGAAAGGAGCAGCAGCCAACGCTGGGGCTTGATCAGAGCAGGTCCACATCATGACCATTTATATGTCGGAAAGAAATGAAATTCGTTTGCTTCCAAGATGAAGCCCTCGGCTGAAGTGGTAGGTCGACACCACACTGAAAATAGTTGTTGATGCAAACTCGAGATATCGTAACCAAATGCACGAATAACTATGTTCTGTACATATCATGTCACTCGGCAAGGAAAAAAAAACAAGTTAATGGTAGGAATTTTAGCACCACAGTAATACCCTAAACTGGTAAGGTGTTTGAAAAGCAAAAGAAGCGATATCAATACTCAATTTGTGTGGCTTCATAGATACGGCTTAATGGATAATATAACACCACATTTGACGTTCAGAAGCAGACACAACTATGCATGTACATTCTGCACATCAGCAGGAGTTGGTTTCAACAGAACCAAGACCATGAATAGCTTGTTTACAAATCACAAGGTTACAAGATAATGCAAAACTTGAGCAAACTACAAACGTGAGAAATAATAAAAGTTAGGACAAAGCACGAAATTTGTAAGGACGTCTCCATCAAAAGGGATCAGCTAGATCCAAATCATGGACACCATAATCCAAAACATAGCGATGAACGGAACCTGGTGTAATATGAATCCGAGCACCTCTTGAGGCCTTCTTATCCAGCTGAAGCTTCTTACGTTGTTGTCTAAAAAACTTCACTTTGTAATCACTTGGATCAACCTCCAGAGTTATTAACTCTAGCATTCTCGCGTTTAGTAAGAAGAATGTGGCAAAGTCAACATCTGACTTCATACCCGAATAATATCGCCAAACAATAGTCTTCAGCCGCATGTCAAGAGAAATTATAATATTCCGGTGTTTACGTCGCCACAAATTTTTTATCCCAGGCCCCCTTGACTAGGAAGAACATAATCAAACCAAAAACAGCCAGTTAAGAATAATAAGCAAATTAATTAGAACTGAACACTATGAACCATTAAGAAAGAGTTGTCACCTCAATGTACAACCTTTCCAAGAAAGGAAAGCATCTCATCAAGTCAATAACAGAATCCAAACTAAGAGAATGCGTATCAACACATAAAATCTTGACACTGTGCACCGTCTTTGTCAGGCTATCAACACGCAATCCCTTCATGAAGCATGGGGAACAACGTTAGACCAGGTATAAGTACAAGTGAAATGCCGATATAAATGCCTGTGAAGGGAAGTAGGGATGACATAGCTACCTGAATAATTGCCGAGGAGTCGAATTTGAGTGTGGTACTACGATGATAAGAAGTAAGGCAGCCTAAGGTCTCCAGTTTTGGCGCAAAGATTACCGATATACGCAGGTCAACAGTTGAACCAAATTGAAGCAACATAAGAAGTGGGGCATTCTTGATAATGAGCTGTTCAAACCGGAGAGTTGTATGGCGCGCAAGAGATTTCACATATATGCTTCTAAGGCTGATGGAGTTGATCCGGACACAACAGAAGCCAGAGCTGCAGCAAATCATCAAGCACTCCAGTGCAGGGCAGCCATCAAGCATGGCTTGCAGCGAGCATTCAGAGATGTTGACCCGCTTAAGCCCGAGCTTCTTAAACATAGGAAAACGAAGCGCTTGGGCGGTGCTGTCAGGGATGTGGCACTCTCCGAATATGGCGACACATAGGGTCTCGGAGAAGCGGAAGGCAGCTGCTGGCGGCGCCAACGTTGGAGGTGGCAACCTGTAGTTGTCGCTGCTGCAGAGCTCAAGCTCCTGGAGGTTATCGAGGGCGGAGGACTGGAGCCAAGGGTCGACCGTGGCAGCTCGGTCGCCGTGGAGGTGGTAGACAGGCGCGCAAAAGCGGCGGACGGGCCCGTGGTGGACGGAGAGGATGTGCGACACGACGGCGTCGAGATTGCCCTGATTGTTGCAGAGCCAGCGGTGGTCGAGGTTGAGGGGGGCGGAACCCCAGAGGTGGCGCCACCGGTGGGCGAGGATCTGCGTGCGGGCGCCTTCCTTGGTGGGGAGCAGCGATATGATATCCCCGAGGAGTTCGTCGGGGAGGTTGCTGATGCCGTTGGCGCGGGTACGGGCCGTGGCGGAGCTAGCAGCACGTTAAGCCTGGGGCTATGCTATGTTGAGTGACGAATTTCAGTGATTTTCTATACTTTCTGTGAAGGGATTATAAGGGAGGTTGTTGCTAGGCCTGGGGCTATAGCCATAGCTGCCCCAGGCCTGTCTCGGCGCTGGCGTTTCTTCCTTGTCGAAGCAGGAGCTCCAGCTTCCATCGGCAGGATCGGAGATGCGCGTAGAGAGGAGGGGACGGCGGCGGTTTGAACAAGCGATGGATCAATGTTGGTAATAATAATGTAAATCCCGACCTTTTTTCCACGGGGGATGAAGGGGCCGGGCGTTGGGCTGGGGATCTCTTCTTTTCTGTTCCCATCCTAGGCCAAACAGTCGGGTTAGACTCGTTTCTTTATGGATGATGGACTCGCTCGTACGTGCACGCGCTTGGGTGGTGAAGGAATCGCGACACGACACGATCAACGAAAGAAAGAAACAAGTCCCACAACAAAAAGGAAAGAAAGAGGAGAGCACGAGACGAGCGCCTCTGGACCGATCGATCGATCGTCCGCAAGCAACAGCATCATCATTCTTCCTTGCTCAGCTCTAATTAATTTGCCACCACAGTATATATATATATATATATATATATATATATATATATATATATATATATATATATATATATATATATATACACCTTGGGCTGAGGTCATGAGGAGGTGTTTGATGCACCAGATGAAGTGATACCCGCACTCGATCGGAACCGCCAGACGAATTATACTCTCACAGACGAATGCAAGAGGACAGGATCTTCACTTCATGTAGCCTATCTAGCATCAGTACACATCATGCATCAGCGTTCCATCTTATTTCTTTCGCATATTCACAGCAATTTGACAAACCAATTATAGAGTCAAGGGAGGCTGCCCTTTGTTGGCAGCTCTCACCAACTTCTGCGTGCCTCCCTACACTACACCCCGCTCTCATCACTCTGCTGCTCATCATGAAATACATATATTTATTTACCTTTCAAAAAAACTATGTCAACAGATTGACCAGGCTTTGATCAGAGCAGTACTTCAACACCGGGCTGGAATCAAAAAGAAACTCCTTGCTTCCAAGATGAGGCCCCCTTTTTCGGGTTCTGGCTGAAGTGATAGACCAGCGCTCCAAGTAGTTGATGTAAACCGGAGACATCACAGGAGAACCTGATTTTGCGAGTTGTGACCATGTTCCACGCAGATCTTACCATTGAGCAAGGGGGGTATCATATGGCTGATACTTGATAAGACCTTGTTTAAACCAACTGAATGACCTTACAAGTACCTTGATCTGAGAAGGCCCCAGCAAGTCGGATTGCTCATAAAATGAATTGACTGGCAGACATCACATTTGATGTCCAGAAGCCACACAGATCTGTATTTTCTCATCAAATAAATGCAACAAAGGTAACATGCACTAGATGGTTACAATTACAATTACAACAGAACTAATATATAATCGCGAATAGCACATGTAACAACTGTCGTAAGGTTCCAAAATAATACAAACTTAAATAAGTTGCAAAAAGGTGACCACAAATTAAAGCTAGGACAAAGTATGAAATTGGTAAGGATGCCTCCTTACAAAGGGATCAACTAGATCCAAATCATGGACACCAAATTCCTTAATGCTGCGATGAGACCGATCCGGTGTAAAATGAAGGCAAGCACCTCCGGAGGCCTTGTTATCCAGCTGAAGCATCTTACGTTGTTGTGCAAAAAACTCCTCATTGTAATCTTGTGGATTAACCTTTAGAGTCATTAACTCTAGCATTTTCGCGTTTATTATAAAGAATGTGGCAAAGTTAACATGTGACTTGATGCCCTCATAATATTCCCAAACAATCGTCTTCAGACGAATGTCAAAAGATCTTATAAGAGTTTGATGCTTACGACGCCACGAGTTGGTTTTCCCGGATCCTATTGACTGAAAAGAGCATAGAGAAATAAACACAATGAGGACATTAAGTAGATCAAATGAGCACTGAACCATGATAGAAGAATTTCACCTCAATGTACAACTTTTCCAAGCATGGAAAGCATCTCATCAAGTTAATAGCAACATCCAAACTAAGAGCACTCATGTCAATAGCTAAAATCTTAACAGTGCACACTGTTTTCGTCAGGCTATGAACACGCAATCCCTTCATGAAGCATGGAAGACGACATTAGACCATCTATAAGTGCGGATAGTATGTAATTCATCTGATGAACACAAAAATGCAGATAAGAAGGCAAGTAGGAAGGATATAGTTACCTGAATAAGTGTCGATTCAACGAACACGAGTGTGCTATTACAATTAGAATAGAGGCAGCCTAAAGTCTTCAGTTTAGGCGCGGAGACTACCGATATATGCAGGGACTCATGGAAACCAGCGTGGAGAAAATTTTCAAGACAGGGGGCATTCTCAATGACGAGCTCCTCAATTTTGAGCACTTTATGGTAATTATAAGCTCTCACGCCTACGCCTCTAAGAGTAATCGAGTTGATTCGGAGACAGCGGAAGCCAGAGCAATTCTGAATCAGCAAACACTCGAGAGTGCGGCAAGAAGCAATCATGGCGTGCAGTGTGGATTCGGAGATGGTGACCCGCTCAAGCGCGAGCTTCTGAAGCTTAGGGAAGTGAAGCCCCTGAATGGTGTTGTGGGGAAGGTGGCACTCTCCTATGGTGGCAACACAGAGGGTGTCGGAGAAGCGGAAGGCGGCTTTGGGCGGCGGTTGTGGCGTCGCTGGTGGATACAGCAATCTGTAGTTGTAGCTGCACAGCTCGAGCTCATGGAGGTTGTCAAGGGCCGGGGACCGGAGCCAGGCGTCCGCGGTGGTGGCTCGATCGCCCCAGAGGTGGTAGACGGGTGCGGAGAAGCGGCGGCCGGGGCCCGGGTGGGCGGCGAGGACGCGCGACACGACGGAGTTGAAGTCGTCCGGGTGGTCGCAGAGCGAGCCGTGATCGAGGTTGAGCGGGGCTGAGCGCCAGAGATGGCGCCACCGGGAGGAGAGGACCTGGGTGCGGGCGCCTTCCCTGGTGGGGAGGAGCGAGACGATGTCCCCGAGGACGCCGTCGGGGAGGCCGCTGAGGCGGTCCTCCGCCGTAGATTCCGAGGCGTCCCCTTCTGCAGTCGCTGCCGCGACCGCCGTTTCCATCTCCATCGTACGCGGCCTGAGCGAGACGGCGTCGGGAAGGTCGCTGAGGCGGCCACCGCCGGCGCCTCCTCCGTCCCCATCGGTTCCGGGAATAGCCGGTGCTTTCCTCTTCCTCGATCTAGGAGCAGGAGCGCCTGCCTCCATCTGCATGGTTGCCGGTTTGTGCGGCGGCGATGGAAGAGCACGCTGAGAAGAAGTAGGCGATGGGTATCTAGGTCTTTTGTAGGGGTGCACGTGCATACGTGGGCGGGTTGCGAGCCACACGAGTACGTACTACTCCCTCCGTTTCTTTATATAAGATGTATTTATTTTTTGATAAAATTCTAAAATGTAAAGAGCATTTCTCATAATTTCCTTGTTAGCCCTCCAGAAAAAAAGGAAGTATCTCTCTTCTGATTGTCTGTACCTTCCTTGTAGAAAAAGAAGGAAAGTATCTCCCCGTCGATTGCATGTATCTCTTACTTTTCTGGACTAACTGATTTAACCTCCCGCCAACTGCCACAATTTCCCTCCCGCCACGCCTTCTTCCTCGCCTCTTCCAGCTCTCCGCCAGCCCCCCCCCCCCCCCCCTCCAGCGCCCCATCATGCCTCGGTGGCTCGACGTTACGTCGCCGGACTACACCGCCGAGGAGGACAAGTAGTTTTACCTATTTTTATTTAGCATCATATTATCTTTTTTTATTTAGCATAGTATGAACTTGCTTGTGGTTTGGGGCTTGAACTATGCTATCAATTTGAATTGTGTGTTGTTTAAAAAAAATCCAAACGCCTGCTGGTCGCGCACGCTGGATTTTGTAGTGCTTAGTGAAGCGCTATAGTGGCATGCTAAATTTTGCAGCGCCTGGTAAAGGAACCACCTTCCAGCGCGCGCTGAAACGCTATTTCAGTGCTGCAAAAAAAATTAACGCCCTGTTGAAGATGCTCTTATTCATCTATCAAAACTGTGGCATCATTTACAAGTAATGGAAGCACCTCCGCAGGTGCCGAATCCATCCATGCATAAGGAGGAGAAAATTTAACCAACCTAGCAAGTTCATGTGCTACTTGATTACACTCTCTATTACAATAATCATAAGATAAATGATTAAAATCTGAGGACATGAAATAGATCATCAATAATTGCGCTTGCTACCGAAGAAGAATTGCCATCTCTCAGAGCTTCTACTACCTTCAGGCTGTCCGAATTGATCACGACCTTATTACAGCCCATAGTTCTGGCAAGGTTTAGCCCAAACCTAACTGCCAATGCTTCTGCTGTGAAAGAATCATAGCATATCTTTTTTCTTTCATTAGTTGCCACTATAAATTTCCCACTGTGATCACAAATAACTGCCCTCACAGATCCTTCAAGGCTTCAAGTAAATCTTGGTCAAATCCATCGTCTATGTTTAATTTCATGTATCCCAGCGGCGGTTTCTGCCAAGCTTCTATACACGAACTTTGGCCTTTGGTGAGCAGGCAATACTAAAATTTGCAGCAAGTCCACGTATAGCTAGAGCAATCTGCATGGGATTCTGAATATCTTCTTCATGGTAGATTTTTCGGTGTTCAAACCTAAGATACCACGCTGTGGTGGCTACTAGTTCTCTCAATTTCGGAAGCCCCAACATACAGACTTCTGTTTCTTCCAAGTTTAACAGATCCTGCACTACTTCCTCACCAGTTTTATACTTTGTGCATCTCTTCTTTACTATATCATACATCCCCAATTGTCTCCAGACTTCTATTGATCTCGGGCACTCAAAGAGGAAATGTCGAATACTATCCGGACCTCCCTTACATTCGGGACAATGAACCTTCGCCCTCATATGCTTCGAAGATAGGATCGCCCTGCACGGGATAGCGCTGTGGAGGACCTGCCATATAAAAAATCTGATCTTGGCTCGGCATTCTAGACACCAAATCAAGTTCCACTTCTCGTCCAGTACTGAAGATCCCGTATTGGTATGAATGATATGACCAAATTGAAAATTCCATTCAACTTGGTAAACTGAGCGTACCCAAAAAATCAACTGTTCCTAATGGTTAATCACTGTCGTCATTAGGGTCCATCGACCGATAGGGTGCTTTGCTTTATGCTCAAATCAACTACGTATGTTTTACGCAAATCATTCCACTAGCAAGGTGTATTACTTTCTTGATTGAAGATGATATGGCCGGAGCTCTGCTTACTCGGGGAGTTTAGCCAGGTTTAGCTTCTTGCCTGAAGTTTTTTGCTTCACCAACGTCACTCAAATACTCGAGGCTGCCTGGTTGTTTTTCGTCGTATGGTATAGTATATACAGAGAGAGAGCAATCTAGTGTCAGGTTCGAGGAGCCCTCACTAATCTTGTTTGCGTCGTATGGTATATAAAATGTTGGTTTTCAGGGGTTGGACCACTGAACTAGGACAAACTGACAAACAAATTATACAGCCTATCCTGTGGCCGATCAAAACAGTTCAACATCAGGGCCATTTATGCTGGAAAAGAAATTAATCCATTACCTTCCGAGACGAAGCCCTCGGCTGAAGTGGTAGATCCACACTGCAAGTAGTTGGTGCAAACCGGAGAGACCACAGTAATATCTTGACCTGGGGAGGTGTTTGATACACCAGGTGAAGTGATACCGATATTCACTTCCTGTAGCATAACTAGCATCAGCACAAGGAACAGGTCAGGAGGCTGCCCTGCGTTGGCAGCTCTCAACAACTTCAGCCAGCGTGCCTCTCTACACGCTGGTATGTTGATGATGAAATATACATTTACTTTCAAAATACAATGTCAGCCGAATATTTCGTTCAGGCGGGATTTGATTGGCCCCCGGCTTGTGTCATGGCATAATCTTTTATCCCGGCTGGATTCGATTAACCTGACACAAGGTCGGGATGTGTTTCACTGGAACCTTACTACATCAGGGTCTTTCACAGTGGACTCTATGTACCGTGCACTCACGCATTCTGAGGTACCAACGAGTAATAATAAGAAAATTTGGAAGTCTAAAATTCCACTAAAAGTGAAAATCTTCATGTGGTATCTCCGTACGGGAGTTGTGTTAACCAAAGACAACCTCGCACGGCGCAACTGGTGAGGGAGTAAGAAGTGTTCCTTTTGTACTCATGACGAGACAATCAAACACCTCTTTTTCCAATGCAAGTTTGCACATTCTACGTGGTCAGTCATCCAAATAGCGTCAAATTTGTATCCGCCCACAAGTGTTGCCAATATTTTTGGTCATTGGTTGGACGGTATTACAAATAGGTTCAAAACGCTAATAAGGGTGGGAGCGTATGCCTTAATTTGGTCGCTTTGGCTATGTAAAAATGATTTGGTTTTTAATGACAAAAATACTTCTCCTCTACAGGTTATTTTCCGGTGTACGCACTCGCTACGTACGTGGTCTATACTACAACGGCCGGAGTACCAACCGATGTTCATGGCGGTGTGTACGCGATTGGAGCAGGTGGCTACGGAGGTTTTTTCCCAACATGAGTGGCAGCATAACCTACGGATCCAGCCACCGCCTTCTTCGACATAGGCATAGTGTCGGTATAAAAGACTCTACTGTTGCTGGTGTGCCGATTTTTATTTCATGAATTTTGTCAGACTTCTGGATTTGGCTGTGTGCATTTTAGTTATGCAGAGGCCGGGTGTTACTCATAATGTTGTATCCGATTGATGCTACATTTTGAGATAATAAAGTCGTCCTTTATCGAAAAAAAAGACGGCACATCGGCCAACACCAGGCTTGATCAAAGCAGTTCAACACCGGGCTGGAAAGAAAAAACAACTCCTTCTTGCTTCCAATACGAGGCCCTATATTTTTGTTTCGTCTCAACCGCTCAAGGGATAGATGCGCAGATGAACTGGACAGATCACATATGTTCCACACAACCTTGCCTTTCAGTAAATAGGGAAACATATGAGTGATAAAACCTGTTTAAACCAAATGAATTACCATAGAAATACCTTGTCGCATGGCTTCACAAAATGACTTAACAGACAAACATCACACTGATGTTCAGAGGGCACACAGATCAGCACAAGTCGGTT
Source organism: Aegilops longissima (assembly GCA_021605205.1). NCBI lineage: Eukaryota > Viridiplantae > Streptophyta > Magnoliopsida > Poales > Poaceae > Aegilops > Aegilops longissima. The sequence continues at coordinate 649,182,996 of CM038676.1, forward strand.
TCAACAGAACTAAAATCATGAATAACATGTTTAACTGCCATCAGGTTTCAAAATAATACAAACTTGAACAAACTACAAACGTGAGAACTACTAGCCGTCAGCACAAAGCACAAAATTGGTATTTTCTTTAGAAGGGCACGTCCTTTCAAAGGGATCAGCTGGGTCCAAATCGTGGACACTGGACTCCATAATGTGGTTATAAGACCAATCCGATGTAAAACGGAATCGAGCGCCTCTCGAGACCCTGTTATCCACCTGAAGCATCTTACGGTGTTGTGCAAAGAACTCCTCATTGTAATCTTCAGAATTAACCTCAAAAGTCATCAATTCCAGCACTCCAGCGTTTAGTACAAAGAATGTGGCGAAGTCTACATGTGACTTGATGCCCTGATAACGTCGCCAAACAATTGTCTTGAGACGGATGTCAAGAGATCTTATAAGATCCCGGTGCTTACGGCGCCAGCAGTTGGTTTTCCCGGGTCCAGTTGACTAAAAATGAACATATAGACAAATAAAAAACCAATCATTTCAGGACAGTAAAATAGACCAAATAAGCATGGAACCATCATCACAGAAGAATTGTCACCTGAATGTATAGCTTTTCCAAGCAAGGAAAGCATCTCATCAAGTCAAGAACAACATCGAGACTAAGAGCATGCATATCAACAGCTAAAATCTTGACAGTGAGCACCGCTGTCGTCAGGCTATCAACATGCAGCCCCTTCATCAAGCATGAAAGATAACATTAAGACATCCAATTAGTCGGAAGTGGAGATAGTATGTTCTTCATCAGCTCATAGAAATGCAGGTAAGAAAGAATGCTAGTAGGGAGGCCACAACTACCTGAATAACTGCCGAGTCAAACGCGAGTACGCTAGTACAAGTAGAAGAAAGGAAGCCTAAGGCCTCCAGTTTAGGCGCATAGATCAACGATACATGTAGGCGATCACTTAAGATCAAGCTACCAAGAAAAGGGGCATTCTCAATAATGAGTTCCCCAAATTTGAGCCCTCTCCCATAACTATAAGCTTTGACACATATGCCTCTAAGGTTAATAGAGTTGATTCGGAGGCGACCAAAGCCGAAGCTGCGGTAAATAAGCAAGCATTGTAGAGCTGGGCAACCCGCAATCATGGTGTGCAGCGAGGATTCGGAGATGCCGACCCGTTTAAGCGCGAGCTTCTGAAGCTTAGGGAAGTGAAGCGGTTGGATGGTGCTGTCGGTAAGGTGGCAATCTCCGATGGTGGCAACACAAAGGGTGTCCGCGAAGCGGAAGGCGGCTGCCGGCGGCGGCTGCAGTGTTTGCGGTGGAGACGGCAACATAAATCGGTAGCAGCAAAGCTCGAGCTCATGGAGGTTGTCGAGGGCGGGGGATCTGAGCCAGGCGTCGGCTCGGTCGACGGGGAGGTGGTAGACGGGCGCGCAGAAGCGGCGGCCGGGGCCCCGGTGGGCGGCGAGAACGCGCGATATGGTGGCATTGAGGCCCTCCTGGACGAACAGGAACGGACGGTAGTCAAGGTTGAGAGGGGCGGAGCGCCAGAGGTGGCGCCACCGGGAGGCGAGGACCTGGGTGCGGGCGCCTTCCCGGGTGGGGAGGAGCGAGACGATGTCCCCGAGCACGCCGTCGGGGAGGCCGCTGAGGCGGTCCTCTCCGGGGAGCGGCGGTTCCTGGTCCTCCGCCGTAGAATCCGAGCCGTGCCAATCTGCAGTCGCCGACGCCGCCGCCGCCTCCGTTTCCATCCCCATCGCCGACGGCCTGAGAGAGACGATGTCCACGAGGACGGCGCCGGGGAGGTCGGTGGTGCGGTCGCCGCCGGCGCCGGCGCCTCCTCCGTCCCCATCCATTCCGGGAAGGGGCGTTCCCGGGCCTTCCGCTTCTGTAGCCGCGGGCGCCAGCGATTTCCTCTTCCTCGAGCTAGGACCAGGAGGGCCTGCCTCCATCCCCATGGCTAGCGGACTGTGCGGCGGCGATGGAAGAGAACGCCGAGGAGGAGGGAGGGGTAGGGGTTGGGTTGACTCCTTGACGGCCCGTCGCCGGAGCCGACAGGAGCGGCGGCGGCGGCGGTTTTGGGGGAAAATGCAATGCGCGTGGGCGCCTGGCGGATCACACAACGACGACGTAGCAGAATGAATCAAAGCCCACTCATGGCGTAGCCCGCTCGGCCCAGTCTGCTTGCTGAAGTCTTCTTTTTTTTGCTCAAAACAAATATGCTGATGTTTTTTTTTTATCTCGAGGCATGCTCCTCCCCTGCTGAGGTTAATCACTGCCATTAGCGTCCATCGATCAACACAGTGCTCTGGAAAAATATATTTTCTTATGTATACTACTTACAGTATTTTCTTGTTCTAAAAATATACTATTTTCTTTTTGATGACCATGCCAATGTCAAAATATGTGATTTATTTTTCCTTTAGAAAAATAATACTAAATAAGTAAATAAACGTCGGCAACAGATACTTTGGCTCTCTGAATATGAGGCCGTGCATAGCACCTGGGCATCAGTTTCCAGCCCAGCATAGCTCGCAAACTTGGTTGGTTGCTTGGAGGCGCCATAGAAACATACCCAACACCGTGATGATCCCATGCATTGCACAGAAAACAGAGAAACCACAGCCTCCGCTGCCTGTGGCTTCACAGAAAGTGTCGTCAATGTTGATCTTCAGGGAAACATCGCTTGGGGGTGACCACTGAACCAGGACAAATGCCGGGAAGATTCGACTCACTATGCTTTCTGTTGGCACAACCAGGTCACCGGTGTTCGATGTTGGTGTTCCCAACAGACCAGATGCTCCACAGCAAATTGATTCACTACAAAGGCATCATGCTTGCGATAATTGAATCCAATAACAAGTTTACAGCGTTCCATCTTTAGAATATTTATGTCGGCACCGAGCAAATTGACAAACAAATTATAAAGTCAAGGGGTTCTGACAGCGAATGAAATAGGAAAGAAACCTGCTTGGCCAGCAGTTCGGTGGCGCAACAAATTATAAAGTCAGGACTCCTGACCCTGAAACTGTGACACATATGGAGGTTGGCTATCTTAAGTCTTACTTATTTTTTCCTACAGCACACCTGCAATAACATCACCAACTAAGTTCAGTCTGAAAACATGTTGATACTGAACCAGAAGTTGGCTCTGAACTCTCATGTTGGACTTAACACATGAAAATGTTACAAAGGGGAGAGCGGCCAGATGATATCCAGGTAACAAGAGGACTCTGTAACCATATTGTTTTGCGATATAGGGTATCATGATGAGCCTCCAAACGCTGATCAACCACCGTATGGCACCCAAGCTCAAGGTTTACACTCGAAACTCCTACCTAACAAAAACAAATCACAGTATTATTTGCCTCTTTTTAGAATGTGTGCATGGTAACCACTGGCACCATCTGATGATGAATAGACTTTTTGAGTAGCTCCTCAGGCTTGCTTGAGAAGTGGGAAATATGGTTGTCTCACATTCACGTTACCGTTTTTTTTGACCCCCTGACCGTAGAACAATAGTTCTACGGTATATTTTCATTAAAAATTATGTACAATGAAACATTCTAAAAGGCATTAGCCAATGCCAGCGGGTTCTAACATCATAATAAATCACAAATTATTATCTAACCAGTGCTGAATCTTGTTTACCTTGGAGGCCTTAGCTCTCAGGATGAGCACTTTGAGTCCTTCTCGCACGTAATATTTCCAGCAAGGGTGAGCCACAGCCTGTTTGAAAATCTTGTCATTTCTCACGGACCAAATGCTCAGCAGCTAGCAATGATGATATCGACGCCAAACTCTTTTGGGAGGACTGACAGGGCCAGACACAATTCATCAAAATTGGAAATGCCTCTTCTCTTAGCAGGCATAATTATGTTCCAACAGTGGGTGGAAAAAGAGCGGTCCCAGAACAAGTGAAGTGAGGTTTCTTCTGTCTTATCGTCAAATGAGCTCAGAACCATTGATTTTCTTTTCAAAAGGTTCCTGGTGTTGACCCTGTCATGTAGAAGTAACCAGAAGAAGATTTTGTGCCTGAGTAAGTTTGATGCTTTCCAGAGGATTTTGAAGAGGAAGTGAGCATTACTTTGTCCCATCAAAAATTTGTACATCTTGATAGATGAGTATTCTGGTGTTGTCCATTTGTACGTCCAGCTATCCTTGTGTTCAACAGAAGGGTGGTTCTGGAGCAGATCTTGCATCTCCATGAACTGTTGGTGGGCAGCAGAGGATAATGGTCTGTGAAAGAGATCTTCTCTGTTGTCTAATTAAAGCGCCTGTTGCAACGTTATATCCACCTGAATGGCAAAGGAGTAAAGCTCTGGGTATTTCAGATGAAGTTGCATCTCCTGCCAAGGGTCCTTCCATAGCCTAATTGTATCTCCAATGCCTGCCTTGCAGTTAGAGAACCGTTGAAATGTTGGGAGCAGTTTCATGATATCTTTCCATCAAAAGGAACCAATTTGCTGGACCACTGTCATTGGAATGGCAAGAATGCTCATATAGAAGACAGGCATACTTGCAAAAACCGATTTGATGAGTACCAGCTTATCACCATGTCAGAGCAGTGTAGAACAGCCTTGCAATCTTGTCTCGGTTCTCTTGATTAGAGGGAAAAAAATCCACCACCCTTGGCTTCTGGATGCTCAGAGGCATTCCTAGATATGGAAGTGGAAATGAGCCAATTTGACAACCCATTAAAATTGACAAAGCCTACATTTTGTCCTCTAGAGTGTTGATTGCAATCATGGTTAATTTGGCGTAATTCACTTCCAGACCCGTGTATGTTGAAAAGTGAAGCAGCGGGTTCTTAATGTGCATCAGCTGGCTAGTGATAGCAGGGAGTACCAGAATAGTGTCATCTGCATATTTAATGATTGAAAAATCTGGGCAGGTGGCATGCTTGATGGGGACTCAATGAGAGCATTGTTCATAGCTTCATTCATCATGGACTGCAGAAGGTCGGCAGCTATCACAAATATTAATGGAGATAGTGGGTCACCTTGTCTCACTCCACTCTTGCAAAGGAATTGTTTGCCAGGAACTCCATTGAGTAAAACAGAGGAGAAACCAGTGCTATATATTTGCTTGATCCAGTTGATCCATTTCTGTCCAAAACCTTTTGCTTCCATAATCTCAATGATGGTGTCATGATTAAGTAGGTCAAAAGCTTTCTCAAAATCCAGTTTGAGTAGAATTATCTCCTTCTTTGATTGATGCCATTGATGTAAATACTCATAAGCCCAAGCCAGGCAATCCTGAATACTTCTGTTGTTGAGGAAGCCATATTGATTCTTATGTATCAATCTCAAGATAACTTTTTGTAATCTGTTGGCCAGCAGTTTAGTGATAATCTTGAGGGTACAGTTGAGCAGTGAGATGGGTCTGAATTCACCTGGGGTGGCAGCAGAGCTATTTTTGGGAATCAAAGTGATGTGAGAATAGTTGATGCTCTGAATATTTGTTTTACCCTCATGAAAATCTTGAATGAGGGAGTAGAAGTCAGGTGGCACAATATCCCAGCAAGCTTTGAGGAAAGCAGCATTAAAACCATCTGGTCCTGGAGCTTTGTCATTGGGCATTTCTTTGATGATGTTATCAATTTCTTCATGTGTGAAAGGAGCTTCCAGGTCTTGTAGCAACTGATCTTGTTGGAGCAAAGTATGCAATAGAAGAGGATTGCTGGTTTGTTTATTTGTTCCCAATCTTTCCTTGAAAGCACTGTACATGATAGCAACTTTGGATTGATGGTCCTTGTGTTCAACACCATTGGAGTCCTTGAGCATAGCAATACTGTTATTCCTCATCTTAATAGTTGCTTTGGCTTGAAAGTATTTAGTATTTGCTTCACCCACCTTGATGGCTCTAATAGTAGCTCTCTGTTTTCAATAAATTTTCTGGAATTTAAGCACTATAGCAAGGTGATCTTTAAGGCAGTTTTTGCCTTCAGATTCTTCTCTTGATAATGGTCATGGGAGAAACAAGGCCAAGAAAATTCCGGCTGGGATCAGAAAGCTCACCCAAGTGAATCCACATCAGGAGTTCAAATTGATGGCACCCGCCACCCCATGGGATCAAACGACAGCTCTGACCACAGTGATCTGATGCTGACGGCAGAGCCGGCTACGGGCTCCAAAGCTCAAGTGGACGATGATGCCGCCTCGCCGGAGCAGCAAGCCCAAAAACGCATGACTTAATTACAAGTAGCTAGCACTCCACGTCTCCACAACTCTTCCGAAAATTTTAACCCAAAAATTCAAGCTTCGAGATTGACTGGCATATTTTACTATGCCCTAATACATACATCTCCTTATGTATGTTGAATAAAATCGAGAGTGGATTTTTTGCTCTCGGGCTCCATGGATCCTGAAATTTTCAAAAAATCAAAAATCAACCTTTTGGATTTCAGAAAAAACTGAAAATAAATACAGAAATACTTGTAGATGGGTGTGAAGTTTTACCATAAAAAAACATTTTGACGTGACCCGCACAAAAAACAGAAATCATGTACAACGCACGGGCACCACCTTCAATTGACCTCTGGAATCCTTATTTAATTAGCCCCACCTTATATCGTTTCGTGTTCATCCGTTTGATTGGCGCACCTAGGTGTGGCTCCTGTGCAAATCTAATTCTTTTTCCTTCCATATTTCTCTGTCACGTCGCACTTCTTTTGAAATCTAGCCCATGCATCACTTATTTAATTAGCGGTCTCTCTTCTACTCCCTCCGTTCCCAAATATTTGTCTTTCTAGCCATCTCAAATAGACTACAACATATGGATGTATGTAGACATGTTTTAAATTGTAGATTCACTCATTTTGCTCCGTATGTAGTCATTTGTTGAAATTTCTAGAAAGACAATTATTTAGGAACGGAGGGAGTAGTTTAGTCTTCACTTATTGATCCTGAGACAGTTATTTGTACCTAGAAACTCAAATATGTATATAAATTGGCACAAATTAATGTAATGGAACAAGATGGGATTATTTAATAAGATGAATCAATCTTTTCTCCAACACACAATAACATCTACTTTTACTGGAACTTTCTATTTTGCATTTGAAAATTCTGATTTTCTCGGTTGCGATTATCATGTTTCAGAGATGAAACTTTAAGCGATTCTTTTTGTCGGTCGTTTATCAGTCGCCTGGACCAAGTTTCAAGAGTTGAAACTTAATATATATTTTTTCCAAATTCATCAAAACATAATGGATCTTATTTGAAACCCTTGTCATGAGAAACACGAATATGAAAACAAAACTTAATTTGGAATTTTTATTCAAAAGATATGAAAGTTTGAAAATCAAAATCAAAAGAAAAAAAACACTCACGAGGGTGCCCGAGACGCTCTCGTAGATAAGTAGTATATATCTATATGTATGTATTTATTTTTTTTAGATTTTTTTGAAAACCTAAAAATTTGATTTTTATTTTATTTTTCAAATTAAGGGATCTATGGAGCTCAAGTTCCATTAGCAATTTCCGGTATAAAATCCATCTCAATAAGATAGTTTTAGACTGATTAGTTGTATGTGTCTTGACAAACATTTCTGTGAACGCTCGCACCGGAACACAAATACGGAGTAGCTAGTACTAACTCGGCGCTTCGATATTTTACAAATACTAGATGACCCATGGTGCCAATTGGCACATAAACCAATTAACATGTTCTTTTCATATATGATGTCACATTGAATCAAATATGTGTTCATAATGCATGATTACATATTTTTGCACTTTTCATTATTGTGAGCCTTGCACATTTGTGGTTTTATTTAATTTTTATTTATTTTCTTGTGTCTACATATCTTTTGGAGCATGCTAGGACGAAGCATGATGAAAGTGCCAAAAATGGATTATACGAAGGACTTCCACTATCAGGCGTTTCGGAGAGTGAAAAGGTGATTTTTTTTTTTCCTAAAGTGCTCCAAATCAAGATCTAATACCATTGGCGTCACTCTCGCGAATCCAATAAGTTCAAGAACATCAAAATAGGAGTCTGTAAGAAGAAATGGCAACCAAAATATCATGAGAGTTCAAAGCGTTCGACAACATCTGGTACGACCGCGGACAGTCGTACCAGGTCCACACAGGCCCAAAAGTTGACCTTCCGAATAGGATTCTTCACCGATTTTGTCCTATTTGTTCCTATGCGATCCTTTGTCAATATGTAAGGGTTTGGGAGAGGATTTAGCTCACCTTAAGCCATTGGATCAAAGGAGACAACGTACATCTACGGAAGAGGCTTGGGGAGAGATCTTTATATACACTAGTAGAAAAACACCTATTAATCCCGGTTCGTAAGGGCCTTTAGTCTCGGTTCATGAACCGGGACTAATGGGTCGTTACAAATACCTCCATCCATTAGTCCTGGTTCAAACATGAACCGGGACAGATGGGCCTCCACGTGGCCGGGTCCGCCGAGCCCAGTCGAGGGTTTTGGTCCCGTTGGTGGCACCAACCGGGACCAAAAGTCCATGTTTTTTAGAAAAGTGGCTGCTTTAGGGTTTTGGGGTTATTTTAGGTTGTTATTAGCTAGCTAATAGAGAGAAGTGTCCTCTTATATCTTCGTCCTTGGTTTATCAACGCTGCTGCTATGTTCATTTCACCCGCTGATATAACATGCTCATGCATGCTCGCATCATACATCATCATATATAATAACAAGTCCTACTAATCATGCATCATCATACAACTTCTACTCGTTATTAATAATAAGTCATACGATCATCATCCTCATAGCCATCGAACCCAACCCTACATAATTGTTCTTAGCACATGATTATCAGTATCAGGTAGGACCTAAATACCCTTAAGGTAAAATAGCATAAAATAATATAGACCCTGACTCTCCATTATGAAGAACGGAGATCATCCTGTCTCCAATTCTTGCGCTTCGCTTCCTTTTGCTTCCAAGAAGCTCCTTACGACTGTCCATACATTTTTTCCATTCTTTGATTGTCATGTCTCCACTTCTTTTAGAAATCCGGTATGGACAGTTGAGATTCGTAAGATGACCTGGATATATGTTCAAAACATGAAGGCTGCCATTCTCATACATCAAATGAGGCACACAATCCTCTGGGATTCTCTGTTGAAAAACATAGTAATAACTTCGTAGTTAGCAATGATGTACTAATTTTAGAAGTATGCAAAAAGATGCACGAATGTTGTAATAGTAAAAAGCTTACTGGGTATCTCCATGGTAGTTATCAGATTCAACACGTGCACTAGTGGCACGTATTGACCATAATGTTGAGGAGTTCGATTGTAGACATTGTAATTCTCAAGATCAGTACAAAATGCGACCAGATGATTTTTCTCCTTATAAGTTAATTCGGAGCCATCGGTGTAGTGGGTTTTGTCTACCATCTTCCGCACATTCTTTGAACAATCAAAATAAGCTGTCAATGGAAATAAGCTGTCAACTATTCTGAAATAAACAATATAAATTACTTAATAACTATGTTAAGCTCACATGGGGGAAGAATTGGAGGTGTATCCACAAGGACCCAAATCGAAGGTCTCTCTTGCTCGATTGTAGGATCACCAAGATCCATGGTGACAAGCATACCCTCATCAAGACCATACATCTTGCAAAGTGCTTCCCAATTTTTGCAACCAAAATGGGTTACACTTTGAGAATTGTACAGCTTTACTTGAAAAATCCACACCATGATGGGTACTTAGGATAATTTTTTGGTTTCGAAACTTTCATGGTCTTCAAAACCCATCCTCTCCAAGACATAGCGTCTTGCAAAGCATGGGATAAGCTAGTCGAATTGGAAAAGATGAAAAATATTGTCATGATTAAAATAGTTGAAGTCATGATTAATTACGAAAAAAAACTATTATCGCTGCTATGCATCAGTATGAACATCGAAGGTCTCGTCGAGCTTAATGCTGAAGCGCCGATCTTCGTCCAGCTCAATGAACCTGTCGCAGATACCTCGGTCGTCGTGGCACCAGTCGCACTCCCCCGGGCTGTTTTCGTCGTCCGAGTACGACATTTCCGGCCTATGTTCATAATTCGAATGAAGGAGAACTTATCCAATATGAGCATTCAATAAGCAAAATCAAATCATAAAATAAGCAAAACCAAATCATAAAATAAAGTACTCCCTCCGTTCCTAAATAATTGTCTTTCTAGCCACCTCAAATGAACTACAACATACGGATGTATGTAGACATGTTTTAGAGTGTAGATTCACTCATTTTGCTCCGTATGTAGTCACTTGTTGAAATCTCTAGAAAGACAATTATTTAGGAACGGAGGGAGTAGTATTCAAATTAGCATGCATTCAATAATTATAAGCAAAAGTACATCATCTCTTGGTGTTCGTACATCGTCGAATATTATCACTAATATAGCATCACTAATACAACTAGAACCGTAGCGCCCGACGGGTATCGACGGGGGCGGTGGACACCCAAAGATAAGGGACCATCACAGGATCATAGCTCCAGTGAGATCCCTGAAGAACCCGCCAGGTATTGTCGAACCTGCCCTCCAATGCAACCATGTAGCGACGGATGTGTTCTTCCTCCTCGCTGACACGGTGACGTACCACCTCCGCGGTGTCCGGAAGCCTCGGCACCGTCACTGGCCCACGCGACCGCCACCAAACAAGGATCGGGTCAACAACGGGCTGCCTCCTCACCAATCTATGTCCCCCGGAAGGTAGCACCTCCCAATACCAGCCCGGCGGAGCCTAGTCCCGAACATGGCCCTGATCAAGCAAGCCTCCACCGCCGAGTCGACGACGACTAGGATGCGGGATAGGTATCGCCGACGTCGATGCGGGAACTACTTCTATATATAGTTAAATAAAATAGTTTTATTAATTAAATCAACTATCTAGTTCAACTACTATACTAAGCATTTACTATAAATAAATAAAGTAGTACTTACTATAAATAAATAAAGTAGCACTTACTACAAACTACTTCTATATATAGTTAAATAAAGTAGTTTTATTAATTAAATCAACTATCTAGTTCAACTATACTAAGCACTTATTACTATAAATAAATAAAGTAGTACTTACTAAAAACAAAGTAGCACTTACTATATAGTACTTACTAAAAATAAACTAGTATTTTTCTAACTAACTCATATTTTTCTAACTAATTATATTACCAAAAATATATAAATAAAATAATAATTATATTTTTCTAACTAGCTCTCGCTAGCTGAGACATTGGTCCCGGTTGGAGCCACGAACCGGGACCAATGGCCGTGTGCTGGCACGGTGCGGCACGAAAGTTTATTCCCACCTCGCTAGCTGAGAGGGGCGCGCGGTGGTTTATAAGCCCCACTGCCGCTCCCCTCTCGAGCTCCTCTCCACTGCAGGCTTACGGGCCTACTTACTACTGCTTTGCTTGATGGTCGTACTGGGCCACCTGTGGGCCTGAATCCTAGCCCATGGTGGGTTTCTAGTCGTATCCAAGCCGTGGGGGCCCAGTAGGAGGCACTTTTTTTTCTTTACTTATTTATTTTATGCAGCCGTTTTTTTAGTCCCACCTCGCCAAGCGAGAGGCACTCGCAGCTATTTATAAGCCCTGAGTGCAGAGACGATGAAGAAGAGGCTCAATGCTCACCTGCACGTTGGTTCGCTTCAAGCCTTGAGGAATAGGGTAGACTGCACGGAGCTATGTGCAGTGCAGTTTACACTATTCCGAACGGCTTGAAGCGAATTAACTAGCATTGCGCCTCTTTTTTATTTTTAATGACTTATTACCACACAGAAATAAATAGAAAAAATAAATATAGCAGAAAAGAAAAAAACTATATAAAAACTACTCAGAAATAAATAGGCGGCCGAACTGCACCAGGCGGCCGAACTAGCCATGAAGGACTTGGTTGTCCGGCTGTGGCCGGCGGAGCCAATTCCGAGCAGTTACTTCGGGCTCGTGAAGCGGATTGTGGGCGCCTGTCCTCAGCTTGATGCTGTTAAGCGATCGGTCTGCATAGAGGGTGCGCGTATGGCATTTGCCCATGCAAAAGTGCATTGGGGGAAGCTTGACGCGGAGAAGTTGATGACTAAGGGCCGCCAGAGGGTAAAGAGCACCGCAAGCCCAAACTATATTATGAAGGTGTACTGAAGGGAGCCCGCCTTGCGGCGGATAAGTGTTCCAAAGACATTATATTTCCTTGAGGGCATTCGTGCGGAATAAATCTTTAAGGATTTTACAACCTCTCGAACAACTGACCAGCTCTCGCTGTATCATGACAGTCGGTTTTCGGCTTTCTCTACTGAGGTGCTCGTCCGGCAGATCCGGGACACAATCGATGTAGTTCTCCCTGCGCTACCTTAGTCGATATAAGTTCGGGGTGCCGAGCGACCGAGAAGGTGGTCGGACTTTATTGCCGTATTGTGAAGCCCCTGATCGGACCCTGGTAAACCCAGCCGTTATACCGTTGGGTAGCGCGGACTCCTCAGTTGGTGTCCGGATAGTTGGCTGTCATATCGAAATTTTGATAGGCATGCGCGACTCGCTACTCCGGCAGCTGTATGATATCCGTCCTGAGGGCGGGGTTCGGCCTTGCCCATAGGTGTGATTGCATCACATGGTGTTGGCCTGAGTGATTTACCACGTGGTATCTAGTCAACGTGGTTCGTCCCATTAGCATACGGTAAATTACCGCATGGTGGGAAGGTGCCGAAAAAACTATATAAAAAACTACTCAGAAATAAATAGAAGAAAAAATAGTTGTGATTAACTTTACTAAAATCTTTTTTATTTTTAATGACTTATTACAACTCAGAAATAAATAGAAAAAAATAAATATAGCAGAAAAGAAAAAAAACTATATAAAAAACTACTCAGAAATAAATAGAAGAAAAATAGTTGTGATTAACTTTACTAAAATTGAGCATAGATGCTTATTTTAATGACTTATTACAACTCAGAAATAAAAATAAAAAATAAATATAGGAAAAAGAAAAAACTATATAAAAACTATTCAGAAATAAATAGAAGAAAAATAGTTGTGATTAACTTTACTAAAAATGAGCATAGATGCTTATTTTAATGACTTATTACAATTCAGAAATAAATAGAAGAAAAAATAGTTGTGATTAACTTTACTAAAAATGAGCATAGATGCTTATTTTAATGACTTATTACAACTCAGAAATAAAAAGAAAAAAATAAATATAGCAGAAAAGAAAAAACTATATAAAAACTACTCAGAATGAGCATAGATGCGCTTATAGAAAATTCAACCTAAATTCATAATAAATTTCTACTAACTTCAGAGAAATTCAGTATGAATTTAGGTTAAATTCTCATATAAGGGCATCTATTTTCATTTTGAGAGGAGCTCAACATGGTAGAGAGGAGGGCTTATAAAGCGGTGCGATTCCCTTCGGTTGGCGAGGTGGGACTAAACTCGGCAGCAACGAGGACCAACCGTTTAGTCCCGATTGGTGGCATGAACCGGGACTAATGGGCAGCCTTTGGGCCCGGTTCAAGCCACCAACCGGGACCAATGGTGGTGGGCCAGGAGCGAGGGCCATTGGTCCTGGTTCGTCCCACCAACAGGGACCAATAGGTTCAGATGAACGGGACCAATGGCCCACGTGGCCGGCCGGCCCCGGGCTCACGAACTGGTCCAATGCCCCATTGGTCCCGGTTCTAGATTGAACCGGGACTAATGGGCTGGACCGGCCTGGACCATTGGCCCCTTTTCTACTAGTGATACCTCGCCAACCCTAGCTGCCATCGTCACCACATCATTCATCCAAGATCAATCTCCATTGCTAGCGTCAAGAGCAAAGGTAGGGTTCCCCGACCAGGGTTGGTGTTGGCCGAGGCAGCCCCTCCCCACACGACGCAGGAGGTAGCGAAACAGGGTTGTCACACTCCGCCGCTGGAAGGACCACTCCGATGAATACAATGACACGGACGACAACGAAGCTGTCGCCGGCCAGGCATGTGAGGTCACTGTTTGCTACAAATTAGTTTAGATTTCTTAGGTTTAAATTGAACGGACAAAATGTCATCTGGTTTATGTAAATTATATCGAACTTATGTCTGTTTTCATGAATTCCGTCGTGTTTGCATGGATTACGTCTGAATGTGTATGTACCGCGACTAGAAATTTACGAGAAGTATTGGATGATCGACTCTCGTATCACTGTCTGCAGGCGCATCCGAATGCGTTCATGAGCAAAATATTTCTGTCTTGGGGGTTGGTGTTGAGGATGAATGCCCTTAGTTATTGAGTCAATTGGTTCAAAACATGTACACTACTATGAAGTAATTTAAACAATAACCTGTAGGCCTTTAGCTTTTCTTCTCTTATCCTTTGGTGGTTAGAGCAAACTCTTCCCTCCGGGCTTTGTCGGTGAGTCTGTGGATTCGCCTCCCCTCTGCCTACCGCTCCAGCGGTCGGTGGCGGGGAGGGGAATCCCGGTGCCTCTGCTTCGGTTAATAGTATATATTAGTGTTTTTTTAGTCGTCACAGGTGCAACACTTCTTCAAGTTTTTCTTCCGAGCTAAGATCCTCCTCAAGTTCATCCATCTGGACGTAGTTACCTCATCTCCCTTGTAGATTCACGTCGTCTCCATGGGGCGGTGAGGTTAGGGTCTCTCGTCGTGTGACGAGATTTGGTGTCAGGTGCTTTAGATGTATTTAAGGGTTTAATGTGAAAATCACAGCTCCAGGGAGCTGGTCCTTCGGGATACATGCACGAAAACTTTCCGACTGTTATCGACAAGGTCAAACCGGCTCTGGTAGAGGAGCGGCGGTAGCGGTGTGTCAGCGGCTCGTTCTGGTAGTGGCAGTGATCGTTCGGTGGTCTCTTAATCTCGATGTAATTTGTTATTTTTGAGATACTTTACACTCACGATGAGCTTTAGTTGTCGCTCAAACGGATGTATCTAGTGTTGAAATATGTTCAGATACACCTATTTCAACAATAACTAGTATGAATCGGAAGGAGTAATAGATTTGAATCATTTTCACAGAAACAAAAACAATAACCTTTTAGATGGGTCAAGGGGACAATGTGTGAAACTGAGCCTAGCACGCTGCAAGCACGTGTACAGTTGTTCAGTGATGATTGTAGGAAAAGTTAAGGACTTGGTATGGAGTTGACCACACGCATTTCGGGATGAGATCGTGAGTGAGCCGACTGGAGCGGACTGCCTGGTGCATGTTTTCTTTTTCTTTTCTCATGCCTCATGTCTGCTGAGCTACCGACCATACGAGCGGGGAGCGGCCGCATCTGAGGCGCATCGGATCCATTTTAATCACCGGATCACTATGTGATTACCTGAAATATTTCAGTATATTGGATTTTTTCTGGCACTGCTACGCGTCCGCTGGGTGATAAATCGATTAGATCAACCGCCTTGACATCTGTCGGATGTCACCTGAAACAGCCGTACGATCCACCGTCCTAGCCAACTGAGGACCTTTGCAACAACTAGCTTGTTGCGATCAGGGGCTGCAAAGTCTACCGAGACAGCACCGCCGCCCCACCATGGCCTGAGCGCCTCGGCCATGGAGCACCACTGGCTGCCGGAGTTGCCGTGCCTCCTCCGACCCAGCACCCCGAGCAGCTGCCTCTACTCCAGCACAACGACGACGAGCTCTCACACTGGGCACTCCTCTGGTGATTTCTGCAACTAGAGCTATGTTTCTAAAACATGCATCGTATTGCAATGTTTCACCTCGTATGCTCAAATAGCAGGCGCTCCTTCGACGCTTTCTACAACCGGGGATATGGTTTTGAAACAAGAGCCCAGTTGCAGAAGAAAAAATCTTCATCGTAGAACCAGTTTTTTCTTTCTGAAACAAGACCTCTGTTGCAGAAACTTTCTGAAATTAGATCCTGTTATTGATAAAAACTTCACCATCATTTTTTTTTCTGAAACAAGACCTTTGTTGCAGAAACCTTCTGAAATAATATGCTTGTTGCAAAAAGAAAAACTAACTACACGGGATTGGTAGTCAGCATGAGTGCTCGATCAAAGTCGATCTGACGGCTACACAGGCGACAGATGTTGCGCACGCATCAGCCGCTGAAGGATAGTGGTTTTTTTGAAACTGTATATTGGATTTGCTTATAGTAATTCATTTTCCAACTTTTGTTGGAATTTTTTGCGGGAAAGATGTTTCACCTAAGTGTATTTTTTGATATACAGTGGCATCTCCAACGCCCTTGTATGGGATGGAGGGATTACATATACAAAGAAGACCTTCTTTTCGAGCTCCTTCCCCGCTCCCTCGCGTCGCCCTCTCGAGGGCGACCAACCTCCCCTCCGCCTCCCCCTCCCTCTTGATCCCTTCCCTCGTCGGCGCCAGAGACGGGCGCTGGGTCCCCCGCGTGGCCGTCGATGAGGGTGGCGGCGAGGCCCTCGGCCGCGACTCTGCTCGGGCTCGGGCCTAGGGTTTGAGGCGGTGGCCTCTGCTGGTGAGGGCGGCATCGTCCTGGCGGCGGGCAGCGCTCACCGGTGTTGTGGGCCGCCTCTTCTCGGCCGCGTGGGCGGCGAGTCGAGTCGGCAGTGGATGCGGGCGCCGCATGGAGGGATCACCTGCTGCTCTCCTTCGCTAGATCTGAAGACGGCGCCCCCGTGCTGCTGCTTCCTCCTTGTCAGTCCGGCCGGATCCGGTGGCTGACTGCGTGGATGTGGGGTTGGGAGCTCAGGATCGGAGTAATTTCTTGGCCGGCTGCGGCGGCCACAACGTCGGCCGCGCTTCAGGCGTTGTTTCCTTCTTGAAGGCGGCTTCAAGATCCAGCTTCCTCCCTCTCGTCCTCCCCCTGCACCCGGGTGAAAACCCACAACTTTGGTTGGGCGGCGGCGGTGCCCGGCTCCGTCACCTTCTTGAAGGCGCCGCTTTGGGTCCGCGGGGAGGTGGGACAGCTGCAGCGCGTTCTTGATGGCGGCGGTTCTCTCTTCAGTGGTGTCGCTTCGCCATGGTCAGTCGGCCTCCTCTTCAAGACATCGTGCCCTCCTTGCCACGTTGTCCGGTTTGTCCGGCGGGTCGACGCCCTCGGCCTGGGGCGAGAGGGGATAGTGGTCCTCTCTACGGCGACTTGGACGCGTCGGCGGCTGAGGGATGGTGTCCTTGGCAAGGTCCGGCTCTCGTGGTGACTGCGGTGCTCAACTCTTCGCCGTGTCTTCCTGGGGCGCTCCCATTCAGAGGCTAGTGTCTTCGGCGTGCTTCTTGTTGTAGGCTGCGGCTTGTGTTTCCGGTAGCTTGCTTGGACTGGCGGTCGCGCTTGGTGCCTCTTTCTTCTTGTTTGCTCTAGAGGGAGCAAGCCCCGTTTGCTGTGGCGCGACCCCATCAAGCCCTCTGTTAGGCTCCAAGTTGTAGCCTTTCTTCTTTGGCCGTAGCATTTTAGCCTTCCTTCTGCGTCATGTATCTGCTGCTTTGTTTATGTTTGTTAGTTCAAAGCCGGGCAAGGTTCGAACCTTTTCTCGGGCTCGGCCTTTGCCTTTCCTCTAAAAAAACATATACAAAGAAAAAAAGAACTAGGGGACTAACATATTGAAACTCGACTAAAGTAGAAGAGAAATCGACGTCGATAATCATGAAGTTATCCGGGAGACAAATGCGAATAATCACATCAGCACAAGGCATCTTCCAACGTCGTTCAAAGTCAATGGAATGCCTTGTGAAACCGAGCCTGACAGCTAACTTAAACTACTCCATTGTAGATGCGTTTTAGACAAATTCAAGTCAAACGGGACGCCCATGTGAACTTGAGCCTAGAGCCGCGTGTACAGTTGTGTGGATGATACTCTACTGGGCTACTTGCTATGATACTACGACTTGGATACTATGAGGATCTCTAACCTTCTCCTCAAATTTCCCGGCTCTCTAAAAACTGGAAATATAGAGTTAGGGATACCCTTCTCAAAATACTTAACTCCTTCTACCTTGAGGAGATGGCCCCAAAAACTTGTCTCTTTACATGAACATTTGGCTTAAAGGCATGTGAGATTTAGGAATCTGCAAAAAAGGCTATAAGAACATCTCTAGCAAATAACAAAAAAATCCCTCTTTAAGTGGTTATTGGGGCTTTCCCTAGATTTTTTTAAAATATTGTGTGGTTTGCTTTTGTAGCTTCCCAATATGCATCATACATGTGAATCTTACGTGTCATTGGGTCATCTTTTATTTCTTTTCAGTTTTCCTCCCACGTCTCCCTCCCCCCTCATCCCTCTTCGAGTGGGGCAGAGCAGTGGCGGTGGAGCTCGAGGCTGGTGTTGGAGGTTGAGGCTGACCGGCGACGCTCGATTTCAGTTGGGGGAGGAGCTCCGGGGACGGTGCGTAGCATCTTGAGACTTTATGAAGTCAACATAGACGCCTCGCAGTCGGCTGGAACGTCTCCTCCCACTGAACGAACATCGACGGAAGTCTGAAATAAATACAGTAATAATGCATGCGCAAATGTAAGTTTAGTAGTTGAACTCTGGTGAGCCGAAGATACCATAAGAATCGTTCTAACAATCCAACCATAAGTTGGTTTGATCGGAGTTGTTTTTTTAATAATATCATAAAAAAGGTTATTGGAAAAAGAATCTCTGGACCCTACAAAAACACATGTCTCCACAAACAAACCAACGCGGAGCAGCATACCAAAAAGTCCACAACTCACTCGCGCGAGCACGTCTCTCTCAATTCTCAACGCGTCCCCATCCCCCTTTTCCCTCCGGTACAGCCTCCAAAATCGCCGCCACCGACCGCCGAAATTTGGCCGCTCCGCCGCCAATTAACGCCGGGAAGTGGGAACCAACCTTCCCGTCCACCGCCTGCGCGTGTGTCGGGTCGGCGGAGCTGCAAGTGGCTTGACGGTCGTGTGGTCCACGCTAACCGGTGACGGTGCCGCCCTGCCGTGATGGTTCTCGCGTGTGGCCGCCGGTGCCGCCAAGGATCGTCGGGCGAGATCCATTAGGACACGGCGTTCAGCGTGCCGACCACTCCTCCTCTTCTCCGGCGAGGAGACTGACCTGGGCGCCTGGTTGCCGCGCAAGTCGTGGTCACCGCCTCCTTCCTGGATCTAGTGGCTGCAATTAGCGGTACTGTCCACGGCCATCGCGGTCGCGGCACCCAGCGACCAAGCACCGAAGCACGCTTGGCAACACCCGCGTATCTTCGTCGCCGTCGAGCGGCATCCAGGTACGGCGACGTCCTGCTTGTCTGCTTTTGCCGATGTTCATTTTTTGTTACGGTGTGCGTGGTGACATCGTGAGCTGGAGGCGTTGACGTGCAAGCTAGTCCTCTGCTTCTCTGTTCCCTTTGGTATTGATGAAGCGGATTTAATTCTATTTTGACTTGCTTGCAAAAGTACACAGGAGCTATATGCCTATATGGTTGTTTCTCCATTTCAGAAACCCCATTCTGTTTTGTGGAGTATGGACCTACTCCCTCCGTTCCGAATTACTTGTCGCAGGTATGGATGTATCTAGATGTATTTTAGTTTTAGATACATCCATTTCTGCGACGAGTAATTTGGGACGGAGGGAGTATGTGTGAGCCAATTATTTAGCGGTTCCTCTCCCAAAGTCAACATACCCAGCCAAAAGTGTTCTTGAGCCTTAACTACGAATATAATATTTTAATTACAAATGATAAGGAGATCTCAGATCTGTCTCAACCGATCGCTGCTGATAATTGGTTTGGTACTACTGCACAAGATGTCTAGTTCAACGCAGTACAAGACAATTATTGGTATTTTGTTGCATAGTGGAACACATGCAAGTGCTAACCCATAGAGATTCAAAGCTTTTTTTTGTTTTTGTTTTATTGCAGTGGTCAGATTCAGAGTTGTCTGTATTATATACTCCCTGATGGGATTTGCGATTCAACTACTGATGGATTGATGATTCAAAGTCATTATTCTTTCACATTGTACAACTGCTTTTACATGCTAGTTGGTCCAGATTGTTTGTTTGGAGCCACACTAAATGAGGTGCTACTAGTACCTCTCTGTACAAATGTTATGCTTTGCAAATGGATAAAAACTTGCTTCAAATATACTTTTATCACAAGTTGCCATAATATTTACCATAGGAGTTTGTAGTTTTTTCGGTAACTGGCATCCAATAATAACCTATCTAATTAGCCTTGCTGGTAGAATGGAGCCGCCATTAGTCAACCTTGGTCCTTTTCCAGTGACATGTGTAATTACAGGATTTATCTATTGACTCTTATATTACTTGGTGTCCACAAACTTATACAATTAGCCTTACGTAGGAAGTGGAAAATTAACCTGAGCATCTTTGATTCTGCAAAGTTGTAGACTATTTTGAAGTGCAAAATATTGTCAGCTTGCCTGCTTACAGGCTTTCCATTCTCTTCTACATTTTTTGTTTTTGTATTTGCTAAAGGTAGGTAAAATTTTATATTGTGTCAAACGAGTAGAGCTAACCCACTTCTGTTCCATGCAGGATCTGCGGAACTCCCAGGAGAGAGAGAGACAGAAGATAGAAGAGAGAAATCTCTGCCGGTGCCACTCCTGACCGGTTGCTTTTCTCCTGTCTCCCGGTGCCCACACTAGTATACAGGAAGAAAACAAACTCTAGAGACCTTTAGAGAATAAACAATGTCGAACTTTGCGCTTGGGTTGACCAAGACGGCAGTGGAGGGGACATTGAGCAGGGTCCAGTTAGCAATCGATGAAGAGAACAAGCTGAGGGAGACGGCAAAGCAAGACCTGCGGTATATCACGGCTGAGTTTCAGATGATGCAATCCTTTCTCAAGGTTGCAAACAAGGAGCGTGCCAATAATGAAGTGGTGAAGACCTGGGTGAAGCAGCTCCGAGACCTTGCTTTTGATGTCGAAGACTGCGTTGAGTTTGTTGTTCATCTGGACAACAACGACTCGTCCTTGACCTGGTTGTGGCGCGTGGTGCCGTCCTGCATGGCACCACCTCAGACTCGGGACCTGGACAAGGCGGTCGCGGAGTTAAAAGCGCTGAAGGCAAGGGTCGAGGATGCAAGCCAGAGGAACACACGCTACAACCTCATCAGTGATGCCGGCTCCCAAGCCAATACCGCCACGCCGACCGAGCAGGCCTCTCTGTCCACCATCAACCCATCAGCATTCCACATGCTAACTGAGGTCTGGGAGGCTGCTGGGAAGCAACGGGGCATGAGCGACCTACAGGAGTTGATCATGGGTGAAGGCAGTGACCTTCAAATGTTCTTCGTATGGGGAAGTACGGCAGCTGATCTTGGGACAGCATCCATTTTCAGCATGCTGTATGGTGACCCAGAAATCCGCCGAGCATTCAGAAGACGTGCATGGGTGAAGTTGATGCATCCTTTTAAACCTGACGAGTTCCTCAAGAGTTTGCTGACTCAGTTCTATGTGAGCTCTCACCAAAAGAACATTGCCGTGGACCATCTCACGGAGGCCGAGCTCATGCAGCAAGTGAAGGCACACAAGTATCTCATCATTCTAGAAGAAGTATTCAGTGTGGTGGACTGGGATGCTGTCCGAGTGTGCCTGCCGGACTATGAGAATGGCAGCCGAATCATTGTGTCGACAAAGCAATTAAGAACTGCACTTTTGTGCACAGGAGGGACATACCAAGTTTCAGAGCTCAGGAGATTCTCTGATGATCAATCCCTTTGTGCCTTTTCCAAGAAGGTAATAATACCAGAACAAAGTTTTCTACTTCCAAACTATACTCCATTCCGAAATACGTGAAGCTTTTGACTTTTCATGTACTTTAACTTGTAATTTGACCATTCTTTCCATTCAAATACTATGTGACAAATTATTACACCTTTTTTATGATAAATCCGATGGCACTATTTTTCTTCTAACCACTTTCTAAAAGAGAAATAGCAATAAAAAAATTGCTATTGAAGATAGAGAAATTTGATACCATCCTTTCAGAACTGTCAAGTATTTTAGAACGGAGGGGTACTAGGGTAATCATAGGTTTGTGGTGTATTTCTTATTTAATATCTCCATTAATGTCGTTGTAAAGTTAGGTTCCCGAAAGGAATACCAAATAATGGAAGAAATTTGTATCATACTTAATTGACCTTTGGTAATTTGCTGTACCTAATAAGCTACTCCCTCCGTTCACTTTTGTAAGTCATTTCAGACAACTCAAAATGGGTTGTTTTGTACATTGTCTGAAATGTCTTCAAGGTCTTATAAAAGTGAACAGAGGGAGTAGTATTCCTATATTGTTTGCTGCATTTATATGATACAAGCCGTTTTAGGTTCGGGCACATTGTTCCATGCACAAACTTGATTCTATATTTTTATATGAATATACATTATGAAACAATTTATACCAACAAAAAGTGAGTTATATGGCACAAAAAGTATTTCATTGGATGCACATTTCAAAGGACTTACTCGGCCGCCGGGCGGTGGAGGATAAATAGGGAGGTGGGGTGCGACTGAGTATAAATTTTCCTCCACTAACACTGATTGGGGATCGGCTAGGTGCCGATTAGAGGAGTAAAACCGGATTTTTACTCCTCTAACCAGTTATTGGGGATCGGTTAGAGTTGCCCTAATAAGCTAGTATTCCTACATTGTTTGCTGCATTTATATGATACAAGTCATTTTAGCTTTGGGCACATTGTTCCATGCACGAACTTGATTCTATATTTCTACATGAATATACATTATCAAACAATTTATAAAGTTGTGATTCTACCTGTGATGAAAAATCTAATTGTACCATTTTCATTGAATGAACCTAACGTCTTATTTGAATAGTCAAAACTTGAGAAGTTCAATTACACACATTGTAGGACATCTTCTTTCCAAAGGGACAGATTAATATCTATGGTTTATTCTTTAGAATTCTGTATCTGACCTCGTACTTTGTTTTATTAGTTCCCAAAGCATCCAGAGTTCTAAATATCTGGATGGTCATACGGTCAAAGTACATATGTTACAAACACATGTGGTTTATTGTTTGAAATGATGCATTCTACTCCCTCCGTTCGGAACTACTTGTCACAAAAATGGATGTATCTACAACTAAAATACATCTAGATACATTCATTTCTTCGACGAGTAATTCCGAACGGAGGGAGTAATTGGCTTGGGAAAAAAAATTATGTGTAGGCTGCATGTAAATTGGCAATATAAACTTGCTCACAACAATCTAACAACACGTCATATTCAGATTTAATTAGTTTGTTTCTATTATATTAAATTGACTAAATTGGATCCCAAATATATATGGGCTACATAGGAAGATTATTTGTAAATTTGAGTTACTTATAACTGTATATGTATCTTATGTTGGTCTGGCTTTCTTTTTATCATCTGATGGTGCTGTCTGAAAATTTGTCGAACTTCCTAGACAGATTAAAACATTGCACTGATATGAAATGGCCTCTCTTATCACCATCAAGTTTTTTTTGATAAAATCCAATGTACTTTTGTAGAAAAAACAAGAAGACAGACTGGGTTTAAATAGTGTACTAGCTATATAATCAAATTGATTTTTTCACACAATTCGTAGTCAAACCTATGTGCACCCTGACGCAGGTACTGAATAGCAAAAGAGAATGCAAGAAAAGCATATAGTTTGTGAAAGATGAGAAAAAGAGCATTGCAAGTGGCTTAAAGCTTTTTTTTTTCGAAAAGGAGGATTACCTCCGGCCTCTGAAGTGGCTTAAAGTTGGATGCACAATTGGACTGATGGGGATTTGAAGCTTAAAGTCATATCCCTCTAGTTTGACAATTATGTCGCTTGCTTGCAGGTAGGGCGTCAGAGTGGTATGCGAGATCTTATTTGGCAAATAAGGTGTCGTGGTGTGATTTCAGTATGGGGGATTAGCGATGCCAAATCATCACTCATCAATAAAGTGTACACCAACATAGTGTATAAGAGTAAACAATTCGACGGAGTTGAATTTCAACGACACAGCTGGGTCGACGTGCCCGCTCCTTTCAATTTGGAGATCTTCTCTCGGCGCTTACTTGTAATTTTCCGCTCAGAAGATCTTCAAGCCGAAGAAATTGCAATGGTTGGTATGATGGAAGAGCCAGACCTAGTTCAAGAGTGTTGCAAGTTTCTGCATGAAGACGATTGCCTAGTTGTTATTAATGGTCTGCAGTCCACACATGACTGGGATTTGATAAAAGCTGCCTTCTTGTCCGAGCCTATTAAAGGATGTATTATCATCAGTACAAATGAATCAACTGTTGCCACACATTGTGTAGACGAGGAACATGGAGTTCTCAACATCGGAGATTTGGAAGCCAACACTATGCTTCGCCCCTTGGTACAGGTATGCATTGAACCCAGTTATCTCTGTCATCCGTCATCTCATTGATGGAGAGAGTTGGCTTCGGTGGTGATTCAGGCAGTGTCTAATCATCATCATTTTTTAATATATTATTTAATAATTCTTTAGCCTTTTCAATAGTTCATTCCCTAAAAACACAACCAGCACAACTATCTAGATAGTCCCTATAAGTATCCGTTAGTCCATTATATAAGATATCAACTGATAACCCACAAATATAAGGGGTCAATTGTAGTTTTTTTGATAAATAAGAGTGTCAACCCAACGAGAAGCTAAACGTATAAATTATATTCCCTTCAAGTTCTATCAACCACCGATACAAGTCTACGCACACTTAACGTAGGTGATAGGATAGGCTTGCAAGTATAAAACTGGATGTACTTAACGAGAATAAAACTACGAGTAATTTGCAAGATAATAAAAGTTAGTTGTTTAGTAGAAAGCTTTTTGTAAAACAAGAAATTTATTTGTCTTAAGACAATCGATAACTAGACCGGTAATTATTATTATAATTTTATATAAGGGAGAGACATGAGCTAACATAATTTCCGTACTTGGATCATATGCACTTACGATTGAAACTCTAGCAAGCATCCGTAACTACTGAAGATCATTAAGGTAAAACACAACCATAACATTAAATATCAAGTCCTCTTTACTCCAACACGCAACAACTCTCTTACTCGGGTATGTGTTTCAATCACTCACGCCATCCACTATAAGCGAATCATGAACGTATTTGCGACACCCTATAACGGAAATCCCACACCATTGGAGGGTCTTCCCAGCACTATGTCAAACTCTTGTGCCTATCGTCTTAACTATCATGTATCCTTACTTTCAGGGTTGCCAAAGCTATGAAATTGGAGAGAAAAAGGCTACTCACAGGGGTCGCCATTTCTCCATAAGATTGGAAGAGACACGTAAATGGTTTGCAAAATTTGGAAACATGTATCGGGAACAAGTGTTTGACCTTTGGTCACGTGTACACAATCCTGGTGTGATCTCGTTGTGGGGACCTGCTGGCGCTGGGTTATCAACTCTCGTTAGAATTGTGTACTACAGCATAATGCTTAGAGCTGATGCTTCATGGGAGTGGGAATATCAAGAGAGGCGGTCGGTTTCCCCAGAAGAGAAAATTAAAAGGTTTAGTTGGGTTGATGTGCCCCATCCTTTCAATTTAAAAGACTTCTGTTGGCGCCTGTTACTGGATTCTCGTTCAGATGATCTTCGAGCCAAGAAAAATGCTGCAGTTGGTATAATGGAAGGTCAAGACCCAATTCAACAGTGTTCTAAGATTCTGCGTGAAGACAAATGCTTCGTCGTTATTGATGGTCTACGGTCCACCGTTGATTGGAATTTGATAAAAGCTGCCGTATTACCTGACCCAATTACCAGCCATATTATTGTCATTGCAAATGCTGCAAGTGTTGCCACAGATTGCGTAGGTAAGGGAGATCGTGTGATCAAGATAAATTGTCTAGAAGCTGACGTGGCCCTTGGTCCCCCGATAAAGGTGTGTTAATTTCCTATATAGAGCTAATTCTCTACTGTGCCAATAATCTATGGATTAATTTCCTTGACACATCTACTCCCCCCATTCCTAAATATTTATTTTTTTAGAGATTTCAACAAGTGACTACATACAAAGCAAAATGGGTGAACCTACACTTTAAAGTATGTCTATATACATTCTTATGTGA
This sequence comes from Aegilops longissima, assembly GCA_021605205.1. Classification (NCBI taxonomy): domain Eukaryota; kingdom Viridiplantae; phylum Streptophyta; class Magnoliopsida; order Poales; family Poaceae; genus Aegilops; species Aegilops longissima. The sequence continues at coordinate 649,208,949 of CM038676.1, forward strand.
TAGTTCATTTAAAATCTCTAAAAAGTCAAATATTTAGAAACGGAGGGAATATATAATTAGAAGAACTTTGATTTTATGGTGCAAATGGAGTCTGGGGCTTTAATCTCTAAATTTAGTGCCTAAACTTTCTAAACCTGCTCATTTAGATCGTAGTATATATGCTTGATGATCACTTATTCAAACTAGAAATGGAAACAATGGACTATTTTTCCCGTAATGTTTATCTAAAATTCCTATAGATCGGGGGCAACGTCGCTACTCACGCTCCAGGAAAGAACGAAACAGAACAACCGGCGCCACTCCAAGCGAGCCCTTGCGCGGCCTATTCCTCACCCGCAGTCGCCGTCACTGGAGGAAGCCTAAGGGCAAAGCCCGGCGGCGGTGAGGACGTGAGCGGCCTGTTCCCACGCCTCTCCTCGATCCCTTTCCTTCCTCCCCAGCCAGATCCAGATCCACTCCCGCCGCAGCCCCGAGCGGCGCGCCTCCCGCTCGTCACCCCACCCACTCCCCTCAGATCCAATTTCTCCAAGTGCCCCATTCCCTTTGCTCCTGATCCGTTGGTTGTGCATTTGTCGTTTTGCTCCTGCTGCTTCTCTCCCTAATGGTCGGTGGGAGTGCGGTTATTACCGAAAAAGGCTTTCACCCCGCTTTGTATTATAAAGCAAACCGCTCAAGCCAACATCCAACAAGGTTCACAAACACACACACACACCCAAGTCTCACAAACACACGATCAAACCAAAGGGTTAATGCTGAGGGCACAACTCAACAAGCCCTGGAAACAGAAAACAACACACTCACACCCAGCAACCCGGACTCTAATCGGGCTCCGGAGGAGGGGGCGGCAGCAGGGGCGCTACGCGGATGGCCATCGAGCAAAGATCGGCGAGGAGGGTGTTGATGACGTCCCGGTCCTGGGAGCGGCTAAGCGGCCGCCACAGCTGCAAGAAACCACACATTTTAAAGATTGCGCTAGTCGCACGTCGAAGAGGCACTTTCTGAATAACAAGTTTGTTGCGGATGGTCCAAAGCGTCCAGGCGAGAACCCCGACGCACAACCACCGAATGTGGCGGTAGCGGGGGCGGCGTGGATCTCAGCAAGCAAGTCGGGGAAGTTGGTGTTGCACCACTCTCCACCAACCGTCTCGCGGAAGTAGGACCGTATGAATTGGGCTGTGGAGCAAGAGAAGAAGATGTGATTAGCATCCTCGACCGTGCCGCACAGGGGACAAATCCCATCTCCTGGTCCATTATGCTTGAGGACCTCTACCCCAGAGGGAAGGCGTCCCCGGATCCACTACCACAGGAATATCCTGATCATCAGAGGGAGGCAAATGTCCCAGATCAGAATAAAGGGCTCATGAGCCGACGAGGGAGCGATGGCCGCGTACAAGGACTTAGTGGAGAAGCGGCCAGAGGACTCCAGACGCCAAGAGATGGAGTCAGGGGCATCCTCGACGTCCATCGGAAGAAGAGCGATGTCCTAGAGAAGGGTGTCCCAAGCGGCCGACTCAAGGGGGGCGAAGGGACGCCGGAAGGCGAGACGCCCTAAGTCAATAAGGGCCGTCTCGATAGAGACCCGAGGGTCAACCGCTACGGCGAATAGTTCTGGGAATCGAGCGGCCAGGGGGGAGTCCCCTAACCACCGATCGAACCAGAACAGGGTCGAGGACCCGGAGCCAACCGCGATGGATGTCCCGATGCGGAGCACGAGAAGTAACTGGATCACAGCTTGCCAGAACTGGGAGCCACCAGAACGCTAACAGAAAGCAAGGGGTTGTCCCTGAAGGTTCTTATTCCTGATGATGGTAAGCTAGAGGCCTCCCTCCCCATTGCGATACGCCAGAGCCATCGGGTCAGGAGAGCGATGTTCATGCACCGAGAAGACAAGATCCCCAGACCCCCCTGGTCCTTGGGTTCGCAAATGTCGGGCCAGCTCACCATATGGTACTTCTGCTTGTCACCCTCGCCTGCCCAGAAAAACCTGGACTGGTATTTGGCGATCTCCTGATGGAGAGTCTCATGGAGGCTGTAGAAGCTCATGAGAAACCATAGGAGACTGGCAAGGGAGGAGTTGATTAGGATTACCCTGGAAGCCTTCGAGAGCCACCTCCCCTTCCACGGCTCCACCCGGTGCTGCATCCGGGTCACAGTCGGGCGAAGGTCAGCCATGGTAAGTCGCGAGTCACTAATGGTATCCCCAAATAGGTCGTGGGGAAAGTACCCAGTCAACAGTTCAACCGATCAGCAATGGCCTGGGTCTCCTCAGGGGAATAGCCGAGGATCATCACTTCGCTCTTATCGAAGTTGATTGTGAGCCCAGACATCTGCTGGAAGCACAGGAGGTGGAACTTCAGGTTGGCAATGTCGGAAGCGGAACCCTCCACCATTTATAATGGTGTCCTCGGCATATTGTAGGAGGGAGACCCCTCCCCTCCTACCAGGTGAGGTACTAAGCCGTGGATATGGCCAGCGGATTTGGCCTTATCCAGGATAACAGCAAGGGCATCGACCACCATGTTAAACAGAAACGGGGAGAACGGGTCGCCCTGGCGAACCCCACAGAGAGTGGGGAAGTAAGTCTCGTGCCGTTAATGTTAACCATGGTCCGCAGGAGACGAGTTGCATAACCCTGGTCACCCACCGATCATCGAAACCCTTGCGGAGCAGGACTTCCCGAAGGAAGGGCCAGTGGACCGTATCATAGGCCTTGTGGAAGTCAAGCTTCAGGAGAGTGGGGTTATTTGGTAGGTGTGGAGGCCGAAGAAATCCTTGTCGGTGAGGCGGTCGCCAGCAGACAACGTCGACGTCTGCGGCGCCCCGTCCACCTTGGTGGCTTTGTCTTGCCTCCATCATCCCTACGGTCGGCCTAGAGATTGAATCCCTATCGGCTCCTCTGCTCTGCCTCCGGTCGTTCTGCCTCCCGCTCCCTTTGTTTTGATGTGTCCTCGGCAACCCCGCAATCTCCTCTTCTCGCCATGAGAGCTTCTTGCAACACTATGTCCGATCCTTCCTTGGATCCTTTGTTCTCATCAACCAGTGGGCGTGTGTGTCCACCATCTACACTCCGCCATGCGCCATCTGCCTTGGTTGAGTTTTCTTTTGAGGCCTCTCTGTGAGCTTGTCTCTCATCCGTTAATTCCCACCATCTATCATCCCTTTCGGTGGTGAATTTAACGCTCTCTCGGTGCATGCTCGCTGAGCCGGCGTCTCCCTCCATCCTCACCTCGCCACGGGCACCCACCCTAATGTTGGGTATGAGATGGCTAGGGGTTGGCAATGGTGCTGCTCCCTGGTGGTGGAACCCTACGTTATCTTATGTCTATGGTTTTGATGTTGCTGTTGCTCATGTGCTCTTGCGGCGACCTATGAGTTTGCCGCGTTGTTGTCTTGCTAGTGCTACCTCGTAGATGGTTCAGCATAATCTGTGCTGCCTCTCCCAACCACCTATCTCTTCAAGTAGTTGGCCTTTGTTTTGTGTTGTATCTATCTATTGGATGTTTTGTGTTTGCCTGTTCTTTTGCCCCTCGGGCTGTATGGTTTTTGGGTCCGATTTTCCTTATAAACTGGATCAAGGTTTCGATCCGGTCTTCCTCATAAACCGGGTCATGGTTTTCGACCTGGTTTCCCTTATAAACCGGCCCATTTTCTTTGAATAGAAATCATATTCAGGTGGGACCCCCCCCCCCCTGACATGTTCAGAAAACATCCTATAGGTGATGATTTCCAAATAAGTCAGCCTATTTTGACTGTTGTAGCGAATAAATATTTTTGAGTTTGAAATACAGAAATTTGAATTTTAGACGAAATTTCTTGAGTTTATTTGCCAATCAATCATACACTCTTTAATTGACCTGGATTAGATAGATGACAAGGTCTCGAATTCAGGTTACAATTAATGTTCTCGTTTGTAAAGGACTCACCAATACCTGTTAGTTTAAAATAAAGTTTTATTTTTCCATAAAAATTTTGTACGAAACACACAAACTGTTTTATTGTGCTAGTGTTATTTTCACTTCTCTTGTATGTCCATTTTAGCAAATACTTTGTACACTGGTTCATGAATTCGTTTTGATTCCCTGTCATTTTAGCTTAAATTTATGTGCATGGCACATCTATTATGGAGAATTATCACATACGGGGGTTTTCAAGGACTTCCGGATGGGCAAAATTATCAAGAAGGCTAGGTGACCTTATCTTATATTCAGATAATAGAGAGAAAACTTTTGCGTGACTCCAGCCAAGCGATCTTATGTTCATATGGAAAAAGTGGAAAATAGCTAGTAAAAGAATTTGTGAGTTGACCCAAGAAAATAAATAAATTTTGTATGCATCTATTTGGTCTATGCGTAGCTTGAACAGCTACAAATAAAATGTCTATCTATTTGTTCTGATTGAAGATGTATTACAAGTAATTTATACACATACTAAACCACAACCGGCGGGCATGGCTTGTGCTAATTTAACAGTTCTGCATCTGACTTGCAGTGTTGTGCTTCTCGTATATTCTCCAACAGGAGAGCAGAGGCACGTGCCTTGGTCAACACATTTGCACTTCTTGGGCATCAGAATCGATCAGCTGCTATGCTTCGCCGCAGTTTAGATTCCTCGGGTCCTAGTGTGTCCTCATTGTGGGGAATTGCTGGTGTGGGGAAATCAGCCGTGGTCAGAAGTCTGTACTGCCACCTGTTGCTTGGACTGGATCAATATTTCAAGTTTGGCAGCGGACACAACCTCACTGATCCCCGAACGGAATTTACCATGTGCAGCTGGGTAGACGTGCGTCATCCATTTAATTTGATAGACTTCTCTTGCCATCTGCTCCTGGATTTTCACTCAGATAATCTTCAAGCTAAGGAAAAGGCAGCAATTGGAATCATGGAAGGGCAAGATCCAGTTCAAGAGTGTCGTAGAATTCTGTGTGAGTACAGAAGTCTCGTTGTTATCGATGGATTACGGTCCACGGAGGATTGGGACTTGATAAAAGCCTCCTTCTTACCCAATTCTACGAATGCATGCATCACTGTAATAACAAATGAAGCAAGCGTCGCTACACATTGTGTAGATAAGGAAGATCGAGCGGTCAATGTTAAAAGTCTTGAAGCTGACATGGCGCTCATTCTCTTCAAAAAGGTGTGTGCTCTCAATCATTTATTTATTAATCTTCATTGAATCAAGGTATATACAAAGTTTAAAATCCCATACCGGGATTGGCATAGCGCAATGCAAATAAGTGGGCGACATCATTGAAAAAATACTCATGCTTTTGAGATTACTGTGTATATTTAAAACGTCAACAACGAAAATGATTTAATTTAACATGGTCCCTCGTACCTACTCTTTTTATATGAGAGATAAGAGTATATAATAGATCTGAGCCCTTGATCTTATTAATTAGTGGTCGATTAACTTTTATCTTTTTATCTCACATGAAAAAGAGGAGATAAGAGGGAGCATGCTAAAATTTTCCATGAAAAGAAGAAAATCTTGTTGACCTAGCGAAGGAATGGTGTTGTAGTGGACCTGTAGAGCGGCTCGTAGCGGACCAGTATAGTGGCCACACTGCAGTCCACAGAGCACAATAGTAGGAAAGTAACTGGTATACTCCGCTACCGCTATAGCGGCTATTTAATACTCCCTCCGTTCCAAAATAGATGACTTAACTTTGTACTAACTTTCGTATAAAGTTAGTACTCTCTCTGTTTCTTTTTAGTCCGCATATAAGGTTTGGTCAAAGTCAAACTAAAGTTATATGTTAACATCTCCAATACTAAAGTTATATGTTATGAAAATTAATTTCATCGTGCATCTAATATTATTGATTTCATAGTGTGGATGTTGATATCTTTTCCTAGAAACGGAGGGAGTGCAAAGTTGAGTTATCTATTTTGAAACGGAGGGAGTACTTTGGGACGACTTACAGTCCGAATAATGAGATGAGAGTTCCTTACATAAACATACCAGTGAAAAACCAAAAATAATCAGGACGCATGCACAATTTCAAACACTTTTGTGCGGTGGAGGAAGCAGGCAGGGCGGAGGAGGCTGTGCTCCATGCAGTGGACTGTGGAAACGCCCATAAAATGTAGAGGTGGCGGACGGCACTCTGGAGGCCAGCTGCGCAGTTGAGGATGTTGGGTTTCAACCCCATCTTCAAGCAACCACGAAAGTAAAAAAAAAGGGGGGGCTTATTCATGAATGTGGCAGGATAAGATAACATGCATTAAATGCATGTTAGGGTAGGATAGGAGTGGACAGTGTGACTAAGACTTTTGCTTCTTGTTCACACACTAGTACTAGTTTGTAATGCACGTAATGTGCAGTCCATAGTCGGTTCATTTGCTGTATAAAAGGATTTGTAATCTCTCTTTTGTAATCAAGCCATTCTTCGAGAGAAAACTTTCAGCTTCAAATCTTAGTACTACTTGTGCAAGTGTACTTGTGTGTGTGAGTGAATATACTCAGCTTTGGGCACCCCTAGCACTCATAGAATATGGCCTCTACCACAAACAGGGCACCCCTACCACTCATAGTGCAGGACCCTGGCACTCACAGAACACGCATAACACTCCAAATCAGGACCCCTACCACTCACAAGGTAGAAACCCTAGCACCCATAGTACACACCTACCACAGTAGTTTGGGCTATTGGCATCAGAGACTCGTTCAAGCACCCATAGTACACACCTACCACGTACAATTGGCAGTAATACTAGACACATCTTCAAGAAATCAAAACCATCCTGTGTTCAGTCCCAGCTCCCCTCTGCTCCTCTACTTCTAGTCTGTTTCTAACAATATTTCAATATTCCATAAACATTTTCATTGATATTTCATGCAAGTACATATGTTCCAGTGAAATTTTAAATCAACATTTCAGTGATAACACAACTTTAATCACCATTCTGAACTTTCCATATCAGTGTATTTCAGAAACATATCAATTCCAGAGGATAAGAAACAGTTTTAATCCAATTGGGTCATATTTTATTTCAGTTGTGTGTCTGACAAATCTTAGAAACATCCCGGCCTTGTTCCACACAGGTTTCACATATAATCCACAAATCCAGACTTGCATTTCAGTCATGTTTAATATATATTTCACAAATATAGAAATTCACATTCCATTATTTCAGTTTCTACTATGCACATGCATTATACAATAAATTTATGGCTGTGTGCATCACAATGATGCAGAGGCCGGGGTGATCCTCCTTTTCTTAAAAAAACATGCATTTCACGACCATTCCACAAGGATCGAATCTCAGAACTGCATTCATGGCCTAAAAGATTTTAGAAATAATAAATATTGGATGGATACATGTAGCTCTAAAAATTTACTCCCTTCTGTACCATATTTTCTCCCTTGTACATTTGTATATATTGACTAATATATTTACTGTCGGAGCTTCCCCTACAGTTTTCAGTCAAAACATGCATTTACCTTCACAAATGTCGTCTCATACATGTTTGCATCCATTTCACAAGTCTTACCAACATAATACATATTACCACCAAAGCATAAATGCACATAAAAGAGAAGGACTTATTGGCCCCATTGACATGCTCTTGTGTGCGTCCAAATTTACCACCCAAGCCTAAACCAGAAATAATCAGACAACCATGAAGATCATATCTTTAAACCCAACACCAATAACTAAAACTACTACATGGATCTACGGGGGCATTTTTTTTAAAGGACGATCTACATGGGCATACACCAGGTTGAATCATGTCCGCATTGCAGCACCGTGTAGGAGTCCAATATCTAAACCGGCTCCATGCCTTGGCACGAGCTCGCCAACGCCTACGCGGGCCCCACCCGGCCCGTGGTGGTTATTGCTGTCCGTTGCGTTGTCCCGTCACTCCAGGGGACATGTATACATGAATCCTATATTATTAGAAAAAACACACGAATTTGGATCAGGGGTTGTTTGATACCATGGAAAAAACAAAGGACATGTCAAAGATGTTGGGGTGGACGGAAATTGTCCTCCAATAAAAGGGCCTCTTTGATTCGCATGATTCAAAATCCGCGGGAATAGGAAAAAAACATAGGATCGGAATGTCATGCTAATCTCAATCCTACATGATTTTGGTTTATTTGATTGCATCATAGGAAAATCAAAGGATGATTTTAAAGAGGTTTGAGTGTACTATCCTATGAAATGTAGCAAACAGGAATCCTTTGGAAAAATTCCTATAGGTTTCAATCATATGAATCAAACAACCCAACATCGGAAGAAATCTTAAGGATTCTAATTCTCCAACATTCCAATAAAATCCCTTGAATCAAAGGAGCGCACTGTCAAATCAATCCTTACGATTTTTTTCCTAAGGATTCCATTCCTGTGAATCAAATGGCCTATGTAGGGAAAATTCATAAAAATCCAAATCCTCCAAATACTCTATCAATTCCATTGAATCAAACCACTCGTTAATCAAGAACCCTGACCAGCTGATGCTCCAACAAGTCCAGTTGTCTTAACACTACTAGCTAATATGCCAATAGACTCAAGTCCCAACCGGCATATAACACCACTTAAAACCGTAGTGCACAACATTAGTGTTGCCTATTTGATAGTGAATCTGGAATTTTATTTTTTGATATTGAGGAAAACTAGGTTCGGTCATGTCAGGAATGGAAAGCAAATGCAATATTTGATTTTATTTTTCAAAGTTTACTTTCAAAATTATTACTTATTTGGTAGGCAAATCTGTATTTTTTTATGTTGATACTAAATAACTTATGGTAACTACTATTTGCCAAATAGAGATTTGACACTATTTTAGAAGTTAATTTATTTCTGGATTTTAGATAATGAAGGATGGCAAAGAATTGACTCCTAACGAGATGGAGCTCTCCAAAGTTACCGTAGGCAGATGTGGTGGGATTCCTAAAGTTATTGCTACTATAGGCCAACTCTTCGCCGAAAAAATAGCCAATGGAGGTTACTACTGGCGCATGCCTACATCGGCCACAAATTTATTGAAGGGTATAAATGATGACTTTATGGGCAAGTTGGAGACTGATCAAGGGTTTCGCCGTTTAAGAGATCTATTTTCTTGGATGCAGTCCTACTTTGATGCTTGCTCGGATTCCCTCAAGCCATGTATTTTCTATCTGTCAATTTTCCCTCCAGAGCAGAAGATAAGGCAGAGGCATTTGTTGAGACGGTGGATTGCTGAGGGTTATTGCAGGGACACGTATAATGCTACTGCAGAGGAGAATGGGAAGAGATTGTTCTTGGAACTCGTTAGTTTGAGCATAATCCAACAATTTCAGAAGACAATGAAGTGCCTATACCAAGTAAATGGTTTCTTTCATGAATACATCATTTCACGGCGAATGGAAGACAACCTCGTCTTTGCACTAGAGGGGAATTGCAGCCCGAACTCGCAACATGCAGGTCAACACCTCACCATAAGGGAGGACTGGGACAGGGACCTCACAGTGTTTAAGAGCATGGACTTCTCACGTCTACGGTCCTTGACTGTGTTTGGGAAGTGGATGTCATTCTTCCTCTCCTCTGACATGAGTCTACTTAGGGTGTTAGATATGGCGGACACATCAGGTATACTAGATGCTGACCTTGAGCAGATCGTGAAGGTGCTACCTCGTCTCAAGTTTCTCTCTCTGCGAGGATGCAAAGAGATAAGCCATCTACCAGAATCATTCGGTGGCCTGAGGCAGCTGCAAACGTTGGATGTCAGAGACACTTCAATAGTCAAGCTACCATTGTGTGTCATTAAGCTACAGAAGTTGCAATACATTCGTGCTGGCACCATCATATCATCAGATGAAGGTGATGAATCTGCTGCAAGTGTACCAACAACAAACGTAGAACAAACATCATTGCCACCGGAGGGCAGTGATGACATGGTCACAACACTACCGGAAACAACAGAGGAGGTTCAGATATCAACACCACCTGAAGGTAGTGATGACGTGGTCACAACTCTACCGGAAACTACAGAGGAGATTCAGACATCAACACTACCAGAAACGACAACAGAGGTTCAGACATCAACATCACCTGAGGGCAGTGATGACGTGGTCACAGCACTACCGGAAACAACAGATGTTCAGACATCAACACGGTTGTCATGGAGCTGCCGTCCATGTAGTTTGGTGTCTAGCTGGTTATCCAAGTTGCGCAGACGCCGACTTGATAATGATGGTGTTGAGGTTCCTGCAGGGATTGGGAGCATGACGGCCTTGCATACTATTGGTGTTGTCAATGTCAATATTCCTAATGGAAAGGCAATCCTTAAGGAGCTTAAGAACCTTACGCAACTGCGGAAGCTCGGCGTGTCTGGCATAAACAGGGGAAACATTCAAGAATTGTGTTATTTCATCTCCGGTCACAGCCATCTGGAGTCCTTGTCAGTGCGACTCAATAAAGATAAGCAGGGGTTATTTGCTTGTTTCGATGACATGATTTCCCAGCCACCCAATACCCTAAAGAGCCTTAAGCTGTATGGGCATGTAAATAAACTGCCGATTTGGATCAAACAGCTTGATAACCTCAAGAAGTTGGATCTTGAGTTGACTATACTATTGCCAGTGGACATGCACTTCCTTGGTGGATTGCCAGATACATATTTCTTACGTTGCCTTCATGTCAAGCCAATTCAAGATGGCGAACTCAATTTTAGCACCCTTGGTAATGTTATCTTTTGGAGATTACAGGTTCTAGGGATTGATTGCACCTCCAAGTTGCACGTAACTTTTGTAGAGAGAGTGTTTTTGAAAGCTGAGGTGCTAAAGATTCACTTCTCTAATGGGGCGTCTTTGCGGATTTCTGGACTAGAGCATCTAGTCAATCTCAAAGAAGTGTGGCTGAAGGGTTCCTATGGCGACGAACTGAAGCAAGAGTTACAAGAACAAGTTTCCAAGCATGAAAATGAACCTGTCTTGAAGCTAGTGCAGCGACCCTCGTCCTAATAGGCTCTCTCTATTCAGGTGTTATATTTCTGTACTTGTAAGCTGTAACAAATCCTGTAGGAAGGAGTATGTTCTGCATTGGGCATCGACTTTGCACTCATATATATATATGAACTTCCGATAAAAAAAATTGTTCTTATGTTGTCTGTAAATTATTTGTGCTCCGGCACTTGTGCCGATTATAGAATTGGACCCTTACATTTGCTATATGTGGTTATTTCATTGTCATTTTGTAACATATGTAGTGGAGTTTTTTAATCTATATGTGGTTCTGCTAGGAGCGCGTATGCCCTAGCAACCTTTGGCGGGGTCGAGGCGGCTCCTGCGTCCTTCCTTTGGTCGTCCCGCGCCCCGTCGCGCGTCAAGTTGTTCGGATGGCTCCTCTCCATGTCTCGCATCCATACGAGGGATGTGCTCCTCCGCAAGACCATCCTCACGGCGGCGGAAGCTGGGTGCCCTTGCTGTGAGGCGACGCTAGAAACTGCCGATCACATGATCTTCGGCTGTCCGTTTGCGGTTCAGTTTTGGCGGTGTGTTGGCCTCTTGCCGGCTGGAGCTTCTGTGGGGTCCCTACACCTTTTTGACGCTTCGCCCGCCGTCAGCACTGCCTCGCCGGCCTCCTTCGTCCTACTCTGCTGTTGGAGGCTCTGGAAACGACGGAACGCTGTCGTCTTCAGGGAGGACCCGTGGTCCCTGGCTGCTACGCTGAAATCATGTCGGGATGATGCGGTACTGTGGCGCGGCAGACTGAAGGAGGGCGACCGTTCCCATATTGATGTCTGGCTAGCTGTTCTCAGGACCGGATGAAAAGCCCGTTGGCTCGTCCGCCTTCTCCCTTTTATCTTCTGTAATCTCTCCTCCTTTGTAATCTGACTTTCAGCGGCTTTGAGCCCTTTAAGCAATATATACTAGATAATACCCCGCGCGTTGCTGCAGCATTCATAGTGCAAGCAATTTGGATTCAAAAAATATAATTCAAATATAATATCAATAACAGATGTACATGTATATATACATTAGCTAATCATATAAGTTCACAACATATAGAAGAAAACGATATAGAGGTAGAAATGTTCGTGTTCAATCAAAAAAACATAAGCTGACAAACTCTTGGTTATGTTATGTTTAATATGGAGACTGCATATGGAGATTTAATTAATGTGGCAAATGCCTTGAGATGATTACCTGAGCATAACAAAAAAGAGAAATACACATGATAGTATATATATATAAGCCGATGAACATAATTCCATGTATAGATATATCTAGCAATCAAGTGTCTTCCCTCTGCATACTTCGTTAAAATGCTACAGTATTTACCATTAACAGACACCCATGTGCAAGAAAATAGCCACCCAAAATCTAAATTAGGTCTGCATGAACAAAAATAGCCATCAAGTCTAAATGGGAACTGCAAAAAATTTACGAATTGCATGTGTTGACCCAATCTAGTTAGCATTCAGAATGGCAGGTGCATCTAGTTAGCATTCAATTGAAAAAAAGTTCAGACTTTTTTTAGGTGGGGGATCTGATCTGAACTAACCTGATAGATGACTAAGATGAGGGTTCCAGATTCTTCCCATCTAGCTTCATGCACTAACAGCAGGCTAGCTGTGAGTTTGGATGACCTCCAGCATGTTGACTTCCATATGGCTGAACTTACAAACCAAACACTAAACTCACCTTGGAGATAGGTGTCATAGAGAAGCTGGAGAAGACCAAAGGGATGGCTCACAGATGGCTATTGAGATTAAGATCGGAGCACATGCAAGGCCACCCAGCTACAGTGGAGAAAATGAGCATGGAATACCTCCGCTGATTAATGCTGAGCGCAGCTCGCCTCCTGTGGTTCTAGCAAAAAAGCTCGCCTCCTGTAGTTGCTCTTGCCTGCAGAATACAAAAAGGCAGAAGGAAGGCCACCGTTTCTTTCGTCAACGTAGTCTGAAGCTTGGTGCAAACCCATCGCCCAGCCAAGCCAGGTCCAGACTCCAATCTCCAAGCGACTGGTCCGCTTCCGGTGGAATCCAGCGAAACCAACCTCACCAGCGGCTCCGCAGATATCTTGGCCAGAAGAGACAGAGATGGAGGGGACAACCAGGCACCGCGGCCGCCGGCTCGACGATGCAGGGCACCATACCGGCAACTCGAACGCAACCCAATACAATACCGATGAGTCGTGGCCGTGGAGGCCAGCCAGACCGGCGGTCGTGCCAGAGAAGATCGGCAGCCATCCGCCGCCGCGCCGGGCCCTGCTGTAGACAGGGAAAAGATTGGTATTTGAGGGAGTGAGGGGTCGTCGTTTAATGAGCCCATGAATTACGGTTGGAAACGGATAAAGGTGAATGGATCGTCATGCGTTCGCTTCCTTCCAGAAGAATCATTGGTTTACGGGTTTACGGCTGGAAAAGCTAGATGCCACGTACAGCCGTGTTGGACGCAGTTGCAAAATTGCTTGGGCTGCCGATTAAACCGTGCATGCGCGCGATGGATGAGCGTGGGACTGCAGCGGTCCTGGGTCAGTAATGTACGCTGGTAATGACAGGATGACATGGCATCATGCACGTTAAGAATTAGACTCGTCTGAACACTGAGGTGGCATGAAGCTGATGTGGATAGTGTGCATGTTGAGATAATGGGTGTTAGTGGGGATCAACTTCTTAAAAATGTAAGATTCAAGTGGGGGCACCAAAAAAAAATCTATATGTGGTTTTGAGCGCAAGACCAGAAAACTCGAAGTGGAGATATAAGATTTAGTCGGGCATCCATGCAATGTGTGGAGACGACCAGACTCGAAGAAGCAAAAGTTAGTCCGATTGCCTCTGGTGACTCACTTCTTGCCTCGAGTGTTTGCTCTAGTGAAATTGTTTGCTCGTGTTTATGTGATGGTAGGGGAGATCCTGAAGCGAGATTAACTCGATTTTATCATGGGACCGTGGCATTGGCCTTCCTAGGTTGCTCATAGATTATCCTGATTGACTTATCATATGTTTTGGCCTTATGATTATTGTTCATGCTAATTCTCAGGCATGATCATCCGATGAACACGTCAAACAAAAGATAGAAATATTATTTGCAGATAGATACCCTGTGCTATTGATTCACAATTGATTCAGTAACCAAGTTCCATCTTCAGCATTTACATCAGAATGCAGCAAATACAACTTCAGCACGCCTCCATGAACGCCACACTGATATCATTATCTGATGAGATGACATATTTGAACCTCCAATAACAAAGTAAGCAGATCGGCGGCACGACAGCCAAGACCAGGCTTGATCAAAGCAGTTCAACATCAGGAGCATTGGACCATTTATGCTGCAAACAGAACTTGATCAAAGTAAACAGATTGCCAGTTTATCTGGCTGGTGCTCCACTTCCTGTTCGGAATGTTCTGCTTCAGTGAACTTGCTTGTGTGTGTTTATGTGATGGTAGGGAGATCCTGGAGACAGACTAGTTAACCTGATTTTGTCAATGGCACCATTGCATTGGCCTTCCTAGGTTGCTGGTAGACTAACCTGATTGATTTACCGCATGTTTGGGGTCCACCAGTACTGCTTACGGTAATTCGGGGCGGTCGTGCAATGACCACAGCAAAACAAAAAATAGAAATATTGCGTGTAGATAGATACCCTGTACTGCTGATCCACTGACAAGTGCAATAATACATATGCACAATTGATACAATAACAGGTTCCATCTTCAGCAGTTACACCAGAATCCAACAAATTGCCAGACAGATTATGTGGTACACGGAACTCTAGCAATGGATACAAAAGGGGCAAAGAAAACGGCGACTCAACTCGGTCTTCCCGGCAAAGCATCAAGCCAAGAGACAAAAGCAGTTCAACATCAGAACCATTGGACCATTCATGTTGGGAACAGAAATAGTTCCCTGCCTTCACAGTGAAACCCCTTTCTTCTCTTCGTTCTGACTAACAAGCGGTAGATCCGCACACCAAACAGGCAAATAGCTGATGTAAACTGGAGACAACACACAATATTCTGAATGTGCAGCCAACTACAGCCCACACAAATCATGCTGTTGTGCAAGGGGAAAAACAAATCACTGATAGGACTTTTAGCACCACAGTTTTACCTTGATCTGAGGAAGTGCTTGGCACACCAGATGGAGCAATACCGATACTCAGACCCATCAATTTGCGTGGCTTCCTAAAATCGGCTTAACAGATAACATCACACTTGACGTTCAGAAGCCACACAGGTCTGTATTTTCTCATAAAATAAGTGCACATCGTCACAAGTTGGTTTCAACAGGACTAACAGCTTAAATAGCATATTTAACCGTCACTAGATTCTAGGATAATACAAACTACAAACATGAGAACTAAACCTTTTTTAGGATAAAGCACGAAATTGGTGGTACAGATAACTCCTTTCAAAGGGATCAGCTAGATCCAAATCACGGACACAGAAATCCGTAAAACTGCCATGAAAATGATCCGTTGTAAAATGAAGCCGAGCACCTCCTGAGGCCTTCTTATCCAGTTGAAGCTTCTCACGTTGCCGTGTAAAAAACTCCTCTTTGAAATTACTATCAGAAACCTGAAGAGTCATTAACTCTAGCACTCTCGCGTTTAGTAAAAAGAATGTGGCAAAGTCAACATCTGACTTGGTGCCCACATAATATCGCAAGTCAATTGTCTTCAGACGGATGTCAAGAGATCTTATTAGATTCTGGTGTTTACGGCGCCACAAATTCTTTTTCCCTGGCTGAACTGACTGACAGAACATAACCAAATGAAAAACGCCCAGTTGAGAACAATAAGCAGATCATATGAGAAATGAATACTATGGACCATTAAGGAAGAATTGTTACCTCAATGTACAGCCTTTCCAAGCAAGGAAAGCATCTCATCAAGTCAATAACAACATCCAAACTAAGAGCAATCATACGAACAGATAAAATCTTGACAGTGCGCACCGTCTTCGTCAAGCTATCAACACGCAATCCCTTGATGAAGCATGGAAGATGACATTATAAACCATCTATAAGTGCAGAAATTACATAATTCATCACCATAAGTGCAGAAATTGATCGAGAAGGCAAGTGGTACCTGAATAACTGTCGAGTATAGCGTGAGTGTGGTACTAAAATCATGTTGACTAAAATCAGATAAATGGGAAGATAGGCAGCCTAGGGTCTCCAATTTAGGTGCGGAGATTACCGATATATGCCGGGATTCAGCTGAGCCAAATAGGAGCAACCTTTCAAGACAAGGGGCATTCTCGATGATGACTTCCTCTAATCTGAGCTCTCCCCAATAAGCTTCCACACCTATGCCTCTAAGGCTGATGGAGTTGATTCGGACACAACGGAAGCCAGAGCAGCGGCGAATCAGCAAGCACTCTAGAGCGGGGCAACCATCTATCATGGTTTGTAGTGAGGATTCGGATATGGTGACATTTTCAAGACCGAGCTTGTTAAGCTTAGGGAAGAAAAGCGCTTGGGCCATGCTGTCAGGGATGTGGCACTCTCCGATGGTGGCAACGCCGAGGGTGTCAGAGAAGCGGAAGGCAGCTGCAGGCAGCGGCGCCGGCTGCGGTATTCCCCGTGGACACGGGAACCTGTACTTGAAGCTGCAGAGCTCAAGCTCGTGGAGGTTGTCGAGGGCGGGGGATCGAAGCCAGGCATCGGCTCGGTCGACGGGGAGGTGGTAGACGGGCGCGCAGAAGCGGCGGCCGGGGCCCCGGTGTGAGGCGAGGATGCGAGACACAATGGCGTCGAGGCCCTCCGCGTGGAATAAGAGTGGACGGTAGTCGAGGTTGAGAGGGGCGGAGCGCCAGAGGTGGCGCCACCGGGAGGCGAGGATCTGCGTCCGCGCGCCTTCCCTGGTGGGGAGGAGCGAGACGATGTCCCCGAGGACGCCGTCGGGGAGGCCGCTGATGCGGTCGCCCCCTTCCGCTTCCGCTGCGTCCAGCGGCGGATCCGCCGTAGCTTCCGGGCCGCGCCCTTCTGCCGCCGACTTCCTCTTCTTCGAGCACGGGCCGCCCGCCTCCACCTCCATCGCCGGCGGGGTAGGGTAGGGTTCGCCTCCGAGCGGAGGTACGTGGTGCGGCCGTCACCCTTCTACGTCGTCGTTCCTTTTTTTACGGGATGGGCCCGGCCGGTGGTACTTCTTTCAAACAAATTGTTTGCTTCCTACTTATAGGCTCCGTACAATTAGTTTGCTTCCAAGATTGATGCATCATTTCCATTCCATCTAAAAAGAGGATTGATGCATCATGTTGTCCACCTGATTTATTTCTTTATTTTAGATATTCTTTTTTGAGCCAACCGTATTTGCTTCCATCATCAGCTTAATAATATGCGTCATGAGCGTACAACCAAATTTGTTTCGATTTAATGAAAAATGTGTGATTATAAGTGTTTATTTTGCTTCCAACCGAGCACCAATTTATTTCTATCGACTCATCGATTTGTTTCCGCTGCAACTCATTTTTTTCTTCTATCAGGATAAATATATTTGCTTCCACTGTAGCTATACATTGTTTCCACAAAAAACGAAAATTTACTTCCAAAGAAAAGGGAATCTGCTTCCATGAAACCAAATTATAATTAAATACAATCACAACACATTACAACAAAATATGATACAATTAATATTCAGGCCTAATATATCTGCAGGGAATCCCTGGATATTGTCTTGGGCTGCACCATGAAACTTGCTTCGATCTACATTTTGTGAATGTTATAGAAATTTGCTTCCATCTCGGAAGTGTGGATATTATACAAATATTTTGCTTCCACGGTGAAACTTGCTTCCATCTACAGTGAATTGGCCTCCATGGCAAACAAACATGTTGTGATTTTACAGATTTTACCAAAAGAAATTTGTACTTATGTGATGGTATGCTTACTTTAAAAACATTAAAATGTCGCTTCCATCGATTAGATAATTCTCTTTAACCAAATAAGACATTCCTTTAGGAATGAACCATAATCATGAGTATACATGCTTCAAAGACATGAATGTGTTTCCTGTTTGCTTAAAAATGCACAAAATTATTCATCCATAATTCCATGGACGTACTACATGCTCAAACAATCTGGTAACTCCTGCTAGCTTGCTACTGTATGGAATATGACAGCGTGGACATCAAGTCATTTCATTTGGCGTAGCTCCTCAAGGCGCACAATATTTTGGGGCACGAGCAGCACATCGGTATTGCTTCCGTCGGCTTGAAGGAAGTCATCCGCCAGTGGTGCTTCAAACATCAGTAAATTTTCCTTCCAACGAGGTGGTGCATCCAACACTGCCCAAATCAACAGTGAATTGTTGATACAAATCATCATTTCAACTGAAGCAATAAAATGTTTGATTAGAAGCATATAAGCAAGGTATGCTTGGTGAACTAGTATTGAAGAACAATATGGCCCAAGCATATAATTTGGCATTTTGAAGCAATAATAAATTAGGGTGGAAGCATACAATTAAAATAGCTTGGCAATCATGTCATCCTAATTTTATTATGCATAGAAGCATAGTGTTACAAACGGCGAGAATGATAGCACCGGAGGAGAGATATAAAAACAAAAGGTATATACGCAAGCAGACATCAATAGTTGAATTACAGAAATTGAAAGGGGCACTGAAAGAAAGAGAAATCACGCCGGTGATGGAAAATATAATGAAGCATGTTTGTTAATAAATAAATAAATAATATCTCCACACACTAGAAAGAAATTTACTAAATCAAGAAGCATGGTCAGAATTCTATCTGTTCATGAGAAGCATGGGACAAGCACCTACGTAGCATGGATTTTAAGCAATGGTCTTGATAGGTGAATGAAAGCATTTTTTTCAAGGATACGTCAAGGATGACGTATCAATATCATAGATAGAAAGTGCCATGATGGCAAATATTCAGTTACAAGTTACCCACGGCTATTGCAGCCGAAGATGTTCTGAAGCAAGGCTCCGAATGAAAAGGGTAATTACACAGTTTAATATATATGCATCACAGCAAGGCTCCGAATGAAATGGGTAATTACACAGTTTAATATATATGCATCACAGCAAGGCTCCGAATGAAATGGGTAATTACACAGTTTAATATATATGCATCACAAGCTAGAATGAAATGGCTTGAAGCATATGTGTCACGCCCAAGGTGCGACCCTATCCCAAAGGAACTCGAAGGTCCCACCAAGGATAGAAGCGCATCTTGAAGACGCTTTTGCAAGGTGGATATCATTACATCAACATTACATAATAGTGGGGATACATACATAAGGCATACAATGCTACACGAATACAACATCACATCATATACAAGATCAACATCCGTCTACGGATGAAACATAAACAGAAACTCAAACAATATCCACCCTGCTAGCCCAGGCTGCCGACCTGGAGCCTATCCCCTGATCGAAGAAGAAGCAGAAGGAGAACTCAACACAAACAAGCATCGCTCTCGCGTCATGATCATCGCATAACCTGTACCTGCAACTGGTGATGTAGTAATCTGTGAGCCACGAGGACTCAGCAATCCCATTACCATGGGTATCAAGACTAGCAAAGCTTAAGTAGGAAAGGAAGGGATAAAGTGGTGAGGTTGCAGCAGCGGCTAAGCATAACTGGTGGCTAACATACGCAAATGAGAGCGAGAAGAGAAGCAAAGGAACGGCCGTCAACTAGTAATGATCAAGAAGTGATCCTGAACTCCTACTTACGTCAGACATAACCCAGAAACCGTGTTCTCCTCTCGATCAACCCCGAAAAGAGACACTCACGGTTACGCACACGGTTGGTGTATTTTAATTAAGATCAACTTCGGGTTTTCTACAACCGGACATTAACAAATTCCCATCTGCCACATAACCATGGGCACGGCTTTCGAAAGTTCAAACCCTGCAGGGGTGTCCCAACTTAGCCCATGATAAGCTCTCGCGATCAACGAAGGATATTCCTTCTCCCGGAAGACCCGATCAGTCTCGAATCCGGCTACAAGACATTTCACAGCAATAAAACAAGACCAGCAAAGCCGCCCGATGCGCCGACAATCCCGATAGGAGCTGCACATATCTCGTTCTCAGGGCAACACCGGATGAGACTAGCTACGAGTAAAACCAACCCTCAAGTTGCCCCAAGGTGGCCCCTTGCAGTAGCTCGGTTCGAACCAGCACTTAGAGAAGCAACGGCCCGGGGCTAATAAAGATGACCCTCGGGTTGGCCGACCCAAGGAAAGGTATAGGTGGTGGTGAGGCAAATGGTAAAACCAAGGTTGGGCCTTCTTTGGAAAAGTCTTATTCAAAGCGAACTGTCAAGGGGTCCCATAAATCACCCGACGCGTTAGGGACGCAAAATCCGGGAACATAACACCGATATGACGGAAACTAGGCGGCAAGAGTGGAACAAAATACCAGGCATAAGGCCGAGCCTTCCACCCTTTACCAAGTATATAGATGCATTAATTAAATAAGATATATTGTGATATCCCAACAAGTAAACATGTTCCAACAAGGAACAACATCTCCATGTTCCAACAAGGAACAAACTTCATCTTCACCTGCAACTAACAACGCTATAAGAGGGGCTGAGCAAAGCGGTAACATAGCCAAACAACGGTTTGCTAGGAAGGGTGCAACAGGTTAGAGGTTCATGGCAATTTGGGAGGCCTGAGCAGCAAGTGGTAGGTAACGCAGCATAGCGATAGAACGAAGCAACTAGCATAGCAATGATAGTAATGAGATCCAGGGTAGCGGTCATCTTGCCTGAAATCCCGCTAGGAAGAAGAACGAGTCCATGAAGAAGACGAACGGAAGTAGTCGAACGAATCCTCACAATCGCAACATTACCGGAACCGAGAAGCAACACCGGAAAGAAACAAACAACATGATAAATGCACAAGCATAAACATGGCATGATGCACAATCAAGTATGATGCATGTCCGGTTTAATGAGGCATGGCATGGCAATATGCAACAAACAATACTACCAATTAAGTGGAGCTCAATATGCAACGGGTTGCATATTGACAAAACACCACATGCAAATATTTAGTTTGATCTCGGTTAGGTACTCAACAATATTAAATGTTGATTATCATGGCAAGGGGTGAAGCACAACAAAACTACCTAACTAGGCAAGTTTAAATGGGGCCGGAAACAACGAACAACAAGTCCGGAAAATCCCCATGAGCAATATTTTAGATTCGGTCCTGATCTGCCCTAAACACAATTTTAATGTTGTTAAACAGCAAAATAAAGTGGACCATGTTAAACTAGGCATTTTTCTACCCCATTTACATATAAAGAACATTTAATTCCGGGTTACGGTTATGTAGTTATGAAATAAATCATTTTAACATGGCATATTAGCAAATTTAAATAAACAGCAAGTTAAACATTTTAACATGGGATGAAAATGACATATTATTAATCTACACAATTTTCTGAACATTTTACATATATAAAGTTTTTACATATGATGCATGGTTTGTGAGTAATTAAATGCATGAACTAGGAGGGTTTTTCTGCAAATCTGAAATACTGGATAAAAGAGAAAAACTCAGCGCAGGAAAAAAAAAACACACGGGCCGCATCTGGCTGGGCCAACAAAGCACAGGAGGGGCTGGGGGTGTCCTCACCATGGGCCGAGCCCAGGTTGGTGGAGAGGAGGCCAGGCAGGGGGGGCCGGCTGGGCCTGGAGGCCGGCTGGGCCTGGCTCAAGAAGTGGCCCAGGCGCCGATCATGGTCAACGGGCACGGCGCGGCGGTGCGGAGGAAAACAGATGTCCTGTCGCTGAAGCAGAGGACGAGCAGCAGAGCAGGGCGATGCGTAAGGAAGCGAGGCGCGGACTTGGGGACGAGCGCCGGCGAGGGACGGCGACCTCCGGCGACAGGCGGCCGACGGCGAGATCCGCGGCGGCGAGCTCCATGGCGGCGAGACCTGGCGGCGGCGGCGACGCGGCATCTGCGGAGAGAGAGGGAACGGGTCACGAGAGAGGAGGAAACCGGACGGGGGGCGCGCAGCCCCCGACGGCGGAGATCCGGCAGGTTCGCGGCCTCGCTCAAGGGACGCAGGGCGGGCGACGCGCTTCCCGATCCCATCGGATCGAGCGGAGGGCGAGGCGAAGCGCAGGGCGCGGCGCTGGCTGCGAGCGGATGCGGGCGCTGGGAAGCAGCGAGCACCGCCGATGCAGAGGATGCGAGGACGCGACGCGACTTGGCGGCATGGACGTCGCGGGACGACCGGATCAAGCGGGGTTCCATTCTCGGCGTCGGAATGGAGGCGGATGCACCGGCAGGGAGCTTGGAGCTTCGAATGGTTCAAGGCCCATGGGTCTCCTGAGACGAACAGAGACAAAGGGAGCGATGTGAGAGAGAGAGGAAAGCACGGGGAAGGAGGAAGGGGCGCAGGTGAGGGTGACGGCCTAGTCGTGGTCGTCGACGGGGATGAGGCCTCGGGCGCGAGGAGATCGGGAGCTCCCCTCCTGATCGAGCTCGTGGATGAGGGGGGGGGGCGCGGTCGGGCGCTCGGGCACTGGATCGGGAGGAGGAGATCGGGACATTGGGAGCAGAGGAGGTGGCGGCTGTGGGTTGGCTCGGGATGGATCCCGAGGGGAACCAGAGACTGGCGGCGGGGAGGAGGATCCCTAGAAATTAGGGATTTGACTGATGATTGCACTGCTATTTATACTAGGTGGTGGTTAGGGGCAAAACGGACCCTTCGGTTAGAATCGAACGGTCGAAAACAAACAGGTTAGGGAGTCCAAAAGAGAAAACGGAGACGTTTTATAGACGTTAGGGGATGATCTGAACCCATCGGTAACGAAAGCCCGGGTCGGGTTCGGGGCAGTTTCAGACACGCGCGCGACGGGTTTGGCAAAACGTCGTGGAGACAAAAGGTTTTGATGAGCTCAGAAAAGAGAGAGAAGAGAGCGGTCCGGTTGATCTGAGAGGGGTCAACAGGGACAAGCGGTCTGACAACAGGCCACGAAGCCAAGGGGAGAAACGACAACTACTAACGGCTACGAGTTTTAAGAAAACATGCAGATGCAATGCACATGATGCGAAGAGATGAAATGCACGACAAAGAACACAAAGCAAAACAAAAGACAAAACCCAACCACGGAGAAAATAATACATCGCATCTCCGAAAAAAGGCAAGAGTCGGAGTTACGAATATGGAAAGTTGTATCCGGGGTGTTACAATATGTATCTATGAAGCTCCTAGGAAGCATGTCAAAGGATTGATATGCCACCTGTACACAGCAAAGCACCTAGAACAGATTCAAAGATGTAGTAGTACATGGGAGCCTACATGGGAGCATGAATTGTTTCGATAATTATATATAAGTAGGAAAAGCAAAATAAAATAAAATTAAGAAGCAGCAAGCAAGGAAGCTTGGATCGGAAACTGTACAAGCACATGAAGTGTGATGTTGGAAGCTCCATTTGCATGATGTATGACAATAAGATAGGTCGTAACATAGAAAATGAGCTATATGCGGGAGCTCAATTGGAAGCATAGTAAGATCAATGAAAATTGAGGCAAACTAGTATTGTGGCCAACAACAGAATGGATGTTTTGTCACCAGCGTACAAATTGATTGAATTCTTAAACTATGGAAGGAGATCGTATAGATTTCAGTAGCATCTGTTAATTTAGACACTGCGTAACAGAAAGCATGAAAATGATACTTTGGGCAACAGAACTAGTCTTGGATGGAAGCATGCAAAATTGAAATTGTAAAGCAAAGTAATATTACCACCAAAGACTGTCATGCATAGTATTCTGATGTGCGTATCAAATTATAGATGATATAACGACCAATTACATGTCGGATAGAACCATGATATGAACAGAAGAATCAAGATTAGAGGACTTGATACCTAGGTCAGATGAGTGCATGCTGCGGGAAGCAACGTCAGCCGTGAGATAAAAACACATCAACGTCTCACGACCGGTCTGGCGAATGCCTTCTATCAGGCGTGTGATAGAAAGTGTTTCCCAAAAGGGAAATGGTTTATGGTGGCAGCGGACAGCCCAGTAGAGCCCGCCCGGCCCATCCAAGAACCAAGACTAGAGCGGGACCCGCACGTCAGTCACACGCACAAGTCCTCCCGAGTCCACCTCCTTCCCCTTCCCCCTATCTTATCCTCGGCGAAGCTGCTGCTCTAATGGCGGATCCGCCGGCGTCGTCCCCGGCCGACGAGGCGCGGGATCCAGGTCCGGCTCGCACACCACGTCCCCCCTCTCTCCATCTCCGTCTCGCTTGGTTCCGCCGCCGGTTGCTGCTGATGCTGGCATGCCGCTGCTAGGGTTACGAAAGCGCAAGCGAATTCGCACTGCTTGCTTGGTCAGCTCAGAAGCTGCTCATGGCAGCACTAATTCGTCCAGTGATCCTCCGAGTTCTCGTTACTGCGGCGGTAGGCCAGTGACGGGGCTACTATGGTAGTGTTAGGTTGGTACGATCGATCTGTGGCGACAGAGCAGGGGCCGCCATGGCTCTGGCTATCGGCTTCTGCTGGTCTCGTTGCCCATGTGTTCGCCTGATGATTAGTCTAATCCTTTTGAGCTATTGTGTATTGTTCAGAACAATTCATGATTTCATTCAGACATCCCTGTTCAAACCGGCACGCAGAGGACAGCATATAGCAGACCAACTTAGGTTAGCGTTCTTGTGCGTAGATGATACCCTCATAATATACCGAGTGACCGTCGTACACTGTGTGTGCTGCCACATTATCCGAGATATTTTCGCCTCTGCCGGTGCTTCATCATGATCGGCGAAGAAATCAAGCTGAGTATTGAAACTAAGTTTGCCCTCACTTTAGGTAGCTCAGAAGCTGCTGCTCATGGGAGTAGTACGTCGCAAGACACGAAAGAGCAGGAGGACATGAAAGGGGAAGCGGCTGTTGCGACCTCTGAACCCGTGAGGGAGGAACTGGTCCAGAGTGCCGTTAGTTTTCTGAGTCACCCCAAAGTCATGGCATCTTCCGATGTCCAGAGGCGTTCCTTCCTGGAAAATAAAGGGCTCACCGTGGACGAAATTGAAGAAGCATTTCGACGTTTACTTGTAAGTTCCTTTTTCTTTCACTGTCTACTTGTACCTGGTTGTTCTCAACTTGCTGTTTTCATTAACTTCACTTTTGTAATTTGCAGAGCCCACCTTCAAACTCTACAAACTCAAATATGTGTGATACTCAAGGTATGTGAGAACAGTCAGTTTACTAGTGATTCTAAGGCCTCCGGGTTTTGGTTCTAATTTGATGTCACCGTGGATCCTGTCAAGGTTATTGATAGCTTTTTGGTTTGTTTTTCTGTATAAGTAAATGGTGATTCCATATCAACTTCCCCTTTCAGTTGCATCTTCAGTTCAGCACTGCTCTAAATGGCTTCATCAAGACATTCTTTTTTTTTTCTGACATTCCTACTTTACTTCTGTAGGAAGTCCTGACCCCGAAACTGTAACCCCTGTGGTGCCCCGGCACCCAAAATCATATATGGAGGTTCGCTATCTCGGGCATCATTTTTTTCTGTCACGAACTCATGCTAGCATATGACTAACTTAGTTCAGTCTGAATATGTTGATATTGAACCGGAAGTTGTCTCTAAACTGTCATATTGGACTAAACACTTGACAGGTCATGGAAATGATACAGAGGGGAGAGCGGCCAGATGATATCCAGGTATTCTAAATTTCTATGTGTCTCCCTAGTATTATTGCTGCAACAAGAGGACTCTGTGACCCTATTGTTTTGTGATGTAGGATATTAATGATGAGCCACCAAACCCTGATCAGCCAATCTCGAAACCCAGTATGGCACCCAAGCCCAAGGTTTGCACTTGAAATTACAGGCTAATCGATTTGATGATGAGTATAACTTTTAGAGTGTCTTCATGATGCCCTTGGACTTGCTTCAGAACTATGGTTGGCTCACATTTCTGTTGCCTGTTGAACAGCCGTGGGAGAAGCAAGGCCAACAAAGTTCCGACCTGGACCTGAAAGCTCACACAAGCAACCCCAGTGAATCGTCGTCAGGAGTTCGAACCGATAGCACCAGCCAGGCCACGGGATCAAACAACAGCTCCGGTCACGGGGACTTGATGCTGACGGCAGAGCCAGCTACAGGATCTGAAGCCCCCGTGGATGACGTTGCCGCCTCGCCGAAGCAGTAACTCTGGAAATGCATAGACGAACGGCGGTGGGATCAGGACATGATGTGAATCAGCATCGACCTGATGCTGCTTCAGATTCCAGCACCACATTTTTTTTCATCTTCCGTTATTATCAGAAACTAGCTTAGTTTAGGGGGTCAGCGGCACTTTTGGGAAACTGGGATTGGATTCTTGCTGGAAATGAGCACCTACAATATGTACTTATCATTGGCATTCTTCACTTGTTCACGCATCCCTACTGCTGGGGTGTGCCCTACCTCTAATGTTAATCCAAGAAAACACAATCGGTTAGTGTGGTCATGAGGTAAAATACTAATCCCTTCGTTTCTAAGTAGATGGTTCTCTTCGAGCATCTCGCCCTTGCCCTAATCCCCTAAATTTTCCCCAATTCTTCAACCCCTAAGATTTGAGAGACTAAAGTTTTGTGCACCTCGTCTGTCCCCTAAAAAAAAACTTTTGGTATTTCTTCCAACCACATTTTAACACAAACTTGGACAACATGATCATACTTCACCCATTCTAAGAAACAACCAAACCATAAACATACTAGTACGCTGGTACG
Source organism: Aegilops longissima (assembly GCA_021605205.1). Classification (NCBI taxonomy): domain Eukaryota; kingdom Viridiplantae; phylum Streptophyta; class Magnoliopsida; order Poales; family Poaceae; genus Aegilops; species Aegilops longissima. Next base: position 649,235,609 of record CM038676.1, read on the forward strand.
TGCACAGCGCGTGCAAAGTTCAATTCATAAATTTTGAAGAAAAAAGCCCAACAAAGGTCACTTTAAAAGTCTAAAGAATCAAATGTCTTGGTTTGTTTGTATGGAAAGCTCCTGTGATAGTTATCGTAATTTTATTAATCAATACTACAATGGGTTCTGATGCGCATTGTTTAGCAACGCGTAAAGAAAGCGTGTAGCTACCTTTGTTCCTAGAAGAGAACGCCTATACAGTTATTTTAAATATAAAAAGGTTGGACCCCGGCCTTTGCATCATTGTGACCCACAAAAAATTGTACTCATAGGAGATTTTTTTCTTCTTCTGCAAACACTACATAGGAGAAAACATACACACCAAAAAATACATTTGAAGCTAATGTTACACTATAATCACAAAGCGACTTAACATCATCGCGGTCCCAGTCTCAAAACTACTTAACCGTGGAGGTGCTCCCCTTAATCAGCTTTGTCCTCAACATCACCACGCTCTCTCCCTTAATTTGCCAATCTAATCGACTACTAAAATAGACAGAGATAGATGGGGAGGAAAGGAAGGTATGGCGAAGCGGCCGTCGCACGTCCGTGGCCGGACAATGTTGCCCTACGCAAGAACTTCATGTACGGAATGCCTCGGGAAGGTCGGGAAATTTCCTGAATGAAGTGAGATGACACACTGGTACTGTAGACGCGAATCACTTCGACCTGAACCGTAGGATTGACCTTCATCAATGGCTCAAATTGCTTCTCAGGCTTAGGATTCAAAATTTCAAACCTGGTACACTATGTAGTAAGTATAATATAATATAATATGTTAATATAATAAGTATAAAGTATATAAATATAGATTTGAGCCAAACGAGCCCCAAAAGACACCGAATGCAACAAGTTCAGTCAAAAAAAAATCACATAGCACATGATGGATGAAAAGCAATCATCAACCGAAACTGAATCATGCACTCGCACCATCACCATTGGCACCACCACTACCAATAATGTCACCACCATCACCACCTCTGCCACCACCAAATGACTTTGCCAAGATATCACCACGAGTGAGTTCCCAGTATTTTCTCTCCCTCTCGTGCATTTTGCTTGGGATCCATGAACATGCATGATAGCACGCTCATGGGTCGCCTTCTTGTTCCCTTGTTCCTCAACCTCCAATTCAAGGCAGTGCTCCTCAACCTTCCTCTTGCTCATTTTCTCATCGGCCTTCATTGCAAGTCTTTGCTCCTTAATTGCTGTTGGAAATATGAGCAATTTACCGAATGATTTTATTAACAGAAATACTAGATAAAGCATGACTAGTATAGCAGTGATAAAACAAGCCATGCGATTTGACAAAGAGAAGGTAAATAATATCTGCATATATGAGCTAGAACCGATCATCTCTAGAGCAGACAGTAGAACAAGATGCATATCTGAAGTAGAGCCTAACACGTCTAGGGCAAACACTAGAACAAGGAACTGTTGCAGGACTTCTAACAAGAAAGATACTAACACGTACGGGACAGCAGCAGGAGCAGAGGCACTGGACTTGGGGTCGGTGTCCTCCATGTCGTCGAGGAGGTTGTCGGCGTTGGGGAAGTAGTCGTCGGAGTCCGGGGCGTCCGTGACGAAGAAGTTAGTAGTCGCGCAGAGCGCTCCCCAAAAACCTTATCACCCTTCTCCCGTACAGGACTCAAAAAGTGCGGTTTCGGAGGCCTACTGTCCCGACCTGCGGTGCACGCCGCAAGCCGGGATGGGGAAGATCGTAGCAGCAGCGCAGTGCTCAGGAACCGGTGGCGAGAGGAAGAAGAAGTTGAAACCCGTGGCGCAAGAGAAGGAGGCGAGAGGGCAGCGACGGAAGGTGAAACGAAGACGAAGCGAACAGCCGCAACCCGTGGCGTGGCGCGGCGCGCGGCGGAGGAGCGCGCGTGGATGTCCCTCTTGTTCTCATGCTCATACAAGTGGGGAAGGAGCCTCCCTTATAAAGAGGTCCAACTCCCTCTAAACTAGCAATGTGGGACTAAACTTTAGTTCCACCTCTTGCCTTGCACGAATGGGCTGCGTGGGCCTCTAGGATTTATTAGGAATTTCTGAAACTGCTATTGGGCTAGGCCCAAATAGACAAAAATTCCAGCAATTGCAAGCCTTCTTTCTTTTGCTTGCACATTTCTTTCATTGGCCGTCGCCTTTGCCTTCCACCTCTTCTCCTCCATCATCTTGAGCTCGTAGAACTGAGTCATGTTCCCTTCCTCCCGTTTAGCCGCCAATGCCATCTTCATCTCCACCATTCCAACGAACTCTTCTTTGTATGCTCCAACACTTCCATCCATCTTTCTCTCCTTTGCATTTGCTCCATCCGGAGCATTTGAGGACTAGAGGATTTCTCTAACAAGTCATGGTTGACTGGCGATATGCCAATTCTTGCCCTCATCAGTGTTGTTTCATAGTTCCTTTTTCCCACTTCTCATTTCCCACAAGAGCCTTGTAATAATGATGTAAGTTGAATCCCTTGTTGCCACCCGTATTGTTCCTTTGCTTGTAAATCTTAGATGATGGGCTCATAATCGTTCATGGGCACTCCACTCGGTGGTGCTAGGTTCACTTGATCAATGCAACCGGACCACCGGTTGAATTGATCTTGGATGACACTCCAACAGTAAGTGGGAGAACTGGTTGTGCCGGTGGAGGTAATGGACACATGCATGGCTCACATAGTACTCCTCAATGCTTTTCCAAAATGTTTCCTTTATTTGATCAGGTTCGACTATGGCATCAAGAGAGATGTTCATCCAAGCATCGCACAAAGCAAGATCTTCTTCAGTCTTGTAGGTGCACGACCTCAAAGCATTCATCTTCATTGTTTGGGCGTCCACCTCCTCGACCTCGGTAGTTGATGATGTGAAACATCGGGAGTGGTCATTCGAAGGGGAGGCTGGCAGTAGGCCTGCTAGGGGGCTTGGAAGGCCCACCAAAGAGCTGGCAATATGAAGGAGCCCGAAGGATTGGATAAATATCTAGATACCATCTTGAACCCCAAGTCTGCATGACTGGGACCAGGTTAGATATGCCTCCATGTAAAACCGTAAGGGGCTCTCATGCCCATTATTACTTCCGTAGAACTAGACTCTCCGTAGCAAACAGATCTCCCCCATTGTAATCTCTTGCACAAGGTATACTGATACGTCTCCAACGTATCTATATTTTATGAAGCATTCATGCTATTTTATTATCTGTTTTGAATGTTTATGGGCTTTATTATACACTTTTATATTACTTTTGGGACTAACCTACTAACCGGAGGCCCGGCCCATATTGTTGTTTTCTTGCCTATTTCAGTATTTCGAAGAAAAGGAATATCAAACGGAGTCCAAACGGAATGAAACCTTCGGGAGCGTGATTTTTGGAACGGATATGATCTAGGAGACTTGGATTTGAAGTAAAGGAAGCTTCGAGGTGGCCACGAGGGTGGGGGGCACGCCCACCCCCCTGGGCGTGCCCCCCTGTCTCGTAGGCCCCTCGAGGCTCCCCCGACCGACTTCTTTCGCCTATATATTCCCATATACCCTAAAAACATCGGAGGAAAAATAGATCGGGAGTTCCGCCGCCGCAAGCCTCTGTAGTGCTACGTCTTGAGCTTGTGTTGGTTTCCTCGAAGAGGAGAGGGTGATGCAGCAAGTGTAGCGTAAGTATTTCCCTCAGTTTTGAGAACCAAGGTATCAATCCAGTAGGAGGCTCCTCAAAAGTCCCACGCACCTACACAAACAAACTGAGAACTCGCAACCAACGCAATAAAGGGGTTGTCAATCCCTTCACGGCCACTTGTGAAAGTGAGATCTAATAAAGATAGTATGATAAGATAAATATATTTATGGTATTTTTATAATAGAGATGCAAAAAGTAAAGATGCAAATAAAAGTAGATTGAAAGCAAATATGATAAGAGATAGACCCGGGGACCATAGGTTTCACTAGAGGCTTCTCTCAAGATAGCATAAGTATTACGGTGGGTGAACAAATTACTGTCGAGCAATTGATAGAAAAGCGCATAGTTATGAGATTATCTAGGCATGATCATGTATATAGGCATCATGTCCATAACAAGTAGACAGACTCCTGCCTGCATCTACTACTATTACTCCACACATCGACCGACTCCTGCCTGCATCTAGAGTATTAAGTTCATAATAACAGAGTAACGCATTAAGCAAGATGACATGATTTAGAGGGATAAACTTAAGCAATATGATATAAACCCATCTTGTTATCCTCGATGGCAACAATACAATACGTGCCTTGCAACCCTTTCTGTCACTGGGTAAGGACATCGCAAGATTGAACCCAAAGCTAAGCACTTCTCCCATGGCAAGGATGATCAATCTAGTAGGCCAAACCAAACTGATAATTCGAAGAGACTTGCAAAGATAACTCAATCGTACATAAAAGAATTCAGAGAAGATTCTAATATTATTCATAGATAAACTTGATCATAAACCCACAATTCATCGGATCTCGACAAACACACCGCAAAAAGAGTTTACATCGAATAGATCTCCACAAGAGAGGGGGAGAACATTGTATTGAGATCCAAAAAGAGAGAAGAAACCATCTAGCTAATAACTATGGACCCGTAGGTTTGTGGTAAACTACTCACAACTCATCGGAGGGGCAAGGATGTTGATGTAGAGGCCCTCCGTGGTCGATCCCCCCTCCGGCAGAGTACCAGCGCAGGCTCCAAGATGAGATCTCGCGGATACAGAAGGTTACGGCGGTGGAAATTGTGTTTTGTGGTGCTCCTGGATGTTTTCGGGGTACGTAGGTATATATAGGAGGAAGAAGTACGTCGGTGGCCCCCCGAGGGGCCCACGAGACAGGGGCGCGCGGCCTCCTATCTCGTGGGGGCCTCGGGTGCTTCTTGACTTGCACTCCAAGCTCTCCGGATCACGTTCGTTCCAAAAATCACGCTCCCGAAGGTTTCATTCCGTTTGGACTCCGTTTGATATTCCTTTTCTTCAAATCTGAAATAGGCAAAAAAACAGCAATATGGGTTGGGCCTCCGGTTAGTAGGTTAGTCCCAAAATGATATAAATGTGTAAAATAAAGCCCATAAACATCCAAAAGGGGTAATATAATAGCATGGAACAAAAAAAAATTATAGATACGTTGGAGACATATCAGTAGCCACCAAAAACCTCTCGGGAGCCTGTTCCGGCATCCTGCCGGAGGGGGAACCCATCACCGGTGGCCATCTTCATCATCTCGGCGCTCTCCATGACGAGGAGGGAGTAGTTCACCCTCGGGGCTGAGGGTATGTACCAGTAGCTATGTGTTTGATCTCTCTCTCTCTCTCGTGTTCTCTCTATGGCACGATCTTGATGTATCGCGAGCTTTGCTATTATAGTTGGATCTTATGATGTTTCTCCCCCTCTACTCTCTTGTGATGAATTGAGTTTTCCTCTTGAAGTTATCTTATCGGATTGCGTCTTTAAGGATTTGAGCACACTTGATGTATGTCTTGCCGTGCTTATCTGTGGTGACAATGGGATATCACGTGATCCACTTGATATATGTTTTGGTGATCAACTTGTGGGTTCTGCCCATGAACCTATGCATAGGGGTTGGCATACGTTTTCGTCTTGACTCTCCGGTAGAAACTTTGGGGCACTCTTTGAAGTACTTTGTGTTGGTTGAATAGATGAATCTGAGATTGTGTGATGCATATCGTATAATCATGCCCACGGATACTTGAGGTGACAATGGAGTATCTAGGTGACATTAGGGTTTTGGTTGATTTGTGTCTTAAGGTGTTATTCTAGTATGAACTCTATGATAGATTGAACGGAAAGAATAGCTTCGTGTTATTTTACTACGGACTCTTGAATAGATCGGGCAGAAAGGATAACTTTGAGTTGGTTTCGTACCCTACCATAATCTCTTCGTTTGTTCTCCGCTATTAGTGGCTTTGGAGTGACTCTTTATTGCATGTTGAGGGATAGTTATATGATCCAAGTATGTTATTACTGTTGAGAGAACTTGCACTAGTGAAAGTATGAACCTTAGGCCTTGTTTCCTACTATTGCAATACCGTTTACGCTCACTTTTATCATTAGTTACCTTGCTGTTTTTATATTTTCAGATTACAAATACCTATATCTACCATCCATATTGCACTTGTATCACCATCTCTTCGCCGAACTAGTGCACCTATACAATTTACCATTGTATTGGGTGTGTTGGGGACACAAGCGACTCTTTGTTATTTGGTTGCAGGGTTGTTTGAGAGAGACCATCTTCATCCTACGCCTCCGACGGATTGATAAACCTTAGGTCATCCACTTGAGGGAAATTTGCTACTGTCCTACAAACCTCTGCACTTGGAGGCCCAACAACGTCTACAAGAAGAAGGTTGTGTAGTAGACATCAAGATCTTTTCTGGCGCCGTTGCCGGGGAGGTGAGTGCTTGAAGGTATATCTTTAGATCTTGCAATCGAATCTTTTTGTTTCTTGTTTTATCACTAGTTTAGTCTATAAAAGAAAATTACAAAAAAATGGAATTGAGTTTGCCTCATATGCTTCATCTTTTTAATATCTTTCGTGAGAATGATCAAAAGGAAAATTATGCTCAATTGCTAGAAGAAGAATGCACTAAAATATTTGGTACTAGATCTTTGTATGATGAGCATGATTGCAATGTTGTTAGTATGAATTCCTTGAATATCCATGATGCTAATGATATGCAAAGCCACAAGCTTGGGGAAGCTATGTTTGATGAAGATGATATTTTTTTGTCCCCCAAGTTTTGATGAGCAAATTTATTATGATGATAGCATGCCTCCTATTTATGATGATTATATTGATGAAAGTGGGTTTGGAAAAGTGTCAACTTTAGGAAGTAATGATCCCACTATTTTGGAGGATGTTGAATTTTATTGTAATGAATATGAAATTGGATTTGGAAGAGTGTCAACTTTATTTAGTGATGATTCCACTATCTTGGAAGAGGTTTCAATCGATTATGATGAGAACGAAGTTGCTACTTATGATGATTATTGTGATGAAACTTATGCTATAAATAATAGTGATGATTATATTTATAAAACTTGTCATGTTTATGATTACCCTTTTTCTGAACATTACTCTTTTAATGTGGAAACAATTTTTAGTATTCAAGTCTTTTATGATACTCCCACTTTTTCGAATGATTGTGCTTATGTGGAGAGTAGTAAATTTTCCTTGCAAGTAGATCATGAAAAGAATGCTTTAGGTGCGGGTTATATTGTTGAATTCATTCATGTTGCTACTGAAAATTATTATGAGAGAGGAACATATGCTTGTAGGAATTGCAATAGTATCAAGTTTCCTCTCTATGTGCTTAAAATCTTGAAGTTATGCTTGTTTTGTCGTCCTATGCTAGTTGATTATTGTTCCCATAAGTTGTTTGCTCACAAAATCCCTATGCATAGGAAGTGGGTTAGACTTAAATGTGCTAGTCATGTGCTTCATGATGCTCCCGTTATGTTTCAATCCTTATCTTTTATATGAGCATCATTGTCATCATCATGCCTAGCTAGAAAGGCATTAAAGAAAGGCGCTTGTTGGGAGACAACCCGATATTTACCCTTACTGTTTTTGTGTGTTAACATGATTATGCTACTATAGTAATCATGTTTTATAGTTTTTGTTTCAATAAAGTGCCAAGTAAGACCTTTAGGATAGCTTACGGTGATAGTTGTGTTGATCCTGCTGAAAATCAGAAACTTTTGCACCCAGTAAATTAGTTTTGATAATTCACAGAAATGTGCTTATGATCTGATTCTTTTTGCTCTGGATTGGTACACAAATTTCTTAAGACTTCCTAATTTGGTAGGATTTTTGGAGTTCCGTAAGTATACGTTTGATACAGCTTACTACAGACTATTCTGTTTTTGATAGATTCTGTTTTCTATGTGTTGTTTGCTTATTTTGATGAACCTATGAGTAGTATCGGAGGGTATGAACCATAGATAAGTTTTAGTACAGTATATATTACACCAATATGAATTTGGAATGAGTTCACAACAGTACCTAAGTGGTGGCTTTATTTTCTTATACTAACGAAACTTACGAGTTTTCTGATGAGTTTTGTGTTGTGAAGTTTTCAAGTTTTGGGTAAAGATTCGATGGACTATGGAATAAGGAGTGGAAAGAGCCTAAGCTTGGGTATGCCCAAGGAACCCCCAAGTTAATATTCAAGGACAACCAAGAGCCTAAGCTTGGGGATGCCCCAGATGGCATCCCCACTTTCGTCTTCGTTCATCGGTAACTTTACTTGGAGCTATATTTTTATTCACCACATGATATGTGTTTTGCTTGGAGCGTCATTTTATTTTGTTAGTATTTTCTTACTGTTATTTAGATTAATGTTTTGCATCTTTATTTTCAATAAAAATGTCAAGGATAGCCTTTACCATGCTTATTTTGCTAGTATGCATGTTGCTGTTTGAAAACAGAAAGTTTACCGTTGTTGCGAAAATTCCCTAGAAAAGTCAGAGAATGGTATGATGTTGAAACTTTTTTCATATTGAGCTCTGATAAATCTTCTACAGCGTAGTATTTTTCCCATAATTTTTGGAGTTAGGGAAGTATTGATACTCTTGCATTCTTTATAGACTGTACTGTTTTGGCAGATTGCTGTTGTGTTTGCATTGTTTGCATATGTTTGCTTGTTTAATGATTCTATTTGAGGATAGGAGTATTAAATATGCAGAGACATTTAGTATGCAATGTGGAATAATAATTTTAGTGATTTGTTTCAGTAGAAAATGATAAGGTTTTGCATTGGTTTATACTAACCTATCTCACGAGTTCTTGTTGAGTTTGGTGTGGATGAAGCTTTTGATAAAAAGAGAAACCATGATATGATAGGAATTAAGGAGACACAAAAGTTCAAGCTTGGGGATGCCCAAGGCACCCCAAGATAATATTTCAAGAAGTCTCAAGCATCTATGCTTGGGGATGCCCCGGTAGACATCCCACCTTTCTTCTTCAACAACTATCGTTTAGTATCGGTTGAGCCTAAGTTTTTGCTTCTTCACATGAGTTGTGCTATCCTTGCAATGTCATTTTATTTTTCTTTGCTTGCTGTTTGAATAAGATACCAAGTTCTGAAATTTTTAAATGAGAGAGAGTCTTCACATGAGCTACATAATTATTTAGCTACTCATTGATCTTCAGTTATATCTTTTTGGAGTAGTTTGTCATTTACTCATGCGCTTCACTTATATCCTATGAGTAAATGGTTGAATGAGTTGAATGTCATAAATCTGAAATTATATATTTCTCATTTGCTTATCCCTTGGGGAGTAATGACTTCACATCTAAGAAGTAGAGGTTGTAAATTTATTGAAAGTTAGCAAGCATTGTATTGGTCATTTGAACAATTCCTGAAAGAATATTTAAGGAAGAGAGATTTCACATATAAATATACTATCTTAGACATCTTTTATAATTGTGAGCACTCATTATGTATGACATGCTAAAGAGTTGATGTTGGACAAGGAAGACAACGTAATGGGTTATGTTTTCTCACATCTCAGTTAAATTATATTGGCATGGATCATTCAAACATGTTAAGCTTGCCTTTCCCCCTCATGCTAGCCAAATTCCTTGCACCAGGTAGAGATACTACTTGTGCTTTCAAATATCCTTAAACCCAGTTTTGCCATGAGAGTCCACCATACCTACCTATATGGATTGACTAAGATCCTTCAAGTAAGTTGTCATCGGTGCAAGCAATAAAAATTGCTCTCTAAATATGTATGATCTATTAGTGTGAAGAAAATAAGCTTTATACGATCTTGTTATGGAAGCAATAAAAGCGACGGATTGCATAATAAAGGTCCATATACAAGTGGCAATATAAAGTGACGTTCTTTTGCATTAAGATTTTGTACATCCTACCATAAAAGTGCATGACAATCTCTGATTCCCTCTACGAAGGGCCTATCTTTTACTTTATGCAAGAGTCAAGGTGATCTTCACCTTTCCCTTTTTCATTTTATCCTTTGGCAAGCACCTCGTGTTGGAAAGATCCTGATATATATATCCAATTGGATGTAAGTTAGCATGAAATATTATTGTTGACATCACCCAAAGGTGAATACGTTGGGAGGCAACACTATAAGCCCCTATCTTTCTCAGTGTCCGATTAAAACTCCATAACCATAAGTATTGCGTGAGTGTTACCAATTGTAGAAGACTATATGATAGTTGAGTATGTGAAGTTTGCTAAATCAAAGCTCTGACTTAGACCCTTCCTGAAAATAAGATGGTGATACAAGTGCAATATGGATGGTAGATATAGGTATTTGTAATCTGAAAATATAAAAACAGCAAGGTAACTAATGATAAAAGTGAGCGTAAACGGTATTGCAATAGTAGGAAACAAGGCCTAAGGTTCGTACTTTCACTAGTGCAAGTTCTCTCAACAATAATAACATACTTGGATCATATAACTATCCCTCAACATGTAACAAAGAGTCACTCCAAAGCCACTAATAGCGGAGAACAAACGAAGAGATTATGGTAGGGTACGAAACCACCTCAAAGTTATCCTTTCTGCTCGATCTATTCAAGAGTCCATACTAAAATAACACGAAGCTATTCTTTCCGTTCAATCTATCATAGAGGTCATACTAGAATAACACCTTAAGACACAAATCAACCAAAACCCTAATGTCACCTAGATACTCCATTGTCACCTTAAGTATCCGTGGGCATGATTATACGATATGCATCACACAATCTCAGATTCATCTATTCAACCAACACAAAGTACTTCAAAGAGTGCCCCAAAGTTTCTACCGGAGAGTCAAGACGAAAACGTGTGCCAGCCCCTATGCATAGGTTCATGGGCGGAACCCGAAAGTTGATCACCAAAACATACATCAAGTGGATCACGTGATATCCCATTGTCACCATAGGTAAACACGGCAAGACATACATCAAGTGTTCTCAAATCCTTAAAGACTCAATCTGATAAGATAACTTCAAGAGGAAAACTCAATTCATCACAAGAGAGTAGAGGGGGAGAAACATCATAAGATCCAACTATAATAGCAAAGCTCGCGATACATCAAGATCGTGCCATAGAGAGAACACGAGAGAGAGAGAGAGATCAAACACATAGCTACTGGTACATACCCTCAGCCCCGAGGGTGAACTACTCCCTCCTCATCATGGAGAGTGACACGTCTCCAACGTATCTACTTTTCCAAACACTTTTGCCCTTGTTTTGGACTCTAACTTGCATGATTTGAATGAAACTAACCCGGACTGATGATGTTTTCAGCAGAACTGCCATGATGTTGTTTATTGTGCAGAAAACAAAAGTTCTCGGAATGACCTGAAAATCCACGGAGATAAGTTTTGGAAAATATAAAAAATACTGGCGAAAGAATCAAGACCAGGGGGCCCACACCCTGTCCACGAGGGTGGGGGGCGCGCCCCCTGTCTCGTGGGCCCCCTGACGCTCCACCGACCTCAACTCCAACTCCATATATTCCGTTTCGTGGAGAGAAAAAATCAGGGAGAAAGTTTCATCGCGTTTTACGATGCGGAGCCGCCGCCAAGCCCTAATCTCTGTCGGGAGGGCTGATCTGGAACCCGTTCGGGGCTCCGGAGAGGGGGATTCATCGCCGTCGTCATCATCAACCATCCTCCATCACCAATTTCATGATGCTCACCGCCGTGCGTGAGTAATTCCATCGTAGGCTTGCTGGACGGGGATGGGTTGGATGAGATTTACCATGTAATCAAGTTAGTTTTGTTAGGGTTTGATCCCTAGTATCCACTATGTTCTGAGATTGATGTTGCTATGACTTTGCTATGCTTAATGCTTGTCACTAGGGCCCGAGTGCCATGATTTCATATCTGAACCTATTATGTTTTCATGAATATATGTGTGTTCTCGATCCTATCTTGCAAGTCTATAGCCACCTATTATGTGTTATGATCCGACAACCCCGAAGTGGCAATAATCGCGATACTTCTCGGTGATGACCGTAGTTTGAGGAGTTCATGTATTCACTATGTGCTAATGCTTTGTTTCGGTTCTCTATTAAAAGGAGGCCTTAATATCCCTTAGTTTCCGCTAGGACCCCGCTGCCACGGGAGGGTAGGACAAAAGATGTCATGCAAGTTCTTTTCCATAAGCGCGTATGACTATATTCGGAATACATGCCTACATTACATTGATGAACTGGAGCTAGTTCTGTGTCACCCTATGTTATTACATGAGGAATCACACCCGACATAATTATCCATCACTGATCCAATGCCTACGAGCTTTTCACATATTGTGCTTCACTTATTTACTTTTCCGTTGCTATTGTTACAATTCCTACAAAACTATTATCTTTACTTTTGCCACTGTTACCATTACTATCATACTACTTTACTACTAAATACTTTGTTGTAGATACTAAGTTATCCAGGTTTGGTTGAATTGACAACTCAACTGCTAATACTTAAGAATATTCTTTGGCTCCCCTTGTGTCGAATCAATAAATTTGGGTTGAATACTCTACCCTCGAAAGCTGTTGCGATCCCCTACACTTGTGGGTTATCAAGACTAATTTCTGGCGCCGTTGCCGGGGAGCATAGTTCTATTCTTTGATTCACTTGGGATTTATATCTGTTGATCACTATGAGGAACTTGAAACTACTTCTGCTATGCATGATACTTATGATGCCACTACTTCTATGCGTGATACTACCTTGCCATTAGGTGAATTTCTTGATGAACAACTTGCTAGGGTTAGAGAGAATGAAATTATTGAAGATGCTATTATTGATGATAGTGATGATGAAAGTTCCCCGCTTATTATGAATTGCCTGTTGTTCCTGAGGGTTATGTTATGAATGAGGAAGCTGCTAGAGCTATCTTTGCTTGCAAAGATAGATGTGATCTTAAAAAGTTATTAGCTAAATGGAAGCAGCAATCTCTTAATGCTAGAATGAAATTAACCTGACCCCGCTTTTGCTACTTCACCTATCTTTGTTACTGATAAGGATTATGAATTCTCTGTTGATCCTGAAATAATTACTTTGGTTGAATCTGATCCTTTTTATGGCCTTGAATCTGAAACTGTTGTGGCACATCTTACCAAGTTAAATGATATAGCCACCCTGTTTACTAATTATGAGAAGTCTCGCTATTATTATATCCTTAAGATATTTTCGTTCTCATTAAAGGGTGATGCTAAGACTTGGTTTAATTCTCTTGATCCTGGTTGTGTGCGTAGTCCCCAGGATATGATTTATTACTTCTCTGCTAAATATTTTCCTGCTCATAAGAAACAAGCTGCCTTGCGGGAAATATATAATTTTGTGCAAATCAAAGAAGAGAGTCTCCCACAAGCTTGGGGGAGGCTTCTCCGATTACTTAATGCTTTGCCTGATCATCCTCTTAAGAAAAATGAAATACTTGATATCTTTTATGATGGACTAACGGATGCTTCCAAGGACTACTTGGATAGTTGTGTTGGTTGTGTTTTCAAGGAAAGAACAGTCGACGAAGCTGAATTACTATTGAATAATATGTTGACTAATGAAAATAATTGGACTCTCCCTAAGCCAATTCCTGAGGCAATTCCTGAACCAATTGAGCCAACTCCTGAGCATATTCCTAAACCCACTCCTAAGAAGAGAGGTGTTCTATTTCTCAGTCCTGAAGATATGCAAGAGGCAAAGAAATCAATGAAAAAAAAATGTATTAAAGCTGAAGATGTTAAGAATTTACCTCCTATTGAAGAAATACATGGTCTTAATATACCGCATGTCAAAGAAACACATTGTCTTGATAACCCGACATGAGTAGTAAAGGTAAATACTCTCTATAGATATGATAAAGTTGAAATTCCCTCTACTAAATTTCATAGCCCATGCTTAGATGAGTTTGATGATTTTATGGCTAGACAAGAAAGTTTTAATGCTTATGTTGGTAGAGAATTAAAGAATAATGCTTTTGAGATAGGACGCTTGAGTGATTATATGGCTAGAGTTAAAGGTGAACTTAAACTCATTAGCAAATATGCTTCTATGGTTACCACTCAAGCTGAGCAAGTACTTAAAGCTCAAAATGATCTGCTTCATGAATTAAATAATAAATATGACTTTGCTGTTAGAGTGGCTACTAGAACTGGTAGAATGACTCAGGATCCTTTGTATCCTGAAGTCCACCCTAAGAGAATCGAGCAAGATTCTCAGAGAAATAATTTAGAGGCACCTAGTTCTTCCAAAAAGAAGAAAAAGAAAAATGATAGGACTTTGCATGCTTTTAGTGAACCTGTTGTAGACACACCTGAGAATCCCAATGATATTTCTATTTCTGATGCTGAAACACAATCAGGTGATGAACATGAACCTAGTGATAATGTTAACGATAATGTTCATGTTGATGCTCAACCTAGCAATAACAATGACGTAGAGATTGAACCTGATGTTGATCTTGATAACCCACAATCAAAGAATCAATGTTACGATAAGAGAGATTTTGTTGCTAGGAAGCACGGTAGAGAAAGAGAACCATGGGTTCAGAAACCCATGCCCTTTCCTCCTAAACCATCCAAGACAAAGGATGATGAGGATTTTGAGCGCTTTGCTGAAATGATTAGACCTATCTTCCTACGTATGCGCTTAACTGATATGCTTAAAGTAAATCCTTATGCTAAGTATATGAAGGATATCATTACAAATAAAAGAAAGATACCCGAAGCTGAAATTTCCACCATGCTTGCTCAGTACACTTTTAAGGGTGGAATACCAAAGAAACTTGGAGACCCTGGGGTACCAACTATACCATGCTCCATTAAAAGAAACTATGTTAAAAATGCTTTCTGTGATCTTGGAGCCGGTGTTAGTGTTATGCCTCTCTCTTTATATCGTAGACTTGAAGTGAATAAGTTGACACCTACTGAAATATCTTTGCAAATGGCTGATAAATCAACTACTATACCTGTCGGCATTTGTGAGGATGTGCATGTTGTGGTTGCAAATGTCACTATCTTAACGGACTTTGTTATTCTTGATATTCCCGAGGACGATAGTATGTCGATTATCCTTGGTAGACCCTTTTTGAACACTGCAGGGACTGTTATTGATTGCAACAAAGGCAATGTCACTTTTCATGTTAATGGTAATGAGCATACGGTACACTTTCCGAGGAAACAATCTCAAGTTCATAGCATCAATTCTATTGGAAAAAGTCCAACTATCATTATTGGAGGTTTTGAATTTCCTCTTCCTACTTGTCAAGAAAAGTATGATATTCTTATTGTTGGGGATGTTCATATCCCGCTGAGGTAACCTAGTGTTATTCAAATTTCTCCGGTTCCGTGTTATTCGAATGAGTTTGTTAACAAGACTTGATCAACCTTGTTAGTGGATTCATTTTGATGATCATGAGATGGATGAAACTAGAAGGCACAAACCTTCCCTCTTTTTACTTTCTGTTATTTAGAATAAATAAAGCAAAAATAGTATTATCTCGTCATTTTCGAATTATCCGTGCAATAAAAAAATCCCGAAAATAAAAGTGCTCCAAATGCCCTGCAATTTTAGTATGATTTTTATGGAATATTTGAGGATTTTAGGCACTGAAAACACTGCAGGAGGGGCAAGCACCTGGCCACGAGGGTGGAGGGCGCGCCCACACCCCCTGGGCGCGCCCCCTGTCTCGTGGGCCCATGGTGGGCCCCCTCCACTTATTTGTGCACCCACACACTCCATCTTCTTCCCCAAAAAATCCCCATCCAGCTCAAGCACGAGTTCTAGCTCATTTTGCTGCGATTTTCGATCTCCTTGCTCAAAGCTCCATTCACAAAACTGCTTTGGGAGATTGTTGCTTGGTATGTGACTCCTCCATTGGTCCAATTAGTTTTCATTCTAGTACTTTATTCATTGCAAATTTTTACTGCATAGGTGACCCTGTTCTTGAGCTTGCATGTCAAATTTATGAGGTCCCAAGTAATTCTAATGCATGATATAGGCTCTAGGCACTTGTAGGAGTAGTTGCTACCAATCTTGTTTAGTTATATTCACTTTTATTTTGAAGTTACTAAAATTTTAGAAATTTTCAGAAAATGTTAAGGAGATTTTTGAGGGGATCTTCTAGCCAAGGCTCCAAAGATAAACAAGCTAAGGAGAAGGAAAATACCAAGTATAATCTTCCTCGCGTAGCGGAAGTACGGCCGTGTGAATGGCCTTGTGATAATTTCTTGAGAGAAGCCGGGATTTATGAAGACTTTTATTATCTGGCTGAAAATGCGGGCCTCACCGACTTCCTCCACGACCGGATCGATCAGTATCTCTTACTCACCAATACTTTCGTGCAAAAACTTTTATTATTATCCTAAGAAGTCACCGCCTTCAGTATCATTTCATTTATATGATGAATTCAGGGAAATGTCTTTACGTGATTTTTGCGCAGTATGTAGGATACCCTTTGAGGGAACATTAGAAGAACCACATCGTAAAGATGTGGATGGCTTTGTCAACACTATCACTGTAGGGGATCCAAAGAAGGGTTCCGATGCGAGAATCTCTAGCATACAATTTCCTGTTTTACGCTACTTTGCCATATTTGCTAGTAGATGCTTAATTGGTCGTGGAAATAGTGGAAACTTCAGTGTGCCTGATATTATTATTCTATTCCATGCCATGTTTGGTGATAATAGTTTTGGTATGGGTGTCATTATTGCTAAATGGCTGAGCCTGAATCGTACAAAAGGCCCCATTTTTGGAGGTATCTATGCTGCACGTCTTGCTAGACATTTTGAGATACCTATTAGGCACCATGAAAAAGAGGAGACAATATTGCCTCCTTACATTTTAGATTACAGGAGCATGGTAGCGCATGAGTTTATTGTTGACAACGAAGATAAGATGCTTCTGTATAACCTGAGATTTAATAAGAAACACAATGAGACTATTATTCTGCCTGCGCCTCTGTTGTTTGATTTGACTGCAGTTAATTATCTTGTCACGCCGGAGGCGGTGTACACTCATCGAGGCCAAGCATCCACTCCAGAGCCTGAGCCTGAGCCGGAACCTTCACTGGACCCTTATCGTGCATCATCTTACCAGTGGGATCCGGAGGAGATGGCCAGCCAGTGGTATCCTGATTACACTCCTCAGTACACCAGGGAGAGTAGCCGCGGTCCTTGGCAGTAGACCAACTTAGGCCAAAAGCCTAAGCTTGGGGGGGAGGGTACATATTTCTCACCGATTTTACATTCATGTTCACACACTATTCTAGTCGTCGGTGCTCATACTCTTTCATTGTATTATCCATGCTAGTTTAATTTTCTTTTTCTAGCTTTCTTCTTGTGTGTTTGATAAACCTTAAGAAAAACCAAAAAAAAAGTTAGTTTAATTTCCATGCTTGTAGTAGAAATTAAAATGAAAACCCAAAAAGATTTCTCGTTCTTCTTCTTGCTTGTTGGGAGCTTTCCTGTGTAAATAGTTTTATTTTCTTTTCTTTCCTTTGGGGGTCGAGAGTAGAAGACCATATTGAAAATGTTTAGTGGCTCTCATATGCATGATTGTTGACTTAACTTGGAGCCCATATTACTTTGTCTTCTCTCTTGAGTTGAATGCTTACAGATTCCAGCTTAGTCCAATGCACGTGCACTATTATTATTATACACATCGTTCGGTCGTGCAAGTGAAAGACAATTATGCCGATATATGATGGACTGATTGAGATGAGAAAAGCTGGTATGAACTCGACCTCTCTTGTTTTTGTAAATATGATGAGTTCATCGTTCTTGATTCAGCTTATTAAAAAGTAAACATATTTGCAATGATATTTAGAGATTATAGTTGCTTGTGCCATGCTTAATTAGCTATGAGTTATAATGGTTTACCTTGTGTGCCAACATGCTATTAAAATGATTGTGATGTGGTATGATGGGATGGTATCCTCCTTTGAATGAATTGAGTGACTCGACTTGGCACATGTTCATGCATGTAGTTGAAACAAATCAACATAGCCTTCATGATATTTATGTTCATGGTGGATTATATCCTGTTGGGGAATGTAGTAATTTCAAAAAATTTCCTACGCACACGCAAGACCATGGTGATGGCATAGCAACGAGAGGGGAGAGTGTCCGCCCACGCACGTGAGACCGAAAGCGAAGCGTTATAACAACGCTGTTGATGTAGTCGACGTCTTCACGATCCGACCGATCCAAGTACCGAACGACGGCACCTCCGAAGTTCTGCACACGCTCAGCTCGATGACGATCCCCGGCTCCGATCCAGCAAAGCGTCGGGATGAGTTCCACAAGACGACGGCGTGGTGACGATGATGATGCTCCACCGACGCAGGGCTTCGCCTAAGCTCCGCGACGATATGACTTCACCGGCGCAGGCTTCGCTTAAGCTCCGCGACGATATGACCGAAGTGGAATATGGTGGAGGGGGCACCGACACGGCTAAGGAACGATCCGTAGATCAACTTCGTGTCATGGGGTGCCCCCCCGCCTCAGATATAAAGGAGGGAGGGAGGAGGAGGCCGCCCTAGGAGGAGGGGCGCTAAGGGGAGTCCTACTCCCACCGGGAGTAGGACTCCTTCTTCCTAGTCCAACTAGGAGAAGGGGAAAGGGGGAAGTGGAGAAGGAAGGGAGAGGGGCTGCGCCCCAAACCCCTTGTCCAATTCGGACTGGGCTTGGGAGGGGCGCGCCATCTCCCGGCTCCTTCCCACTAAGGCCCATTAAGGCCCAATACTCTTCCCGTATTCCCGTAACTCCCGGTACTCCAAAAATACCAATCACTCGGAACCTTTCCGAACTCCGAATATAGTCGTCCAATATATCGATCTTTACGCCTCGACCATTTCGAGACTCCTCGTCATGTCCCCGATCTCATCCGGGACTCGAACTCCTTCGGTACATCAAAACTCATAAACTCATAATATAACATCATCGAAACCTTAGCGTGCGGACCCTACGGGTTCGAGAACTATGTAGACATGACCTAGAACTATTCTTGGTCAATAACCAATAGCGGGACCTGGATGCCCATATTGGCTCCTACATATTCTACGAAGATCTTTATCGGTCAAACCGCATAACAACATACATTGTTCCTTTGTCATCGGTATGTTACTTGCCCGAGATTCGATCGTCGGTATCCAATACCTAGTTCAATCTCGTCACCGCAAGTCTCTTTACTCGTTCCGTAATGCATCATCCCGTAACCAACTCATTGGTCACATTGCTTGCAAGGCTTATAATGATGTGCATTACCGAGAGGGCCCAGAGATACCTCTCCGACAATCGGAGTGACAAAACCTAATCTTGAAATACGCCAACCCAACATGTACCTTTGGAGACACCTGTAGTACTCCTTTATAATCACCCAGTTACGTTGTGACGTTTGGTAGCACCAAAGTGTTCCTCCGTAAACGGAGTTGCATAATCTCATAGTTACAGGAACATGTAAGTCATGAAGAAAGCAATAGCAACATACTAAACGATCAAGTGCTAGGCTAACGGAATGGGTCAAGTCAATCAGATCATTCTCCTAATGATGTGATCCCGTTAATCAAATGACAACTCATGTCTATGGTTAGGAAACATAACCATCTTCGATTAACGAGCTAGTCAAGTAGAGGCATACTAGTGACACTCTGTTTGTCTATGTATTCACACATGTATTATGTTTCCGGTTAATACAATTCTAGCATGAATAATAAACATTTATCATGAAATAAGGAAATAAATAATAACTTTATTATTGCCTCTAGGGCATATTTCCTTCATATCCTACTCATGCTTGTACTTGGTGTGAATTAATTTTAATGCATGTTCATGACTGTTGTCGCTCTCTCAGTTGGTCGCTTCCCAGTCTTTTGCTAGTCTTCACCTGTACTAAGCGGGAATACTGCTTGTGCATCCAAACTCCTTAAACCCCAAAGTTGTCCCATACGAGTCCACCATACCTTTCTATATGCGGTATCTACCTGTCGTTCCAAGTAAATTTGTATGTGCCAAACTCCAAACCTTCAAATGAAATTCTGTTTTGTATGCTCGAGCAGCTCATGTTTCAACTAGGGCTGCCTATATCTTCCATGCTACGTGGGTTATTCTCAAGAGGAGTGGACTCCGCTCCTCATTCACGAGAAAGGGCCGGTAACCGGGATGCCCAGTCCCATGATCCAAAAAGATCAAAGCAAATCAAAATAATTAAACAAAACTCCCCCAGGGCTGTTGTTAGTTGGAGGCACTCATTGTTTCGAGCAAGCCATGGATTGATGCTTGTTGGTGGTGGGGGAGTATAAACTTTTACCATTCTGTTTGGGAACCGCCTATAATGCATGTAATATGGAAGATACATCCATCTCATAGTTGTTGCGTTGACAGTGAAAGTATGCCGCTCAAAATGTTATTCATCTCTATTTTAAAATCGAGCTCTGGCACCTGTACAAATCCCTGCTTCCCTCTGCGAAGGGCCTATCTATTTACTTTTATGTTGAGTCATCACCTTCTTATTAAAAAGCACCCGCTGGAGAGCACACTGTCTTTTGCATTCATTACTATTGGTTTATATTGGGTATGATTTGACTGGATCTCTTTTACCATGAATTACAATGTCTAGTCAGTCCTTGATCTTTAAAAGTGCTCTGCATTTATGTTTTGCGGTCTCAGAAAGGGCTAGCGAGATACCATTTTGTTATATCATATTATGATTGTTTTGAGAAAGTGTTGTCATCCGAGTTATATTATTATGGCTCGCTAGCTGATTATGCCATTGATATGAGTAATTGTGAGACCTAAGTGTTATTGTGAGTATGGTTAGTTCATAATACTTGCTGAAAACTTGAATGATGTCTTTACATGTTTACAACAACAAGAGCAAATGAGTTTGTAAAATTTTTTCTTTATCACTTTCAGTCTATCAACTGAATTGCTTAAGGACAAGCAAAGGTTTAAGCTTGGGGGAGTTGATACGTCTCTAACGTATCTACTTTTCCAAACACGTTTGCCCTTGTTTTGGACTCTAACTTGCATGATTTGAATGAAACTAACCCGGGCTGACGCTGTTTTCAGCAGAACTGCCATGATGTTGTTTATTGTGCAGAAAACAAAAGTTCTCGGAATGACCTGAAAATCCATGGAGATAAGTTTTGGAAAATATAAAAATATCGGCAAAGAATCAAAACCAGGGGCCCACACCTGTCCACGAGGGTGGGGCGCCTCCCCCGGGCGCGCCTGTCTCGTGGGCCCCGACGCCCACCGACCTCAACTCCAACTCCATATATTCCGTTTCACGGAGAAAAAATCAGGAGAAAGTTTCATCGCGTTTTACGACGGAGCCGCCGCCAAGCCCTAATCTCTCTGGAGGGCTGATCTGAGTCCGCTCGGGGCTCCGGAGAGGGGGATTCATCGCCGTCGTCATCATCAACCATCCTCCATCACCAATTTCATGATGCTCACCGCCGTGCGTGAGTAATTCCATCATAGGCTTGCTGGACGGTGATGGGTTGGATGAGATTTACCATGTAATCAAGTTAGTTTTGTTAGGGTTTGATCCCTAGTATCCACTATGTTCTGAGATTGATGTTGCTATGACTTTGCTATGCTTAATGCTTGTCACTAGGGCCCGAGTGCCATGATTTCAGATCTGAACCTATTATGTTTTCATGAATATATGTGTGTTCTTGATCCTATCTTGCAAGTCTATAGTCACCTATTATGTGTTATGATCCGACAACCCCGAAGTGACAATAATCGGGATACTTCTCGGTGATGACCGTAGTTTTAGGAGTTCATGTATTCGCTATGTGCTAATGCTTTGTTCCGGTTCTCTATTAAAAGGAGGCCTTAATATCCCTTAGTTTCGCTAGGACCCCGCTGCCACGGGAGGGTAGGACAAAAGATGTCATGCAAGTTCTTTTCCATAAGCGTGTATGACTATATTCGGAATACATGCCTACATTAGGAGCTTGTTCGGAGCTTGTTCTGTGTCACCCTATGTTATAGCTATTACATGAGGAATCACATCCGACATAATTATCCATCACTGATCCAATGCCTACGAGCTTTTCACATATTGTGCTTCGCTTATTTACTTTTCCGTTGCTATTGTTACAATTCCTACAAAACTATTATCTTTACTTTTGCCACTGTTACCATTACTATCATACTACTTTGCTACTAAATACTTTGTTGTAGATACTAAGTTATCTAGGTGTGGTTGAATTGACAACTCAACTGCTAATACTTAAGAATATTCTTTGGCTCCCCTTGTGTCGAATCAATAAATTTGGGTTGAATACTCTACCCTCGAAAGTTGTTGCGATCCCCTACACTTGTGGGTTATCAGAGAGCGCCAGGATGATGAAGATGGCCAGCGGTGATGGGTTCCCCCTCCGGCAGGATGCCAGAACGGGCTCCCGAGAGGTTTTTGGTGGCTACAGAGGCTTGCGGCGGCGGAACTCCCGATCTATTTTTCCTCCGATGTTTTTAGGGTATATGGGAATATATAGGAAAAAGAAGTCGGTCGGGGTAGGCACGAGGGGCCTAAGGGACAGGGGGCACGCCCAAGGGGGTGGGCGCGCCCCCACCCTCGTGGCCACCTCGAAGCTTCCTTTTCTTCAACTCCAAGTCTCCTGGATCACATCCGTTCCAAAAATCACGCTCCCGAAGGTTTCATTGCGTTTGGACTCCGTTTGATATTCCTTTTCTTCGAAATACTGAAATAGGCAAGAAAACAACAATATGGGTTGGGCCTCCGGTTAGTAGGTTAGTCCCGAAAGTAATATAAAAGTGTATAATAAAGCCCATAAACATTCAAAACAAATAATAAAATAGCATGAATGCTTCATAAATTATAGATACGTTGGAGACGTATCATATACCCTCATGAATACAAACACAAAGCAGGACGTGTGGTATGACTCCTTCCCGGAGGCCCGAACCTGGTAAACTCTCTGTGGTACTTCTAGCCACACTCACTACCCTACCAAGGGTATCGATGGATTTACGCATCGTTAGCACTCATTCTCATTTCTTGGTTATACGCTATCGACATGGCAACACCGTGGAGGTCGAGGGTGTGGCTTTGGTCCAATTGCACGATGATCTCGGAAATCTCATCTCACCTACTTATCTCACTACAATAGCATCTCATCAGTCATCATTCAATTGAGTCACTGCAAAATAAAAAAGGAAAAAATATCTCTCACGCATTTCTTCGAGTGCCTCACCTCGCTCAAAGCATCATCGAAACCCGCATCGGTCCCAACATTGGAGGATGATGAGGGATGCGACGGGGCCGCGGGAGGTGGCAGCATGACTGTCGGTGTCCCAGGGAGGCTGAGTGGAAGGCATCGATGCCTTATTCTTCACTAAGGGCATGGGTGTGTCCAACACCTTCGCAGACGGCCAGCGCTCCTGTTTGTCGGTCGTCGGGGCTAGCGGCGGCCACGTGGTCCCAGCAGAGCAAGTGTCTATAGCCACTGGTGTCGTGGATGCACCGATGATGAGCTTCCCTTGCCGGGTGACACTTCGGTGCGGTCGACACAACTAGAGAGTGCAGACACAGGTGCGCAGGTGTGGTCGCGGGTTCCATTTTCCCGGTCATTAGGGTAGTTGTTGGTCGGCATTGCAGGTTACGACAACAGTGGTGGGGGTGGGTTAGAGTCGAGCTGGAGTGGAGGGTTCTGGCGAGATTTCACTGTTTTTATTGAGAAGTATCTTTCTCAAAGCAAATTTGGGCTAGTGGGTGAATGTTTGGGGGAGGGGGTTATTTTTTAGGGCGCTAAAGGTGTTAGGGGAAGGGAGTAGGTGGGCATTAATCCCTGAAACCATAGTGCTTTTTAGTAGAAGGGCTAGAGGTTCTCTTAGCCTCTCGCGTTTTTTTCCAGATTTGTTTTGTAATCCTACACCTCCAATTCAATTCTATTAATTGTGTATGTGATGTGCACTTAATCAGTGTTGTAGCCTCTTGAAGGAATGTTGGAGTTGTGACGCACGACTCCATCCGCTATATTCATGCCATGGTGACCATCACATTTACATGTACACAACAAGCATGCAGTAGGAACTTAGTGAGTTTTTGTCCTATTCTTGGTCATTCTAGTGTGTGATTTTGATATGTGCCCCCTGTATTCACCAAAAAAGGACCTAAAACTCTGTTGTGCTTGTTCCTTGCTTTAGGGAATGGACTACTTAGTGACAAAGAAGTAGACCAACAATACACAAATCTCATCGATGTTGTTTTATTCACAACTATTTCATGAACACCTAATTGTTTTTTGCGTGTATGCTGAGTCTCTTGTGTATATATGCAATCTGATCAACTTCTAGGGCTTGTTTGGATTTTAGAGGACTTGCCGTGATGTTTAATTCGTTGGTACCAAGGGCCAAGTACTATCACTGTTGGATAGTACTTGTCATCATCTATCCAACAAGCTTAAGTTTGCTGATTTCCAAGTTCATGTGCAAAATATATGACAATTTCGGTCTTACTTGTTTCTTCTATTTTGCTTGGGTGTTTTTGCAGCACCCAAGCGGTAGTACCACTTCATGCAGTACCTCCGTTGTGGTCTGCCACAGCTACTTTTGCTTGAGAAAGTGCTTCTATAACTCGTCACGAATTTCATGGTAGCAGAGCGGTAGTACCACTCCAAGCGATAGTACTACTCTGACTGAACTACCGTCCTTGTTTTTTCTGTCTCGTTGGGTTGCTTTGACCGTGCTAAGCGGTAGTACCGTTTAAGCACGACCAGTGGGCATAATGGTTGGATTCGGGGGGGGGGGGGGGGCTATTTAAGGGGGTCTTCTTCTCCAATGGTTCTTATCCGTTGAGCTCGTGTCCCCCCGATTGTTGATCTTCTTTGAGCCTTCTATCTCTCAATTCCTCCAATAATTCTTGCTAGTTCTTGAGGAAAGAGAGAGAGAGAGAGAGAGAGAGGAGTTCTAGACCTACATTTCCACCAATCACTTTCTCCTCTATGTGAGGGGAACCCCTTGGATCTAGATCTTGGAGTTTTTTGCTTGTGTTCTTCCTCTAATTTTTCTCCATAGCATTAGTTGTTGTGGTGGGATTTGCGGGAGGAGGACTTGGGCACTCCGTGTGCCCTTGCCATTGCATTTGATGCATATGTTTGAGTTCTCCACGGTGATACGTGGAAGTGAAGTTTGAATAGCTTATTACTCTTGGGTGCTTGGTACTCTAGAGCTTGTTCCTCTTGGGTGCTTGGGCGCCCTAGACGGTTGGTGGTGTCTCGGAGCTCAATCATTATGGTGTAGAGCTCCGGACAAGCATCGGGGTCTCCAATTAAGAGGTGGAGATTGCCTCGTGCAATTTCTACGTGTTTCGGTGACTGCCCCCAAGGGTTGACAATTGTATGGGTTCGGTGACCGCCCTCAAGGGTCTGTAGTGTGGAACCACGGCATCTTGCATCGTGCGAGAGCGTGAGGAGATTACGGTGGCCCTACGGGCATTTTGGGGAGCATTGTGCCTCCACACCACTCCAAACAGAGATTAGCATCCGCGAGGGTGTGAACTTCGGGATACACCGTCGTCTCCGCATGCCTCAGTTATCTCTTACCCGAGCCCTTTACTTATGCACTTTACTTTGTGATAGCCATAGCGGTTCATGTTATATATCTTGCTATCACTTAGTTGTTTATCTTGTTTAGTATAAGTTGTTGGTGCACATAGGTGAGGCTAGTTGGTTTAGGTTTTGTGCTCGACAAATTCAACGCTGGTTTTATTCTGCATTTGTTCAAGCCTAAACCATAATTATTTTAAAGCGCCTATTCACCCCCCTCTAAGCGACATACACGATTTTTCATCCGCTCCTTTCCTCCTTCCTTCCTTTCACTAATCCCGCAACTCGATGACGACCTTCCTTAATTCCGTGATCTCTTCCAACAGGTCGCTGCTCATAAGTCCAACGATCCTCTCATCAATCTCATTCCCAATCAAAACTGCCTCCTTCCCTTTGCTCTTATCTGACCCAAGAATTGAGATCTTTCCCCTCCATCTGGTTACACACTCACGTGGATTTAGAGATGCCATAAGAACCCCAAGAGCCTTCTCCCTCAACCTCTCCCACTCCCCTTCTAACCCCATTATGGCGAGGCAAAAGTTTTGACATACCAACTCAATCTCCCCTCCTTTGAAGATTGGAGCTGTCTCGTATGTCGTCGCCACCATCGTCGTTCTAAAACTGTTGAAGTGTCAACGCCTCAGTTTTGCCCCACGTCTCCCACCCCTAACCCTAACCGCAATCCTTCGAGGAAGTTGGGCTCATGCGTATTTTATCAATTCCTGTCCCTGCAATTTGGCCGGGAAGATTTTGTGGAATGAAGCTATACAAGCAAAGGAAAAATTTTAGGTCAACGACCCCTATTTCTAAAGTGGCAGGGGACATCAAACACATACTTTTCCTATGCAAGACTGACAAAGGGTGTTTAGTAAGCATTAGGGTTGGAAAACAGTGTACAAGAAGCATGCAAATGTTGATAGATCAAAAAAAAGTTGCGTCTCGGGAACATCTATCTTGGATGCCAGAGATGCATTTGGCGGTTCTGAACCAAAATGGGCATCAAGAGAACTTTTGCCATGACAATCCTGGTATATTTGACGGGAAAGACGTCAGTTGGTGCATGGGGAACCCATACAAATGTTTACCCGAATCACCACGTCAGCCAACCGCTAGAGAATTCGGCGAGGGCTCGGCGGAACGTGAGCAAAACCAAATCCTCCTGCACTATGTTCAAAGGAGATATCCCAAAATTCTAACTATGGTCATGTAATAACTTAAAAAAAAATCAGGTTTTGTATCATATACTCCCTTCGTTCCTAAATATAAGTCTTTTTAGAGATTTTAATATGGACTACATACAAATGTATATAGACTTATTTTAGAATGTAGATTCACTCATTTTGCTCCGTATACAGTTTATATTAAAATCTTTAGAAAGGCTTATATTTAGGAACGGAGGTACTCCCTCCTTCCGGAAATACTTGTCATTGAAATGGACGTATCTAGATGTATTTTAGTTCTAGATAAAACCATTTTCATCCATTTTGATGACAAGTAATTCCGGACGGAGGAAGTAATATATACGAGTATAATGCCCCAAAGACCAAGGTTTTGTTGGTGGTATTGGTATTTTGGTTTGGGAGAAAAATTATCCATATACACCAAAACTCCACTCCTCTTTGCCGTACCTTTCTTTCCTCTCTCTCTCTCTCCCTTCCGAGTCCTGACCTACCAACGCAATCCCTCCCTCCCTCCCTTCCCCCTCCGAAGATCGGAGCCGCCTCGTCCGCCGTCGCCGCCGCCGTCGCCTCGCCGTCCTACAGCCTCCGCCGCGCCACACCTCAGCGCCGCCGCCGGCCCAATCCCGCCCCCGCGCGCCCCCCGCCCTCCCGCCTCTCGGGGTCGTCGCCGCCATCGCCGTCCCCGCTATTCCTCGACGGGACGTCGCGCGCGCTCCTGCCGTCTCCGCCCCGTCCCAGTCTCCGGCCACTGGGTCTCCTCGGAGGTACGAGCTAGGTTGGTTCCATCCAGCGATTCCCCTAGCTAAATCCCACTAGGGGTAGGGCTCGCCCTGCACGATTCCTGGGTGTGCCGCGGCGCGCCGGCGCGCGCCCGGCACGCCGTCTAGATCCGCCCCTGCCCAAGGCCGCGGACACGTGCTGCGTGTTTCCCCATTTCCTCGCCGGCCTGTCCTGGGGTTTGTTTGCCGTCTGGGCACCCCTTGTGAGCGCAGTATGGGATTATGGACTCTTAATTGTTCTCTTTGATGGATAAATGTGGTGTGTCTGTTTCATCTGAGCGTGCCGGATTCATGTTTTAGGCTTACTCGGTGCCGTGAGGATGCCCAGTATAACTGTTTGACTGGTTGCCACTGTATGTTTTAATGGTGTGCAATCATAGTTGGAACCGAAATGAGTAACCAGCTAACCACTTTGTGCACATTACCTGCTTGATCGTCGTATGCGTGATATTTGTTCCTGGAAATATGGTAAATGCTTTTCTGTTGGATTGGACTGAACTGAGATTTTGAGAATGTCATAATCAGGATGAGAACAATGAAATGATTGTGTTGTAATTTTGTAGTTTTACCTTCCGTAAGCACATTTGCAAAATGTGTCTTATTGTCCTATTTCTATTTCTATTTTTTCTAGTGACAAATATGAGGTCATTTTTTTGGCTGAGAAATGTAAGCTTGTTGGTGCTAATCTAGATGTCTACAAATATATTCGTAACCAAAATTAGGAAAGTTCAATCCCACTGCTCCATTGTTTTGCTGCTAGATGTGCATGATACGAAAGAAAATGGAGTAGGGATGTAAATCTGAAGTATCTTAAATGTTCCCTTGATCCATGGACTGGCATGTTTTACATAATCCTGTTATTGTTCGAAGTGGGCATCGAATAGTTCAGTCTTATAGCCCTTTTTAGTGTGTTGATATTTGAAAGGGGAACAGGGCAATGTGTTGCCACTCCTGCTGTTGTTAGAGCGCTATATTTTATTGTTAATCATGCTATGTTCCAAACTCCTTTTTATTCTGCTCATATGATATTGCTCACCTTTTGTTTTCTGTCCTGATGCCTCATGTATTTACAGTAGTAATGTTCTAAATTTAGTGTTTCTTGAACATGGTCAGGGCAATGGATAAAATCTAGATCCTAAGTTGACTTTTTTCCCGCGGATTTTCTTATCGTGAAGATGCACAAAGGGTCTATAGCTCAAGCATTGGATGCTGACAAAATAGAAGTTCCTTCACCAAAGGAAGAAAGTAATTCCACCGATTCGGAAGCTGCTACAGATACTGAAAACTTTGAAATTAGTGACGACGACGATGATGATCGTAATCACAAGCACCGAAGAAGAGAGGCTATGCCTCAACCTTTTGGTGAGAGTATCGAAGAGCAAGCTGTAGGGAGGCCTTTTAAAAGAAGGCCCAAGATTTCTGGTAATGGGCAGCCTTTTGGTGGAGCTGATTCACGTGGGGAAGCACAGAACAACTTCATACCAAAATTCAAGAGGCGTCCTGGACCAGGAGCTCACAGTCGGGGAGGTAGAGTGAACCAATCCTTCCATTCAGCTTCTGCTGCTGCTCGCCCTCCTATGACACGGGGAAGAGGACGGAATGGTGCACCCTGGAATCATCATGACCCAAGATTTAACACACTTGACATGATTGATTTTGCATCACAGATGGCCTCACAAGGACCGCCCACGCATCCTAACTTATTTATGGGTCCTCCACTGCCGAGTGGTGGTGGTGCTCAAAACGGTCCGTGGGGTCCGTATGGATTTATGCCTGGAATGCCTAATGGAATGATGGATCCAATTCACCCACTTGGAATGCAGGGCCCTATTCAGCCTCCTTTAATTGATCTTGGCATGCCTCGTCAACGTTGTAGAGACTTTGAGGAGCGTGGATTTTGCTTGAGAGGGGATATGTGCCCCATGGAGCATGGTGTAAATAGAATTGTTGTTGAAGATATGCAGGTCAGTCTGTTTCTTGATCTTCAGAGAATATTCTGCATTACATCCTGCACTTTAGTGTTATTTCAATCGCAGCATTGAAATAGTATGATCTATTACTTCACATTTTCTGTATCATGAGGACCACTGCCACGTTGTGCCAATATAACCGTAGCCTTGAAAGGTGTCCTCTAAGTGCTGTTACATTGATGATTTGAGTTGCAATTAATGTTCTTCACAATACCCTGTCCAAAATCCTAACTGAGCAGCGTCAACGAGCGTCAGATTTAGATCCCACTATGGTGTAACACTTGCTTGCCTGGACTATTTTCTGTACTGCAGCATTTTATGTTCTGATAGTTATTTGACCTTACTTAGCGTAAACTAATTTTCTAAATTATAATGACTTTGTTATACTGTTCTTATGCAATACAAGCTAAAGTTCTTGTAGACAATTATTACTGTATGCGTACTGTCAACTCTTGGAAGATTCTAGATCTCAATATGATGTAACTAGCATGTCTTGGAGTAATTTATTCTTCTGGTTATTATTTAACTTTGTTAAATTCTGCTGTTCTTTCCAAACACTTTGTTATACCGTGCTTTTGCAATATGAGGTGATGTTTTTGTGGCCAAGTAGTTACTTTTTTTTGCTTAGATCAAAACCTTGATTTTTGATAGAGTAGTTTTTAAACACTTTGCAGAGCCTATCACAGTTCAATCTTCCAGTCTCAGTTCCAAATGCTTCAGGACTAGGAATCCAAAGTGAGGCAGGAACTGCTCATGTTAACTTAACGAACCTAGGGGGCAGTAAAGGTGTTCCTGCAAAAGATATCAAATCTGGTGTGGCAGATAATCCATCAAAGCTAAATGGAAGCACTGCAGCTGTTGCTGATGCTGATGTATATGATCCGGATCAACCCCTGTGGAACAATGAACGGCCTGAAGCATCTAGTGCTGGTTTTGCACATACTAATGATGGAATATGGAATGCTGAAACCTCAAGCTATGAAGCAGGGTGGGAGCATGCAAACCAGGGTTTTGCAGCTGATGATTCACAAAATCCAAAATCTTCTGTTTGGGGGAGAATAGCATCAAAGAGAAAATCTGGGCCTGGTAAAACAGCTAATACTACTTTGACAAGTGCAACTGGAACCCAAAGAAGTGACTACAATGATGATATGGCTCCTAGCACTGTCCAAGTAAAGCCTGCTTCTACTAAGGATACTAATGGTCGACCCAGTTCAAGAATGTCTGCAGATGTGGGCCGGCAAAGTAATAGTAGGACCTCTCACAAAGCATCTCGCACACTTTATGTAAATGGCATTCCACCAGAAAGCAACAGATGGGAGGCCCTTCTGTCGCACTTCGAAAAATTCGGTCAAGTAATAGATATATATGTTCCAGCTAACAGTGAGAAAGCTTTTATCCAGTTCTCTAAAAGGGAAGAAGCTGAAGCTGCCCTAAAAGCTCCAGACGCTGTGATGGGAAACCGTTTTATAAGGCTATGGTGGGCTAACAGAGACAGGGTTACTGACGAGGGAGATGGTAGAATCTCTGCGAAACCTCCGCTGACAAATTCTGCCCTTCCCCAACCATCTTCATCCAACAGAGGCAAGGATCTTCAATCTACAACTCCAAGGGCCAGTTCTGGATCTTCTGCATCAGGCCCTGGTATAGGTCCTAAAAAGTTGCCTGCAAACAGTATAACATCAATACCTCCTGCTCCCAAAAGGCAAGAAAATCTGGAAATGCTGGAAGCAATTCGTAAAAAACAAGATATGTTAGCTCAGCAGCGTGATGAGTTACTTCAGCGGTTAGAGAAATATGCGAAACAAGTACTTACTATTTCCTTTGATAATACTTTGGTTTCAATTTTTTTTGTTAACTATATAACCTATGTGTTTAGCTGAACAAATTTTCATTAGTACTGGTTTCTACTAATGCAGACAAGTTCAGCAAATTCAGTAAAACAGGCAGAGGCCGGTGGAAAAACAGTTGGGTCAAATGCTGTGGGGAAAGTGGGCGATGTCAAGTCCATGAACACTGGGACAGAAGGGCCGCAAGAGGTCGCTGGTACACTGGAAAAGAAAGTTTCTGGGGAGTTGGCTTCATCTTCCCCAAAATATGCTCCAACATCCACACAGAAACCAGCTGTAGCTGCGAGGCAGCTATCTCCTCTGTTAGCACCACCGCAGAATAGGTTTAAGCTTGACAACCGGACCACATCGTTTAGGATCCTTCCTCCTTTGCCACCTGAAATCGCAAATGTAAGTCGAGTACCTAACCTCTTGTCCTTCCATCATCGATATTCTTAACCAACCAAAAAGGGTGAACTAAACATGCTTAGAAGCACAGCTCCCTGTTTTCTTTTCACAATAGAGATCAAACACTGAAATGTATAGGTGGGGTACCTGCTTTTGCTTAATTTTTGGCATCCTTACCATTTAATGAAAGCTACTCTTGCACTTTTTTGATGTTATCCTTTGGATCTCGACCCTGCCTAGGTGTTGAGGTTAGATCATCTGGGTTTCACAAGCACATTCCATCTTGAAAATACGGGTTAAGAAAGTTTTTGTGTATTGTGCTATATTAATACGCTACTGCAGTTTCTTTGTTATGATCTTTATTCAGTTACACAACAGTGGATCTTATTTTGCTATGGCAGTTGCCAAGGTTCAGTTATGTTTTTTTTGGTAATCATATATGTGCTTAAGAAACCTATTATTTTATTCTCTGATTAGATGTCATGCATCCACTCTACAGAACAGATACTTTGGTATAAATAGCTTCTATTCTGCTGTGCTAGAGTGTTCGTCATTTCTGCTTAACTTGCATTACAATAATATTCATTGGCGAATCCTTGGTATAGTCTTTTGGCTCCATTTCATGATGGTACTTTTGATTAAGAAAGGCTTTGGTGTGACTGCGGGTATTGTTTAGATGGTGGCCGAAACCTGCCCACCAAGTTTTCGGTCAAAAGAAATGTTCTGTCCATCAAATTTTGTTTTTGGCCATGACTCTAATTTTGGTTTTTGTTTGGATGGTTGCCAGGTTTTTTGGCACACCAATTGCTCTTTGCCCATTCTAGTTCATTTTCCTTGCCAACATAACCGATGCCAAACATAATCTGTGCACAATGTAACTTGTCTTTTCATGTTCAACAAATGTAACTTGTCTTTTCATGTTCAAACAAAAAAAACATTAATTTTCTCCATTCAGAAGAGTAAGATGTTGAAGAAACTAAAGCCTGATGTATACTTGTTCTAACTTTGACTGATTGTTCATGTTCCCTTTTGTGCTGATGTGCTTGATTATGAGCTGTTTCTTCTACTTCTGATGTCTTTGACTACTTTGTTTACAGGAAACTGTCTTGAAAGATCATTTTGCAGCATTCGGTGAGCTTTCATCTGTTGTACTGGAAGACACCGAAGCCCACAACCATGATACAACCTTAAAGCCTTCCCTGAGTTGCTCGGCTTGTGTGACGTACGCAACGAGGCAATCTGCTGAGAAAGCATTTATTAGTGGCAAATCTTGTAAAGGGCACATGCTACGGTTTATGTGGTTGACGGCCTCTCCTGGCTCTAATAACCAATCGAGGCCTCAGAAAAGTTTAATTCCCGTCAGGCCCAGTGGCATCTCAGGCCAAACTGGCAACATGACATCTGAGTCCCAAAGCCCCGTTGGGAAAATCCCATCTGCTGCCGCATCTGGTACAGCAGCCATTCCTCATAGTGAATCCGTTCCAAGTGCAGAAAGTACGAAGACATTTCCTGTTGGGATTTCCAAAGAATTACCTTCCGTTTCCTCTCTATCATCAAATGTTGAGTGTCCTCCTGGAAATGATTCCACAATGAATGCCGTCTTTACAGACCCGGGTCTTCCACAGTGAGGTATGCTGCACTTTTTGTTGCAAAAGAGTTGTAGTTCACGGCAAGGTTTGAAATATTTCCTTGTTATATATATAATATATAGAACTATCGTGTTATGCTGCTACTTGCCTACCTGTTGAATAGTTTGAAGGAAATCATTAGCATAAGCACTGGTCACTCAGGTGATGTGCAGGGTCTGAAAAACTGGTGGGAACCAACTGGTTCCCTCAGATTTCTAGTTTTTAAGACCCGGTAGCATTATTTCTAGAAGCAGAATTTATAATTTGGAGTCCAGTTTGATGAACAGTTGTTATGTGCCACATGGAGTCTAATTCAGATCATGTGTATACAATATAAATATGCAAATTGAAACCAACTAATATTTTTTGTTGGCTCTGCCAGGAGCCGGTTCTAGCTGCATTCATTTATTTATGTATTAGGAAAATATGTTTTCCCTAATGCTTGTAAGCAGTTGTCTATCAGCTATCATGGAACGTTAGTGTGCATTGTTCCAAAACAAAACAGTGAAGCTCAATAGGTACGGCATTTATCACAAAATAGCTTCACATAGAATGTTCATGATGTACAAAAAACAAGGAATATTACGGAAATATTGTGTAAATGAGCTGATGGTTGATATGTTACCTCTTTGGGTGTCGGTTTTTGTAGCAGACTAATTAAATGCCTGTGCATTGCTACAGACGTTATTACACTTGTGCCGCCATAGTTCTTGAGTAGTTCACCAACAAGGGTCTTTATAGTATAGTATAAAGATAAGTTCATGCCTGCTTTTGTTATTAAGGTCCTAACTTCTTGTACCGTTAACAGTGCTAAGGTACATGCTATTGAGGCTTACATACTGACGACTGGTTTACTACTCCCTCCGTTCACAAATATAAGATGTTTTAGATATTTCAACATGGACTACATACGGAATGACATGAGTAATCAAACACACTAAAGCGTGTCTATATACATGCGATTCACAAAAGAGTTAAATGTCTTATACTCCCTCCGTTCGGAATTACTTGTCGCAGAAATGGATGTATCTAGACGTATTTTAGTTCTAGATACATCCATTTTCGAGACAAGTAATTCCGAACGGAGGGAGTATTTGTGAACGGAGGGAGTACAATTCTACAGAAGTTCCTGGCAGTAGCCAACATGTATTAACTTAAATTGTTGATGAGTCAGAATATGCTGATTGACATGGTTATCTTGTCAACGGTAGATTTACTGGGTTTGTTAAACCATTGTTTAGCTTGTCCATTATTGCTGCACATAAGTAAATTTGTTGCATACAAGTCCAGATGATTTTGACACTGTCGTATACTGGTATGTATCAGTATAAATCTACCAGGGTTTAGTTCTAAGGCTTGGGCGTACCAATGGCTGGTATGTTAATGGGGTGATGGGGTCGCTTGTGTATGAGCTGTGGCAAATAGATTGCAAGCCAAGCTCCTCAGACGTGAGCTTATAACTCTGTCAGCCTAAACAAAACATGATGCTAGTGCTAATTAGCGTTGCTAGTTTTGCTGCTTTACCTTAAAAAAATTATAGTTGCGCTTGCCCCTGCGATGTAATACCGCAAATAGTTTCTGCTGTTGGAAATACTTAATTTGTAGTGCTAATATCTTTTTCTCACAGGTGATGGAGCGGAGCGGATGGAGAAGAGCCGATGGCATTCTGACGCTTCTTTTTGGTGGCTCGTCTATCACACTGCGAATCTTACAGTGCCCGTTGGAACATATGTCAAATCATACAGGGAACCTGTGAAGACATGGGCGATTGATTTACTGATCATGGGTGGGTGGGTGGGTGGGTGGGGGGGGGGGTGGGGTGACACGTTCAAGGCTAAGGGGAACATATACCGGGCAATTTACAGACAGCGTCGTCGCCCATTCTTAGTTTATTACGAGTGAAATGTAGATTGTGTTTTGGTTATTGTACTGGTTCGATTTGATCTCAGGTCAAATAGCATCATCACCTCGCTGAAAGCGGCTGGCATTGTGATTGGATTTTGTTGGCAAAATCGAAATGTATGCATTTGGGTGGATCCTCCTGTCCATGTCCCAGCAACAACTTCCAGTCAAGCATCTCTAAACTTGTGCTGTGCATATTGAACTTTGGACTGTAGGGTCGGCCCCTTGAATGAGAAAATTTTGTAACCTAGTATGTTTTGCCATGTTTTTATGTCACCTTTGCTTGTTTCAGTGTTGTCGCTTCTCCTTTATGTTAACCTTTTTTTTAACCAAGTGCATATGCACTTACACTCATGTCGATTGTTTTAAAAAGATGATAGTATCAGACATCATCACATGATAACATCGTACCATGTTAAAAAAATAGAGATGTTTCAAAAAATTATGAAGAAGTTGTGTTCACAACATCAAATCCAAATGATGGGTCGAAATGAGAATAGATATACTTTTTTGCTTTTTTTGATGGATTTGTCTTCTTTGTTTCTCCATGTATATTTTGAAAATACACAAACATGTTAAGAGGGTGATTTATATTGCCATGTAAAATTCCAAGTTCAAACAGGAAACCATTTATGAGCTATAAAAAACCAACTTCAGCAATGAATAGTAGCGTTTCTTCGGCGCTATTCAATGTTGATTTTTTTTGTACCTTGTAAATGAATTAGTTTTTGAACTTGGAGTTTCACATGCTAATAGAATATCACTCTTAACATACTGTATTTTTCCAAGTTTTTGCAAAAAGTTCAAAACATAGTTTTGCACTTGGTTTCCACATAAACTTGGTTTCCACGTGATATTCTCTCGATGGCAAAGCTATGTGAAATCTGCTCGGAGGCCAAAGACAAAAATAAAAAATAAAAAATCCAAAAGTATTATGTGCATTATACGTCGGGGGATTCGTCGCCCATTGTTAGTATATCATTGATGAAATGTAGATTGTGTCTTGGTTATTGTACCGATTTGATCTTGCGTCAGATAGCATAATCATCTTGCCGGGAGCGGATTGTGGTTAGATTTTTGTTGTCGAAATTAAAATGTATGCATTTGGGTGAATCCTCCTGTCCATGACCCAGCAATAACTTCGGGTCAAGCCTCTCTGAACTTGTGTTGTGCATATTGAACTTTGGACTATAGAATCGCTCCCCTTGAATGAGAAATTTTTGTAACCTAGCATGTTTTGCCATGTTTGTTGTTTGTATGTCATTTTTATTCCAATGTTGTAGCTTCTCTTTTCTGTCAACGTTGTTTTAAA
Organism: Aegilops longissima; assembly: GCA_021605205.1. Lineage (NCBI taxonomy): Eukaryota > Viridiplantae > Streptophyta > Magnoliopsida > Poales > Poaceae > Aegilops > Aegilops longissima. The sequence continues at coordinate 649,272,205 of CM038676.1, forward strand.
AATGATGCCAACCATCATCACATGGTACCATGGTGTTTAAAAAAAACACATTTAGTAGATGTTTCAAAAAATTCTGAAAAGTAATGTGAATATTCGCAAGATCAAATCAAAATTCAAAATACTCATGGAGGACAAAAAAGGCAAACGCAAATGCGAATAGTGGCATCTTTTGCTTTTGTCTTTTTGTGAGACTATTTCATGATAAATTTGTGTTTTTTTTTCTCCTTGTGTATTCTGAATTCGGATTTGAAATTCTAGAAATAAGGTTAAAGGTGGAAGGATTCGTGCCTTAACTGTTCGTTGGTAGGTAGAATGAAATCTTTCGATGAGTTTCAAGCGGGCTAGACCTTGCGAGTCAAACGCTGGTGGGCGGATTATAGGTAGATGAAAATTTCTAGGGTGACAAAGACAAACTATGAGTGCAAAGGCTAATTTCTTTCCCATCTAGGCCCTCTCATATTTTTTCCTTTACAACTTGGTTCAAAACGCGCACGCGCGCGGGAGGGGGGGCTCAGAGTTACAGTTTGAATATAACTACAAAGCTAATTATTTCTTGATGAAATTAGTGTTAAAAAAAGGAAGATGCACACATATAGCAGATCATATATCCGATCGTATGGATGCAAGCGGGGCAGATTGTGGCCACCACACATCCTGTTTGCGTATGCAGGTGCTCACAGTTTTATGCGGGCTGATGCGGTGGTTTGTGTAAATCCCACATAAATTGTTTCTCGCCTGCTATAATCCATCAATGTTTCATTCACTTGCATCCTGAACGGCAACACCAGTCCGTCAAATTTCAACATTAATGTGGTAAATGGTAGAGACGACCTCAATAGTCCAGTTCTTCCATGAACGAAGGTTGTTGCTACATAGAGATTGCCTTCTAAATAGCAGCAAAAAATAAATAAACACACACATATTTTAACCAAAGATATGTACAAGAAATATAAACTCGTACATGAAAGACCACATCACGAAAAGAAAATAACGCGAATGAACCAGATCAGTTGCTGTCGGCTGCTCGGATATTTCTAAAAGCTCGTTAGAGCAGGCGGTAGAAGGATCAACAAAAAGGACTGATTAAAGCCGACCGACATTTGCAAGGAGTGGTTGAGAAGTTTTGTGGATCTTAACAATCATCTAGTATATGGTGTGGTCTATGATCCTATGCATCTTTCTCTTTTCCTCGGGCACAAATTATTATTTTTCATGAACTAGTCTCTGGTTTACATTTATCAAGATTGGATCAACCAACTTGGTTCTTAAAATGTCAGTTTCCTCCGATAAATTCCCCATCTACGCCCTCCCGTAAAATTTTCAGAGTAACACATAACCCCACCTCTATTTGCTACTGTAAACACTAGCCACTGAGCTAGCACTTAGTTATCCGGATATGAAATTATTATGGATAATAGAAATACGTTTTAAAAATTCACATTTTTTTGGTGTGATTATGTGAAGATTAATATCAATGGTGCTTTCTCACCGAGTGATCATCATGGTGCCTAGGATGTGGTGATGAGGGATTAATTGCTCGAGGAATGTGTTGGTCTATGATGCATGTCACCTTGTGTTGCTCCAGGACCCTCTCCACCCTAAAGTGATGGCAACTGGGCTGACAATCTTGACTGCAAACGAACTATGTGTTGGGACGGGTTGGGACGTGTGTGTTTTGAAACTGATGTGATGCTATTAAAGGAGGCTCTGGAGGACCAAAGGTAGGATTTATCAAGCTCGAGGATCATGGCCGACGATTTAAAACAGTTCCTAAAAAGTTAACAAATTCGCCGACGCCCTTGCAGCCGAGGGTTCTTGCATGGATGGTGCTGTAGACCTAGTGACTGACAGTGTTCTACCATGTGTAAGTCTTCTAAGTGGCGAGCGATTCTGCTTCGCAAACTACTTAAATGCATATGCATTGAGTTAAGAAAAAATCCTATAGATTGTAGAAATATGTCTTGAACATTCACAGTTTTTTCAATAATTTAATTTTTGTGGCATGGCATCATGTACGGCATCAGAGACCGTTGTGCACTTCCGTATAAGGGCCTCTTTGATTCGCAGGATTTTGAAAACACGGGAATAGGAAAAGTATAGGATTGGAGTGTCATGTCCACTTGAATTCTATATATAGGATTAGCAAGGAGTGCTTGATTTCACGAGAAATGCAAAGGAATTGTAAAAAGAGGTTGGAGTGGATGTTAGATTTCCTATGACATGTAGTACAAAAGATTCCATTGAAAAAATTCGTATAGAATTCAATTCATATGAATCAAAGGACAAACGTAGGAAAAATCCCAAAGGATTTCAATCCTCCGAAAATCATATAGAATTCCTTTGAATCAAAGGAGCCCTAAAATCGTAACTCTGAAAGGACTAAACTGCGAAGTTCTTCCGCCCGCGCCGCCGTCATTCCGTCCCCGCCGCCGCTTCCTCCCATCCCACGTCGCCCGGTGATGGAGGCGGCCGCCGTCGCGTCCTCCGGCTCCGGGCTGCGCTACCTGCCGCCGCTCGACCCCACCCCGAGGCGGCAGCGGGGCCGGAGCGCGACGGTGGCGGGCTTCGGGACCAAGTGGCGGCAGCCTCGCGCTGCTGTCGCTTGCAGGCGGCCCCATCGCGCTCACCCGGCGGCGGGGAGGGGTAGCGACGGCGGCGCCGGGGACTCTTCTTACGGTTCCGGCGGAGTGAGGAGCAAAAAAAGGCTCGCGGTGTTCGTGTCCGGCGGGGGCTCCAACTTCCGGTCCATCCACGAGGCCACCGCCGCGGGCGGCAAGGCGAGCAGCGGGGATGTGGTCGCGCTCGTCACGGACAAGCCAGGTGATGAGGATGATCCCTTCCTTGTACTAGTAGCTCTGTTCTCCTCCCTTGTTACTGTGAGGTGAAGTGGGGATTGGACTGGGGTGGTTCTGACGCGACGGGATGGAATGGAATGGGATGGATGTTGCAGGATGCGGCGGAGCGGAGTACGCGAGGCGCAGCGGCGTACCGGTGGTCCTGTTCCCCAGGTCCAAATCGGCGCCGGAGGGGCTGCCGACGGCCGAGCTTGTCAATGCCATGAGGTTTGTTGGTTCTGCTGTTGAACTCATCTCAGGGCTGTGATTTGTCAGCTTGTTGTAATACTTCCAGTTCTTCAGAGGAGAAGGTCATCAGTTTACCGACTTCCACTTTTAGTCCGGTTGTCAAATGCTTTCATACCATGTTCTCAAGTCAGTGAAGATAATTTGATAAATGAGACACGAGCTTACACAAGCTATATATGTCGCATGAACTTGTGTTGACAAATTTTGCCACACACCGAAATCCACTGTATTTAACTTTGTTATGTAGTAGTACTTTGTGCCACCTGTGTGCTTCAGTTTGGCCTTCCAAGTGTGAAGGTTTTGTGATTCGTGATGCGCGCAGGGTGTCTCGTCTTAACTCACGGTCATGTCTATTGTGAATTGTGAAACAGGGATCTCAGGGTGGACTTCGTTCTGCTCGCTGGTTACCTGAAGCTTATACCCAGTGAGCTAGTCCAGGCATATCCCAGATCCGTACTGAATATACATCCTTCGCTCCTCCCGGCATTCGGAGGCAAGGGTTATTATGGTTTGAAGGTGCATAAAGCCGTCATTGTGTCTGGAGCCAGGTGTTGTATGTTTTGTCTAGAACTTTTCAGTCCAGCACTTCCTTTTCTTTTTTTCAAGTGCAAGAGCTATTATTCGCAACCGTCTGGTAACAGATAATGTCGATTTGTTTGATGAGGGCACTGGCTGCTACAGTACCCATTGCTTTTTGTTTTTTGTTTAGCATCCACATGAAACTATCTGTTCTATTTGATGACATTTTCCAACCATTTGCAGATATTCAGGACCAACTGTGCACTTTGTGGATGAACAGTTCGACACGGGAAGAACTTTAGCCCAAAGGGTTGTGCCTGTGCTAGCCGACGATACTCCAGAGCAATTGGCTGCAAGGGTTCTACATGAGGTAACATCTTATCTGCAGCTGAGGTTCCTCTGCATGCTACTCCCTCCGTTCCATAATGTAGTGCCTATAGATTTTTACAAAAGTCAAACATTACAAACTTTGACCATATTTATAGAGAAAAGTAGGTACATCTACAATACCAAATGCACATCATTGAATACATCGTAAGTTATATTTTCAGAATGTACTTGTTTGGTATTGTAAATGTAGACAATTTTCTCTATACACTTGGTCAAAGTTGGCAAAGTTTGATTTTCAAAAAAATCTATAGGCACTACATTGTGGAATGGAGGGAGTACATTATTGTGTTATTCACAATTCTTAGCTGCCAACCTACCGTTGACTTTGACATTTCAGGAGCATCATGTTTATGTTGAGGCAGTTGCTGCCTTGTGCGAGGATCGGATCGTGTGGCGAGAAGACGGGGTCCCTCTTATCAGAACTCAGACAAACCCCGATGCATACGCCTAATTGGTAGTGCTATGTTGAGGTCTCCTGGACGGTAATGAAACTTATAGACCCCGTGCCAGAGTTTTCCCCAAGGCATGGCATGGGAGTTATTTCACTATGCTTATCTGACTGAGTGAAATAACCTGTCTGATAATCTGGTCCATGAAACATAACGTCCACCTTGCACTTTGTTCCGCTCGTTGCGTGGCTTGGCTTTGAAGATAATCCGTGCTTTCATTTGCAAACTTTTCAATGAACAATCCACTAACCGGCCCTCGCATACCCACATCTCTCCTTTGTTCAAATGATGTTTTCTCTTTGAGATTGAGATGTCAATTTGTTTCGTGCTACTGTTTGACATGCTTCTGTATGTGAGAGGGATAGAGAAGGGGATGGTGCGAATAGTAGCCATTATTGGAGAGCCCTCTCAGACAGCAAGGGATAAGAGGAAGACGAGCGGGTGGCCATTCGGCCATGCAAGCTGCGTTACCGCCCCCTATCGCAGATTGTGGTCGTCAATGCCTACATTTCTCTGTTTCCAACATATACTGCATCTTTAGCATGATGACATACACAGACTAGCCCAGTGGAAGATTTCAGTTGCATTATCTTAAGAACACATAAACACATCCAATATTCTTCTATAGTTACTTGAATGAAAGCCAACTCCCTTGGGTCAAACTTCTAAATTTTGTTTTAGCTGTAACTTCAACTTGATGGATCCTCGTATGTTTTTTTTCTAGATTTTTATCATACTTTCCCCCTGTATAGCATGCCCTTTCTACAAACGTTTCCCATCTACGCAATCGTAGAATTCCATATATTTGGCTGCGCTGAATTCTTCGCGCTCATGTCTCTGATTCCTGTCCCAATTTTGGTCCCAACCAAAACGACTCTTCAGTTTTTTGTTCTGAACTGACCATGACTGTTAAGTTATTCTGGGCTCACCAATTGCGCAAACCATGTTAGCCTTTTTGCATTACCTTGAAAAAGAATGTAAATTTAACTATAGATTAACGCAACTCTACCCTGATTAAAGAATTATGAAATTTCAGGATCCATCTCAAGACCTTCCTGCTCAGTGGATACTTTTTCTTGAATTTTGACATTTTATGTCCCACAAGTCCTTGGAGTTGCTGAGGCAGGGGAAGCGTCACTTGCCATTAAGCTTGCCAACATGCTCAAAAGTCAAAACCAAGTGGGTCCATATTGGAATATCTAAAAAGACTTATATTTAGGAATGGAGGGGGTATATCTTATCATGATGGTCGCTTGGCACTAGTATTTGCCTATCCCGCTGCGGTCCTTAAAAAGAGTCGCTGTTTCTAGCGAAGTTTGATATTGTGTTTCTTCTTTCGGGAATGTTGGTTTCATGTATGTGCTTGGTTCTATTCTGTGCAATATAGCGGTTCCATGTTATCTTGCTCGCTTTCCCCCGTTTCCCCCTGCGCGAGGTGCTGCAATGGTGATATCGGTTGCTGCAGTGCTGTAGTGTTTTTGTTGCCTTGAGAGATGGTAAGCTGGGTTGGTGAGTGGGGTCTGAAACCTGGCGCAGGTTAGAGCGGCCAAGTGGATCTATTGCCAGCATGTTTCCAATCAGCACTTACTGTATGAATCGCAGGGATCCAAGTTTTGTCTGCGCGATTTGCAAAATGTGTAGTGTTTGCAGTACTGTTTTCGCGTCACTTTTTTTGTTTTTTTTGCCCCTGAGCCGCTGCCCTCGTGCGTGCCTCTGAACAGAACGTCTGTTGTGTGCATTTTATAACGGCAGCGATGTGAGCCAGTTACCAACCCAACCCAGCCATGCGATGCAGATGCAGATGCAGAGAGGAATGAGCTAATTAACAGGCGAAAATTCCTCCGGTCCTTGCCGAACATGTCATGGAGTGAACCTTGTCTCGGTTTGGCGCACTTGACTTTGGCCAACGACCGGTTGACCATCTGGACGATTTGATAAATGTAAGACGTTTTTTTGACACTATAAACACTACTGTATGCAGAGACTTGCACATTGTATCCTAGCCCTAGTAGAAGAAACCATGCATGGAATCCATCTAGATCTGCCCATCCCTTTCCTCTCTTCTCCATGGCGCTCCAATGCAAAGCAGAGAAATAAAGTATACTGTCCAAGTCAATTCACTTACATACTCCTGTAAACTTTTATAGATCGTTTACATCAAAACGATCTTATAAAAGTTTACAAGAGGGTCTACTAATTCGCTATTCATTTTGTTTGTTGTCCGGACGCCGACGAGAAATCCGGCAGAGCAAGTTGACGCGGGTGGGCCGACGATCTGATCGAGCACGTACCCATCAACCACCGCTGGCGCTGGGAATGGATGAGAAGGACGGACGGAAATGGTCAAGGGCTCGAGTCCGGGCTGGGGCGTACACATGTTCCTATTCTCGCTGAGATGAGATACAAGGTTCTGCCCGTGCTGCCAGGCTCCATGTTTCTTAGGCCAACTCCAACGCACGAACCGTGCACAACCCTATTTCGTTCGCGTGTGTCTGTTTGGGTCCAAATAAACAAAATCGATGACCCAAACGCGTCGTGTCCGCTTGGATCCATTTCCGAACCAAATATGCTCGCGATCTGGGCGGACTTAATGTATATGTTTTGGGTGCAGATGACACCAACAACTTTTTTGCTGGTCAAGCGGAGTTATACAAGTAATCAACTTCCTTATCCTAACGAAAAGTCACAGGATTTTGACTCATATTCAGTGCAAGTAGTAATGGCTAGCCTAGGTGATAACCCACACGTAAAATGAAGCAATCAGATACACAACACATCTTTAGTACGAGATTCATATTGTCATACTCACGCTAATTATTTTTTGAGCAACCGGCAGGAACATTGCCTTTTCATTAAGGAGCAAATATGTACACGCTGGCATGTTGTAAGGGGGACATGTCGAAAACCACCAGGTAGACCAAAACCACATGTAAATTACACTTGGATTTCAATAACTCTAGGCCTAAAGGCCGAATCTCGCCACACAATCTCCTCGAAGGTGAGATGGCCCCGATTGATCTAGATCATCTCATAAAATGATGCAAGCACTTCAACGACACCCCCAAAACGCAAACAATCAAAACTCCTACTACTAGTCTCACCAAGCCTTGTATTTAGAGAGACTTTGATTTAGATAAACCGCCTTATGATCCAACCGATCAAAAGAGAATTTTCAAGTGCACCAATCTTGCAGTACCCTACCAGACACTTGTGTACAGCCTTGAGCTATGGAAATTCCCCATGAACTCAGCATGGGTATTGAATCATAGCTGTTGTGTTTCAGATCCGGCCTTTCGCCACTCTCAATCAATGCCCTTGTTTCTGACCTTTTCTAAGACTTATCTCTTTGCTATTTCTATGAACCGGCGTGTGCATGCAAATGTGCTTATGTGCGTCTCTTGAACATCTTCATAATTATCAAAGATATATGTGCAGGACTGTGGTGGATCTGCAACGAATGAAATGTTTCTTTCTCTCCCGTGTATGATCCAAAGAAGACTGCACCCGAATAGCAGAGGTACTATTTATATGTGCATGCGTAAGGTGCCGCGTAATGGTTTCGAGCGCACAAAAAGCACCCGAAGCTTGGCTTTTGTTTAGTTATTATATGTACGGAACGCGTGGCTTCCCCTAGTTTAACATGCAGGATATGTTTGTTGTAGACTTAAAAAGAGTGTGCTGGTGGGTTGAATCAAAGGTTCGAAGCCTGATGAATCCGTGCAACCCCAACACGACAGATTTCCAAGGTTGGGGGCAATCGCCCCCCTCCCGACGCCCCACACACATAGATTTGCCACTATTTATAGTTTCACTGTGAGATGGCCCAATATTGTACAATAACTAGTTCATACTCATGAGTGCACCCATTGGCTCCGTCGCTGTGTGTGGGCATCATGATGCAATAATGAACGGTGCTTTCTACTTCTGCTCTAACGCATCGACGTCTAGCGTCGTGCAGAGATCGCCCAAAAACTGAAGTGTGTGCAGCAGCTCTTAAAGCGAAAGTACACTTCTGAGCTCGAGTGAACAGTAAAATATTTTTTAAATCTGAATTTACGTTTTGTGATAAATTTTGACAAATATTCTAAGTGTTTGCAAATTTTTGTTATGAGATCACATTTGTGGAAGGTGTGGCGTAAAACAAAATAAGTGCTTTAAAATGTTTTCGAACGTAGCATTTTCGGAGCATCGATTTATTTTTCTTGCCACGCTTTACACGAATATGATCTCATGATTTACACGAATATGATAAACACTTGTCAAAGTTTATCATTTTTAAATTTTTTGTTTCTTCTTTGATTTTGCTGTTATCGGACCTCTCCGCGTCCCACTCAGAGACGAAAATAGACATGAAAGCCACACTAATTGCAATTGCAATGGCCGGCCGTTGACGGTGCCAACATTTTTGTTGCATTGCATTGATTAGGCCGTCACACGTACGAACGGTGATCGTCTGCTCGGAGGTGCACTGCACTGCTACACATCTTGTTGCTTTTGAAGATAGTATTTTCAAACTGATTTTCTCTACGGCATCGCGTGTTTCTGATCATATCCTCTCTTGTGTTTACAGTTTATTTACTCTCTTTGTATCCACAGCCGTGGGCGCGTACGTCGTCGATCGCGCTCCCTTCCTGGCTTCCCCTTCCTGTAGTGGCATGTCGTCTTTTTCGCGTGAACCAACAAAGTGGACGTGTGTCGTGCGTCAACGCCGCCCGTTGCGCGTGCAGTAAAGTACGGCACTGTCGAGTCTCTCTCTCCCGCCCATAGAATCGATTACACAACGAAAGCCAAGTGTAGCGAAGGTTGGATGGTTAGTAGGACAGTGCTATCCTCAACCCACGGCATGTAAATCTGGTGCAAGTATTATTTATGGTTTTATTTCAGAATTTACGGCGACACGTGTTCAGTGGAAGAAGACGTTCCCATCGACTACGAGGCGCCTGTGGTGACTTCGTCAATCTCAGAATGATACGCCGGCTTAGTCTCTCGAAGGTGCTCATAGAGGTAGGGTCTGCGTGTACATTCATAAAAATGAGTGTATGCGGGTATATATGAGCGCTTGTGTCTATAATGTGTTCTAAAAAAGCCAAGTGTTGTCCAACCACACATACTATCCGCAGCAAATTAGGGGTACACAGTCACCGTGTACTTTACCACTGATGTATTGGTTTTGCTTGGAAACTAGGCAGCAACAGATCGCTCTCACGGATTAATGGCCACTTTATCTTTTGGTGCTCCTGTTTTTTTTAATGAACCACACTTCAAAAACAATGTTCTTCTGCCATTTTTTTGACAGTTAGTAGACTTTATTCCTCAAATTATGGTCATATCGTTTTCAATGAAGTGAGAAATAAAGTTAGGGATTGAAGATTTCTAAAAACTCCAAGATCCAGTGCTAAAACAATTTTTTTGTTAAGCCATCTGCAACTTCATTTGCCTCTCAGCAACGAGTAACGCTACATGTATGGGTCTTTAAGGGCTTATTACGGCTTGATCCACCTACCACTTTCTGGTTGGTCATTTCGGAAAATTGGCCCGCGCCGGGGGGCGGGGGTTTTAATTAGTTGAAAGAAGGCCGTATTAGCCCTGTAAAGACCCATGAGTCTAGCATTTTCGCTCAGCAGTGGTGTCGGTAAGAGACTTTTGCAACGTCCATACTTAGTTGCTTAGTCTCCATGATATATTGTCGCCACATCCAGTCCAACATATTCTTCTATCGTTTACTCCCTCCGTAAAGGGAGTATTTCACTGAGATGTGATTTTCCAGGGGAGAAAAACTAAGATTTTTTTTACAAAAACACCTTTTTGCAATATATTTCCCATTTGGTAAACTGTTTTGCTTCCTTGTATTTGAATTATTTATTTTCTAACAACCCATTTCCGTTCTCTTTGTTTGCTAGACTTCCATACTCGTGCAGATGGAACAGCTCACATAGGCATCCATAAAACCATCCTGAGTCTACCGATGAACCAAATTCGTCCGGATTCCAAAGTTGAGATTCATTCGGTTTAGCTATATTTTTTGCGAGGTTCGGTTTAGCTTTATTACCAAGTCAACAAACTGGCTGAACCACCTAAAATCAACACACCAAGACTCCAGTAGGTCAGGCTTCAAGAGCTTGATGTGCAAGGCAATGTGTTGGCTAGGTGTTCAAGCCGAAAGCCCGAAACCCGACGTATATGATACCATATTGAATTGCATGTCATGCATTCAAGCAGTTCACCTAAAATTTCAATTTAATACTCCCTCCGTCTCAAAATTCTTGTCTTAGATTTGTCTAAATACGGATGTATCAAGTCACGTTTTAGTATTAGATGCATTCGTATCTAGACTAATCTAAGACAGGAATTTTGGGACGGAGGAAGTAAGTAACTCGGAATGAAGGACGTGTCGACATCCATATATAGCTTAGGCGCCCGAAAGAAATGTAAACGGGGTGACATTTTGAGGAACTGGAACCTCTTTTGTTATGCAAGCAAAGGCCCTCCTTGTCCTTGAAGCACTTGTTTGTCACGCAAAATAATGTAGCTGGTACTACATGTGCGCGCATCATCAGCGCTGCTATGATTACGGGGAAGATTGGCATGAAAGCCAGCCACACTAATTTGCAAGTGTGCCGGCCATCGATGGTTTCAAAATCAATCTCTAGCTACCGTTGACGTACGGTGCCCATGTTTTAATTGCATTGATTAGGGCCGTCACGCTTACGAACGGTGATCGTCTGCTCGGAGGTGCACATCTTTATGTGTTGTGCGTACGAATGAATGTACTACGTTGCTTTCGAAGATTTTTTTTTTCCAAACTGGTTTTCTCTACGGCATCGCATGTTTCTGTCGTGTATCACGTGCCTACGGATCATATCTTCTCTTGTATCCACGGCAGAGCGTGCGTCCGTCGTCCGGCCACTTGGCGCCGCCCACGGCCGCCGTGCGTGGCTGGCTGCCTTGGCCGGCCGGGGATCGTCGCGTCGATCGCCCATCGAATCGGTTACACAACGAAAGCCAAGTATCGTCCAACCACACGTACTAGCAGCAGCGATTAAGCGTGCACAGTCACGGTGTACTTTATCACTGACGCAACCGTCACTGGTTTTGCTTGGAAACTGGGCAGCAGCAACAGATCGCCCTCGCGGCATCAATGCCCGCTAGTGGTAGTACCAGCCAGGAATGTAGTAATGCTACGTACGAACTCTGTTGTCCGAAAAAGTGGAATGAAAAATGAACAAAGACAAGAAGAAGATGTGGTCTCACTCGCCACCACACGCTGCCGTTCACACCTCACCTCCATCGCATCGCCGGTGATGCGCGACGGTCGGCGATGTGCACCGCGTTTCACACCACTATTCACAATCACACCCCACGCCCATGGATGGCAATAGGTAGGGTATGGGGCGGGTAGAGCAATACCATACCCATACCCGTGTAGTCAATGGATGCAAAATTTTATCCTTATCCATACCCACGGGTATGAAAACTTTACCCATACCTATACCCGACAGGTACCCATACCTATGGGTAGATCAAACAGTACATAAGTAATTCGCAATTTTACATTTATTTATAACACATTTGACTAAAAAAACATTGATCTCAACAAAATAACAGATAGATGAGTACATGATAATTATGTCAAATCAAATTAACAATTGGTACAAATTTTAACATAGGTTCACAAGCTCATGACAAAACATTAACATATCTACAGTTGTGAATCACGGGTAAGGTTCATACGTCAGTATAAACGGATAAGGTATGGGTATATCATGGGTAAAAAGCTATACCCCGTGCCCTATCCATGACTTAACGGGTAGGGTATGGATACTACCCATGGGTATAAAATTATGCCCATACCCTGTTCATAAGGATACGATATCCGCGGGTATCCATACCCATGGACCGCTTAACTAAACTAGCTACATCTTTAATTTTTCCGTGGACTGCTTAACTAACTAATCAATTGATTAATCACATACTAGTATGAGTACTAAACTAGCTACACACTGATCACCGGCTCAAAAAATCCAAGCTTCAAAGTTCAAACACGAATCGGGTTTGAATCCCCGACTTGATAATTTCCATGGAGCGCGCGCCGCCGACCTGCGTCGTCGTCATCGTTGATCAGTAGCAACAGGTGCGCGTGGCTCCGGCTGATGCCGTTCACGTTGGCGAACAACCCCACCAGCTCCTCGCGGTACGGCAGGAACGTGCGCCGTTGCCGCGGTAGGCCAACCTCGCTGCCCTTCTTGGTGCCGCCGGATGCCCGGTTCGGCGGCGTCAGCCTCGGCCTGGGCTTGGGCTCCTGCTGCGGCCTGCGGGTGCGGGTTGACGGGGAGGAAGAGCAGGATGTGGCAAGGACCTGCGTCTTCTTGCCGTCGCAAAATGTGTCAGACCTTCCTGCGTGTCTCTGAACATCCTCGCTGCCTGCATTTTATAACGACCGCAACCTGAACCAATAGGCAGCGTAACCTACTACTGCAGTACTATAAGGCTGGTCGTAATGGAACTATCATAGGTAGTACTCCCTCCGTTTTTTTAGTCTGCATATAAGGTTTAGTCAAAGTCAAGCTTTGTAAAGTTTGACTAACTTTATATTAAAAAATATAAACATCAACAATATGAAATCAGCATTATCAGATGCACCACAAACTGTATTTTCATACTATATAGTTTTAATATTGTAGATGTTCATATTTTTTAATATAAATTTGGTCAAACTTTGTGTACTTTGACTTTGACCAAATCTTATATGCGGAGTAAAAATAAACAGAGGGAGTATCATGCATGCCAACTAGGCAAATTTGATGAGGTGGTATAGAATTAAATGAAAAAAAAAAGGGTTGAGTATCTATCATGACACCGTATCATATTAAATGTTGTGCTACTATGTGTCATGCATGCTAATAAATGAAGTCATCTATGATATTAACATATGATACTATGCACTACGGATTTAGTATCATATATTAGTAGCATATGCATGATACTAGTATATGATACTTGCCATTACAACCAGCCTAATTAAACAAGACAAAATTCCAGCAGTCTTAGCCAGCATGCTGGCCGGTTTGGCAGCATGTCATGGAGCGACTTCGACCATCTGGATGATTTGACCAAGGAAGATACTACACACACACACTAGTATATGCATGCATTTGACTCGCGTCATGCTCTCGTACGTCAACGGGAAGCATGCACGCACCAAGACGATGCGCACTAGCTGTCTAATTGGCCGACTGATTGATGATTACAACTCCATCACGCACGCAGGTGAAGCTAGATAGCTATGTTAGGTTAGGTACTACACACTACACCCAGCCTAACTAACGTTAGGTGTCACTTGCAGAGCAGGCAGCAGCTTGCCAGCCAGCCAGCCATGGGCTAATCATCCTAGTCCTAGCCCTAGCCCTAGTAGAAGAAACCATGCATGTAATCCATCTAGATCTACCCATCGCTTTCTCCTCTCTTATATCGGTGGCAGTGGCCCTCCGATGCAGAGAAATAAAATAAAATAGAATATAAAATGTCTAGGTCAAAGCACTTACTAATTTGTTAATCTCTTCACTTCTTCTTCGATACAACCCCTGGAAACATCAACGGTCCAGATCGTCCTATACTCCTTCACCTGAAAACTTAAAAAAGGTAGGATGGTCATTGCCCCTTCCCCTCCCCCCAGCTCCGCCCCCACGACGTACCCGCGCGGCCCGTCGACGTATGTACGTGTACGCGCGTCCAACGGCGTTTTTTTTACTATGGCGACGTACGTTTTTTTTACCGCGTCGGTGGTCAAAAGCGTCGGTGGTCAATCCGCGCGTCGCCCGGTGAAAGCGCGTCGTGGCACGTGAACTGCGGCCCGCCGCCCCGTCCCGTCCATCCCTCGCTCGCCGCCCGCCGCCCGTTCCCTTTCGCGCGCCGCCGCCTCATCGCTGCCCGTCCGCCGTCAATTAGTTGCCCAACCACCCGCCCGTCGCATTTCATCCCCATCCGTCCGCTGCCCCGCCGTCTGCCCTATAAATTGCACCCCCGTCTGCCCGTCACCGCAAACACCACTCCTCCCCCGACTCCACCTCCCAAAAGGCCGCCGGCGACATGTCGTTCCACGGAGGCAGCAGCTCCGGCACCGACGGCGACGATGGACCGAGCGCGTGGCCGTCGAGCCTGAGCACGCCGGAGACAGAGGAGCTGTACCGGTTTGGGCTCCTCGTGCCGCCGGGTTGCCGTCTTCCGCACGACTGGAAACTCGACAAGGACGGCTACCCGAGGCGAGGGCCCGGCGCCACCACGGAGGAGAAGCGGACCGGCGGCTGCAACAACATCGCCGGCCGTCACGCGTTCTGGGACGACAAAGACTACGCCGCCTTCATCGGCACGTACCGGCTGGCGGAGTCCGGCGTCACGCCAGACCTCATCGGTGATCGCCGCCGCCTTCTTGTCCCGCTCCCCCGTCCAGAAGCGCACGGTCATCGGGACCCTCCACCACCTGCGCCGGCGCCCGCCGATCCCCCCGCCCCGCCGGAGGTGGAACTGCCGCCAGAGGTTGGTTCTTCGGGAGGACAACGATCCCGACGATACGTCGGGTTACCTCGTTGCCCTGCGGGCGTCGGTGGCTGCAGCGGCGGCTGCAGAGGCGGCGGCGGTTGCGAGGAGGCCGCCGAGCAAGGCGGCAGCGATCCAGGCGGCGGCGGCGATTCCGCCAGTGGTCCCGCAGGCGGAGGCAGAGGCGTCGGAGTCGTCGGACGAAGACGTCATCGACTGGGAGCGGTTAGCCCACTTCAGCGACGACGACGACGGCGGTGACGGCGCGACGGAGGTCATCGATCTGGCGGCTAGCGACGACGAGGAGGAGTAGTTTTTTTTTAAATGTTCTAAGTATGAACTATGTATCGTTTAGGTTCGCATAAACTCGTTTCGTTTCGGTAGTGTTGAATGGACTATGTAAAATATCTCTATGTTCAATCTAGTTTGTTCGAATCTTGTTTTAATTTGTCTTCAAAGTTTGTTCAAAAAATTAGCTAAATATTGAACGCTTATTTTGAGAAAATTTGAAGATTTTCCGACCCATGCATAAAAATGTTCACAATATATTTAAAAAATTTTCATCGAATATACATAGCACAGAATAAGGTATGCAATTATGGAAAAATTGTAGAACAAAAAATAGTGAAAACACATAAAAAATAAAAGAAACCTGAATAAAAATCAAAAGTGTATCTAAATGTTTATAAAGTGTTTTAGAAATGTTCAGATTTTGTTAAAATATGTGCATATAGTAAAGCCCGTGGATGAAAAAATTGAAAAATTGAAATAAAAATATAACAAATAAAAACAAAACTAAAATAAAAAAGGTGAGATATTTTAATTCATTAACATTTTCTGAAATATTATTAAGTTCATTAACAAATATGAATACGAGAATTTTAAATTCATTAACATTTTCCAAAATATTTTCAAATTCTTTAAATTTATGAACCAGAGAATATTTATAATTCATTAATATTTATGAATCCGAGAATTTTTAAATTCATTAACATTATCTGAAATAGTTTTAAATTCATTAACATTGATGAATTTTCTGGAATATTGTTAAATATTTGTAAACCCAACTTTTTAAATATTTTCCGGAAAATCGTAGAAAATCCATACGGACTCGAAACGGGACAAATTTTTGCGTGCGTGCCCTGCAAGGGCACTGTAGCACGTGGAAAAAAATGGGCACGCTTGGCAGATGCGAAGCGGAGACTTTCGACCGAGGGTCCCCTCCGCCCATACCGAAACCACCCCCTTCCACAGCAAGTACCTGAGCGGTTTAACGGAATGCACTCAACTTTTGCCAGCGCGTGGGGCCCCACCCGGGCACCCCCACGGCCAAAATGAACGAAATCCGACAACGAACGCACGTTGCGTCACATCCGGGCAGTATTTTCGGGGTTTTGGGCCCGAAAAATCGTAGAAAATCCATACGGACTCGAAACACGACAAATTTTTGCGTGCGTGCCCTGCAAGGGCACTGTACCACGTGGAAAAAAATGGGCACGTTTGGTGGATGCGAAGCGGAGCCGTGCGACCGAGGGTCCCCTCTGCTCATACCGAAACCACCCCCTTCCACAGCAAGTACCTGAGCGGTTCGACGGAATGCACCCAACTTTTGTCAGCGCGTGTGGGGCCCCACCCGGGCACCCCACGGCCAAAATGAACGAAATCCGACAACAAACGCACGTTGCGTCACGTTCGGGCAGTATTTTTGGGGTTTTCTGCCCAGAAAATCGTAGAAAATCCATACGCACTCGAAACGCGACAAATTTTTGTGTGCGTGCCCTGCAAGGTTTTCTGCCCAGAAAATCGTAGAAAATCCATACGCACTCGAAACGCGACAAATTTTTGTGTGCGTGCCCTGCAAGGGCACTGTAGCATGTGGAAAAAAAATGGGAACGTTTGGCGGATGCGAAGCGGAGACGTGCGACCGAGTGTCCCCTCCGCCCATACCGAAACCACCCCCTTCCACAGCAAGTACCTGAGCGTTTTGACGAAATGCACCCAACTTTTGCCAGCGAGTGTGGGGCCCCACCCGGGCACCCCACAGCCAAAATGAACGAAATCCGACAACAAACACACGTTGCGTCACGTCCGGGCAGTATTTTCGGGGTTTTCGGCCCGGAAAATCGTAGAAAATCCATACGGACTCGAAACGCGACAAACTTTTGTATGCGTGCCCTGCAAGGGCACTGTTGCACGTGGAAAAAAATGGGCACGTTTGCCGGATGCGAAGCGGAGACGTGCGACCGAGTGTCCCCTCCGCCCATACCGAAACCACCACCTTCCACAGCAAGTACCTGAGCGGTTTGACGGAATGCACCCAACTTTTGCCAGCGCGTGTGGGGCCCCACCCGGGCACCCCATGGCCAAAATGAATGAAATCCGACAACAAACACACGTTGCATCACGTCCGGGCAGTATTTTTCGGGGTTTTCGGCCCAGAAAATCGTAGAAAACCCATACGGACTCGAAACGCGGCAAAATTTTGTGTGCGTGCCCTGCAAGGGCACTGTAGCACGTGGGAAAAAATGGGCATGTTTGGCGGATGCGAAGCGGAGACGTGCGACCGAGTGTATCCTCCGCCCATACTGAAACCACCCCCTTCCACAGCAAGTACCTGAGCGGTTTTACGGAATGCACCCAACTTTTGCCAGCGTCTGTGGGGCCCCATCCGGGCACCCCACGGCCAAAATGAACAAAATCCGACAACAAACGCACGTTGCGTCACGTCCGGGCAGTAATTTCGGGGTTTTCGGCCCGGAAAATCGTAGAAAATCCATACGGACTTGAAACGGGACAAATTTTTGTGTGCGTTCCGTGTAAGGGCACTGTAGCACGTGGAAAAAAATGGGAACGTTTGGCGAATGCGAAGCGGAGACGTGCGACTGAGTGTCCCCTCCGCCCATACCGAAACCACCCCCTTCCACAGCAAGTAGCTGAGCGGTTTGACGGAAGGCACCCAACTTTTTCCAGCGCGTGTGGGGCCTCACCCGGGCACCCCACGGCCAAAATGAACGAAATCCGACAACGAGCACACGTTGTGTCACGTCCGGGCAGTATTTTAGGGGTTTTCGGCCTAGAAAATCGTAGAAAATCCATACGGAGTCGAAACGCGATAAATTTTTTCATGCGTGCCCTGCAAAGGCACTGTAGCACGTGGAAAAAAATGGGCACGTTTGGCTAAGTTAAAAAAATGAGCCTATTTGATTAAGTTAAAAAATGGGCACGTTTGGCTAAGTTAAAAAAAATTGGTTAAGGTAAAAAAATTGATACCGTTAAAAAAAATGAGCTTACTTTATTTAGTTAAAATAATGAGGCCCTCTATAAAAAAACACCGGCCGTCTCGCTAACTACGCGCATGCTTGCATGGGGCCGTCCCACTAACAACGACGCTGCAATCAGCGCTCGGACGACGTTGTTAGCCGACGCGCATGCAAATTTTCCTTGTACGTCCAGCCCGTCTCGCCGCCGCCGCGATCTGCACGTGCTGCCGACGAATGCCACCCGTCGCCCCACACTCCAAAACGGTGACGGTGCGGCCACGTCGGCCTGCCCTGACCTGACCCGTCGCCCTCTATACGCTGCCGGTGCCTCTCCCACC
Organism: Aegilops longissima; assembly: GCA_021605205.1. NCBI lineage: Eukaryota > Viridiplantae > Streptophyta > Magnoliopsida > Poales > Poaceae > Aegilops > Aegilops longissima. The sequence goes on from CM038676.1 coordinate 649,290,777, forward strand.
GTCGCCCCACCGTCCAAACGCCGTCGGTGCGCTCGCACCGGCCTGCGTACCTTGACCCCTCGCCCTCTATACGCCGCCGGTGCCTCTCCCACCGTCGCCGTCGTGTAAGTTTTTTTTTCTGTTTTTTTATACGACGAGGCTCATAGCAGTACGATGGTATGTGACAGAAAACTATTTGATGCAGTATGAATATCGACGGTGTGATTCCATGTTCTGTTCAAAAGTGGGTTAGCCTAGCTGACAAACTGTCACCAAGTCAGAAATTCCGGTTTTATGAAACGGATATGCAGGGCATGTTTAGAATACCATCGATACAGATGCGTGATTTTTTGCTTCACTTTTTACTCCAAGGTTACACTCCGAGTAGCAAAAAATTCATGGTTGAAGAGAGTTCTGGAAGTACTGCTGGATGTAAAGGCCTTATTTCACTAAGGCCTGATGATGTGTACTCCATATTTGGTTGGAAAAACAATGGAGTGGATGTTTTTGGATTTCTTAGTACTGAAGGAGAAAAAGCAACCAAAAAAATACCAGTTAGTTTTGTTAGCAAGAAAAATGGTAAGATCATGATTGATGATCTCATAGAAAAGATTGTGAAGAATAAGAGCACTGATGATGACTTTATTCGGATGACATTTCTAGTTTTCTTAGGAACTATAATTGCACCAGTGTCTCATGAATACGTTCCGAAAAAATACTATGCCTTAGTGCAAAATATTGAGTTGATAAGGAAGTTCAACTGGAATGCATTCACTTCACGATTCTGTTTGTCGGAGATTGGTAAGCTTCTGCAGGACGACCATGTTAGGCAGTGGCCCCAGGGGAACCTCGCCCAGAAACAAGCTTGATGAAGTGAAAAACAAAGTTATTCGGATATCAAAGAAGAAGAAATAGATGCGGCACGGAGGAGTTTTGCATGTGATTGGGTGGTACTGGAGGACTATATTTTCCAAACGCTTTGCGCACTTGCTTATAAATTTTATGTAATAGACATATTTATTGATTTTGCCACTATTTTATTCCGAAAAGATTATACACTTAATTACGTTTTTTATGTCCACATGATATTTTGTTTCATAAATATTATATAATCAGTCTTTTTTTGTTTACATGATTTTTTTGTTTCCGAATAGTTATAAATGTACTTAGCGTTTGTATGTGTACACGATATTTTGTTGAAGAAATATTTAATACTAACTATTTAACACTAATGTTACGATTACATATATGTAATATGATCTCGTTTATTTTCTGTACACTAAACTATGGTAGCGCATTATTAAAAAAAACGCGGTGATTTTGTTTAGAAATACAAAAAAAATAGTTTACAAAAACAACAATAATGTTTAGATTTACATATATGTAATCGTGTCTCGTTAAGTTTTTGTACAGTAAACTGTGGCAGCACACTGCGTGTTATTTTGTTAGCAAAAAGTTAGTTTACAGCACACTTGGTGTTAGTTTAGTTTAGAAAAGCTTAAAAAATATTTTAGGTAAAAAAATTGCCCGCCCGTCCACAACGTGTCTTAGTAAGCCCGTCGTTATCAAGCCCACCGGGCGACTACGACAAGCGTTTCAGAACACGGCGCGTAAACTAGGCCCAACAGGGCAGCATCGACGGGGTACATCGACGGGGTAGTAACCAGAGGAGTTCAATGTGCCGACGGGAGCTGAGTATATAAGCTGGTCGTCGTCCCCTTCGGCCGGCGAGGTGGGACTAAACTTGCGTAGGCCGCGGGGCAACGTGGAGACAGCTAGACTCGGCGTGGGCCGGCCCAAAAAGGCCATGGACGGCGCGGACTTCTCGACGGCTCGACGCGCCGTGGGACGGCCCAGTTACCCCCCGCTGAGACGACGCGCCAGGGAAACTAACACTAGTTTAGTCCCACCTCGCCGGCTGAAGGCGACGACGACCAGTTTATATACACAGCTCCCGTCGCCACATTGAACTCCTCTGGTCTACTACCCCGTCGATTTACCCCGCCGATGCTGCCCTGTTGGGCCTGGTTTCCAGGGCGTGCTCTGAAACGCCTGTTGTAGTCGCCCGGTGGGCTTGATAACAATGGGCTTATTAAGACACGCTGTGGAGACGGGCGGGCATTTTTTTCCTTTTTTTCTTTTTCAACAACAATTCGCAGAGTACTTCTCTTATTTTAATATATTTGACAGCCGACGGGACTGTAGTAAATACATGCAGAATTCATAATATAAACAATAAATAGTGAATATTTATATCAACAATAATGATGTCTCAACATAACAATTGTCACCACAGTAATTTTATTGTAGTGGACAGAAAATAACAAGTCTCAAATAACAACGGTCTGTAGGCAATAATCTTGTTTCACACACATAAAATACTCAACACGAACATAGACGATGCCACACGTCAGAAAGCACCTTCCTGATAGCCCTTATCATCGCTGCATCTCCATCGGTAATTACATATTTGGGCCTCTTCTGACAGTTAGCTTTCAAGAACGTGTTAAGCAACCAAACATATGTAGCCTCAGTCTCGTCTGAAACAATGGCGCAGGCGAATACCGTAGTGCAACGGTGGTTGTTCAGACCCACAAAAGGGATGAACGACATTCCATACCTGTTCATCTTGTATGTGCTGTCGAACACAACAACATCACCATAGTCTAGATAATCCCGGCGTCACTTTCGAATCACACCAGAATAGGTTTTGGAGCCTGCCTTCAGCGTCAACTGTGTGCTCAAAGAAGAAGTCTGGATCTCTGTCCTTTCTGGTCAACATGATTCCTATGGCACTATCAGCATCACCTTGTGGAAGCAATTTCATCTTCTCCCTATAGCACATGTTATACAGCTTTGTCCTCTGAAACGATGACTTTGCATAGGACCCATACCTGCTAACGATGTTGTAAAAAATGATATGTTTTCTTATCCCAGCTCCAGCCATAGCTAAGATCTCAGCTCTCTCAAATGCTTTGATCTGATTATGAGATCGGAGGGAAGGGACTTCGTCCGGTCGTGCAAGAGTGTGGCTGTGATCATCGGAGAAACTGCTGACATACCAAAGATTGAGCTTTTCATCAAGCTTAACTGTCAAATGGGCTTCGCATAAGAATCGACTCTCCGGTCTAAGACTGCGGGTCCGGCCTTCCATGGTACAGAACTTGGCCTGTCGTTTTCCTGCGGCGGAACAGAGATACCTCCTCAAGCGCGGAGTCCTTGCGCGATCCTTTGAATGTTTTAGCGAGTCCTTCCTGATGCCGAACCCACGTTCTCTCGCATGCTTGTTGTAGAACATGTACACCTCGTCTAATGACCTGAATGTCTTTACCATCACTGCCCAATGCCTATCAAGTGACTCTTGCTGATATTCATCATAGCACATGTGAAGGTCAAACTGATCATCATCGCTGTGCTCATCGTTCCCGCTAGGACCATCAACACCTCCCTGCAAAATATGACATATAACCTTGCATGTCAATCTGTTCTTGTATTGTTACTAACCATAAATAATGTAAAGAACTTACTTGGCTACCGCTCCCACTACGAGATGCATCGACCTCGCTCTCGGCATTGTCATCATCTATATTATTACGCTCATTGTCACCATTAGCATTTATCTGTGCACATGTAAAGTAAAATAAGTGGTCATACAATTTTAATGTCAATCATTTCTCTACAATTTTTTCAACATACCTGGCTCACACTATCAGCATAAAATTGTTCATCTATATCATATTCCTCATCGTCATCATTGCCATGTAGCTGTACAAATTTAAAAGGACATGTAAGTGTCAAATAACTAGTTTGTATTCAATATGTTTTGGTCAACATTGAAGGCACTTACATTACCACTGTATGATTTATCCTGACTCATATAGTTGTCTCTGGGAGGTTGGTTCGCATTCAATGACGAGGATCCATTATCGCTACCGGAATCATCACTGGCGTATCCGGTTACTTGCTCCATCTATGCACATAGAAATAAGGTGTGAGATCAATGCCAACATTCCACAACATCATCGCGAATACAGTAAATTCGTCAACAGTGACATGACTATGTGGCATGCATACAAATTTGAACATACAAAATCATTATGAGGTCATTAAGAGGTCACTACTCTCCTCTCTTATTAAGCTAAGTAGGGAATCATTATGTATAAAAAATGCAATGGACAAATCAAAAAGAAAAAAAGAGCCAGAGAACTTACTGTGCGCCGTCGAGGGGTCCTCGCCTGGGCTCGACGCCGATGCGTTGCTGCCACCCACGTCGTGGAGGGCGCGTACCAGGATAGAACGTTGACGCGGGAGCGCTGGGCGTTCCATCGGCGACACGGCGTCTGGGTGACTACGGACGCCGTCGGTGCTCGCGACTAGACGGGCACGTCGGGGTCAACGTCGTGACGACGGTGGACCACGGCGGCGTTGATGCCGCTAGGGTTTCCTAGGCGGGGATGGGGTGTCGGTTTCACGCGACACCGTGACACGCGCGTGGTGACTACGGACGCCGCCCGACGCCGTGGACGGCGGTGGACCACGGCGGCGTTGATGCCGCTTAGGGTTTCTGTGAGGATGGGGTGTCGGGTGGGCGTTTTTTTCCCTTTCCGATCAAGACTACCGAACCGCACGGTATGCGTACGACGCGGGCATACAGGGCGGGACGTACACGGGCGGCCGGCCCTACGACGGACGCGGATACACAAATACATAATTTAGTATGGACAATACTACCCCTTCTATGTTTATTGAGGGGGGGAGGGGGGGGGGGGGGTGTTGTACCGAAGTACTTCTCTAATCTCTTTTAGCCCTGACGCCGACGGCACTGATGGTTGCCGAGAAATCCGGCGAGCAAGTCGGCGCGGGCGGGCCGATGATCAAAACAGCACGTACCCGTCAACCACCGCTGGCGCCTGGCGGTGGCGCCCATCTAAATGGATGGATGAAAAGGACGGCGCAAAGCTTGTGCGTTCATCTAAATGGAAATGGTCGAGGGCTCGAGTCAGGGCATGGACGTACACATGTTTCTATTCTAGCTGAGCTGAGATAGAAGGTTCTGTCCGGGGTGCCATGGTCCATGTTTATTAAGAGCATCTACATTTTTTTTTTTTGCGGATAAGAGCATATCTACAGTCTCGCACCTTAAACCCTTCTTAAATATTTGGACGGACGCCATGGACCCCACACCCTGTCCATCCAGCCGTCAAAAAATAATAATAACCCGACCCCGGACCTTACACACCCGTGCTGACCGACACCCATATCATATATAGCCCAAACATAGGGCGGATACACTACTAGGAAAAGGCCTGCTAGTGGCGCACCTGTTTTGGCTACTAATGGCGCACTACAGGGTGCGCCACTAGCATCACGCCATTAGTAATTAATACTAATGGCGCATCAGAGAGTGCGTCATTAGTATATCACACGGTGCGTCATTACTATCTGACTTATTAGTGGCGCACGGTGTGCCATTATTAACTATTATTTTCAAATATTTTTTCAGAATTTTTTTTCAATTTTTTTTCGTTTTTCCTTAATCTCGGGTCATTATGGCTTAATCTCCGGTCAATATGCTTAATCTCAAGTCAAATCGCACTAAGTGGTCAAACTTTTCGGAAGGTCACCCATCCTCACACTACTCCAGCCCGAGCATGCTTAACTTCACAGTTTTATCCAACCCCGACACCACCTCACTTAACAGGCACTTGTTGATATATCTATCATATCAATCCTATTAAACCTTGTTGATGTTTAGGACTTTGTTCATGTTCATGAGTATGATGAAATTTTGAAAAATATTTCGAACTTCCCGGTCATATTACGTATCATTTTTTGAAAAAATAATTCAAAACCAATATTATTTTCTGTTACTAGTGGCGCACCTAGCAAATGGTGCGCCACTACTAAGTTTGATTTTTTTTTCCATTTTCCCCCCTCTAGATCTTAAAAACCCCGTATCTTTTATTCTGTTAAGTTTTTGGGGATTCTAATAATCTTGAACATGGTTCCCCCGGTTCAATTCGGATGTAACTTTTCGAGTAGATGAATTTTCATATAAAAAACTTTTTAATCCGAGTTCGTATGCAAAAGTTATGCCCATTTTACAAATTCCAGAGAGATTTTGCAAATAAAGTCAAAATTCATATTTGAAATTTTCCCAACAAGTAGACCACATATCACATGGGAAACTTGTTTTCTTTCATTTTTTTTGACATTTTCCATCATTTTCTTTTTTTTTTAAACTGAAAAGACGGTCCAGGGGTGCATTCGGTGGAATTTTTGGTCAAAGTTAGTAATGGCGCACCGTGGGAGTGGTGCGCCATTACTTGTTTTGAAAAAAAAATTGAAAAAAAATTAGTAATGGCGTACCGAGGTGTGGTGCGCCATTACTAGTTTAACTAGTAATGGCTCACTATCCCTGGTGCGTCATTACTAGTTTTGAAAAAAAATAAAAAAATTGTTAGTAGTGGTGCACCGTGGGTGTGGTGCGCCATTAGTATTTAGAGTTTAATGACGCACCAACACATGGTGCGCCACTGCTATATAGTAGTGGCGCACCACATGTGTGGTGCGCCATTAATGTCCATATTATCTATAGCCCTTTTCCTAGTAGTGATATGGGAAGGCCCGGGCGTGTCCACCAGGTCGAACCCGACACCCCGACCCCATCACAAATTGCACAACATCCATCAAACCCTTCGCCCTCCTCCCACGTCTCTCCACCAATTCCTGCGTCTGAGCCCTCGTTGTCGCCTACGCTCTCTCCCCATCCGCCATCCTAGACGTCGTCTTGTCCGCCCACACCATCGGGACGAAGGCCGCGTCAGCGTCGTCCGTCGGTGTCCCGTCCTTGGGTATGTCGTGCAAGCTGGAGAACATTGATACGTCTCCAACGTATCTATAATTTTTGATTGCTCAATGCTATATTATCTATTGTTTTGGACTATATTGGGCTTTATTTTTCATTTTTATATTACTTTTGGGACTAACCTATTAACCGGAGGCCCAGCCCAGAATTGCTGTTTTTTGCCTATTTCAGTGTTTCAAGAAACGGAATATTAAACGGAGTCCAAACGGAATGAAATCTTGGGAACGTGATTTTCTCATCGATAAGACCAGGAGACTTGGACCTCCGTCAAGAAAGCCACGAGGCGGCCACGAGGTGGGGCGCCCCTAGGGCGCGCTTCTACCTCGTGGGCCCTCGAGGCTCCACCGCATACTCCTTCCTCCTATATATACCCACGCACTTCAACAGATCGAGATCTGAGCCAAAACCTAATTCCACCGCCACAACTTTTCAGATCCACGAGATCCCATCTTGGGGCCTGTTCGAGCTCACGGAAGGGGATTCCACCACGGAGGGCTTCTACATCATCATCATAGCCTCTCCGATGAAGTGTAAGTAGTTTACCTCAGACCTTCGGGTCCATAGTTAGTAGCTAGACGCCTTCTTCTCTCTTTTTGGATCTCAATACAATGTTCTCCCCCTCTCCTGTGGAGATCTATTCGATGTAATCTTTTTTTTGCGGTGTGTTTGTTGAGACCGATGAATTGTGGGTTTATGATCAAGATTATCTATGAATAATATTTGAATCTTTTCTGAATTCTTTTATGTATGATTGAGTTATCTTTGCAAGTCTCTTCGAATTATCCGTTTGGTTTGGCCAACTAGATTGGTAGTTCTTGCAATAGGAGAAGTGTTTAGCTTTGGGTTCAATCTTATGTGTCCTTTCCCAAAGGACAATAGGGGCAGCAAGGCACGTATTGTATTGTTGCCATCGAGGATAACAAGATGGGGTATTTATCATATTGCATGAATTTATTCCTCTACATCATGTCATCTTGCTTAAGGCGTTACTCTATTTTCATTAACTTAATACTCTAGATGCATGCTGGATAGCGGTCGATGAGTGGAGTAATAGTAGTAGATGCAGGCAGGAGTCGGTCTACTTGTCACGTACGTGATGCCTATATACATGATCATACCTAGATACTCTCATAACTATGCTCAATTCTGTCAATTGCTCAACAGTAATTCGTTCACCCGCCGTAAAATACCTATGCTCTTGAGAGAAGCCACTAGTGAAATCTATGGCCCCCGGGTCTATTTTCATCATATTAATCTTCCTACGCTTTATTGTTGCTTTGCTCTTTACTTTGCCTTTTATTTGACTTTGCACCTTTATACCAAAAATACCAAAAATATTATCTATCAGATCTCACTCTCGTAAGTGACCGTGAAGGGATTGACAACCCCTATTCGTGTTGGTTACGAGGAGCTATTTGCTTTGTGTAGGTACGAGGGACTCGCGCGTGGCCTCCTACATGATTGATACCTTCGTTCTCAAAAACTGAGGGAAACAATTACGCTACTTTGCTGCATCATCCTCTCCTCTTCGGGGAAAACCAACGCAAGCTCAAGACGTAGCAAGCATCGCCTAGAGGGACTGGCGATTGAGGCAGCGGGAAAGGGAAGCGGATGTTGACCTCGGGGAGGAGCTACCCCACCATCACCACCCCCACCCTTGCCGGACCCGGGACCCCGCACCCCGTCCATCCAGCCGTCGACAAGGATCGCTCCGTCGGACCAGGTTGGGACAGTGAAGAATCCGACAGCGGGTTGGTGCATTCCGGAGAGCTTTCTGCCAACGCAAATGCCGCCAATGGATGTCTGTCAGTCGCCTCAACTCGTTCTAGCACGGACAAGCACGAGCACCGGCGGCACCCGGGTCGCCCACGACCTGTTCGACGGAACAAGACTTGGTATGTTCTTTTTGCTCCTCTCCGATCAACTTTGCATATGCCATGGTCAATGTTTTGCAAACAACATTAGGCAGGTTGGGACAGGATCCATGATTGTAAAAGCATGATGTTTAAGGAGTTTATCATGTCGGACATGATCAATGATAGTCATGAACCGACCCAAATGGACTACGAGTTAGGGGATCCAACTTTCCCTTCATTTGAAGTTGGGGCAACATCAAATCCCAATCCGAGTAAGAACAAAAAGAAGCCAAAGACGGAAAAGGAAAGAGGTCCGACATTCTCAACACTCGAGGATATCTTATTGGTTATCGTGGTTGGCCACAACAATGGATATCATATGCTACACAAAGCAAAAAGGGAACACATATTGGAAGGAGTATCACGAACAAACGCAATATGTGGAGTCGCATACTATCATCACCAACCGCAATGTGGCATCTCTTCGACGTCGATGGGGGTCATTCAAGGGAAAGTTAACAAGTATGACGGCTACTATTCACAAGTGCTTGGCCGCCCTCAAAGTGGGATAAGAGTGGCAACTCATGTAATCTAAATTATCTTGTCATCATTTGCATATGCAGGTTTTATTTTGCATTCTCATTGCCATGTTTTTTTGTTAACTAGACAGTGGTGGCAGTCACTATGCACAAGAAACAGAGAAGAAGCCATTTGGTTTTAGGCATTGTTGGTGATATTGAATGGCAAGCCAAAGTGGAGACAACTTGTGGCCGATATCAAGGCTGGCAAGAAGAGAAAGGATGGCCCAAGCTCCTACGAATCAATTGGGTTAGACGAAGAAGATGAAGACAATGCTGGTGGTTTTATTACCGAGTCAACAAGCTAGTTGATCCACCTAAAATTTTGAATGTGTTGTGGATATATTCTAGCACCCCCTTTACACTTGAACACACCGAGACTCCACCAGGCCAGGCCTGATCAGAGGCTTGTTGTCTAGTGTGTCGTGGTAGTGAATTCTTATGGTTCTGGTACCATATTAAATTGAATGCAGCAGCACACCTAATCTCAATCTAATAATACAGAAGGCATGCCAATTTGTTGTTGTTTGAGAAACACTGTTTACAATGCACATGCACGCACGCACACACACGCGCGCACTCTAGTTTAGGGACCCGAATTAAAATTAGATTCGAGTGACATTTGTGGAACCAAACAAAAAACACAATGTTGGTTCCACTTGTCACTACACGTGCCTCTTGTGTTATGCAAGCAAAGGCCCTCCTTGTCCTTGAAGTACTTGTTTGTCACGCAAAATAATGTAGCTGGTACTACATGTGCGCATCATCAGCGCTGCTATGATTGTGGGGAAGATTGGCCTGAAAGCCACACTAATTTGCAAGTGTGCCAGCCATCGATCAATCTTAGCTACCGTTGACGTACGGTGCCCATGTTTTTATTATTTTATTGCATTGATTGGGCCGTCACGTAGTACGAACCGTGATCGTCTGCTCGGAGGTGCGCTGGTACTACACATCATCTGCTCATTGTTTTCATGGTAATACGTGTCTCATTCATATCATAAAAAAGAAAATATAAGTCACATAAAGTCCGACATGACAAAACTAAAAAGATAGCAGAACATTTTCGAGCTTGACATCAATGCCCGTCGCCTGCCTTCGGTGCCACCACAGCAGCCACCGAAGAAAAGTGATGCGGCTCCATCGCTGATATGCAGCTTTGCGAACCTTCAAGATGGCTCACCAAAAATGAAGCCACTGCCGTTGAACGAATCAGACCGGGGCAACACCCCAGTCGCCTGCTCGAAGTACGTTGCTTTTGAGGATTTTTTTTAAAACTGGTTTTCTCTATGGCATCGCATGTTTCTGGCGTGTATTCCGTCGGGTAAATTGCATGAAACCACCACTTTAAAGACTGGGTTTGCAGAAAACACTACGCTACATTTTCTGTTGTATCCACGGCCGTGCCTGCGTGCGTGCGTACGTCGTCCGCCCACTTGGCGCCGCCGTGGCTGGCTGCCTTGGCCGGCGGGAATCCCCGTCGACCGCGCTCCCATCCATCCTGGCTTCCGTAAAGTGGTGCCCCGTCGTCTTTTCCCCGTGAACCAACCAAGAGGACGTGTGTGGTGCGTCGCCCGCCGCCCGTTGCGCGTACAGTATTGTAGGACGCCGTCGAGTTGATTACACAAGGAAAGCCAAGTGCAGGTTCGTCCAACCACACGTACTAGCAGCAGCAATTAAGCGTACACAGTCACGGTGTTCTTTATGGAAACTGAGCAGCAACAGATCGCTCTCACGGATTAATGGCCACTGGTAGAATTAGCTCTCAGGAATGTACAAACTCTGTTGTAGGAGATGGGGAAGAAGAAGAAGAAAACGTAGAAGAAAAATAATCGAAAAGAGGTGTTCTCACTCGCCACCACACGCTAGCCGCCGTTCACACCTCACCTCGATGGCTCGATCGCCGGCGATGCGCGACGGTCGGCGATGTGCACCGCGTTTCACACAACTGTTCACACCCCACATCAATCTTTAATTTTCCATGGTCTGTTTAACTAGCTAATCAACCCATTAATCACAATACATACTTGCATTAACCTACCTACCCGATGATGATCACCAGCTCAAAATCCAAGCTTCAAAGTTCAAACACGAATGGAATTTGAATCGCTGATTTATAATAATCTACCTGGGGTGTGCGCGGCCGACCGGAGTCGTCGTCGTCGTCATCGGTCGTTGATCAGTAGAGGTGGGCGTGGCTCCGGCTGATGCCGTTGATGTTGGCGAAGAACCGAGTAAATTGCACAAAACCACCATTTTGAAGGTTAGGTTTGCAGAAAACACTGCGCTATATTTTTGTTGCAGAAAACACCATGTCTAACGTAATCTTTTTGTAAAAACCACTGATCGACGGATTTGGCTCTGTTGAACGCGTTTATGACAACTGGGTCCCTATTTTTGCCTAGAGCGCAACCACCTCGAGCTCCTCGGCCGGCCAGCTGCAGCTCGTTGAGGATTGCCTCGAGCGACGGCGGCGGCCTGCGAAGGGAGCACATGCGGCGGCCTGCGGAGGAAGCACAAGCGGTGGCCTGCAGAGGGAGCAGAGGGAGCTGCGGTGGCCTATAGATCCCGCGCCGAGCGACGATGGCGGCGGTCTACGGAGGGAGCAGCGACGGCGGTTGCCTGTGGAGGAGCGGCAGTGGCCTGCGGATGGAGCAGTGGCGGCAGTGGCCTGCGGATGGAGCAGCGGCGGCGAGCTAGTGGGACTCTGGGAGCCTGCGGAGGGAGCTGCATCGGCCTGCAGATCTGCTGCTGGGCGACGGCGGCGGCGGCCTGCGGAGGGAGCGGCGGCAACGCCGAGCTAGTGGACAGGCTTGCGAGATGCAGAGAGTGGATTGGGATTGGGGAAGGGTTTGTTTTTTTTGGGAAGGAAGGGGGATGGTCTGGTTGGCATGGGGGGAAGAAAGTTGAGGCCTTTTTTTGCTTTAAACGCAAACAGCTATGCCACGTATGCAAAAAAACGGACCCACGTGTCCCATGGGTTCAACAGAGCTAAATTCGCTGATTAGTGGTTTTTGCAAAAAGATTATGTTAGACATGGTGTCTTCTGCAACAAAAATGTATCATAGTGTTTTCTGCAAACCTAGCCTTTAAAGTGGTGGCTTCATACAATTTACTCGCGAAGAACCCCACCAGCTCCTCGCGGTACGGCAGGAACGTGCGCCGCGGCGTGGCTCCGTTGGCGGCGACGCCCACGCCGGCCTTTGCGTCGTAGGCCATCCGGTGGGCGGCGGCCACCGTGCCCATCTTGCTGCCCTTCTTGGTGCCGCCGGATGCCTGGTTCGGCGGCCTCAGCCTCGGCCTGGGCTTGGGCTCCTGCTGCAGGTGCGGGTTGACGGGGAGGAAGAGGAACTTCTCCTTGCCGTCGCAAAATGGTGTCGGACCCTCGTGCGTGTCTTCGAACGCCGTCACTGTCTGTATTTTACAACGACCGCAACCTGAACTAATAGACAACATAACCTACTGCAATAATATAATTAAATTAAACCCAGATAATAAGTGTTATACGTGTGGTACGAAGTAACACCGCCCTGACGTTATTACAACTAAAATTGCCATCCAAAAAACTGAAACTTACCATTAGGCAGAAAGTTGTCATGCTTCGCAACTAAAAGTTGCCATTTTCAGATAACTAAAGTTGTCGTCAAGAAACATCAGGGGGCAGGATTGCTTCATGCCACACGTGCGACACTTATGCCAAAATTCCACCATTCTTAGCCAACATGCTGGCCGGATTGGCAGCATGTCATGGAGTGACTTTGACCAACGACCAATCGACGATCTGGACGATTTGACCAAGGAAGATACTGAGTACACACTATATGGTATAGGCAGAGGCTTGCTGCTGCACAGTGTACGTATTACTTGAAGAAGACGAAGCTGCGTGCGTGACATGCATGCATTTGACTCGCGTCATGCTCTCGTACGTCAACGGGAAGCATGCACGCACCAAGACGATAAGCACGCATTAGTTTATCGTAGGGACACTAGCTAGCTAATTGGCCGACTGATTGATGATTACGACTCCATCACGCACGCACGCAGGCGAAGCCAGCTAGGTTAGGTTAGGTACTACACCCAGCCTAACTAACGTTAGGTGTCACTAGCAGAGCAGGCAGCAGCTTGCCAGCCAGCCAGCCAGCCTTGGGCTAATCATCCTAGCCTGGCCCTGGCAGGAGAAAGAGAAACCATGCATGAAATCAATCTAGATCTACCCATCGCTTTCCTCTCTTCTCCGTGGCAGTGGCACTCCAATGCAGAGAAAATAAAATAAAATAAAATATAGATTATCTAGCTAGGTCAATGCACTTGCTAATTTGTTAATCTCTTTTAGCCCTGACGCCGACGGCACTGATGGTTGCCGAGAAATCCGGCGAGCAAGTCGGCGCGGGCGGGCCGACGATCAAAAGAGCACGTACCCGTCAACCACCGCTGGCGCCTGGCGGTGGCGCCCATCTAAATGGATGGATGAAAAGGACGGCGCAAAGCTTGTGCGTCCATCTAAATGGAAATGGTCGAGGGCTCGAGTCAGGGCATGGACGTACACATGTTTCTATTCTAGCTGAGATGAGATAGAAGGTTCGGTCCGTGGTGCCATGGTCCATGTTTCTTAGATCATCCACAGTAACGCGCCTTCAACCCTCAAATGTTATCGAGAAAGGGTTTTCCCCGCTTTGTATTACAAAGCACCAACACCGATTACAGAGCAAACACTGGGACGAACAGCACAACAAACCAAAAAAAAAAAAAAAGAAACAATGCCAACACTGGCAGCTCGACAGACGCGAATGACCTACAACCGCTGCGCCCTCCGAAATCTACCCACCACGATCCTAAGCTCCGATCCTCCGTGTACCAAGCAGCACCTCCAGGAAGGAAACGACGCCGACGACGCTGCTGCCCGGACGTATCCTAGGGTTTCCCCCGGCACACTAAGGGTAGAGGGGAATGAAGACCACCGGCACCCTCCAGGGAGGAATGGTGGCACCCGCAGGCATCATCGCACCGGAGCCGGAAGATCCGGCAAGAATTTCTCCCAACTCCAAACCCCACCGCCCAACCTGATCGAAGCCAACCAACCAGCTCGCCGTCCACCAGCATGCGCCACCGCGGTCGCAACGCTACCCACGCCGCCTCACTGAGATCGCCACCACGAGGCCAAGAGAACGAGGAGGAGGCGTTAGACGATGGGAGCAGCAGCGCCGTAGCCGCGCGGGAGGGAACCACCTCCTCCGCCGTCGTGCAGGAGGCTCGAGCCTCTGGCACCGTCGCGGTCGTCGTCCGGACGCAGCAGCAGGGCATACCAGCCACCTCGCCCGCCAGCCCGACCGGGCCCGCTAAGCCCCGCCGCCACGCTGCAGCAGGCAGCGCCAAGACCGCCAAGACCCCAACGCCCATCGCCGCTCCCGCCTCAGGAGCCACGCCGTCGGCCCGCCCCAGACCAGATGGGGTCAAGGGCCCAGTCTGGCCGAAGCGAAGCGCCGCCGCGCCACCTCGCCGCTAAAGGCGACGCCGCCATCCACCGATCTCGCGCGCGCCAGAAGCCCGCCGCCACGCCCAACCGCCGCCGCTTAGGAACACCCGGCGCCCTCCGCCCGCCGGAGAGCAACCGAGAGGAATGGCTGGGCGCCGCCACCAGCGTGGTTCGCCAGCCCAGCGGCGAACGCTGGCGACGGCAAGGGACGGGGATGAGAGGGGAGGCGGAGGAGGAGGCTGGCGGCGGTCGTCGTCATGGGCGACGATCGAGAGCCCGAGGAGCTGGAGGTGTTTCACGTTTAACCCTCAAATGTTTGGGCGGAAGCTCGGCCATTGGCCTGTAAAAAAGAAAAACACGACCCCAGACTTTAAACACCCGGGCTGAACGACACCCCTTATATCCAGCCTAAATGTAGAGCGGGTATAGAAAGGCTCTGGCGCGTCCGCCACGTCGAACCCGACACGCCGACCCCACCACAAACTGCACCACATCCATCAATCCATTCGCCCTCCTCCCGCGTCCCTCAGCCAATTCCCTCCTTCGAGCCATCGTCGTCGCCCACGCTTGCTCCCCATCCTTGTCGCCGTCCCTCATCCACCACCCTAGCTGTCGTCCTGCCCGTCCCACACCACCGTGACGGAGGCTGCGTTGGCGTCGTCGGTCGGCGTCCCGTCCTTGGGTATGTTGTGCAAGCTGGAGAACATATACCAGAGGGACCACCGATGGAGGCAGCGGGAAAGAGAAGTGGATGTGGACATCGAGGAGCAGCTATCCCCCCCCCCTCCCCCGCCCCTCGGCCGGGCCCAGGACCCCGCACCCCATCCATCCAGCCACCGACAAGGATTGCGCCGTCAGACCAGGTTGGGACAGTGAAGAATCCGACACCCGGTTGGGGCATTTCGGAGAGCTTTCCGGCAATGCAAATGCCGCCGGTGGATGCTCTTAGTCGCCGCAGCTCGTTCGGGCGCGGACAAGCATGGGCACCAGTGGCGCACGGCTGCCCACGACCTGTTCGAAAGAATGACACAATAAGACTAGGTATGTTCCTTTTGCTCCTCTCCGATCAACTTTGCATATGCCATGGTCAATATTTTGCAAACACCGTTAGGCCGGTTGGGACATGATCCATGATTGTAATAGCATGATAATTTAAGGAGTTTATCATGTCGGACATGATCAATAATAGTCATGAACCGACCCAAATGGACTATGAGTTAGGGGATCCAACTTGCCCTTCTTTTGAAGTTGGGGCAACATCAAATCCCAATATGAGCAAGAACAAAAAGAAGTTAAAGACGTCAAAGGCAAGAGGTCCGCATTCACAACATTTGAGGATATCTTATTGGTTATCGTGGTTGACCACAACAATGGATCTCGTATGCTGCATGGAGCAATAAGGGAATACATATTGGGAGAAGATTTGGAAGGAATATCACAAACAAAAGCAATATGTGGAGCCGCAGCCTATCGTCACCAACCATAATGTGGCATCTCTCCAACATCGATGGAGGGTCATTCAAGGGAAAGTTAACAAGTATGCCGACTACTATTCACAAGTGCTTGGTTTCCCTCAAATTGGGATGGGAGTGGCAACTCATTAAAGATAAATTGTTTTATCTTGTCATCATTTGCATATGCATGTTTTATTTTGCATTCTCATTGCCATACATTTTCATTGTCAGCTAGACGGTGGTGGTGGTGGTCAGTATGTATCAAGAAACAGAAAAGAAGCCATTTGGTTTTTGCCATTGTTGATGATATTGAATGGCAAGCCAAAGTGAACACGACTTGTGGCCGATCTCAAGGCTGACAAGAAGAGGAATCATTGCTCAAGCTCCCATCAATCAATTGGGTTAGACGAAGAAGATGAAGACAATGATGGTGGTTTTATTACTGAGTCAACAAGCTAGTTGATCCACCTAAAATTTTGAATGTGTTGTGGATATACCACTTCAACACACTGAGACTCCACCAGGCCAGGCCTCATCAGAGGCTTCTTGTCTACTGTGTTGTGCTAGTGAAATCTTGTGGATCTGAGACCATATTGAATTGAATGCATCTAAGCAGCATACCTAATCTCAATCTAATAACACAGAAGGCATGTCAATTTATTTATTTTGTTTGAGAGACGCACACGCTCTCTCTCTCACACACACACACGCGCCCGCGGGCGCGCGCACACACACACACACACTAGTTTAGGGACCCAAAATTAAAATTAGATTAGAGTGACATTTGTGGAACCAAACCAAAAACACAATGTTGGTTCCACTTGTCACTACACGTGCTCTTTTGTTATGCAAGCAAAGGCCCTCCCTGTCCTTGAAGCACTTGTTTGTCACGCAAAATAATGTAGCTGGTACTACATGTGCGCATCATCAGCGCTGCTATGATTGTGGGGAAGATTGGCATGAAAGCCACACTAATTTGCAAGTGTGCCGGCCATCGATTGCTTCAAATCACTCTCCAGCTACCGTTGACGTACGGTGCCCATGTTTCCCTATTGCATTGCATTGATTAGGCCGTCACGTAGTACGGACGGTGATCGTCTACTAGGAGCTGCACTGGTACTACACATCTCCTTGTGTCTTGCGTACGAATGTATGTTGCTTTTGAGGATTTTTCCAAACTGGTTTCCTCTACTGCATCGCATGTTTCTTGCGTGTATCCCGCGTCGGACGCCTGCTTCTGCGGAGAAACTGCGGGTTGGCCTTCACATAGGCCTCATCGTGGATGGGCTCTAAGATGGCTTGCTGCTCCCTCCGCTATCTCTGTGGCTTGGGCGACGGTAAACTCCGCCTCCGCCTCCTCCTTGTTGAAGCCTTGCTCCGGCAGTTCCGCCTCGTCCTCCTCCGGATCCGCCCCCTCCATCGGCTCCGACAGTTGCTTCTCCTCGTCCTTCTCCGGCCGCTGCTCCTCGTCCTTCTCCGGCTCCGGCGAGTCTGGAGGCAGCCCGACAACAATGTGGGCGGTGCGTCTTGCCTGGATCTCCTCCGTGATCTACGTCCGGCGCTCGGGCGTGAGCATAGCGTACGTGGTGATCAGCCGTCGGACCATGGCTATGCCGGAGAGCGTGGGAGAGCGAGGGAGAGCAGGCAGGTGAGCTCGGGTGGTAGTGGAGAGGGAGAGAAGGTGGATGGGCTAGGGTTGGGGGACGCCGGCCGGCTTAAATAGCCAGATTTGGCCTCAGGGGAGGCGTCCGTCGAACCGCCAGGTTTCCGGACGAGTCCGCATGGGACCCCATCATCAGTCCTGTGCGACGGACGCGCCCGGTGCGCCCGTATCCGTCCATATTTGGGTTGGACATGAGAGGTGCCGGTCAGCCCGGACATTTGAGACCCGTTTGAAGAGTCGTCTGGGTCGGAAAATCGTGACCGGACAATACCAGACGGCCCTTCCGGACGTATGAGGCGGGTTTGGAGCGTCCCGGTTGTAGATTCTCTTACTCTTCGTATATCCACGGCCGCGCGTGCGTACGTACGTCGTCCGGCCACTTGGCGCCGCCGTGCGGGCGTGGCTGGATGCCTTGGCCGGCCGGGGATCGCCGCCGTCGGCACACGTCGCCGTCGATCCCGCTCCCTTCCCGTAAAGTGGTGCCCTGTCGTCTTTTTCCCGTGAACCAACGAAGTGGACGTGTGCGGTGCGTCGCCGCCGTCGAGCCTCTCACCCTCGCTCATGCCCATCGAATCGATCACACAACGAAAGCCAAGTGTTCGTCCAACCACACATACTAGCGGCAGCAATTAAGCGTGCACAGTCACAAGTGCACTTTATCACTGACGCAACCGTCACTGCTTAAAAAAAAGAAAAAGGAGAAGAAAAATGATCGAAATGATGTGCCCTCACTCGCCACCACACGCTGCCGTTCACACCTCACCTCGATGGCTCGATCGCCGGCGATGCGCGACGGTCGGCGATGTGCTCCGCGTTTCACACCACTGTTCACACCTCACGCCAATCTTTAACTTTTCCATGGACTGCTTAACAAACTAATCAATTGATTAATCACATACTGGTATGAGTACTAACCTAGCTACACACTGATCACCGGCTCAAAAAAATCCAAGCTTCAACGTTCAAACACGAAGGGAATTCGAATCGCCGATTGATAATAATCTCCCCGGGGCCGACCGGCGTCGTCGTCGTCGGTCGCTGATCAGTAGGGGTGCGCGTGGCCCCGGCTGATGCCGTTCACGTTCGCGAAGAACCCCACCAGCTCCTCGCGGTACGGCAGGAACGTGCGCCGCGGCGTGGCGCCGTTGGCGGCGACGCCCACGCCCGCCTTGGCGCCGTAGGCCATGCGGTGGGCGGCGGCCACCGTGCCGATCTCGCTGCCCTTCTTCTTGGCGCCGCCGGCCGCCGGGTTCGGTGCCCTCGGCCTCGGTTTGGGCTTGGGCTCCTGCTGCTTGGGCGGCGGCGGCGTCGGCGGGTTGACCGGGAGGAAGAGGAACTTCTCCTTGCCGTCGCTCTGGCTGCGGCCGACCACGAGGTCGCTGATGCGGCGCCACCGCGCCACGGACGACCCCGTGGACCCGCTCTTCCCGCCCCGCGGCGGCCGCGGTGACTCCGATGGCTTGTTGCCGCCGCCGGGCACCCACACGCAGTAGCTCTCCGGCGCGGCGCCCTCGAGGCCACCGTCGCCGTCGCCGTCGTCAGTGGTGGCCGCGGACGACGACGTGGACGCCGACGACCCGGTGCTGCTCGACGAGGAGCTGTTCCACGCGCGGGTCTCCTCGAGGAAAAGCCGTCCGAGCTGCCCCCTCGTCCTCCGCTCTGTCGGCGCCGGGGCGAGGCCGAGGCCGTCGACGTCCCCCGTTGAACTCGCTCGCGCTGATGGGCGGCGGCCGAAGACGGGGTAGAAGGCGGCGGGGCGGATGCGGCCGTCGGCGAAGAGGTCGTCGGCGGGCGCGGGGGAGCCGTGGTCCCTGCCGAGCAGCGACGGGAACTCGAACTCGAAGCCGGGCTCCGAGTCCCCGTCCGTGGACGTCGAGTCCTCCCCCGACGAACACGAAACCGCCGGGGCCGCGTCGGCGGTCTGGTTCTGGTCTCGCGGTTCTCGGCGGCGGGGGATGATAATTCTCTCCTCCATTGCCGCCGCTGCCTGGTTGCAGCTCGTCCGCTCCCCGGCGCGGCGCGTGGAGGGAAGCAACAGAATCGGGAGGGAAGTTTCTTGGAGAGTGGAGGCGGGTGGTGGTGGGGGATAATGGAGGAAGGAAGAGTAGAGAGCGGCGTTTATAAAGGTGGTGGGGGAGGGATCGCCGGGGCCCGCCGGACGGCTTGGAATGAATGGCCGGGACGACGACGGCGATGGATCTTTCACGGCTTCGAGAAGGGGGTGTGGCACGACGGAGCAGAGACCAATCCGGGCCGAGCACAGACTGCTTTTGCTCTGTTCTGCTTCATGGTGCAGAGTTTGGTGCAGGGTGGACTCCTCTGCTCCTTGTCCGTGAGCGTTGGCGGGTTCCAGATTGGTTCGGTTTGAGGGAGAAGAATTCTTTACTTGCCGATTACGCACACAGGTAAGGAAGTAAACTGGTAAAGTAATGTGCAGTGTGTACCATGGATTTCTAGAAGGAAAATGAAGGATTCTGGATCGGCATGGGTGGCAATCAAGTCGGTCAATGCATTTTTATGCACGCCAAAATTTCTTCTATCAAGTCAATATCTTACTAGCTCGTGACAGCCCGATTGCGCGGATGGGAATGCAATCCCCCGTGCAGATCGTGCAATCAAAGATAGGCCGCGACTGTCTACTACAACAAATTTTGTTCGGCTCCAATGAGAAAGGGGTGATGACGGCGGCGCGCCTTCTGCTCGCTTCAGTGCTTGTAGTTTTGTCGCTGCGTGGTCTACATATCAGGATGTAATTTTAAATATCTCTAGTATTCGTTGTACTGTTAGGATTGATGATGAATAGATGAGAAGTTATACCAAAAAGAAAAGATAGGCAGCACATTGTATAAAAAATTTACTTCTTTGAGAAAGGCATGTAACATTAATTATCCCGAAATCGAACTTGATTCAAGAAGAATTCTTTATTTCGCGCGGGTAAGGAAGTAAACTGGTAAAGAAATGTGCAGTGTGTACTATGGATTCTAGAAGGAGGATTCTGGATCGGCACGGGTGGCGATCAAGTCGGTCAATGCATTTTTATGCACGGCAAAATTTCTTCTATTAAGTCAATATCTTACTAGCTCGTGACAGCCCGATTGTGCCGATGGGAATGCAATCCCCCTTGTAGATCATGCAATTAATCATGATTGCTCGTGGCTACTAAAGTTAGCTCAAGAGTTGACACGTAGACCCTAGGCAGCGACTGTCTACTACAACAAGTTTTATCCGGCTCCAGTGAAAAAAAGGTGATGAAGGCGATGCGTCTTTAGCTTGCTTCAGTGTTTGTAGCCGTCGCTACGTGGTTCAGGGATCTGCATGTAATTTTTATTATCTTTGATATTAATTGTACTATGATGATTGATGATGAATAGATTAGATAGGCAGCATATTTTTTGTTCTTTGAGCAAGGCATGTAACGGTATTTATCCTGAACTCGAACTTTATTCAAGAAAGGCAACGCACCGGTGACCCATTGCATGATGTGCATTGTAGATGTAGCGAATTATGACTCTCTTTTGGTGCAAGGAGTAGCAGAACATTGAAGGTTTTTAGCAAGGGAATGAGCGGGTGGGGCTGCCCCGTTGCATCATCGCTTATAACAACTGTCGGTACCGCAACACAACTCGCAGCAAACCTCATCGCTCCTTCGCATCATCAATTGTACCGGACGTCAGTGATCCTCGCCCCGGGCATACAACGCTGGTGGTGAGTTCCTCCAAAGCACACATCACGCTGGCCACCCTGTCCGCAACGCCGGTGGTCGGCTCCTCCAAAGCACGCAGCATGCTGGCCATCCTGTCTGCAACACCGGGGTGACCCTTGCAGCTTGGGATGCGTCACAACGAAGCCCTCTCCGTCCCTTTCAAGCACAGAATGCGTCCTCCCCTTGCAGCAGGTTACAACTGTTCTCGAAGCAGTGAGCCGCCATCACATAGCATTGCCCCGTCCGACTTGCAGCATCCTGGCAACCCCTCCTTTGCCGCAGTGTTTCCTCGACGCAGCTGCATATGCAAGACCCCATGGCCTTCAACCCTACTCCTGCTCTTCGTTTTTTGCGATAGGGGTGTACAAAATATAAGGTATATAATTGAGAGTTTGTATTATCTAATGTCGTGTCCTATCGACTAGGCTGGTCCCCCGGCTTATATAAGATGTCAGGTCCCTAGGATCACAAGAGATCTAGTCGGCTACACTAGTGAAGAAGGGTCCTTCACGAATCTAACCTCCTTTTCTTGAAAAATAAGGCTTCTAGAGTCCTCTTTCTTCAAGGCCCATGGAACGGCATAACTGCCAGGTCGGAACCGACCTAGAGGTCTCAGACCGGCCTACTTGGGCTGGTAATTGGCAAGCTGAGATCCCCGGGGCCATAACAATGTCAAAGATGATAAGGTTCGGAAAAGGGAGGCGAAAATGGCCACGGACCCCACATGATGTGTATCACCCGCACAAGGCGACTGATCACAGAGACAAGATAAAATCGTTGAAGTAAAGGGTTTTTCTAAAATCTAACACGGCACAATCCATAAATACTTTTTTTTAGGATCACAATCCACAATACCTTTTTTTTGAAACATATCACAATCCATAGTACTAGTGGTAGCAGTTTGATGTCCTTTTTTTTTCCTTATAAAAAAGAGGCTTGTGACTTTATTCAAGCGCGACAACCATTACGGTACAATGATTTGGGCCAATATATGAAAATATCTGAAACACTAGCGGAAATTCACTTTGACAATAGGTGTAGATGCATCCATTGTTTAAATACACATTTTTAAAAGTAAAAAAATCAAGAAAATAAATCCCGTGTGTACATCTGGACATTATATGTTTGTGCTCCAAGTTTCGGTGAAAAAGGGAATTTTTTTGTTGCTTGAGTAAAAAAGACAATTTTCGATGCTTGATTATAACTATTCAGAAGTTTTTTTTATCTTTTGTACACATGCCACAAAAAATGTTCCTTTTTTGCCAATTTTTGTGCGTGAACATTGAATGTTCGGATGCACACGCGAAATTATTGTTCGGAATGTTTTAACATTTTGAAATGTGTTTTTATATATATTTCATAATAGGTGTATCTTACACGTATCAGCCGAAACACCACGAGGTACTACTCCCTCCATTTCTAAATATAAGTCTTTCTTGAAATTTTAATAGAACTACATACATATGTATATGGACATAATTTAGAGCGTAGATTCACTCATTTTGCTCCGTATGTAGTTCCTTATCAAAATCTTTAAAAAAGAATTAGGAAGAGGGAGTACTAAATAGCTGTTGAAACTAAGAATTACTTAGTACTAGAGGGAAATCTGCCCGACACACCTGTGAATGATACGGCTACATATGTGTTTTGTACGGGGTACGGCAACATGCACGCAAGGTGCACCACAGCACAGCACAGCTGAGCTCTGGTCCGTTTCCTTTCTTTAATCCTGAAGCACTTTAATCAGGTGTTGTTTGACCGTGCCGGTCCGGGAGTATTTTAGTTAGGTGTGGTTGAACAAAGTAATACACCCATCGATCAGGCTGGTCTGGCCGTCTGGGGTTGAATTGAAACTGGCGTGAGCACCACCTTCCAGCAGCGACCGACGATGGACGCCACCTGCCAGTGGACGCGGGTGGATTAATCCCTTGGACTCCAATCCAAGTCTCCTTTGCGCCCATTGCCATTGCCATTGCCATTGGTGCTGCTGGAACTGGAACCCAGCGACCATCATATTTGTAGCCCGCCCTGCACTGGTGATTCCATTTCCATTCCTGGATTAGTCACCATATAATTTATTAGCAGGAGGCTAGTTAATTCACTGTCATCAATCGGCCGCCCAGGTACTACACCGGTACACCCTCCGTCTAGGTGTACAAGTCATCTTAGGTTGTGCACCACGACCAAAATGAAGGGGAAACTGAGAGAACTTAATGGTCATTTGCTATTTAATAACATTGCATGCAATGAACTGATCATTGCATGTCATTTTTTATAGTCTTAATTCTCAAGTCATTAGAAGCATACACACCCGGCCCGTTGTCTCTTGTTGGTTGATTCCTTCAAGAAACAAGAAACGAGGTGAAAGTTAATGCATCGTGCCTAAGTGTTTTGGGATTATTTGATTTTCGTAAGATGTCTTATACACCTAGACGGAGGGAGTACCAAAAATTCAGCACGCATTTGAGGGTGGCCTCCACTAGTATGTTACTACTGTTGAATATGTTGAAATCTTATTAGAGCATGTCTAACAGAGCCCTCAAACTGGTCAAACCCTCAAAATAACTGCCAGTTTGAGGGTTGAGCAGAAAAAAAGGCGCAGATCAACACCCTCAAGTCCTTAAACCCTCAGAAAAAAATTCAGGCCGAACCCTCAACTTGGAGTGAGGGTTTGGGCCAATTTTCCAGGCCGAACCCTCACTCGGTCAACCACGCGCGTGGGAGGGAAATTTCTTAACTTCTCTCCCCGCCGCCCCGCGCCCAGCCCGCCGCCGCCGCCATGGAGCCAGCCAGGCCCGGCGACCCCATCTGCCGCCCGTGCCCGCCCGCCCCGCGCCTTCAGCGCGCCGCCGCCGCCGCCGTGCTTTCGCCCGTGCCCCGTCCGCCGCCCGTGCCCGCCCGCCTCGCCCCGCCACAGCGCCGTGCTCGCCCGTGCCCCGTCCCCCGCCCGCGCCTCCGCCACCGCCACTCGACCGACGCCGCCGTGGCGGAGATGGTCGCGGCCACCCACGTCGGCCAAAAACGGAGGCGGGCGCGCACCCACCTCGTGCCGAGCAAGCCGCCTGTGCCCGCCCCCGCGGCAAAGCCGGCAAAACCGGCGGGGAAGGCGGCGAAACCGGCGAAGCCCAGCAAGCCGACAACCTCCACCGCGGCTGCTACCAAGCGCAAGGAGAAGCAGCTCGCAAGCCGCAAGAGGGGGGCAGAGCAAGCGGTACCGCCACCGCCGCCCGCCACCGCCACCGACGTGTTCGATGAAATGTCCGCACCAACCGTGTCATATAGGGCATTGCTCGACGACGCGGAGGTGAACATCGCGTCTCCTCCACTAGATTCCTTCGACTTCCATGTTGAGGAGCCGGCGGTTGAGGAGTGGGAGGCCGGTGAGGAGGAGGAGGCGGGTGAGGAGGACGAAGAAGATGAAGATGTCACCGAGGTCGGAGAGGAAATGTTTGAAGCGGGAGGTGGTGCTCGAAGGCCAATTCGCACGACGAACTACACGGAGGTTGAGGATGTCCTCTTGGTCAAGGCTTGGTCGCAAGTGGGCTTGGATGCGGTCACCGGCACCGATCAAACCGGGAAACGTTATTGGCAACGCATTGAGGACAAGTATTGCAAGCTGAAACCCAAGACTGCCACATTGAGAGCTCGTTCTTACCTATCGCTTCAAGGCCGGTGGGAGTTGACGAAACCCGCTTGTGCTCGTTGGAGTGCGGCTATGGATCAAGTGAGGGATCAAACCCCAAGTGGCTGTGTTGAGAGTGATTATGTGAGTACAAATATCATGCTTTATTTATTTGTTGGTTCATGCTTTATTTATTTGTTGGTTATGCTTGGTTGTGATTTTCATATGCTTCCAATGATGATATGTCTTAGGAGAAATATGCCGACTTGAGGTACAAGGACATGGCCTGTTCCAAGGGCAAATCCTTCCCATTCATGCATTGTTGGGCATTGCTCCAACATCTTGACAAATGGAAATTGAGGGATCAAGAGAGTGCACCGAAAAAATCGGATATGCTTAAAATGGATGATAGTGATGAAGAAGGAAGAAACCATGACAAGCCCGGGGGAACCAAGAAGGCAAAAGAAAGGATGAAGATGGAAGCAGAGGCATCAAGCTTGAAGGAAAAGCTTGATCAAATGATCAAGTCAAAGGAGGCATTGGCGGCGAAGGCATTGGAGGCAAAGCTTATTATCACCGAGAGAAAGAAAGAGGTGAAACTTGCACAATTGGAAGCAAGGCGAGAAGATGCCAAGCGCAAGGCCGACATGGAGGAGAGGATGATCAAGCTCAAGGAAGCAAAAACATGGAAGGAGCTCATGGCCAAGGAGAAGGAGCACATGATGATGTCTAGAAAGGACATGGGTGAAGAGCAATTGGCGTGGTGGAAGGAGTACAAGGAGAACGTCGCCGAGAGGAAGAGGCTACTGCGTGGTGCTGGTGGTGGTGCGTCGTCTACTCTCCGAGGTGAGTCTCCGATGAGTGGTGGAGGCGATGGAGGTGTGGACAACTTCACCGGTGCTTGAAGTTGTTCGTATGTTTTATGTCTTGCAAATGATGTCTCCGATGACTATGTGATGATGATCATTTGCACGTTGTATATTTTGCTATGATGTCCATGGAATTTACTATCTGATGATGATGATTTGCAAGTTTGTTTCATGTTTGTGATGATGATCATTTGCAAATTTGAAGTGATTTATGTTTCTGCCCAGTTTTGAGGGTTTGAAGGCCGGGGTTCTGTTTTGAGGGTTGGTTTGAGGGCACTGATCTGCGACAGGGATTTTCGGCCTTCAAAACGACATTTTCTCAGCACTCAAACTGGTTTTGAAGGTTGAGTTTTTGAGGGCTCTGTTAGACATGCTCTTAGTAATACTGTACGTACCACTATCTGATAATAGTTGGACAAGATCTTCTAGTGCCGATTGTGTAAGCGTGTTGATGCATGTCCATGTCGCTGCTGCAGCCAGGGGCAGCAGTTTGCACCATGCTTGTTGCTGTCGCAGCTCATAGTTCACACTCTGTTAGTTATCGCCACTGTAATTCACAGTTTATTTCTACTATGTGGTCATCTGATGATCGACGTACTACTTGTGGAAGTGCGTTGGTGGGCTAGTTGCCAGCACGTACTACGTGCAATGCAATTCCCGGCAAAAGCTAGCTGTCTGGCTGGAGATCGTTCGATCGCGTAGCTAGTAGCAGATCCGCGTCGGTGGGTCTGTTGCTGTTGACATGAATGTTTCAGGATTACAAACAACGGCAGATACAATTAATCGCTGTTGCACTCGTGCAATATACTGTGAGTGATCGAGGACCGAAGACAGGGCACATGCGTAATGCGTTCCCATGCACGGCGTTTACACGGACGAAAGCAGACGCCTCGTCGATCGCCTTCTCCGCTGGACCCCGTTGGCTCCTACCGGCCGGGCGGCGCTGGCTAGGCCGCCGCGTGATGGGAACGGAGCCGTGCTCCGGTCGGTCAGTCGGTCTAAGACCAGCGTCCAGCGGCGCGCCCCGTACATCGTCCGGCCGGCTGGGACTGGGTGCGAGCAAACCGTCTGCAGTTTCAGAAAACTGGCCGCGAAACCAAGGCAGGGAACTAGGAAGGGCATCTCTAACGCAGACCCCTGGACCGTCTGTATCCATCCGAACGAAGCTCTCCGGGTCCCGCAAGCCATCCAACGGCAACCTATCGATTCGTAAAGCAGTCTGGGCAGTCGTTTTTCGGCAAAACGGAACCGAATCAAGGGGACCTTGCGGGAGTCCGAACCATCGTTTACCTGCAAAAGGGAATCAAACCAAGGGGGCTTTATGGGAGTCTGGACGCCGTTTACCCGCAAAACGGAACCAAACCAAGGGGGCTTTGCGGGAGTTTGGACACCAGTTGCGTTGGTCTCCGATAGCCAGGCCCATCCAAAACTAAGTCAGAGCCCGCACTTTTGTAGCTAGTTACAGTGTTTCCGAGGCAAAATCCCACACGCTTCTCTTCCCTCTCACCGCTCGCCACCAAATTCTTGCCCTTTTTCGTCACCACCGACGGATGGACCCATACGAGAAGCTGTCGGAGACGGCGGTGGAGGAGGATCCTGCGATCATGCTCACCCGAAAGATCGACTCAGAGACACGGCAGAATCGCCGCCTTAAAGCGAAGGCAAAGACGGCGTCGGTCAAGAAGCAAAAGGCCGGCAGAGGGGGAGCAGGTTGTCGTGGCGTTGGACGTGCAGGCAGAAGACGTGGTGCACGCCCTCGCAAAAAAGAAGAAGAAGACGTGGTGCACAGAAGAGTCAGGGACGCGGGGCCCTGCTGCCTTCGCCGACCATGCAGCGTCGACCATCCCGACACCACCCTGGGGAGAGCATTACAAGGCTCCATACTTAGTAGTCAGTCCCCGGCATCCGCTGCCATTCAAGTGACTTGTGTCAACATCAACATAGTGCCATTGCTTTTCTTGGAGTGTGCATCGCCGCAGCAAGTCCGGATGCAGGCCGGCTGTGGAGCAGCTGGGTGCCCGCACACTGTTCGGCGGTATGCCTAAAGTGGGCAAGCCAAGGTACGACGACACCGACAGGGAGCTGTTCGAGATGATCCGCGACGGGGGCAGGAGAGGTGGTTGCTACGAGGACGGGCAGGTGGATTACTTCGAGCCCACCCAGGTCATATGGGCCCGAGGCTTACATCATTAAGATTTGGGCTGCACTACGCATCGGCTTAAAGATCCGCCTGCATTGTTGGATTGAGCCACAAATAGCCATCTTATGTCCTAGATGAGGTGTGTTGGGAATTGCAACAAGGTGATGTTGCGCAACTCGCTATGCAATAATTTCTTTGTTGCAAAACCATCGAAGCTGACTGTTTTTATTTTTGTCTTCAACCCTTTATGGCACATAGATGATGTTGTGGGAGGACTTTAGCAACGGTGGTGGTGTCGTAGATTTTTCTTCGTCTTTACCTTTTTTGCAACATAGAAGATGTTTTTTTTGCGCAAAGCAACATAGATGATGTTGTGGGAGGATTTTTGCAACATGAATAATGTTGCAGGATTTTTTCCCTTGAAAAGATGATGTCGTCTGCGGTGAATTAAAAAATTTATGCAACAAAGATAATGTTGTGGGACGACTTTTGCAACAAGGCCTTTGTTGTGAAAAGTATAAAAAAGCTTCGCCAGCTAGAGCGACGATGGAGGATGAGATGGGAGTCTAGAGCGGCGCAACCGGGTTGATGATGGCCGGAGCGTAGCTCGGGCATGCACGCTTGAACAGCAGCCATGGCTGGGAGCGGCGTAGGGAGGCGAAAAGCCAAGTTACAATTGCCCATTCTCATGATCAAACGTAGAGCAGTAGTTTCAGTGTTGAAGCTGGCGTGAGCAAACGATGTGGACGGCATATGCCAGTAGACGCAGGAAGGGTTAATCAACGGCCCGCACGAATGAACGAATAATGATTCTAGTACATGGCCCATCGGCCGACGCCGGCTGGAGAATTAATTCCTCCCTTGGACTCCAAGCCTCTGCTTGATTTGATTTCCTTAGCTCTCTAGCTCGGTGTTGGAAACGACCCTATGCTCATATGGACGCTCATGATTCCTTTACTTTTCTTGGTGGAAAACTCATGCGTCGCGAAAACAACAACAACTGGCGCAACGATCTCAGGGAATCTCGTCGACTCTCCGCCCATCGACATCTCCTCCGGACCGGACTGAACAGATCGCCTGCCTTGATGCATCAACCCGAAATAAATACATCGACCGAACAGATCGCCGAATGCCTATGTAAATTCATTTGAGACCTGACTTTTTAGCTTCATTTATTATCTCAAAAGCAATCATACTACTGAAATAAAACAATGACAATTGGCAGCTTTATGCCTCTACTTCAGCTACCCTCTATTCCTATCCTTCTTTTTGACAAGGAACCCTATATTTCTATCCTTCTATGAGATAACAAATGATGCAAGTGAATGAAAATAGAGCAAAGTTAGTACAAAGTTAAGACACTTATTTTGAAACGGAGGGAGTAGTGGTTATCGGCGACATCTTAAGTTGTACTTACCTTATAAGCTGATGAAGTTATAATGGGCTATGGAGTTATATTGTCCATCCGGTAAGCCAATATCTTCACACATTCTGTTATAATAGTTGTCACCATGAAGACCCCTGCATTTATATTTGACTTTAGCAAATGCAAATAACTACAAATATCTTTATAACTTCCATTATGTTTTTGCATATGAAGACATCTGGTGTTTGACACTTTCATAACACATGAAGTACTATGACTACAAAACACTTTTGTAACAAGATTGATAGTTAACAAGTAACTGATGCTCCTCGTTGATTGGCAGCGTGATGTGCTTCATGTCGGCTATGGACTCCTCCGGCATGTCCAAGCTCCCATCTTGTTCTGGATCATAGTTAAATTAACAATAATGGAAATTGTTTAGTTAAGCATATGCATCAGTGCAAAACTGAATTTGGTGCGGCTCGACAATCTGACGATCCTCCATGTTCACAGTCCTGCTTATGTCCACCATTATGACTTTTCCTCGCCCTGTCCAAGAAGGTAATTCCGGGAGATTCAGAAGGAGTGAATAGAACATGTCGCTTAAGTGTTTGTCAGACATGTTCAGAGTTCAGGAACTGCTTCAAAAATAAGTTCAGATAGATCGTTCAGAACTGGCACGCAGAAACTACAAGGGCAAGCAGTACAAAATGATCAGTTCAACTGTTCGAGGATTGCTTTTCCTTCGTAGTGAACTGCATAGACACCTCCTCTCTTTCTAGATATGAAGGCCTTCCCGCATCCGGCGTTCCTCTCGCAGCCTCCTCCGTCCGGGTACAGCACAGGGTGCGTGAGCGGGAGAGCGGAGCACTAGACCATTGTGTCAAGAGCACCACGACATTATATATCTTTGAGAAGTAGAAAGTAGAAACACACCAAATATGAATAACATTTGCACATTCTGCAACGTGGGGTTCTCTCAGTTGAATATCCTTGCCATGACTTGTGTTGATGCCTGCATCTACTCTTTGTATGATTCTCACATCATGATATGTCAGCTCTCACTAGTAGAAAAGGGGGCAAAGGTCCAGGCCGGGTCAGTCCATTAGTCCCGGTTCAGATCAGAACCGGGACACATGGGGGCATTGGACCCGGTTTGTGAGCCCCGGGGGCCGGCCGGACCAACGTGGGCCATTGGTCCCGGTTCGTATGAACCTTTTGATCCCGGTTGGTGGGACGAACCGGGACCAATGGGCCTCGCTCCTGGCCCACCACCATTGGTCCCGGTTGATGGCTTGAATCAGGACCAAAGGGCCAAAGGCTGCCCTTTAGTCCCGGTTCATGCCACCAACCGGGACCAATGAGGTGCCTATATATACCTCCTCGTGTAAGAGCAGAGCACACTGCTCTGTTTTTTCTGGCCGCCGAGGGGGAGAGGGCTTGGTGGTGCTCTAGCTCACCTTCTATGCACACAAGGTGTTCGATGGAATGCCCGAGCCACACTTCTTAAGCTTTCTCCTCTCCAAGCTCGACCTCCAAGCTCCATTTTCCTCAATATTTGTCTAGGTTTAGCGGTCCGTCACGCCCGGTCCTCGTCTTCACCGCCGTCATCACCCGCGCCGATCTCATCGCCGGCACCACCGTGGTGAGCCTCTTGTTCTTATCTTCTTTCTGAAAGGAAAAATATTCTTACTTGTATGTTTAGATAGATACTTGTATTATTTTCTTACTTTTATTATTGCATCTTATATAGTGCGATGGTTTTGGTATCCGCCTCCGTCGGCCCTCGTCCTGTCTATGATTCGGATGTGGTATATATTATCTTTATAACTATTGGTTCATTTATTGTTTATGAAAATTATGCCGACCAACGTGACATATATTTTATTTCTCTAGGAGGTATGTGAACCGGAAATTCCAACCGACCCTATTGTCGAGAGGTTAAATTTAGTTGAATAAGAAAACACTTTCTTGAAGGAAAAAATAAAAAAAATTGAGGAGGAGAAGATGATATTGGAGTTGCATGTTGCGGATGTCGTCGATGATCACAAGATCAAGATGGATGCAATGCGCTTGAAGATTAGAAAGATTAGAAAATATGCCATTCATACCGAGGCTTGGTATCATTATGTCGTTGGATCAATTGTTAACTTGGTTGCGATTATGATCGCATTTGTTTTCGCATTGAAATGTTTTACATAGTTTCAATGTATGGTTTAATTAATTAGATGCTCTGGAGAGCTATATGTTGTTAGGTGAGAACTATGTATGTACTTTGGTTTTAATGTGATGATGAACTTCTATTAATTTGGTCACTTATTTATCTATTCATGATGTTCTGTAATGGTTTTTGACACACTTAATTATATATAATGCACGCAGATGAACCGACAATGGATGTACGGTGACAAACACACCTCCGAGTACATTAAGGGCGTGCATGAGTTTCTCGAAGCGGCTGAGGTAAACAAGCAGAATGGTTTTATGTGTTGTCCATGCATTAAATGTGGGAATACGATGTCTTACTCTAACTGGAAAATCCTTCACACCCACCTGCTTTACAAGGGTTTCATGCCACACTATAATGTTTGGACGAGACACGGAGAAATAGGGGTTATGGTGGAAGACGGCGAAGAAGAAGAGTACGATGACAACTATGTGCCCCCTGAATACGGTGATGCTGCAACGGGGGGAGCTGGTGAAGATCAAGAGGAACCAGACGATGTGCCCAATGATGCTGCAACGGGTGAAGCTGCTGAAGATCAAGAGGAACCAGACGATGTGCCCGATGATGATGATCTCCGACGGGTCATTGTCGATGCAAGGTCGCAATGCGAAAGTTAAAAGGAGAAGCTGAAGTTCGATCGCATGTTAGAGGATCACAAAAAAGGGTTGTACCCCAATTGCGAAGATGGCAACACAAAGCTCGATACCGTACTGGAATTGCTGTAGTGGAAGGCAGAGAATGCTGTGCCTAACGAAGGATTTGAGAAGCTACTGAAAATATTGAAGAAGAAGCTTCCAAAGGATAACGAATTGCCCGACAGTACATACGCAGCAAAGAAGGTCGTATGCCCTCTAGGATTGGAGGTGCAGAAGATACATGCATGCCCTAATGACTGCATCCTCTACCGCGGTGCATACAAGGATCTGAACGCATGTCCGGTATGCGGTGCATTGCGGTATAAAATCAGACGAGATGGCCCTGGTGATGTTGACGGCGAGCCCCCCAGGAAGAGGGTTCCTGCGAAGGTGATGTGGTATGCTCCTATAATACCACGGTTGAAACTTCTGTTTAGAAACGGAGAGCATGCCAAGTTGATGCGATGGCACAGTGAGGACCGTAAGAAAGACGGGAAGTTGAGAGCACCCGCTGACGGGTCGCAGTGGAGAAAAATCGAGAGAAAGTACTGGGATGAGTTTGCAAAGGACCCAAGGAACGTATGGTTTGCTTTAAGCGCGGATGGCATTAATCCTTTTGGGGAGCAGAGCAGCAATCACAGCACCTGGCCCATGACTCTATGTATGTATAACCTTCCTCCTTGGATGTGCATGAAGCGGAAGTTCATTATGATGCCAGTTCTCATCCAAGGCCCTAAGCAACCCGGCAACGACATTGATGTGTACCTAAGGCCATTAGTTGAAGAACTTTTACAGCCGTGGAATGGAAACGTGTATGTCGTGGGATGAGCATGACAGGAGGAATTTAACCTAAAGGCGTTGCTGTTCGTGACCATCAACGATTGGCCCGCTCTCAAGAACCTTCGTGACGGACAAACAAGGGATACCACGCATGCACGCACTGTTTAGATGACACTGTAAGTGTATACTTGGACAAATGCAGGAAGAATGTGTACCTGGGCCATCGTCGATTTCTTCCGACCAACCATCAATGTCGAAAGAAAGGCAAGCATTTCAAAGGCGAGGCAGATCACCGGAAGAAGCCCGCCATGCGTACCGGTGATCACGTACTTGCTATGGTCAATGATTTACACGTAATCTTTGGAAAGGGTCCCGGCGCACTAGTTGTTCCGAATGACGCTGAGGGACACGCACCCATGTGGAAGAAGAAATCTATATTTTGGGACCTACCCTACTGGAAAGACCTAGAGGTCCGCTCTTCAATCCACGTGATGCACGTGACGAAGAACCTTTGCGTGAACCTGCTAGGCTTCTTGGGCGTGTATGGAAAGAAAAAAGATACATCTGAGGCACGGGAGGACCTGCAATGTTTGCACGAAAAAGACGGCATGCCTCTGAAGCAATATGAAGGTCCTGCCAGCTACGCTCTTACGAAAGAAGAGAAAGAAATCTTCTTTGAATGCCTGCTCAGTATGAAGGTCCCGACTGGCTTCTCGTCGAATATAAAGGGAATAATAAATATGCCAGAGAAAAAGTTACAGAACCTAAAGTCTCATGACTGCCACGTGATTATGACGCAACTCCTTCCGGTTGCATTGAGGGGGCTTCTACCGGAAAACGTCTGATTAGCCATTGTGAAGCTATGTGCATTCCTCAATGCAATCTCTCAGAAGGTGATCGATCCAGAAATCGTACCAAGGCTAAGGAGTGATGTGGCGCAATGTCTTGTCAGTTTCGAGCTGGTGTTCCCACCATCCTTCTTCAATATCATGACACACGTCCTAGTTCATCTAGTCGACGAGATTGTCATTCTGGGGCCCGTATTTCTACACAATATGTTTCCCTTTGAGAGATTCATGGGAGTCCTAAAGAAATATGTCCGTAACCGCGCTAGGCCAGAAGGAAGCATCTCCATGGGCCATCAACCAGAGGATGTCATCGGGTTTTGTGTTGACTTCATTCCTGGCCTTAAGAAGATAGGTCTTCCTAAATCGCGGTATGTGACCCACAAATTTTTTTATTTGGTTTTCAACAAAAACTTTGTTGGATTTGAAGAAGGTCATTTAAATTCTTCCAAAACACTTCTCTCTCAAAAACTTTTTCCCTTGGCAAGGATTTTATTTTTGTATCTTCTTCAATCCTGGTGTTTGGTTAATGAGAACCTTCCTTCTGATTGTTCCCTCCTCAAATATATTTTCTTGGAAATTATTTTCTTTAAAAAGAAACCCTATGAGTTTTGGGGCTTCTTTCATTTTGAAACCACCCATGGTTTTACCATGCCTCATGTGGTAAAACCTCCCAAAACCCATCCTTCCTCTTTGGAGCAATCTAAACTTTCTGTTCCAACAAGTCCAACCCATTTTTGGATTTTATTTCATTTATTTTATTTCCCAAAACAATTCTGTCATTTATTTTAAGCCTAGGTGATTTACAAAGCAAGTACCTAATTCCCTTTGAGTTTTGATCTCAAACCAACTCCTCTAGATAGTCTTTAGCACCCCCAACCTAGATCCATCAAGATCCAGTCTTCCTCTTTTCAAAATTTTCAAGTTTCATCCTCTGCAAGTTTGGACCAGATTTGTCAAATTTGGTGAGATTCATATTTCCTCTTCCCCAAAAATTCTACCAAAATTCAGGCAGCCCCCAGATGCAATGAGAGGCCACCCCACCACAAATCAGCTCAAGGAAAATTCCCCACATGCCAAAATCATTCCGTTGAACACTTGGCCGGCACTGTTCCTGTACATTTTCAGAAAGTTCAGAGTTTCAGAGATTTGCAGTGTCGTTTTTCGTCAAAGAGTTGTCATCGATCACCCATGCGCCCTGGCGCGTTGCGCACGACCCCTTCTCCTTGACCAGAGTACCGCACGCTCTCTCGGACGGACGCAGGTGTCGGTGGCGGCGAGCATCGCCAACGCCGGCAGCCTCTGCGATGTTAGAGCCACCCGTGGCGGCCAACGGAGCTGGCGCTGCTCACACGCTGCTCTGCGCCGCCTAACGCCCCTAGCCCTCCGCGTGGCCTCATGCATGCCAGCGCACCCAAGCAGCACCGTCGCGTGGCCCGCAAGCACAGGCGCGCGCCTCTGCCGCCGACGGGGCCAAGCGCTGCCCTGCTCCATCGAAGCCACCCAGAGAGCCTAATCCAAACTTGGTTAGCACCTAAATGGAACCGGTGAACCTCCACGTCGACGCCCAACTCCCTAAATCCCCCCGACCAAGCACTGCGCGCCGTAACCATCGCCGGAGATCCCCGTTCACGGCCACCGCCTCGGATCGCCTATAAAAAGGGGCCCCGAGCTCGCTCTCAAGCACGCACCACCACTGCACCTCACCAACACCCCGCCAAGCCACTCGGAGGACCTCGAGGAGGTCTCCTCCCCCAACTCCGCCGCCCGATCCGCCTCGGCCACCAGCTCGAATCACTCCGTGAGGCTATCCCGCTGCCCAAATCTCGCCAAGAGCCTCCTCGGGAACCCAAGTGGTCTAACCCGGCTTCAATTTGACCTTCGCAGCCCTCCCCGATGAGATCCAACTCCACCTGAGCCGCCGTCCGCCGGAGCAAGGGTCGTCGTCGACGTGGTGCTCGCCGACGACCACCACCACCACCCACCGACGCGGAAGGACACGCTGGACATGTAGGTACCGCCCGATCCCCCTGCCTCGCCGTGGATCGCCGCCGGCGACCACCGCAGCTCTCGGGCGCCGGCGGGCTCTGTTCTTCCCCGTTTGAAATTTCGAACCTGACGGGTGGGACTAGGCTGTCAGCCTCTCTTTTCTTTTAAACGAACCGTTTTCTGAAAACGTATTCGGGCAAATACGCTTTCAGTCTGAAGCGTTTTTCTGGTCTTTTCTGTTCAGCCCCCTGAGAAGTTTCTGTTTCAT
The DNA here is from genome assembly GCA_021605205.1 of Aegilops longissima. Taxonomy (NCBI): domain Eukaryota; kingdom Viridiplantae; phylum Streptophyta; class Magnoliopsida; order Poales; family Poaceae; genus Aegilops; species Aegilops longissima. The sequence goes on from CM038676.1 coordinate 649,327,092, forward strand.
TACAGAAAGGTCCCTGGATTAAAACCCTTATAACTTTTTAACAGAAACTGATTTTTGATTGATTCTTTTTCTGTCATCTTTATTTTTCTGTCTAGTTTTTTGTCATATTTATTTGAAAAATATTTGGAACACTTTTCTGTGCACACACGGTATTTACGATAAGTACGTATTTTCTTATACCGTAGATACCGGAGGAGGCGACGGACCCACGAACTTCGCCAAGCTAGACTCCGACTACTCCGAACCAGGAAAGCATGTTTGAACTTTTGATATGATGAGTGTCTTTGGCATGTTTGCATTAAGTAGTTCATGGCATGTTTATGAGTATCTCGTTGAATGTCATATTTCATGCAAAGTTGAGGCAGGTGAGTTTCGATAATCCATATGTTGTCGGTTATAAGTTGCATGGCCATGTGATGGCATGAGAATGGGTAAGATGGCAGTGTTGTAGCATGCCAGTCTTAAGCCAGACCTTTTGACTTCAGTGTCAACGTGAATCAAGTCACGTTTCCATCCATTTCCCTTTCCGTACTACCACATGTTTTCCACAAGGGATATGGCTTAGTAAGTTGCAAACCGCTTTCCTGGTACACACCAAACAGAGAGGCCGGGATGAGGGTTCCATGGCCCTGGATTAAAGCCCGTCATCCGGTCAGGGGGCATGGGTGTTTCCAGTTGGGACCGAGAGGGGGGCACCCCTTAGAGCGCGCGTATATAAATTTGATCCCATGCTATTCGAGGTTGTGATCTCCCCGTCTCAAAGTTTTTCTTGAACGTTGTCTAGGGTGATTCCTGGCATCGTGAGGTGGGATGGGTGTGTACCGGTTAGATGCGTTTCTATCGAAATACCGTAAACGGAACTAGTCCTCGTGACTACGGAAATCCGTTGGCTGTGGATAATTAGTACAAACTCTGCAGAGTCAAAATCCTTTGGAACAATCTTATCCATGTCTGAGTACTATGTTCAACTTATCTTGTCAGCATCAGTCTCAGTGACAAAACTCCGGTGAACCACATGAGTGTTAAGTCCGGTTAAATATTTATTCCTGTGGATGGACTAACCCGTTTATTATTGTGTATTTCTTATGAGTATTTTATCCTTGTGAATTTATCAGACATGAATGATGGAATATAAGCCCTTTCTGCGATGTCGCTCAGACGTCCGACTGTGGCACAATTGTTATTTACTTTTGAATATAAGCCCTTTCTGCGATGTCGCTCAGACGTCCGACTGTGGCACAATTGTTATTTACTTTTGAATATAGGCCCTTTCTGCGATGTCGCTCAGACGTCCGACTGTGGCACGTATGTTTTTTACTTTTCAATATAAGCCCTTTCTGCGATATCGCTCAGACGTCCGACTGTGGCACAATTGTTATTTACTTTTGGATATAAGCCCTTTTTGCGATGTCGGTCAGACGTCCGACTGTGGCACAATTGTTATTTACTTTTGAATATAGGCCCTTTCTGCGATGTCGCTCAGACGTCCGACTGTGGCACGTATGTCTTTTACTTTTCAATATAAGCCCTTTACGTGGTGTCGCTTAGACGCCCGACTGCAGCATGATTATTTATTCGTTTACCCTTCGAGGCGTCGCTCCAGACACCCGATCGGTTTTCATTCATTTTGTTGGGATTTCGGGAGGACTACCGCCCGACTTCCTTTTTACTTATCATGTTGTGCAAATAATTATTATTTGAATGTGCATTATTATTTGCTCATGACGCATTTATGCATGCATTTGTTATATCTTATGTCCGAACTGTCTTGCGAGTACTTTCAAAGTACTCACCTGGCTTGTTGATTTGGCCAGATGTTGATGAAGGCGATCTCATGGATGAAGAATTCGATAGCGAGTCCGACGCCTAGAGGAGTCCCAGTCAGTCTCGTGCGACCCTGGATTGGTCACTATTTTTCTGCTTCCGCTACCCAAATAAATCCATCGAGCCTCACCTCGACGCTCGATGAGCTGCCAGTTTAGGAGTCATATTACCCACTCCTCTGTGTTATTCCACTACCACTTTATTCTCGAGTCAGTAGTATGCCACCCCACACCATTGTGTCATATCCGCCATTATGTATAATTATTGGCGTGCTTGTAATAAAATGTTGAGCACCCTCAGCTCGACCCTGTAATATGTTTTAATGCTACTGGCTTTCTGTATCAAGATTTTGTCTACCAGTAAGGAGGATTTTCCTCATACTGGACTCAAAAGATCGGTTCTCAATAATCATTTTATTGGAAAACCGGTCGTGACAAGCTTGGTACCAGAGCCAGGCTGGCTGTAGGAAGCCACTAGGTGCGATCGCTAATCGGTTATTAGCATAATTGAGTTTTTTTTCATACTTTTGCAAATGAAGTCATTTTTTGACAGTCAGCATAAATTTATGATCTGACCATTCAGAATTTTTGCCTACTTTTGTAGATGGCTGGCAACGACTGTGAGTCACAGGTGTTCGCCAACGTGCCTGAGGGGTTCGTCAAGCTCCTCTCCTTCATCGTCCAGGCCGCGATGGGGCCATCTGTGCGCCCAGTCTTCACACTCTACCCACACAAGATCAATGACAGTCTGACCATGCACCAGGCCGCGGTGCAATTCAAGGGAGGGCGTGTTGATTTACGCCGCTTCCGGTTCTTGGGGAGAGCCATGCCTACGGAGAGGCATGCTATGCAGATGGCTGCCCTTGAGGCGATAGCTCGTCTCCGGGATGCTCTTCCTTCAATGAAGACTCGTCGTTACCGCTACCTTCCATGCCACATGACATGCACCTGTCACTACTCATTCGCTTGCGCCAAAGGAGAGCGAGACGAGGCTATTGAGATGCTTGTCGAGTACCTCCGAGCTCTGGAGGCAGCCTTCGACAGCCTGGTGGACGACCTTGTGGCTACCCGCATGGACCCAGTCGACTCAGTCCATGGTTGTGCCGCCAACAGGAGGGAGCTCCTGCACACCGCACCACCGCTGACTTTCGTCTCGTCTCGGCATCTTATTCTCCCGCCTTTCTCGCCACTGCTCGTCACCTGCCTACCACCGAGGAGTTCAACCAAGTCATTGTGCCCACGTCAGTTCGTTCTGCACCACCTATTGCGCCTACTCCTATTCGTGTCGCTCCGCCTATGGCACCCGCTCCATCAACTCAGCGCATCGCTTCACGTCTGGAGCCTATTAGCGAGGAGGAGGTTGAGTCCCCAGCCTCACTGCGCCTCACCCTCGGCAGGCCAAGGGAGATCCTTACCATCTCTGACTGAGTACGCTTAGCCGCCATGCGATGTACCGACTTGTACGATATGTTTATATGTACATAGGTTGTGAGAAGTAGCTTGTTTGCGCATCATGTAGGAACTAGGAGAAGTGCACTAGCCTAAATAACATGTCAGGAATATGTACGCATATCCTGAGTGATGTATTGTATAATTACTGCTCGCGTGTAAGATATGTAATAGTCCTTCTCCATGCGCAATCGTTTATTATCTTGAAAAATATCTTGGAGCATTTAAAATTCCCTGTATTTATGAACTTATTGATTTTTGCGACCCAATTTCTTTTCTTATGAGTTTTACAAAATATATCCCCGGAGTGAAAAATGTCTCGTCCTTGGACGCGCTCCATGCCAAATCAGCCAGAGGAAAATTATGGCACACCACCAAACAACGATTTCACACAGGGGCAGTCAAGTCAACAGGGCAGTGAAACAACATTTACCCAAGTATGCTGCCTTTACGAACAGAGTCAGCAACAACATCAGGAAATGATGAACCAAGTCATCAATATGGGGAATCATCGTGGACAGTATCAGCAGCAATCCAAGTTGTCTGAGCTACAGAAGACGCGTCCCCCAACATTTTCTCATACTGACAAACCTCTTGAGGCCGACGACTGGCTTCGAGACATGGAAAGAAAATTAATTATTGCAGAGTGTTCAGACCGTGAGAAAGTACTATATGCACCGCACTATCTCACTGGAGCAGCTGCATCATGGTGGGAAAATTTCCTACACATGCACCCCAACGAAAATGTAATATCATGGGAGGAATTCAAAGAAGGTTTTCGTGGGGCGCACATTCCTAAACATGTTATGAAGATCAAGAAGAGAGAATTTGATGACCTCAAACAAAGGACCATGACGGTGTCAGAATACAACAACCAGTTTACTCTGTTGTCTCGCTACGCTAACGAAGAGCGTATGACTGAAAGCAAGAAGATGGAAAAATTCTTGGAAGGCCTGGCACCCGCGCTTAAATGCCAGCTGGTTGTGCACACCTTTCCAGATTTCAAAACACTGGTGGATAAGGCTATTACCTTGGAAAATGAGCGACGCAGCTTGAAAGATTTTCGCAAACGAAAAAGGGACCAGACTACCCTTGCTCGCAACCACCGGAGCAAGACGGATTTTCAGAAAGGTGGGACACACAAAACCACGACGAATGCTTCACACCCAATCAAGAATTTCCATGCGAGGGACAAGGAGTTCACATATCGCCCAGGCGTTACTTGCTACGCTTGTGGAGAAGAATGGCACTATACCAAACAGCCAAGCCAAGAAACTCGACCCCAAAACCGAACAAGGGTGGAAATAATTCAGCGCCCAAGCGGAACAATTTCAACCCCAATAACAATCACAGGAAGGGTCATCTGAACCACGTGACCAGAGAGGAAGCACAAAACGCCCCGGATATCGTACTCGGTACGTTCCCTGTCAACACAATACCTGCCATGGTTTTGTTTGATTCTGGAGCTTCTCACTCATTCATTTCGAAGAGATTTGCTTTGCAAAATAATTTTTCAATGCTTCCCTTGGAAAAATCCATGATCATCAAGTCCCCTGGGATTAAGCAAGTGACTCAGAGTTACTGCCAAGGTGTGGTTATTGAATTTGAAGGATTGAAGTTTCACGCCAACCTTATTGTATTGGAAAATAAAGGACTGGATGTCATCCTAGGGATGGATTGGTTAACCACCAACAAAGGTTTTATTGACTGCTTCAACCGGACCGTAATTCTCACCCACCATCACGGGAAGACAATAAAGGTTTCAGCCAAAGAAAGACAAATATCTCGGCAACCGAGGTTGAACAAGGTGGACGTTTCTGAGTTAAGCAAAGTTCCAGTGGTGTGTGAATTTCCAGACGTATTTCCCGAAGAGCTACCAGGAATGCCACCAGACCGAGAGATAGAATTCAGCATTGAGCTAGCACCCGGAACCGCTGCCATTTACAAGAAACCATACAGAATGGCACCATCCGAGTTGGTGGAATTGAAGAAGCAAATAAAAGAATTACTGGACAAAGGATATATACGAGCGAGTTCCTCACCTTGGGGTTCACCAATTTTATTTGCCAAGAAAAAGGATGGGACACTGAGATTGTGTATAGACTATCGGGCACTTAACATGGTCACAATCAAGAATAAATACCCAATGCCAAGGATAAATGATTTATTTGATCAGCTCGCTCAGGCCAAGGTCTTCTCAAAAATTGACTTAAGGTCGGGATACCATCAATTAAAAGTACGAACAGAAGATATCCCCAAGACAGCCTTCACCTCCAGATACGGACTGTATGAGTTCACAGTAATGCCATTTGGACTAACTAACGCCCCCGCATATTTTGTTCATCTCATGAACAAAGTATTTATGAAGTTTATGGACAAGTTGTGGTGGTATTCATCGATGATATTCTGATATACTCCAAGACACCAGAAGAGCACACTGAACATCTCAGAATCGTACTAGGAGAACTCAGGAAACATCAATTGTACGCCAAGTTCAGCAAGTGTGAATTTTGGCTAAGACAGGTAGGTTTTCTGGGCCACGTACTGACCCAAGAAGGTATTGCCGTAGACCCAGAAAAAAGTCAAGGCCGTACTTGGCTGGAAACCACCAGCCAGTGTAACGGACGTACGAAGCTTCTTGGGAATGGCAGTATACTACCAAAGATTTATTGAAGGATTCTCCACCATAGCAAAGCCAATGATGCAGTTACTTAAGAAAGACAAGAAATTTGAATGGACGGAAGCTTGCGAGAAAAGTTTCCAAGAACTAAAAAAGAAATTAACGACAACACCAGTATTAATTGTGCCAGACATACACAAGAATTTTGAGGTGTATTGTGACGCATCCCGGAAAGGCCTCGGATGCATATTGATGCAAGAAGGCAAGGTAGTCGTGTATGTTTCCAGACAACTTCGCAAGCATGAAGAAAATTATCCTACTCATGACCTAGAGTTGGCAGCAGTCATTCATGCACCCAAGGAATGGAGACACTTTTTACTTGGAAATCATTGTGAAATATACACGGACCATAAAAGCCTCAAGTATATTTTCACACAACCGGAACTCAATTTATGGCAACGACGCTGGTTGGAATTAGTGAAGGATTATGATGTTGGAATCCACTACCATCCAGGAAAAGCAAATGTAGTGGCAGATGCTCTAAGTCGGAACCCTAGCCCGAACAACGACAACCTACCAAACCTGAGACCTGAATTTCGGCAGGAGTTTGCTAAACTCAACTTGCTGGTGGTCACCGAAGGCAGTGTGTCGAATTTAGAAATGCAGCCTACCCTGATAGAAAAGATTAAAGAGGCTCAGCATGGGCACCCCAGCATTGAAGGCATAAAACGGAAAGTGAGTTTGGGCAAGGCCTCAGAATTCGTTATCGATGAGCAAGGAATATTGTGGTACGGAGATAGACTTTGCGTACCAAATATCGAGGACCTTACACAGCAAATCTTAGCTGAAGGCCACACCGCTCTGTATTCAATCCATCCCGGAGGAATAAAAATGTACAAGGATATTCAGGAAAATTTTTGGTGGCACGGTATGAAAAGGGACATAGCCACGTTCATCGCATGTTGTGACTCTTGTCAACGCATCAAGGCTGAGCACCAGAAACCAGCCGGACTTTTACAGCCAAATAAGATACCCGAGTGGAAATGGGACAAAATTGGAATGGATTTTATTATTGGACTACCTCGGTCACGACACGGGAATGATGCCATATGGGTCATCACTGATAGACTAACTAACGTAGCACACTTCATCCCCGTAAAGACAACCCACACCACTCAGAAGCTTGCCAGGCTTTATCTTTCCCGTATCGTCTGCTTACATGGAGTCCCAAAGACAATAATATCAGACAGAGGCACTCAATTCGTCTCCCGATTTTGGGATCACTTACAACAAGCTCTGGGAACTCAACTGGCCTTTAGTACCGCATACCACCCCCAGACTGATGGACAAACTGAACGCGTAAACCAAATTCTAGAAGACATGCTAAGAGCATGTGTCCTCACCTATGGAACCAGTTGGGAAGAAAGCTTGCCATACGCAGAGTTCGCGTACAACAACAGTTACCAAGCCAGCCTGCAAATGGCACCATTTGAAGCTCTGTACGGGCGAAGATGTCGTACCCCGCTAAATTGGTCAGAAACCGGAGACAGCCATATCTTCGGCCCAGACATGCTCAAGGAGGCTGAAGATAAAGTTAAGGTAATTAGGGATCGACTCAAGACCGCTCAAAGCCGACAGAAGAGTTATTACGATCAGAAACATCGTGGAGTCAGTTTCGAGGCCGGTGAGTTTGTGTACCTGCGAGTATCTCCTATGAGGGGCCTGCAACGATTCAAGATTAAGGGAAAGCTAGCACCAAGATTCATCGGACCATTCTGTATAGTGGCACGGAGAGGCACGGTAGCCTACCAGCTAGACTTACCCGAAGAATTATCTGATGTCCACGACGTGTTCCACGTCTCGCAGTTGAGGAAGTGCGTAAGCAACCCAGAGAAGCAGGTATCCCATGAAAACATTGACGTGCAGCCAGACCTCACCTATCGGGATCATCCAATAAAAATCTTGGAGGAGTCTGAAAGGAGGACCCGACAGAAAACCACCAAGTTTTTCAGAGTTCAGTGGAGCAATCACACCGAGAGTGAAGCAACTTGGGAAAGAGAGGATTTTCTTCGGATAGAGCACCCACACTTATTTGAGGATCAGCTGAAATCTCGGGGACGAGATTTTTCCTAAGGGGGTAGTGTTGGGGAACGTAGTAATTTCAAAATTTTCCTACGAACACGCAAGACCATGGTGATGGCATAGCAACGAGAGGGGAGAGTGTCTGTCCACGTACCCTCGTGAGACCGAAAGCGAAGCGTTATAACAACGCTGTTGATGTAGTCGACGCCTTCACGATCCGACCGATCCAAGCACCGAACGTACGGCACCTCCGAGTTCTGCACACGTTCAGCTCGATGACAATCCCCGGACTCCGATCCAGCAAAGTGTCGGGGATGAGTTCCGTCAGCACAACGATGTGATGACGATGATGATGCTCCACCGACGCAGGGCTTCGCCTAAGCCCTGCGACGATATCACTTCTCCGGCGCAGGGCTTCGCCTAAGCTCCGCGACGATATGACCGAAGTGGAATATGGTGGAGGGGGGCACCGCACACGGCTAAGGAACGATCCGTAGATCAACTTGTGTGTCATGGGTGCCCCTGCCCCAGATATAAAGGAGCAAAGGGGGGGGTGCGGCGGCCCTAGAGAGGCGCTGCCGAGGAGTCCTACTCCCACCGAGTAGGACTCCCCCCCTCTCCTAGTTGGACTAGGATTTGGGGAAGGGGAAGAGGGAAGGGTGCGGCCCTCCCTAGTCCAATACGGACTAGGCCGTGAAGCAGCGGCCTGCCCTAGGCAGCCCCTCTCTTTCCGCAGGGCCCAATAAGGCCCAATACTTCTCCCGGCGAATTCCGTAACTCTCCCACTCGAAAAATACCGAATCATTCGAACCTTTCCGAACTCCGAATATAGTCGTTCAATATATCGATCTTTACGTCTCGACCATTTCGAGACTCCTCGTCATGTCCCCGATCTCATCCGGGACTCGAACTCCTTCGGTACATCAAAACTCATAAACTCATAATATAACCATCATCGAAACCTTTGCGTGCGGACCCTACGGGTTCGAGAACTATGTAGACATGACCTAGAACCTTTCTTGGTCAATAACCAATAGCGGAACCTGGATGCCCATATTGGCTCCTACATATTCTACGAAGATCTTTATCGGTCAAACCGCATAACAACATACTTTGTTCCCTTTGTCATCGGTATGTTACTTGCCCGAGATTCGATCGTCGGTATCCAATACCTAGTTCAATCTCGTTACCAGCAAGTCTCTTTACTCGTTCCGTAATACATCATCTCATAACTAACTCATTAGTTACAATGCTTGCAAGGCTTAGGTGATGAGTATTACCGAGAAGGCCCAGAGATACCTCTCCACAATCGGAGTGACAAAACCTAATCTCAAATACGCCAACCCAACATGTACCTTTGGAGACACCTGTAGTACTCCTTTATAATCACCCGATACGCGTTGTGACGTTTGGTAGCACCAAAGTGTTCCTCCGTAAACGGAGTTGAATAATCTCATAGTTACAGGAACATGTATAAGTCATGAAGAAAGCAATAGCAACATACTAAACGATCATGTGCTAGGCTAACGGAATGGGTCATGTCAATCACATCATTCTCCTAATGATGTGATCCCGTTAATCAAATGACAACTCATGTCTATGGCTAGGAAACACAACCATCTTTGATTAACGAGCTAGTCAAGTAGAGGCATACTAGTGACACTCTGTTTGTCTATGTATTCACACATGTATTATGTTTCCGTTAGTACAATTCTAGCATGAATAATAAACATTTATCATGATATAAGGAAATAAATAATAACTTTATTATTGCCTCTAGGAATATTTCCTTCAGTCTCCCACTTGCACTAGAGTCAATAATCTAGTTCACATCGCCATGTGATTTAACATTAATAGTTCACAACTATATGTGTTTAACACCCATAGTTCACATCGACATGTGACCAACACCCAAAGGGTTTACTAGAGTCAGTAATCTAGTTCACATCGCTATGTGATTAACACCCAAAGAGTACTAAGGTGTGATCATGTTTTGCTTGTGAGATAATTTTAGTCAACGGTCTGTCACATTCAGAGCCGTAAGTATTTTGCAAATTTCTATGTCTACAATGCTCTGCACGGAGCTACTCTAGCTAATTGCTCCCACTTTCAATATGTATCCAGATTGAGACTCAGAGTCATCTAGATTAGTGTTAAAACTTGTATCGACGTAACCCTTTACTTATTTAACCTTTTTCACTTCCATAATCGAGAAACATATCCTTATTCTACTAAGGATAATTTTGACCGCTGTCCATTGATCTACTCCTAGATCACTATTGCACTCCCTTGCCAAGCTTTAGTGGTAGGGTATGCAATAGATCTGGTACACAGCATGACATACTTTATAGAACCTATGGCTGATGCATAGGGAATGACTTTCATTCTCTTTCTATCTTCTGCCGTGGTCGGGTTTTGAGTCTTACTCAATCTCACACCTTGTGACACAGGCAAGAACTCTTTCTTTGACTGTTCCATTTTGAACTACTTCAAAATCTTGTCAAGGTATGTATTCATTGAAAAACTTATCTAGTGTCTTGATCTATCTCTATAGATCTTGATGCTCAATATGTAAGCAGCTTCACCGAGGTCCTTCTTTGAAAAACTCCTTTCAAACACTCCTTTATGCTTTGCAGAATAATTCTACATCATTTCCGATCAACAATATGTCATTCACATATACTTATCAGAAATGTTGTAGTGCTCCCACTCACTTTCTTGTAAATACAGGCTTCACCGCAAGTCTGTATAAAACTATATGCTTTGATCACACTATCAAAGCGTTTATTCCAACTCCGAGATGCTTGCACCAGTCCATAGACGGATCGCTGGAGCTTGCACATTTTGTTAGCTCCTTTAGGATTGACAAAAACTTCTGGTTGTATCATATACAACTCTTCTTTAATAAATCCATTAAAGAATGTAGTTTTGACATCCATTTGCCAGATTTCATAAAATGTGGCAATTGCTAACATGATTCGGACAGACTTAAGAATCGCTACAATTGAGAAAATCTCATTGTAGTCAACACCTTGAACTTGTCGAAAACCTTTTTGCGACAAGTCGAGCTTTGTAGATAGTAACACTACTACTAGCATCTGTCTTCCTCTTGAAGATCCATTTATATAATATGGCTTGCCGATCATCGGGCAACTCCATCAAAGTCCATACTTTGTTCTCATACATGGATCCCATCTCAGATTTCATGGCCTCAAGCCATTTCATGAATCTGGGCTCATCATCGCTTCCTCATAGTTCGTAGGTTCATCATGGTCTAGTAACATGACTTCCGTAACATGATTACCGTACCACTCAGTGCGGATCTTACTCGAAGACCCACGAGGTTTGGTAGCAACTTGATCTGAAGTTTCATGATCATCATCATTAACTTCCTTACTAATTGGTGTAGGAATCACCGAACTGATTTCTGTGATGAACTACTTTCCAATAAGGGAGAAGGTACAATTACCTCATCAAGTTCTACTTTCCTCCCACTCACTTCTTTCGAGAGAAACTTCTTCTCTAGAAAGGATCCATCTTAGCAACGAATAACTTGCCTTCGGATCTGTGATAGAAGGTGTACCCAATAGTTACCTTTGGGTATTCTATGAAGACGCACTTCTCGATTTGGGTTCGAGCTTATCAGTTGAAAACTTTTCACATAAGCATCACAACTCCAAACTTTTAAGAAACGACAGCTTAGGTTTCTTGTTAAACCATAGTTCATACGGTGTCATCTCAACGGATTTAGATGGTGCCCTATTAAACGTGAATGCAGCTGTCTCTAATGCATAACCCCAAAACGATATTGGTAAATCGGTAAGAGACATCATTGATCGCACCATATCAAAAATAAAGTACGGTTATGACGCTCGGACACACCATTACGTTATGGTGTTCCATGTGGCGTGAGCTGTGAAACTATTCCACATTGTTTTATATGAAGGCCAAACTCAGAACTCAAATATTCTCCTCCACGATCAGATCGTAGAATCTTTATTTTCTTATTACGATGATTCTCCACTTCACTCTGAAATTATTTGAACTTTTCAAATGTTTCAGACTTGTGCTTCATTAAGTAGATATACTCATATCTGCTCAAATCATCTTGTGAAGGTCAGAAAATAACGATACTTGCCGTGAGCTTTAACACTCATCGGACCGCATACATCAGTATGTATTATTTCCAATAAGTCATTTGCTCGCTCCATTGTTCCGGAGAACGAGTCTTTAGTCATCTTGCCCATAAGGCATGGTTCATAAGCATCAAGTGATTCATAATCAAGTGATTCCAAAATCCCATCAGCATGGAGTTTCTTCATGCGCTTTACACCAATATGACCTAAACGGCAAGTGCCACAAATAAGTTGCACTATCATTATTAACTTTGCATCTTTTGGCATCAATATTATGAATATGTGTATTACTACGATCGAGATCCAACAAACTATTTTTATTGGGTGTATGACCATTGAAGGTTTTATTCATTTAAACAGAACAACAATTATTCTTTGACTTTAAATGAATAACCGCTTTGCAATAAACATGATCAAATCATATTCATGCTCAACGCAAACACCATATAACATTTATTTAGGTTTAACACTAATCCCGAAAGTATAGGAGTGTGCGATGATGATCATATCAATCTTGGAACTACTTCCAACACTCATCGTCACTTCCCTTCAACTAGTTTCTGTTCATTCGCAACTCCGTTTGAGTTACTACTCTTAGCAACTGAATCAGTATCAAATACCGAGGGTTGCTATGAACACTAGTAAAATATACATCAATAATCTGTATATCAAATATACCTTTGTTCACTTTGCCATCCTTCTTATCCGCCAAACACTTGGGGTAGTTCCGCTTCAAATGACCAATTCCATTGTAGCAAAAGCACTTAGTCTCGTGCTTAGGTCCAGACTTGGGCTTCTTCACCGAGTAGCAACTTGCTTGCCGTTCTTTTGAAGTTCCCTTCTTCCCTTTGCCCTTTCCTTGAGACTAGTGGTCTTTGTCAATCATCAACACTTGATGCTCTTTTCTTGATTTCTACCTTCGTCGATTTCAGCATCACGAAGAGCTTGGGAATTACTTTTGTCATCCCTTACATATTATAGTTCATCACGAAGTTCTACTAACTTGGTGATGGTGACTAGAGAATTCTGTCAATCACTATCTTATCTGGAAGATTAAATCGCACTTGATTCAAGCGATTGAAGTACCCAGACATTCTGAGCACATGCTCACTAGTTGAGCGATTCTCCTCCATCTTTTAGCTATAGAACTTGTTGGAGACTTCATATCTCTCAACTCGGGTATTTGCTTGAAATATTAACTTCAATTCCTGGAACATCCCATATGGTCCATGACGTTCAAAACGTCTTTGAAGTCCCGATTCTAAGCCTTTAAGCATGGTGCACTAAACTATCAAGTAGTCATCATATTGAGCTAGCCAAACGCTCATAACGCCCGCATCTGCTCCTGCAATAGGTTTGTCACCTAGCGGTGCATTAAGGACATAATTTTACGTGCAGCAATGAGGATAAACCTCAGATCACGGATCCAATCTGCATCATTGCTACTAACATTTTCAACATAATTTTCTCTAGGAACATATCAAAATAAACATATGAAAGCAACAAACATAGGGAAGCAACAACGCGAGTTATTGATCTACAACATAATTTGCAAAATACTACAGGACTAATTTCATGATAAATTAAAGTTCAATTAATCATATTACTCAAGAACTCCCACTTAGATAGACATCTCTCTAGTCATCTAAGTGATTGCGTGATCCAAATCAACTAAACCATGTCCGATCATCACGTGAGATGGAGTAGTTTCAATGGTGAACATCACTATGTTGATCATATCTACTATATGATTCACGCCGACCTTTCGGTCTCCGTGTTCCGAGGCCATATCTGTTATATGCTAGGCTCGTCAAGTTTAACCTGAGTATTCGCGTGTGCAACTGTTTTGCACCGTTGTAGATGGACGAGAACTTATCACACCCGATCATCACGTGGTGTCCGGGTACTACGAACTTTGGCAACGGTGCATACTCAGGAGAACACTTCTTGATAATTTTAGTGAGAGATCATCTTATAATGCTACCGTCAATCAAAGCAAGATAAGATGCATAAAGGATAAACATCACATGCAATCAATATAAGTGATATGATATGGTCATCATCATCTTGTGCTTGTGATCTCCATCGCCAAGCACCGTCATGATCACCATCGTCACCGGCGCGACACCTTGATCTCCATCGTAGCATCGTTGTCGTCTCGCCAACTATTGCTTCTACGACTATCGCTACTCCTTAGTGATAAAGTAAAGCAATTACATGGCGTTGCATTTCATACAATAAAGCGACAACCATATGGCTCCTGCCATTGCCGATAACTCGGTTACAAAACATGATCATCTCATACAATAAAATATAGCATCACGCCTTGACCATATCACATCACAACATGCCCTGCAAAAACAAGTTAGACGTCCTCTACTTTGTTGTTGCAAGTTTTACGTGGCTGCTACGGGCTGAGCAATAACCGTTCTTACCTACGCATCAAAACCACAACGATAGTTTGTCAAATAGACTCGTTTTAACCTTCTCAAGGACCGGGCGTAGTCATACTCGGTTCAACTAAAGTGAGAGAGCAGACACCCGCGGTCACCTTTAAGCAACGAGTGCTCGAGCGGTGAAACCAGTCTCGCGTAAGCGTCACGCTGTAATGTCGGTCCGGCCGCTTCATCTCACAATACCGCTGAACCAAAGTATGACATGCTGGTAGGCAGTATGACTTGTATCGCCCACAACTCACTTGTGTTCTACTCGTGCACATGACATCAACGCATAAAACCAGGCTCGGATGCCACTGTTGGGGAACGAGTAATTTCAAAATTTTCCTACGAACACGCAAGACCATGGTGATGGCATAGCAACGAGAGGGAGAGTGTCTGTCCACGCCCTCGAGACCGAAGCGAAGCGTTATAACAACGCGGTTGATGTAGTCGTGCGTCTTCACGATCCGACCGATCCAAGCACCGAACGACGGCACCTCCGAAGTTACGCACACGCTCAGCTCGATGACAATCCCGGACTCCGATCCAGCAAAGTGTCGGGGATGAGTTCCGTCAGCACAACGGCGTGATGACGATGATGATGCTCCACCGACGCAGGGCTTCGCCTAAGCTCCGCGACGATATGACTTCTTCGGCGCAGGCTTCGCTAAGCTCCGCGACGATATGACCAAGTGGAATATGGTGGAGGGGGCACCGACACGGCTAAGGAACGATCCGTAGATCAACTTGTGTGTCATGGGGTGCCCCCCTGCCCCCGTATATAAAGGAGCAAGGGGGGGTGCGGCCGGCCCTAGAGAGGCGCGCCGAGGAGTCCTACTCCCGGGAGTAGGACTCCCCCGCCTCCTAGTTGGACTAGGATTTGGGGAAGGGGAAGAGGGAAGGGTGCGGCCCTCCCCT
This sequence comes from Aegilops longissima, assembly GCA_021605205.1. Lineage (NCBI taxonomy): Eukaryota > Viridiplantae > Streptophyta > Magnoliopsida > Poales > Poaceae > Aegilops > Aegilops longissima. The sequence continues at coordinate 649,342,558 of CM038676.1, forward strand.
AGTCCAATTCGGACTAGGCCGTGAAGGCGCGCCTGCCCTAGGCAGCCCCTCTCTTTCCCTGCAGGCCCAATAAGGCCCAATACTTCTCCCGGCGAATTCCGTAACTCTCCGGTACTCGAAAAATACCGAATCATTCGAACCTTTCCGAACTCGAATATAGTCGTCCAATATATCGATCTTTACGTCTCGACCATTTCGAGACTCCTCGTCATGTCCCCGATCTCATCCGGGACTCGAACTCCTTCGGTACATCAAAACTCATAAACTCATAATATAACATCGCCATCGAAACCTTGCGTGCGGACCCTACGGGTTCGAGAACTATGTAGACATGACCTAGAACTATTCTTGGTCAATAACCAATAGCGGAACCTGGATGCCCATATTGGCTCCTACATATTCTACGAAGATCTTTATCGGTCAAACCGCATAACAACATACTTTGTTCCCTTTGTCATCGGTATGTTACTTGCCCGAGATTCGATCGTCGGTATCCAATACCTAGTTCAATCTCGTTACCAGCAAGTCTCTTTACTCGTTCCGTAATACATCATCTCATAACTAACTCATTAGTTACAATGCTTGCAAGGCTTAGGTGATGAGTATTACCGAGAAGGCCAGAGATACCTCTCGGACAATCGGAGTGACAAAACCTAATCTCAAATACGCCAACCCAACATGTACCTTTGGAGACACCTGTAGTACTCCTTTATAATCACCCAGTTACGTTGTGACGTTTGGTAGCACCCAAAGTGTTCCTCCGGTAAACGGGAGTTGCATAATCTCATAGTTACAGGAACATGTATAAGTCATGAAGAAAGCAATAGCAACATACTAAACGATCATGTGCTAGGCTAACGGAATGGGTCATGTCAATCACATCATTCTCCTAATGATGTGATCCCGTTAATCAAATGACAACTCATGTCTATGGCTAGGAAACATAACCATCTTCGATTAACGAGCTAGTCAAGTAGAGGCATACTAGTGACACTCTGTTTGTCTATGTATTCACACATGTATTATGTTTCCGGTTAATACAATTCTAGCATGAATAATAAACATTTATCATGATATAAGGAAATAAATAATAACTTTATTATTGCCTCTAGGGCATATTTCCTTCAGGTAGGTGTTGCGACACTCAAAAAAATTTATTTGGTTTTCAACAAAAACTTTGTTGGATTTGAAGAAGGTCATTTAAATTCTTCCAAAACACTTCTCTCTCAAAAACTTTTTCCCTTGGCAAGGATTTTATTTTTGTATCTTCTTCAACCCTGGTGTTTGGTTAATGAGAACCTTCCTTCTGATTGTTCCCTCCTCAAATATATTTTCTTGGAAATTATTTTCTTTAAAAAGAAATCCTATGAGTTTTGGGGCTTCTTTCATTTTGAAACCACCCATGGTTTTACCATGCCTCATGTGGTAAAACCTCCCAAAACCCCTCCTTCCTCTTTGGAGCAATCTAAACTTTCTGTTCCAACAAGTCCAACCCATTTTTGGATTTTATTTCATTAATTTTATATCCCAAAACAATTCTGTCATTTATTTTAAGCCTAGGTGATTTACAAAGCAAGTACCTAATTCCCTTTGAGTTTTGATCTCAAACCAACTCCTCTAGATAGTCTTTAGCACCCCCAACCTAGATCCATCAAGATCCAGTCTTCCTCTTTTCAAAATTTTCAAGTTTCATCCTCTGCAAGTTTGGACCAGATTTGTCAAATTTGGTGAGATTCATATTTCCTCTTCCCCAAAAATTCTACCAAAATTCAGGCAGCCCCCAGATGCAATGAGAGGCCACCCCACCACAAATCAGCACAAGGAAAATTCCCCACATGCCAAAATCATTCCGTCGAACACTTGGCCGGCACTGTTCCTGTACATTTTCAGAAAGTTCAGAGTTTCAGAGATTTGCAGTGTCGTTTTTCGTCAGAGTTGTCATCGATCCCCCGTGCGCCTGGCGCGTTGCGCACTGACCCCTTCTCCTTTACCAGAGCACCGACGCCTCTCGTGTGGACGCAGGTGTCGCCTGGCGGCGAGCATCGCTAACGCCGGCAGCCTCTCAAGGTGGCAGAGCCACCCGTGGCGGCTAACGGAGCCGGCCGCCAGCTTCGCTACGCCGTTCTGCGCCGCCTAACGCCCCTAGCCCTCGCGTGGCCTCATGCATGCCAGCGCACTCAAGAGCACCGTCGCCGTGGCCCGGCAAGCACAGGGCGCACCCTCTGCCGCCGACGGGCCCGCGCCGCCCCGTTCCGTCGAAGCCACCCAGGGAGCCTAATCCAAACTTGGGTAGCACCTAAATGGAACCGGTGAACCTCCACGTCGACGCCCAACTCCCTAAATCCCCCCGACCAAGCACTGCGCCGCCGTAACCATCGCCGGAGATCCCCGTTCACGGCCACCGCCTCGGATCGCCTATAAAAAGGGGCCCCGAGCTCGCTCTCGAGCACGCACCACCACTGCACCTCACCAACACCCCGCCAAGCCACTCGGAGGACCTCGAGGAGGTCTCCTCCCCCAACTCTGGCCACCCCGATCCGCCTCGTCCACCAGCTCGAATCACTCCGGTGAGGCTATCCCCGCCGCCCAAATCTCGCCAGTAGCCTCCTCGGGAACCCAGTGGTCTAACCCCGGCTTCAATTTGACCTTCGCAGCCCTCCCCGACGAGATCCAACTCCACCCGAGCCGCCGTCCGCCGGAGCAAGGGTCGCCGTCGACGTGGTGCTCGCCGACGACCACCACCACCACCCACCGACGTGGAAGGACATGCTGAACATGTAGATACCGCCCGATCCCCCTGCCTCGCCGTGGATCGCCGCCGGCGACCACCGCAGCTCTCGGGCGCCGGCGGGCTCTGTTCTTCCCCATTTGAAATTTCAAACCTGACGGGTGGGACCCGCCTGTCAGCCTCTCTTTTCTTTTAAACGAACCGTTTTCTGAAAACGTATTCGGGCAAATACGCTTTGAAGCGTTTTTCTGGTCTTTTCTGTTCAGCCCCCTGAGAAGTTTCTGTTTCATTACAGAAAGGTCCCTGGATTAAAACCCTTATAACTTTTTAAAGAAACTGATTTTTGATTGATTCTTTTTCTGTCATCTTTATTTTTCTGACTAGTTTTTTTCATATTTATTTGAAAAATATTTGGAACACTTTTCTGTGCACTCATGGTACTTACGATAAGTACGTATTTTCTTATACCGTAGATACCGGAGGAGGTGACGGAACCGCGAACTTCGCCAAGCTAGACTCCGACTACTCCGAACCAGGCAAGCATGTTTGAACTTTTGATATGATGAGTGTCTTTGGCATGTTTGCATTAAGTAGTTCATGGCATGTTTATGAGTATCTCGATGAATGTCATATTTCATGCAAAGTTGAGGCAGGTGAGTTTCGATAATCCATATGTTGTCGGTTATAAGTTGCATGGCCATGTGATGGCATGAGAATGGGTAAGATGGCAGTGTTGTAGCATGCCAGTCTTAAGCCAGACCTTTTGACTTTAGTGTCAACGTGAATCAAGTCACGTTTCCATCCATTTCCCTTTCCGTACTACCACATGTTTTCCACAAGGGATATGGCTTAGTAAGTTGAAAACCGCTTTCATGGTACACACCAAATAGAGAGGCCGGGATGAGGGTTCCATGGCCCTGGATTAAAGCCCGTCATCCGTCGGGGGCATGGATGTTTCGGTTGGGACCGAGAGGGGGCACCCTTAGAGCGCAGATATAAATTTGATCCCATGCTATTCGAGGTTGTGATCTCCCCGTCTCAAAGTTTTTCTTGAACGTTGTCTAGGGTGATTCCTGGCATCGTGAGGTGGGATGGGTGTGTACTGGTTAGATCCATTTCTATCGAAATACCGTAAACGGAACTAGTCCTCGTGGCTATGGAAATCCGTTGGCTGTGGATAATTAGTACAAACTCTGCAGAGTCAAAATCCTTTGGAACAATCTTATCCATGTCTGAGTACTATGTTCAACTTATCTTGTCAAGATCGGTCTCGATTTAAACTCCGTGAACCACATGAGTGTTAAGTCCGGTTAAATATTTATTCTTGTGGATGGACTAACCCGTTTATTATTGTGTATTTCTTATGAGTATTTTATCCTTGTGAATTTATCAGACATGAATGATGGAATATAAGCCCTTTCTGCGATGTCGACGTCCGACTGTGGCATAATTGTTATTTACTTTTGAATATAAGCCCTTTCTGCGATGTCGCTCAGACGTCCGACTGTGGCACAATTGTTATTTACTTTTGAATATAGGCCCTTTCTGCGATACGCTCAGACATCCGACTGTGGCACGTATGTCTTTTACTTTTCAATATAAGCCCTTTCTGCGATGTCGCTCAGACGTCCGACTGTGGCACAATTGTTATTTACTTTTGGATATGAGCCCATTCTGCGATGTCGCTCAGACGTCCGACTGTGGCACAATTGTTATTTACTTTTGAATATAGGCCCTTTCTGCGATGTCGCTCAGACGTCCGACTGTGGCACATATGTCTTTTACTTTTCAATATAATCCCTTTACGTGGTGTCGCCTAGACGCCCGACCGCGGTATGATTATTTATGCGTTTACCCTTCGAGGCATCGCTCCAGACACCCGATCGGTTTTCATTTATTTTGTTGGGATTTCGGGAGGACTACCGCCCGACTTCCTTTTTACTTATCATGTTGTGCAAATAATTATTATTTGAATGTGCATTGTTTTTGCTCATGACGCATTCATGAATGCATTTGTTATATCTTATGTCCAAACTGTCTTGCCAGTACTTTCAAAGTACTCACCTGGCTTGTTTATTTGGCCAGATGTTGATGAAGGCGATCTCATGGATGAAGAATTCGATAGCGAGTCCGACGCCTAGAGGAGTCCCAGTCAGTCTCGTGCGACCCTGGATTGGTCACTGTTTTTCCGCTTCCGCTACCCAAATAAATCCATCGAGCCTCACCTCGACGCTCGATGAGCTGCCAGTTTAGGAGTCATATTACCCACTCCACTGTGTTATTCCACTACCACTTTATTCTCGAGTCAGTAGTATGCCACCCCCACCATTGTGTCATATCCACCATTATGTGTAATTATTGGTGTGCTTTTAATAAAATGTTGAGCACCCTCAGCTCGACCCTGCAATATGTTTTAATGCTACTGGCTTTCTGTATCAAGATTTTGTCTACCAGTAAGGAGGATTTTCCTTATACTGGACTCAAAAGATCGGTTCTCAATAATCATTTTATTGGAAAACCGGTCGTGTCACGGTATGAGGGGAGACTGACTGGAAAAGGCACGCTTGGAAGGGACTCAATAATATGCAGGGACAGATATTCTTGGTCTCAAGCACACTACACAGTTCTACATAACTCTACCTTGGTGACCCCATATGTCGATGAACACAAGAACAATCTGCGCTCCAAACACCCGGAGCAGTGCGGCGACTGGATTACATGTGAACACATTAGGACTTTCAGCAGTTGGTTGGAAACACGTCTCAGAGGTGACAACACTATTTGTGATGAGCTGTACTTGTTGTCTAGGGGACCATCTTTGACTGTATTGATTTACAAAGGATACGAGATAAATGGGAATACATTTTACACGATTGACCAAGATCAAAAGAGCACCAACCAAAACAGCGGTGTCCGCTTTGATGCAACAACCGAGAGGGGAAAGGACACATATTATGGTTACATAGTGGACATATGGGAACTTGACTACGGACATGATTTTAAGGTCCCTTTGTTTAAGTGCAAATGGGTCAATCTGTCGGGGAGGCGGGGTGCAGTAGACCCACGAGACGGAATGACAACAGTGAATCTGAAAAATCTTGGGTACACTGACGAACCGTTCGTCCTAGCCAATGATGTGGCACAAGTTATCTATGTGAAGGACATGTCTACCAGACCGAGAAAAAGAAAAGATAAGGAAGCGAATACATCATACGATGAGCCAAAGCGCCACATAGTTCTTTCAGGAAAAAGGGACATCATGGGAGTGGAGGGCAAGATAGACATGTCTGAAGATTATGAAAAGTTTCATGAAATTCCTCCCTTCAAAGTCAAGGCTGACCCAAGCATCCTGATAAACGATGAAGATTATCCATGGTTACGGCGCAATAAGAAAATGACACAAGCGAAGAAAAAGTGAAGACTTTCTCCCGCAACTATTATGATGATACCATGCCAACTTTGTAACAGACGAGTATGATACCATTGTCCGTTTTGTACATGCACATGCTATGTGGGTGAAATTATGATACCATGCCAACTTTCAACTTTTTCAGAGTTCATTTGAAATGCTTTAATGTCTTATGGTTCGACCCTCATTATACCATTAATCCCGGTTCGCTCCTTGTCAACTATGTTCTCACCAAGAACACTCTCAAGAGGGCAGCCATGTGGGCTATTGGTCCCGGTTCGTCTGGACCTTTTGGTCCCGGTTCCACACATGAACTGGGACCAATGCGCCTCTCCCCCGCCCATGACCATTAGTCCTGGTTTGTGGCAGAAACCGGGACTAAAGGGTTGGTCCTCGTTGCACTCAGAGTTTAGTCCCACCTCGCCAACCGAAGGTCGCTCACACCGGTTTATAAGCCCGTCCCTCTCTGCCTTGTTGAGCTCCTCTCAAAGTGAAAATAGATGCCCTATATAGGGAATTTGACCTAAATTCATAGTGAATTTCTCTGAAATTCATAGAAATTTATTATGAATTTAGGTTGAATTTTCTCTATAGGCGCATCTATGTTCATTTTTTAGTAAAGTTAATCACAAACTTGTGATTCACACAAATTTCAAAGAATTCAAATTTTAACTATTCAAATTTGAAAACTAATGGCACTAACAGAAAGTTTATAATTTTTCTAAAACTAATGGCACTAACAGAAAGTTTATAATTTTGCTGACCTAAAAGAAAAAAGAATTAAAAATAAAGCAAAAAACAAAAGAAAATAAATAATGCAGAAAACAAAACAAAAAACTGGAAACAAAATAAAAATAGCAACAATAAGTATTTTGTTGTAAGTAGAAACAAAATAAAATAAATAAAGCAACAAAGAAAATAAAAAAATAAAAAAGTGTTTTCAAATATGAAAACTAATGGCACTAATAGAAAGTCTATAATTTTTTAAAACTAAAAGCAAAAAGAATTTAAAAATAAAGCAAAAACAAAATAAAATAAATAATGCAGAAAACGAAACAAAAAACTGGAAAAAAATAAAAATAGCAACAATAATTATTTTGTTGTAAGTAGAAACAAAATAAAATAAATAAAGCAAGAAAGAAAACAAAAAAACAAAAAAGTGTTTTCAAATTTGAAAACTAATGGCACTAATAGAAAGTTTATAATTTTTCTAAAACTAAAAGCAAAAAGAATTAAAAAATAAAGCAAAAAACAAAAGAAAATAAATAATGCAGAAAACAAAACAAAAAAACTGGAAAAAAAATAAAAATAGCAACAATAAGTAAAGAAAAAAAAGTGCCTCCTACTGGGCCCTCACGGCCCGAATACGACTAGAAACCCTACGATGGGCCAGGATTCAGGCCCGCAGGAGGCCCAGTAGGGCCACAGGCAGATAAGTGACTTTAGGCCCGTAAGCCTGCATTTGAGAGGAGCTCAAGTGGTCAGCGCAGCAGCGCTTATAAACCACCTGTCGAGCCCTCTCGGCTAGCGAGTGGGACTAAACATCCCACCGCACCGCCGCAGTTCAAAGACAGGCCTTTGGTCCCGGTTGGTGCCACCAAGGGACTAAAAGGGTGCATTGGAACGGTTCGTGGCACAAACGGGACCAATGCCCCCTTTAGTCGGTTGGTGCCACCAACGGGACAAAGGCCGCTGGTGGCACCAACGGGACTAAAGGGGCATTGGTCGGTTGGTGGCACCAACCGACTAAGGGGCATTGGTCGGTTTGTGCCACGAACCGGGACCAAAGTCTTTCCTATATAACCTAACACTTGGGAAATTTCCCCCCACCCGCCATTCTTCTCTCCAATGCCGCCAGGCTGCTGCGCTGCTCCTCGACGCCGCCCTCGCCCGACGTCGCTGCCGCCTCCCTAGCCGACCGAGGTCGCCGTCGCCGCCCACTCGCCGTCGCCGTGCCCTCGCCCGACGCTGCCGCCCCACTCGCCATCGCCGTGCCCTCGCCGACGCGTCATCGCCCACTCGCTGTCGCCCGTGCCCTCGCTTCGCCGCCGTCGCTCGCCGCCCTGCCCGACGCGTCGCTGCGCTTGCGCCGCCGCCGTCGTTGCCGCTCGCCCTGCCTTCGCCCCTTCCTCGCCGGCCGTCACCCCTGCCCCATCGCCGTCCTCGACGCCAAACGTGCACCCCTGCCCCGTTGCCGTCCTCGCTGACGAACCCGCGCCCCTGCCCCTCCGTTGGTCCGGCCGGCGCCCCTTGATACGTCTCCAACGTATCTATAATTTTTTATTGTTCCATGCTATTATATTACCCCTTTTGGATGTTTATGGGCTTTATTTTACACATTTATATCATTTTTGGGACTAATCTACTAACTGGAGGCCCAACCCATATTGCTGTTTTTTTTGCCTATTTCAGTATTTCGAAGAAAAGGAATATCAAACGGAGTCCTAACGGAATGAAACCTTCGGGAGCGTGATTTTTGGAACGAACGTGATCCAGAGGACTTGGAGTGCAAGTCAAGAAGCAGCCGAGGCCTCCACGAGATAGGAGGGCGCCCCTATAGGGCGCGCCCCCTGTCTCGTGGGCCCCTCGGGTGGCCACCGACGTACTTCTTCCTCCTATATATACCTACGTACCCCGAAAACATCCAGGGGCACCACGAAACACAATTTCCACAGCCGTAACCTTCTGTATCCGCGAGATCCCATCTTGGAGCCTTCGCCGCCACTCTGCCGGAGGGGGAATCAACCACAGAGGGCCGCTACATCAACATCCTTGCCCCTCCGATGAGTTGTGAGTAGTTTACCACAGACCTACGGGTCCATAGTTATTAGTTGGATGGCTTCTTCTCTCGTTTTGGATCTCAATACAATGCCCCCCCCTCTCTTGTGGAGATCTATTCGATGTAAACTCTTTTTGCGGTGTGTTTGTCGAGATCCGATGAATTGTGGGTTTATGATCAAGTTTATCTATGAATAATATTTGAATCTTCTCTGAATTCTTTTATGTATGATTGAGTTATCTTTGCAAGTCTCTTCGAATTATCAGTTTGGTTTGGCCTACTAGATTGGTCTTTTTTGCCATGGGAGAAGTGCTTAGCTTTGGGTTCAATCTTGCGGTGTCCTTACCCAAAGGATGTAAAGGGTTGCAAGACACGTATTGTATTGTTGCCATCGAGGATAACAAGATGGGGTTTATATATTATTGCATGAGTTTATCCCTCTACATCATGTCATCTTGCTTAATGCGTTACTCTATTCTTATGAACTTAATACTCTAGATGCATGCTGGATAGCGGTCGATGTGTGGAGTAATAGTAGTAGATGCAGGCAGGAGTCGGTTTACTTGTTATGGACGTGATGCCTATATACATGATCATGCCTAGATAATCTCATAACTATGCGCTTTTCTATCAATTGCTCGACAGTAATTTGTTCACCCACCGTAATACTTATGCTATCTTGAGAGAAGCCACTAGTGAAACCTATGGCCCCGGGGTCTATCTCTTATCATATTTGCTTTCAATCTACTTTTATTTGCATCTTTACTTTTTGCATCTATACTATAAAATACCAAAAATATATTAATCTTATCATTCTATCTTTATTAGATCTCACTTTCGCAAGTGGTCGTGAAGGGATTGACAACCCCTTTATTGCGTTGGTTGCGAGTTCTCAGTTTGTTTGTGTAGGTGCGTGGGACTTTTGAGGAGCCTCCTACTGGATTGATACCTTGATTCTTAAAACTGAGGGAAATACTTACGCTACACTTGCTGCATCACCCTCTCCTCTTCGGGGAAAACCAACGCAAGCTCAAGACGTAGCACCCCTCCCCTATTTTTTTTCCTTATATTACATGCTTGTTTTTTTTCAGATTATATATATATATATGTGTGTGTGTGTGTGTGTGTGTGTGTGTGTGTGTGTGTGTGTGTGTGTGTGTGTGTGTGTGTGTGTGTGTGTGAGTATATGTATTGTGTATATTGCTTCTTTTCAGATTTTTTTTCATAGATATGATGATTTCTATTTTGCTTTTTATAAAAATGTATATATGTTTGTATGTTCTCTGTGTATATATGTTCATATATGCAAAAGTTAGATTTATATATTTAGAAAAGGATTATCTATATATGTTCTCTGATTTAGTACATTTTAGGTTAGTTTCATTTTTGAAAAGTTTATATATATTTAGGAGAGGAAAAGGAAAATAAGAAGAGGAAAAGGAGAAGAAGAGGAGATGAAGAAAGGAAGAGGAGAAGAGGAAGGAGAGGAAGAAAGGAAAGGAGAAGAAGAAAGGAATAGAAATTTTCTAAAAATTCTTCTTTTCTATTCCTTTCTTCTTCTCTCTTTTTTCTTCTTTTTTTCTTCGATCTTCTCCTCTATTCCTTTCTTCTTCTCCTCTTTTTATTCTTCTTCGTTTTCTTATGTTTTATCGGTCTGTCGTCGTTCATATACCCTCCCGATAACTTCGACACGAGGGGGTCGATATACCCTCCCGATAATATTATTTTCCCATGTACGTATGTCGTGTCGATATAAACTCCCGATAACTTCAACACGTGGGGGGCTCGATATACCCTCCCGATAACTTCAACACGGGGGTCGATATACCCTCCCGATAACTTCAACACGTGGAAATTCGATATACCCTCCCGATAACTTCAACACGTGGGAAATTCGATATACCCCTCCCGTTACTATTATTTTCCCATGTACGTATGTCGTCATTGTCGATATAAACCCCTCCCAATAACTTCAACACGTGGGGGTCGATATACCCCTCCCGATAATATTATTTTCCCATGTACCTATGTCGTCGTTGTCGATATAAACCCCTCCCGATAACTTCAACACGTGGGGGCGATATACCCCCTTCCGATAACTTCAACACGTGGGGGTCGATATACCCCCTTCCCGATAACATTATTTTCCCGTGTATGTATCTCGTCGTTGTCGATATTACCCCCTTGAAGCGTTGTCGAGGCCACCCCAAACCCTAGAGAAGCAGCGTCGAGGCCACTAATTAATATGATTCCTTACTGTGATTAGCTAGCTAGTTCTACGTTTTCCACTAGCTAATATATCCATCTGTCATGTTTGAATAATAATTGCCATGTTGTAAATATTTGTAGAAACTATGGACACCCCCCGAGACGAAGCACAAGAAGTGTTGTTGGGGGACATAATCGCACAAGGAAGTGATGCCGTCTGCTCGTTGTTTTTCGACGACATCGATGGTCTGGAAGGAGAGGGTGAAGAAGCAGCTGGCTATGATTATGATGGCTCTGGTGACCCAATGCCGGTGCAAGAAGGAGACCATGAGGACGACTCCGGTGACCCAATGACGGTGCAAGAAGGAGACCGTGATGACGGCTCCGGTGACCGTACCGAGTCCGGCCATGTATATATATTAGTTAAGCCTGTGCTGACTAGCTAATTGATGCATTCATTGTTTTGGTATGTACACATATTAATTAACTCTCGTCTTTGTTCTTTTTTCTAGCCCTCCGGATCGAGCACAACTTCAGTAAAGAGACGAGGCCCAAAGAAAAAGTTGAGCTCGGATGAATGGTTTGAGATCATAGCAATTGCGCGCGACAGCCAACCGATTGAATCCATCCGGACAAAGAACGCATTTGTTGCTCAGTGCGGGGTTCTGGTTAGGGACAAGATCCCGATCAGCATCCACCAATGGTATAAGCTTAAGAACAAAGACCCTGAGGTGTCTTATGTCAATGATATGCAGAAAAATGATCTTTGGACTGAGCTGAAGTCAAATTTCACCCTACCGCCAGAGGATGATCCGGAGAAGCCAGTTAAAGAGCAATTAATCAAGTCTTTTGCTCTTAAGAAGATGGCAGACCTATTCAGGAGGTGGAAGAAAGACCTGAATACGTTTGTCAACAAAAAAGAGATACCAGAATTCAAGGGCAAATATGAGAAGATCAGAGATCACTGGCCCGCATTTGTGGCCCACAAGACATCGGAAAAGAGTAAGAAGATGTCGGCGACAAACAAGCAAATGCTGCGAAGAAGAAGCTTCACCATCGCACGGGGTCAGCTGGCTACCTCAAAGCCCGGCCTAAGTGGGCCAAGGGTGAGAATGATCTAGTTGATAAAGGGATCGAACCAGAGACAATGAACTGGCCAGACCGTTGCCGGACTTGGTTCTTCGGGGCTGGCGGAACCTTGGACCCTTTATCAGGGAAGTGCATTTGGACGGACGAGAAATTGGAAATACCAGTCAAGAGGCTTCGGCACTATATCGATGCAGCGCAGCAAGGGACGTTCGTTCCAGACAGAGAGAACGACGAGCTCACAATGGCCCTCGGGAATCCTGAGCACCCTGGATGGACATGAGGCACGCCAAGCTCCGTTCCGTGGAATGCTGGTTTTCCGGACACAGGCGGTTACAAATGCCAAGAGAGGAGGAAAAAAGAGCAGCAGACCCAACTGCAGGCGCTGCACGCAAGGGTACAAGCGATAGAGGAACGAGAAACAAATCGCAGCAAACAAACTGCCGAAGCTTCCCCCGAAGCTACCCCGCCATCTCAGCGGAGAAGCAGCGTGGCTTCCACCGAGCTGCTTCAGCCGGAGCATGTCTTGACGGCTCCTGCCAGCTATCCCGTGGATGCTATCATGGAGTCTCAAAATTGCCACATTATGACGCAATGGATGAATTTGAAGGTCAAGGCGGCTGTTGGCTCTGTTTATCCTACTGAACCCGGCGCAACTTTTCACTGCCGGCCAATTCCAGAAGGATATGCTAGGGTGATGGTGGGTGAAATAACGGAGGGATTTGAGGACCTCCAGCTTGACCACCCTACCGCTGAAGGGGAGACTAGGCTTGGTTCTGCTCTGAAGACTCCATGCCTATGACAGAAGGAGCTCATCAACCTTCCGAACTGGACGCCTCCGCCTCCTCCTCCTCCTCCGGTGAGTCAGGGCACTCCGCCTCCTCCACCGCCTCCTCCTCTGGCGAGTGACGATCAGGGCACTCGACCTCCTTCTCTGGCGCGTGGCGGCACTCCGCCCCCTTCTCCGCCTGCACCGGCGCGCCCGAGCAGCCAGCAGCCTCCTCCTTCTCCGCCTCGCCAGCAAGGGCGGAAGAGACCCGCCGCCGCCCCGGCTGCTCTGGCGCGTCGTAGTCCTTCTCCTCCGCCTTGTAAGCAAGCACGAAATAAGACAGCCGCAACCGCTCCGTCTGCTCCGGCGTCTAGCAGTACAGCCAGAGGCGGGAGTCAATACAGATACGGTCCACCTCTCAAGCCTCTAGAGAAGTTACCGTACGAGAGGGCCGAGGAGGAAAACGCAAAGATCGTGCGGACCAAAGTGAAGGACTTCTTTGAAGGGTTGAAAGCAAAGAGACATTCACCTCCGGAGGACAATGTAGATCCGGTGAAAGCAAAGCGCACTATCGATGCCCTGAGCAAACCACCAAAGTCTCCACCAAAAACCAACTATGAGCACATTACTCAAAAGGCATATTAAGAAGCGTCATGGTCGGGAAGTACTGTCATTGGTCAAAGGTTAAAAGAACGACGAGCAGCTGGGAAAAATTGCCCAGCTCAGCGAACAAGCGAACCAATCGTGCCCTCCGCTCAATGTGTCTAGCGACATCGTTGCTAATGCTCCGGGGACGGTGCCCGGTTATAGCAATCTTGGAGATTACCTGCCTGACGATGTAAATTTTGATTTCAAGGAGGCGGTCGAACACAGATACGAGTACGGGAAGCCTCTCATCAAAGATGAAAAATCTCTAACAACGATGATGCGAAGATTCCATAATTGGTACATGAAAACCTGCAGAGAGTATGGGGGACGAATCTTTGTATCTGAGAATTAAATAGGAGCACGACCTCGTTGGAACTGATCTGTTGCCTGTTCCATTTGAGGAGTTCTTCGAGTTCTTCAATCAAAAGGCCCTCTATAAATTAACGGTCTTTTGCTACTGTCTGTAAGTACTATTTCTGTCATTAAGTCTCTATATATAGCTCAGCTCTTTCATTGCATGTATTTATAATTAATTATCCTCACTATATTATGCAGATTGAAGATCGTCGAGTGCAGAAAACAAGAAATGTATGATATTGTGTACATTAACACAAATATCATAGATGAAATCCAGGTTAAAAAGCACACCGAAGAGGCCGAGGCCAACTTGCTACAATCGTTGATCAAAAATCAAAACAAAGATACCATACTCTTTCCTTACAACTTCAAGTGAGTGTTACTGTCGTGTGCATATTCGGTTTCCCTTATTACTCGAGCGAGGTTATAGTAATGTAATTGATGAGTTATGCATGCGTACGCAGCTTCCACTATGTTCTTCTAGAGATTAAGCATGAGCGGGGACTAGTAACTGTCTTAGACTCGAGACGAAAAGATCCCGAAACCTATGCGGACATGACTAAATTGCTCAACAAGTAAGTTCAATCGATCATTATCGCACCATATCGGTAACTTTTTGTTCATTTCCTGATATCTCAAGTAATACTAATTATTTTCTTTGTCTTGTAGGGTTTGGAAACAGTTCACCGCAGAAGCTCCGGGACTGCCGAAGGAGCTGCGATATACATGCCCAAAAGTAAGTACTACTAGCTAGCTAGTTGCGCGCATCTCTCGTTGATTCTATAGCTATACTTTCATCAATGCCATTTATAATCGTTCATTATCAGTTTGATTGACCTCTATTTCTCGTAAAGTGCTTGTGGCAGGAACAAGGGAATAACTACTGTGGATACTACGTGTGCGAGTTCATCTACAACGCGACTTTGAAAAATAAGCGGGGCTACTCTAAAAGACAATATGAAGTGCGTAAGCAATAATATTCACAATTTCATTTTATTACACCATCATTTCTGTTGAGTTTCATTCATATATATGTATTAACCCCCTTCTTCAAATTAGACGTGGCAGATCGGAATGAACTCCTACCACAAGATCGCATGAAAGCAATTCAAGAGGAATTGGCGGGATTCTTTCTTGACCACGTCATCAATAAAGCGGATAATACCATGTAGAAGTTGATTTCAAATGCTAGGGGATTGTAAGAGATCTTACATATTGTATATGTATGTAGCCAGTAGCATCGGATAGATAATACGAAAACTTGTTGTTCGACCAATCTCTCGGAGAAGGAGAGGTCGATCGATCACTTCTCTCGGTATGCATGACGAACTTCTGTACTTAATGGTTTCCTTCATTTTCTTACTAGCTAGCGTGTCGAGGCCTCTCTATGTATAGTACGTAGCATCGACCAAGCACGGACATAAGAGAGGACACTTCTCTCTATTAATTAGCTAGCTAACACAATATATGAAACACCTAAATTAACCCCCAAAACCCCCAACCCCCCACTTAAAAAAAACAAAACCACAGCCCTGAAATCTTGTGGCGTGGATGCCTATTGGTCCCGGTTGGTGCCACCAAGGGATCAAACCCTCCTCATGCATGGGCGACCGCCACATGGAGGCCCATCTGTCCCTGTTCTGGACTGAACCGGGACTAAAGCGCCAGGGCATTAGTAACGACCCTTTAGTCCCGGTTGAGGAACCGGGACAAAAGGCCCTTACCAACCGGGACTAATGGTGGTTTATCTACTAGTGTCTACCTCTTTTTACGGAATGCAACTGCAAGTACAAGTGAAAAATCACAGACCCAAAAGAGCTTCTTATTCCCCTTTGTGTGAAATTACCATCCCTAGTCATTTAATTATGTATTCTAAGCATGTAAACATATAAGAAAATAAAGGGAGAACATCTCTATAATCTTACCATGAACCTGATGGCAAAAATGAACAAGAAAAAGGAAGGACCAGTGAAAAAGTTCTCCTGATGTCCTTGTCCCTATATATCACATAAACAAATGCACTAAGAGTGGACAAATTGAATATAGCAAAAGGTGGCACTAAATAGCATGCAGTTCAAAAAAAAGATTTAGGAAAAAATGCTAAGGCATAGTTGCCATGTTCGTTCATTCGAAAAGAACTTGCCATCGAGTTCTAGTTTGAGAGTTGCAAAGAACATAAGAGTCTCCTTACGTTTCCCAACATGCGATTGCAGCGGGCGTCCGATTGTGCTGCATGATGGGGTATCCTTCCGTGGTTGTGGAGCTGCGGTGGTGGCGGAGCACCGCATTGTTTTGTTAGTGCTATACTGTCATTAGGCGGTGATCACTCCAGCCAGCTGCCGCGGTGGTGGCGGAGCACCGCATTGTTTAGTTAGTGCTATACTGTCATTAGGCGTTGATCACTCCAGCCAGCTGCATCGGCCTCGTTACAGTGGCCATGGAAAGGTTTTCATGAGAGCTCCATCTCTCGAGATCTGGTGGTTGATTTCAACGGTGAGAGATAAACTATGGACAATAACTTGACGGAGAGGAATGGTTGTGCAGCGCCATCACATCGCATATTCGCATGTAGCTGCTGGTATTGAGGAGAAGTGGCGGTGACAACTCATCGATGACTTTGATGGTGGTGCTACTTGAGCACCCGGTCTCGAGCTCCAGGGTGAAAGCCTGAGTCTAATCCCAAGTTGGATATACTTGGCAATGATGATGTTTTACTTCGCTACCTTGTTGAAGGCATTGCTCGGATATGCTCAGACTGATTTTTCAGGGTGAAAACTTAGATCCTGGCCATGAATGGTCAGATCCGGTGACGAAGACCCTTGAGCATTGCTCCCTTCCTCAAGGCGTTCTTATTGAAGATCCTCGTCATTTGTGTGGATCATGAGTTAGTTGGTGCAGATATGATCGTTGTTCTAGTTTGCCGATCACGGATATGATCACTTTCACACTTTTCTTCTCCTCTCCTACGCATAACTTTGGTGCTATGTGACTTTGCTATTTGTCGGCGTGTTTTGTATGCGTGTGTTGGTGGCGGCTGTGTGCATCTTAGTTATGCAAAGGCCGGATATGTGCTCATTATGTTTGTATCTTCTTTGTGCTTCATTTTGAGCCAATAAAATTCACCCTTTATAGAAAAGAAAAATGTCATTGAACAAACATCCAACGATCACTCTGGTCTAGTCTGGGGTCGAAACTTGAAATTGGTGGCGTGAACACCACCTTGCAGCCACCCACGACGGACGCGACTGCCACTCGATCTGCCAGTGGACGCGGAAGGATTAATCAACGACCCGCATGATCCTCCTTGCTCCACACGCGGGACCCTCTACGAGCACTAGTAGAAAACAGGGCTACCGTTCGGGCCTGGCCAGCCCATTAGTCCCGGTTCTTCAAGAACCGGGACCCATGGGGGGTATTAGACCCGGTTCGTGAGCCCAGGGGGCCAGCCGGGGCCTCGTGGGCATTGGTCCTGGTTCGTGTGGAACCATTTGTCCCGGTTCAAGCCATGAACCGGGACCGATGGTCCTCGCTCCTGGCCCACAACCATTGGTCCAGGTTCGTGGCTTGAACCGGGACAGAAGGGGGTTATTTAGTCCCGGTTCATTCCATGAACCGGGACAAATAACTTGCCTATATATACACACCGCCGTGGCAGAGCACTCCAGTGCTCTGTTTTTTGAATCCGGCGAGGAGAGAGCATTTTGGTGCTCTAGTTCACCTCCTATGCACATGAGGTGTTCGATGAAATGCCCGAGCCACACTAGTTAAGCTTTCTCCTCTCTAAGCTCGACCTCGGAGCTCCATTTTTTTTGAGATTTGTCTACATTTAGCGGTCCGTCACGCCCCATCCCCGTTTTCACCGCCGTTGATCGCCCGCACCGATCTCGTCACCGGCACCACCGTGGTGAGCCTCTTGTTCTTATCTTCTTTCTGATACTTGTCTGATTTTCTTACTTTAGGTAGATATTTGTCTGATTTTCTTACTTTTGACACACATAATTATATATAATGCATGCAGATGAACCGAAAATGGATGTATGGTGACAGACACACCTCCGAGTACATTAAGGGCGTGCAGAATTTTCTCGAAGTGGCTGAGGCAAACAAGCAGAATGGTTTTATGTGTTGTCCATGCACTAAATGTGGGAATACGAAGTCTTACTCTGACCGGAAAATCCTTCACACCCACATGCTTTACAAGGGTTTCATGCCACACTATAATGTTTGGACGAGGCATGGAGAAATAGGGTTATGATGGAAGACGGCGAAGAAGAAGAGGACGATGAAAACTATGTGCCCCCTGAATACGGTTATGCTGCAACGGGGGGACCTGCTGAAGTGTGCCCGATGATGCAGCAACGGGGGAAGCTGCTGAAGATCAAGAGGAACCAGTCGATGTGCCCGATGATGATCTCCGCCGGGTCATTGTCAATGCAAGGACGCAATGCGAAAGTCAAAAGGAGAAGCTGAAGTTCGATCGCATGTTAGAGGATCACAAAAAAGGGTTGTACCCCAATTGCGAAGATGGCAACACAAAGTTGGGTACCATACTGAAGGCAGAGAATGCTGTGCCTGACAAAGGATTTGAGAAGCTACTGAAAATATTGAAGAAGAAGCTTCCAAAGGATAATGAATTGCCCGACGATGACGACGCAGCAAAGAAGGTTGTATGCCCTCTAGGATTGGAGGTGCAGAAGATACATGCATGCCCTAATGATGCATCCTCTATCGCGGTGCGTATGAGGGTTTGAGCGCATGCCGGTATGCGGTGCATTGCGGTATAAGATCGATGAGATGACCTGGTGATGTTGTGGCGAGCCCGCAGAAGAGAGTTCTGCGAAGGTGATGTGGTATGCTCCTATAATACCACGGTTGAAATGACTGTTCAGAAATAAAGAGCATGCCAAGTTGATGCGATGGCACAGTGAGGACCGTAAGAAAGACGGGAAGTTGAGAGCACCCGCTGACGAGTCGCAATGGAGAAAAATCGAGAGAGAGTACTGGGCTAAGTTTGCACATGACCCAAGGAACGTATGGTTTGGTTTAAGCGCGGATGGCATTAATCCTTTCGGGGAGCAGAGCAGCAATCACAGCACCTGGTCCGTGACTCTATGTATGTATAACCTTCCTCCTTGGATGTGCATGAAGCGGAAGTTCATTATGATGCCAGTTCTCATCCAAGGCCCTAAGCAACCCGACAACGACAGTGATGTGTACCTAAGGTCATTAGTTGAAGAACTTTTACAGTTGTGGAATGGAAACGGTGTACGTATGTGGGATGAGCACAGACAGGAGGAATTTAACCTAAAGGCGTTGCTGTTCATGACCATCAACGATTGGCCTGCTCTCAGTAACCTTTCAGGACAGACAAACAAGGGATACCACGCACGCACGCACTGTTTAGATGATACTGAAAGTGTATACCTGGACAAATGCAGGAAGAATGTGTACCTGGGCCATCGTTGATTTCTTCCGACCAACCATCAATGTCGAAAGAAAGGCAAGCATTTCAAAGGCGAGACAGATCACCGGAAGAAGCCCGCCATGCGTACCGGTGATCACGTACTTGCTATGGTCAATGATTTACACGTAATCTTTGGAAAGGGTCCCGGCGCACTAGCTGTTCCGAATGATGCTGAGGGACATGCACCCATGTGGAAGAAGAAATCTATATTTTGGGTCCTACCCTACTGGAAAGACCTAGAGGTCCGCTCTTCAATCGACGTGATGCACGTGACGAAGAACCTTAGCGTGAACCTGCTAGGCTTCTTGGGCGTGTATGGGAAGACAAAAGATACAGCTGAGGCACGGGAGGACCTGCAACGTTTGCACGAAAAAGATGGCATGCCTCCAAAGCAGTATGAAGGTCCTGCCAGCTACGCTCTTACCAAAGAAAAGAAGGAAATCTTCTTTGAATGATGATACGTCTCCAACGTATCTATAATTCTTGATTGCTCCATGCTATATTATCTACTGTTTTAGGCAATATTGGGCTTTATTATCCACTTTTATATTATTTTTGGGACTAACCTATTAACCGGAGGCCCAGCCCAGATTTGCTGTTTTATGCCTATTTTAGTGTTTCAAAGAAAAGGAATATCAAACGGAGTCAAAACGGAACGAAATCAACTGGAGAAGTTATTTTTGGAAGGAAAGCCACCCGATGGACTTGGAGTGCACATCGGGAAAGAAGGGAGGTAGTCACGAGAGTGGGGGGCGCGCCCACTCCCCTGGGGCGCGCCCCCCTGCCTTGTGGCCCCCCCCTTTGCTCCACCGACGTACTTCTTTCACCCATATATACCTACGTATCGTAAAACTTCCAGAACAGAAGATAGATCGGGAGTTCCGCCGCCGCAAAACCTCCAGATCCACCAAAAACCAATCGGGCCCTGTTCCGGCACCCTGCCGGAGGGGGCAACCCTCACCGGTGGCCATCTTCATCATCCCGGCACTATCCATGATGAGGAGGGAGTAGTTCACCCTCGAGGCTGAGGGTATGTACCAGTAGCTATGTGTTTGATCTCTCTCTCTCTCTCTCTCTCTCTCTCTCTCTCTCTCTCTCTCTCTCTCTCTCTCTCTCTCTCGTGTTCTCTCTCGTGTTCCCTCTATGGCACGATCTTGATGTATCCCGAGCTTTGCTATTGTAGTTGGATCTTATGTTTCTTCTCCCCCTCTACTCTCTTGTGATGAATTGAGTTTCCCCTTTGAAGTTATCTTATCGGATTGAGTCTTTTATGAGAACACTTGATGTATGTCTTGCCATGCGTATCTTTGGTGACAATGGGACATCACGTGATTCACTTGATGTATGTTTTGGTGATCAACTTGCGGGTTCCGCCCATGAACCTATGCATAGGGGTTGGCACACGTTTTCTTCGTGATTCTCCGGTAGAAACTTTGGGGCACTCTTTGTAGTACTTTTATGTTGGTTGGATGAATCTGAGATTGTGTGATGCAGATCGTATAATCATGCCCACGGATACTTGAGGTGAAAATGGAGTATCTAGGTGACATTATGGTTTTGGTTGATTTGTGTCTTAAGGTGTTATTCTAGTACGAACTCTAGGGCTGTTTGTGACACTTATAGGAATAGCCCAACGTATTGATTGGAAAGAATAACTTTGAGGTGGTTTCGTACCCTACCATAATCTCTTCGTTTGTTCTCCGCTATTAGTGACTTTGGAGTGACTCTTTGTTGCATGTTGAGGGATTGTTATATGATCTATCTATGTTATTATTGTTGAGAGAACTTGCACTAGTGAAAGTATGAACCCTAGGCCTTGTTTCCTATCATTGCAATACCGTTTACGCTCACGTTTATCACTTGTTACCTTGCTGTTTTTATTATTTCAGATTACAAATACCTATATCTACCATCCATATTGCACTTGTATCACCATCTCTTCGCCGAACTAGTGCACCTATACAATTTACCATTGTATTGGGTGTGTTGGGGACACAAGAGACTCTTTGTTATTTGGTTGCAGGGTTGCTTGAGAGAGACCATCTTCATCCTACGCCTCCTACGGATTGATAAACCTTACGTCATCCACTTGAGGGAAATTTGCTACTGTCCTACAAACCTGTGCACTTGCAGGCCCAACAACGTCTACAAGAAGAAGGTTGCATAGTAGACATCAAGCTCTTTTCTGGCGCCGTTGCCGGGGAGGCTAGGTTAGTGAAGGTATATCTTTAGATCTTGCAATCAAATCTTTTTGTTTCTTGTTTTAGCACTAGTTTAGTTTATAAAAGAAAACTACAAAAAAATGGAATTGAGTTTGTCTCATACGCTTCATCTCTTTAATATCTTTCGTGAGTATGATGGAAATGAAAATTGTGCCAAAGTGTTAGAAGAAGAATGCATTAAAATGTTTGGCGCTAGATCTTTGAATGATGAGCATGATTGCAATGTTGTTAGTATGAACACCTTGAATATCCATAGTACTAATGATGATTGCACTAGTTATGATGAAAATGCCTCCTATAAACATGTCAATTTTTGTGGAGTGCATTGGGTTTGTAAGTACGCACCAAATAGGGAAGATAGATATTGCAAGAGGCATAAGTACTTAGAAACCAAATTATTGCAAGAAGAGCTAGATGAATGTGCTGAAAGATTCAATATTTTTCATGCCCCTTGTGAACTTTGCAATGAACATGGTCATTTAAAGCTCCAATGCTATTTGTTTCATGATCAAGTCGTGTCCAAATATTGTGATAATTTGATTACCCTTGAGCATCATAAAGAACTTAGCCTTCTTTTGGGTTATGAAGAAATGAAACGTATAACTGAGGGTATTCCAAAACTTAATCTTGATAGATTTCTTGATTTTGATCTAGAGAAGATTTATATGTATTTTGCGGTGAATTGTATTGAAAATCCTTATATTGCCAATTACATAAAGAAAAGAAAACAAATAGAGGATGCAGAGAATACTAATGAAAGGGAAGAGACTTCCAGATATCCTCCTATTATTTCTTATGATGAATCAGGTAACGAAGAGGAGCCTTGTATTCAACCAATCTCATTAATAAGGAGCTCCAGAAAGAGGATTGAACCCACACATGATGTGGTGAAGAAGAAGAAAAGAAAAAGTAAGAGAGGTAAAAAGGGATCCCTCCCAAATAAAGTTGCTCCTATTATTGCCGTGCCTCATGAAAATGAAGATGATACACTTGATGATGATCTCGTTATGCCTATTGCTTGTTCTGATGATTATGATTGGGAAGATAATGATACTTCTTATGATCTTGAGAATCTTTTTGGCACTTGTTTGGAAGAATATAATAATTGCTATACTATTGGTGTTATCCATACTATTAATGATGAGAGTGATTATGCTTATGATATGAAAAGGCCCAAGCTTGGGGAAGCTATGTTTGATGAGGATGACATATTTGAGAATATATTTGCTGCAATTAATGTTTGTCCCAAGCTTGGGGATGCTATGTTTAATAATGATGATATTTTTAGCCTCTCAAGTTTTGATAAGCAAAGTTGTTATGATGATAGCATGCCTTCTACCTATGATGAATATATTGATGAAAGTGGGTTTGGAAGAGTGTCAACTTTAGGAAGTAGTGATCCCACAATATTGGAGGATGTTGAATCTTATAATATTTATGAAAGTGGACTTGGAGAGGTCATGACTTTATTTAGTGATGTATCCACTATTTCGGAAGAGGTTTCAATCGATTATGAAGAGAACAAAGTTGCTACTTATGATGATTATTGTGATAAAACTTATGTTATAAAGAGTAGTGATGATTATATTTATAAAACTTGTCATGATTATGAGTACCCTTTCTCTGAACATTACTATTTTAATGTGGAAACAATTTATTGTATTCAAGTCTCTTATGATACTCCCACTATTCCGAATGAGAAGAATTTTGCTAATGTGGAGAGTAATAAAATTTCTATGCTTGTAGATCATGAAAAGAATGCTTTAGGTGCTGGTTATATTGTTGAATTCATTCATGATGCTACTGAAAATTATTATGAGGGAGGAATATATGCTTGTAGGAATTGCAATAATATCAAGTTTCCTCTCTATGTGCTTAAAGTTCTGAAGTTATGCTTGTTTTACCTTCCTATGCAAGTTGATTATTGTTCCCATAAGTTGTTTGCTCACAAAATCCCTATGCATAGGAAGTGGGTTAGACTTAAATGTGCTAGTCATATTCTTCATGATGCTCTCTTTATGTTTCAATTCTTATCTTTTATGTGAGCATCATTGAAATCATCATGCCTAGCTAGGGGCGTTAAACGATAGCGCTTGTTGGGAGGCAACCCAATTTTATTTTAGTTTCTTGCTTTTTGATTCTGTTTAGTAATAAATAATCCATATAGTTTTTTTAGATGTGGTTTTATGTTTTAATTAGTGTTTGTGCCAAGTAGAACCTTTGGAAGACTTGGGTGAAGTCTTTATGATCATGCTGTAAAAAACAGAAACTTTAGCGCTCACGAGATTAGCTAGAACTTTTTACTGGAAAGTGCTATTTAGTTGATTATTTTTGCAGGTGATTACTAGACAAATTCCTCAGGTCCACCAATTTATTTTAGATTTTTTGGAGTTCCAGAAGTTTGCGTTAGTTACAGATTACTACAGACAGTTCTGTTTTTAACAGATTCTATTTTCATTGTGTTGTTCACTTATTTTGATGAATCTATGGCTAGTAAAATAGTTTATAAACCATAGAGAAGTTGGAATACAGTAGGTTTAACACCAATATAAATAAAGAATGAGGTCATTACAGTACCTTGAAGTGGTGTTTTGTTTTCTTTCGCTAACGGAGCTCACGAGTTTTCTGTTAAGTTTTGTGTTGTGAAGTTTTCAAGTTTTGGGTAAAGATTTGATGGACTATGGAATAAGGAGTGGCAAGAGCCTGAGCTTGGGGATGCCCAAGGCACCCCAAGGTAATATTCAAGGATAACCAAGAGCCTAAGCTTGGGGATGCCCCGGAAGGCATCCCCTCTTTCGTCTTCGTTCATCGGTAACTTTACTTGGAGCTATATTTTTATTCACCACATGATATGTGTTTTGCTTGGAGCGTCATGTCATTTTCTTTAGCTTTGCTTTCTGTTTGCATAAAATACCAAGATCTGAAATTATTAAATGGGAGAGTCTTCACATAGTTGTATAATTATTCGACTACTCATTGATCTTCACTTATATCTTTCAGAGTAGTTTGTTGTTTGCTCTAGTGCTTCACTTATATCTTTTAGAGCACAATGGTGGTTTTGTTTTGAAGAAATAGATGAACTCTCATGCTTCACTTAGATTATTTTGAGAGTCTTAAATAGCATGGTAATTTTCTTAATTAATCATAATATGCTAAGCATAAAAGATTTGTAAGAATTCTTATGAGTGTGTTGAATACTAAGAAAAGTTTGATGCTTGATAATTGTTTTGAGATATGGAGGTAGTAATATTAAAGTCATGCTAGTTGGGTGATTATGAATTTAAAGAATGCTTGTGTTGAAGTTAGCAAGTCCCGTAGCATGCACGTATGGTTAAAGTTGTGTAACAAATTTGAAACATGAAGTGTACCTGGCTTGTGCATCCTTATGAGTGGCGGTCGGGGACGAGCGATGGTCTTTTCCTACCAATCTATCCCCCTAGGAGCATGCGCGTAGTACTTGATTTTTGATGACTTCTAAATTTTTGCAATAAGTATATGAGTTCTTTTGACTAATGTTGAGTCCATGGATTATCGCACTTTTACCTTTCCGCCTTTGCTAGCCTCTTGATGCCGTGCACTGCCCTTTCTCACCTTGAGAGTTGGTGCAAACTTAGCGGTGCATCAAACCCCGTGATATGATACTCTCTATCACACATAAACCTCCTTATATATTCCTCAAAACAGCCACCATACCTACCTATTATGGCATTTCCATAGCCATTACGAGATATATTGCCATGCAACTTTCCACCGTTCCGTTCATCATCATCATGACATACTTTACTTTTGTCATATTGCCATTGCATGATCATGTAGTTGGCATCGTATTTATGGCAAAGCCACCATGCATTATTTTTCATACATGTCACTCTTGATTCATTGCACCATCCCGGTACACCGCCGGAGGCATTCATATAGAGTCATATCTTATTCTAGTTTCGAGTTGTAATCCTTATGTTGTAATCAATAGAAGTGTGATGATCATCATTATTAGAGCATTGCCCCAAAAAAAAGAGAAAGGCCAAAAAGAAAAAAAGAAAGGCCCAAAAAAAAGGGAATAAAAAAAGGGCAATGTTACTATCTATTTTTCCACACTTGTGCTTCAAAGTAGCACCTTGTTCTTCATGTAGTGAGTATCATATATTGTGCTTCAAAGTAGCACCATGTTTTTTCATATAGTGAGTCTCATAAGTTATCTTTTCATACTAGTGGGAATTCTTCATTATAGAACTTGGCTTGTATATTCCTACGATGGGCTTCCTCAAATGCCCTAGGTCTTCATGAGCAAGCAAGTTGGATGCACACCCACTAGTTTTCTTTTGTTGAGCATTCATTTATAGCTCTAGTGCATCCGTTGCATGGCAATCCCTACTCCTCATGTTGACATCAATTGATGGGCATCTCCATAGCCCGTTGATTATCCTCGTCAATGTGAGACTTTCACCTTTTTTGTCTTCTCCACACAATCCCCATCATTATATTCTATTCCACCCATAGTGCTATATCCATGGCTCACGCTCATGTATTGCGTGAAGGTTGAAAAAGTTTGAGATTATTTAAGTATGAAATAATTGCTTGGCTTGTCATCGGGGGTATAGAAGTTGGGAACATCTTTGTGTGACAAACATGAAGCATAGCCTAACTCTATGATTTTGTAGGGATGAACTTTCTTTTGCCATGCTATTTTGAGAAGACATGATTACTTTGATTAGTATACTTGAAGTATTACTATTTCTTTTATCAATATGAACTTTTATTTTGTATTCATTCGGATCTGAATACTCATAGCACAATTAAGAAGATTTACATTGAAATTATGCCAAAGTATCACTCCGCATCAAAAATTCTCTTTTATCATTTACCTACTCGAGGACGAGCAGGAATTAAGCTTGGGGATGCTTGATACGTCTCCAACGTATCTATAATTTTTGATTGCTCCATATGCTATATTATCTACTGTTTTAGGCAATATTGGGCTTTATTATCCACTTTTATATTATTTTTGGGACTAACCTATTAACCGGAGGCCCAGCCCAAATTTGTTGTTTTATGCCTATTTCAGTGTTTCGAATAAAAGGAATATCAAACGGAGTCAAAGCGGGCGAAATCAACTGGAGAAGTTATTTTTGGAAGGAAAGCCACCCGATGGAGTTGGAGTGCACGTCAGGAAAGAAGGGAGGTGCTCACGAGGGTGGGGGCGCGCCCACTCCCCTAGGGCGCGCCCCCCTGCCTCGTGGCCTTCCCTTCGCTCCACCGACGTACTTCTTTCACCCATATATACCTGCGTATCGTAAAACTTCTAGAACAGAAGATAGATCGGGAGTTCCGCCGCTGCAAACCCTCCAGAGCCACCAAAAACCAATCGGGACCCTGTTCCGGCACCCTTCCGGAGGGGGGAACCCTCACCGGTGGCCATCTTCATCATCCCGGCGCTATCCATGACGAGGAGGGAGTAGTTCACCCTCGGGGCTGAGGGTATGTACCAGTAGCTATGTGTTTTCTCTCTCTCTCTCTCTCTCTCTCTCTCTCTCTCTCTCTCTCTCTCTCTCTCTCTCTCGTGTTCTCTCTCGTGTTCCCTCTATGGCACGATCTTGATGTATCCCGAGCTTTGCTATTGTAGTTGGATCTTATGTTTCTTCTCCCCCTCTACTCTCTTGTGATGAATTGAGTTTCCCCTTTGAAGTTATCTTATCGAATTGAGTCTTTTATGAGAACACTTGATGTATGTCTTGCCGTGCGTATCTGTGGTGACAATGGGATATCACGTGATTCACTTGATGTATGTTTTCGTGATCAACTTGCGGGTTTCCGCCCATGAACCTATGCATAGGGGTTGGCACACATTTTCGTTGTGATTCTCCGGTAGAAACTTTGGGGCACTCTTTGTAGTACTTTTATGTTGGTTGGATGAATCTGAGATTGTGTGATGCAGATCGTATAATCATGCCCACGGATACTTGAGGTGACAATGGAGTATCTAGGTGACATTAGGGTTTTGATTGATTTGTGTCTTAAGGTGTTATTCTAGTACGAACTCTAGGGCTGTTTGTGACACTTATAGGAATAGCCCAACGGATTGATTGGAAAGAATAACTTTGAGGTGGTTTCGTACCCTACCATAATCTCTTCGTTTGTTCTCCGCTATTAGTGACTTTGGAGTGACTCTTTGTTGCATGTTGAGGGATTGTTATATGATCTATATATGTTATTATTGTTGAGAGAACTTGCACTAGTGAAAGTATGAACCCTAGGCCTTGTTTCTATCATTGCAATACCGTTTACGCTCATGTTTATCACTTGTTACCTTGCTGTTTTTATTATTTCAGATTACAAATACCTATATCTACCATCCATATTGCACTTGTATCACCATCTCTTCGCCGAACTAGTGCACCTATACAATTCACCATTGTATTGGGTGTGTTGGGGACACAAGAGACTCTTTGTTATTTGGTTGCAGGGTTGTTTGAGAGAGACCATCTTCATCCTATGCCTCCCACGGATTGATAAACCTTAGGTCATCCACTTGAGGGAAATTTGCTACTGTCCTACAAACCTGTGCACTTGCAGGCCCAACAACGTCTACAAGAAGAAGGTTGCGTAGTAGACATCAAATGCCTGCTTAGTATGAAGGTCCCGACTGGCTTCTCGTCGAATATAAAGGGAATAATAAATATGGCAGAGAAAAAGTTTCAGAACTTAAAGTCTCATGACTGCCACGTGATTATGACGCAACAGCTTCCGGTTGCATTAAGGGGGCTTCTACCGGAAAACGTCCGATTAGCCATTGTGAAGCTATGTGCAATCCTCAATGCAATCTCTCAGAAGGTGATCGATCCAGAAATCATACCAAGGCTAAGGAGTGATGTGGTGCAATGTCTTGTCAGTTTCAAGTTGGTGTTCCCACTATCCTTCTTCAATATCATGACGCGCGTCCTAGTTCATCTAGTTGACGAGATTGTCATTCTGGGCCCCGTATTTCTACACAATATGTACCCCTTTGAGTGGTTCATGGGAGTCCTAAAGAAATATGTCCGTAACCGTGCTAGGCCAGAAGGAGGCATCTCCATGGGCCATCAAACAGAGGATGTCATTGGGTTTTGTGTTGACTTCATTCCTGGCCTTAAGAAGATTGGTCTCCCTAAATCGCGGTATGAGGGGAGACTGACTGGAAAAGGCATGCTTGGAGGGGAGACAATAATATGCAGGGACGGATATTCTTGGTCTCAAGCACACTACACAGTTCTACAGAACTCTATCTTGGTGACCCTTATGTCGATGAACACAAGAACGATCTGCGCTCCAAACACCGGGAGGGCGACGACTGGATTACATGTGAACACATCAGGACTTTCAGCAGTTGGTTGGAAACACGTCTCAGAGATGAAAACACTGTTTGTGAGGAGTTGTACTCGTTGTCCAGGGGACCATCTTCGACTGTAATGATTTGGAAAGGATACGAGATAAATGGGAATATACGATCGCCCAAGATCAAAAGAGCACCAACCAAAACAGCGGTGTCCGCTTTGATACAGCCACCGAGAGGGGAAAGGATACATATTATGGTTACATAGTGGACATATGGGAACTTGACTACGGAGTAGATTTTAAGGTCCCTTTGTTTAAATGCAACTGGGTCAATCTGTCAGGAGGCGGGGTACAGGTAGACCCACAGTACGGAATGACAATAGTGGATCTGAACAATCTAGGGTACACTGACGAACCGTTCGTCCTAGCCAATGATGTGGCACAGGTTATCTATGTGAAGGACATGTCTACCAAACCGAGAAAAAGAAAATATAAGGAAGCGAATACATCATATGATGAGCCAAAGCGCCACATAGTTCTTTCAGGAAAAAGGGACATCGTGGGAGTGGAGGGCAAGACAGACATGTCTGAAGATTATGAAAAGTTTCATGAAATTCCTCCCTTCAAAGTCAAGGCTGTCCCAAGCATCCTAATAAATGATGAAGATTATCCATGGTTACGGCACAATAAGGAAAGGACACAAGTGAAGAAAAAGTGAAGACTTTCTCCACAACTATTATGATGATACCATGCCAACTTTGTAACAGACGAGTATGATACCATTGTCCGTTTTGTACATGCACATGCTATGAGGGTGAAATGATGATACCATGCCAACTTTCAACCTTTTCAGAGTTCATTTGAAATGTTTTTCAATTTCAAGGTCTTATAGCTCAAAAAATACCAGTAAATGCTTTTATAAAACTCTAATAGCAAAAGGAATCAACTAAAAAGCTTTTACAAACCTCTAGTATTTTTTAAACTAAAATTATATAAAATTTATGCAACTAAAATTATCAAAGTATTTTCTGTTCAAAACATGAAAAAGCAGAAATAATTATATTTTTGTTAGAAACTTTAGTAGCAAAAAGAATTGTCATAAAGATTTTTTTGATAGAAACTAAAATAACAAAATCTGTTATTCAATATAATGTTAGAACGCAGTAATATTAAATAGCAGGAAAAAGAATCACTCCAAATATATTTTTAGTTACATAAAGATTATAATTATTCAAATTTGGAAACTAATGGAGTAACAGAAAGATTATAATTATTCTGAGCTAAAAGAAAAAAGAAAAAAAATAAAGCAAAAATCAAAAGAAAATAAATAATTCAAAGCAAAAATAAAACAAAAAAATAAAAAAAGTGCCACCTAAAGGGCCACCACGGCCTGAATACGACTAGAAACCCAACAATGGGCCAGGATTCAGGCCCGCAGTAGGCCCAATAGGCCCAATAGGCCCACAGGCACATATAGTGCGTTTAGGCCCGTAAGCCTGCATTTGAGAGGAGCTCGAGAGGGTAGCGGGACTGGGGCTTATAAACCACTCTCGAGCTCCCTCAGCTAGCGAGGTGGGACTAAACTTTCGTGCCGCGACGACTAAAGGGGTGCATTGGTCCCGGTTGGTGGCACCAACCGGTACCAATGCCCCCCCCCCCCCTTTAGTCCGGTTGGTGGCACCAACCGGGACCAAAGGCCTCTGCTTCCCGCCCTTTGGGCTCTTGAAAAGGCCTTTGGTCCCGGTTGGTGGCACCAACCGGGACTAAAGGGTGGCATTAGTCCCGTTGGTGCCACCAACTAGGACCAATGCTTTGCCTATATAACTAGCACTCGTGAAAATTTGATTCAGTTCGTTCTTCCCCGCCAGCTGCCCGTCTCCGCCTCGCCGTCGCCGTAAATGCCGCCAAGCAAATCTTGCCGCCGTCCAGCGCCGCTCGACGCCGATCGCGCTGCCCGACGCTGCCGCCGCCTCGCCCGCGCCCGTGTTTCGCGACGCCGGCCCGCGCCGCCCCTCACCATCTCACCATCGACGCCGCCGCCCTCACGCATCGTCGCCGTCGCCGTCCCCTGCCCGTCGCCCTCGCCACTCCCCTCACGCCGTCGCCCTCCCGTGAGCAAAAATTTTGCTAATTTAATTTGATGTACTAGTTAATTTAGATGTGTAGTATAATTTAGATGTGTAGTTAATTGAGTTAGATTTGTTAGATTTTTTGTAGTTCATAGATTTTTTGTTAGATGTGTAGTAACTTAGATGTGTAGTTCATAGATTTTTCTGTTAGATTTTTTTTCATATTGTGTAATTTGTTCATATTGTGTTAGATTTTTTTTCTGTTAATAGATTTTTTTGGTGATATTATTGTTGAATATGCATGTTTGTATGTTCATATATATGCAAAGATCGAATATGTCAATTTTTATGATTTTTTCAGTTCATAGAATTTTTATGATTTTTTCTATTGTAATTTTGTTCATAGAATTTTAATGATTTTTGTTCATAGAATTTTCTTTGTCAATTTATGTATATGTTCATATTGTGTATGTATAGGAAAATTGTGCATGATCAAAGTCATTTATGAATATGTTCATATTTAGAATAGAGGAAAAGGAAAATAACAAGAAATAGTGTTTAATATAATTAGTTAGAAAAATAATAGAACTATAGTTAAACTAGTTTATTTTTATTAAGTACTACTTTATTTTATTTATAGTAAGTGCTTAATATATAGTTGAACTAGCTAGTTGATTTAATAAACTACTTTTTTAACTATATATAGAAGTAGTTTATTTTTAGTAAGTACTACTCTATTTATTTATAGTAAGTGCTTCGTATAGTTGAACTAGTTGATTTAATTAATAAAACTACTTTATTTTACAATATATAGAAGTAGTTCCCGCATCGACGTCGATGATGCCTATCCCTCATCCTCGTCGTCGACTCGGCGGTGGAGGCTTGCTTGATCAGGGTCATGTCCGGGACTGGGCTCCGCCGGGCTGGTATTGGGAGGTGCTACCTTCCGGGGGACATAGGTTGGTGAGGAGGCAGCCTGTTGTTGAACCGATCCTTGTTTGGTGGCGGTCGCGTGGGCCAGTGACGGTGCCGAGGCTTCCGGACACAGCGGAGGTGGTACGTCACCGTGTCAGCGAGGAGGACGAGCACGTCCGTCGCTACATGGTTGCGTTGGAGGGCAGGTTCGACAATACCTGGCAGGTTCTTCAGGGATCTCACTGGAGCTATGATCCTGTGATGGTTCCTTATCTTTGGGTGTCCACCGCCCGCGACGATACCCGTCGGGCGCTACGGTTCTAGCTGTATTAGCGATGCTATATGTATGATAGTATTCAAGTAGTATTAGTGATAATATTCGACGATGTACGGACACAGATGATGTACTTTTGGTTATAATTGAATGCATTCTAATTTGAATACTACTTTATTTTATGATTTGGTTTTGCTTATTGAATGCTCATATTGGAAAAGTACTCCTAGTTTGAATGCTAAAATTGAAGAGCACTCTATGCAGAAATCTAGGAGCCCCCTCCATCATCCACGCCGTCGTGGGGGTAGCTTCTCCTTCATTCCCATGTGCTAGACAATTTGATGTAATAATGCACTCGGGAATGAAAGGAGGAGCTATACCATCACCGATAGTCAACCCATGATTAATAATAATGATCTAATTTAGGTTTTTTAGGACATATATTTAAATGTACAAGTTTAATATTTGAATTATGAACTGTTGGGGAACGTAGTAATTTCAAAAAAATTCATACGCACACGCAAGATCATGGTGATGTATAGCAGCGAGAGGGGAGAGTGTTGTCCACGTACCCTCGTAGACCGTAAGCGGAAGCGTTATGACAACGCGGTTGATGTAGTCGTACGTCTTCACGATCCGACCGATCCAAGTACCGAACGTACGGCACCTCCGAGTTCAGCACACGTTCAGCTCGATGACGATCCCCGGACTCCGATCCAGCAGGGTGTCGGGGATGAGTTCCGTCAGCACGACGGCGTGGTGACGATGATGATGTTGTACCAACGCAGGGCTTCGCCTAAGCACCGCAAAGATATGACCGAGGTGGAATATGGTGGAGGGGGGCACCGCACACGGCTAAGGAACGATCACGAAGATCAACTTGTGTGTCTAGAGGTGCCCCCCTGCCCCCGTATATAAAGGAACAAGGGGGGAGGCCGGCCGGCCCTAGGAGGCGCGCCAAGGAGGGGGGAGTCCTCCTCCTAGTGGGAGTAGGACTCCCCTTTCCTAGTCCAACTAGGAAGGACGAAGGGGGAAGGAAAGAGAGGGAGAGGGAAAGAGGGGCCGCGCCCCCCTCCCCTAGTCCAATTCGGACTCCCCATGGGAGGGGGCGCGCCACCTCCTGGGCTGCTGCCCTCTCTCTCCCCTCAGGCCCACTAAGGCCCAATACTTCCCGGGGTTCCGTAACCCCTCCGGCAATCCGTTTTCTCCGAAATCACCCGGAACACTTCCGGTGTCCGAATATAGTCGTCCAATATATCAATCTTTATGTCTCGACCATTTCGAGACTCCTCGTCATGTCCGTGATCACATCCGGGACTCCAAACAACCATCGGTACATCAAAACTTATAAACTCATAATAAAAATGTCATCGTAACGTTAAGCGTGCGGACCTTACGGGTTCGAGAACTATGTAGACATGACCTAGAACTGTTTCCGGTCAATAACCAATAGTGGAACCTGGATGCTCATATTGGCTTCTACATATTCTACGAAGATCTTTATCGGTCAAACCGCATAACAACATACGATGTTCCCTTTGTCATCGGTATGTTACTTGCCCGAGATACGATCGTCGGTATCCAATACCTAATTCAATCTCGTTACCGGCAAGTCTCTTTACTCGTTACGTAATGCATCATTTCGTAACTAACTCATTAGCTACATTGCTTGCAAGGCTTATAGTGATGTGCATTACCGAGAGGGCCCAGAGATACCTCTCCGACAATCGGAGTGACAAATCCTAATCTCGAAATACGCCAAATCAACATGTACCTTCGGAGACACCTGTAGAGCTCCTTTATAATCACCCAGTTACGTTGTGACGTTTGGTAGCACACAAAGTGTTCCTCTGGTAAACGGGAGTTGCATAATCTCATAGTTGTAGGAACATGTATAAGTCATGAAGAAAGCAACAGCAACATACTAAACGATCGTGTGCTAAGCTAACGGAATGGGTCATGTCAATCACATCATTATCCTAATGATGTGATCCCGTTAATCAAATGACAACTCATGTCTATAGCTAGGAAACATAACCATCTTTGATCAACGAGCTAGTCAAGTAGAGGCATACTAGTGACAATTTGTTTGTCTATGTATTCACACATGTATTACGTTTCCGGTTAATACAATTCTAGCATGAATAATAAACATTTATCATGATATAAGGAAATAAATAATAACTTTATTATTGCCTCTAGGGCATATTTCCTTCATGAACATAGGCCGGAAATGTCGTACTCGGACGACGAAAACCGCCCGGCGGAGTGCGACTGGTGCCACGACGACCGAGGTATGTGCGACAGGTTCCTTGAGCTGGACGAAGATCGGCGCTTCAGCATTAAGCTAGAGGAGACCTTCGATGTTCATACGGTACGCAACGACGACAATAGTTTTTTTTCATAATTAAGCACGACTTCAACTATTTTAACGTGTATTTTTCATCTTTTCCAATTCGACTAGCTTATCCCATACTATGCAAGACGCTATGTCTTGGAGAGGATGGGTTTTGAAGACCATGAAAGTATGGAAACCAAAAAAATTCACCTAAGGACCCATCATGGTGTGGATTTTGAAGTAAAGATGTACAATGCTGAGAGTGTAACCCATTTTGGTTGCAAAAATTGGGAAGCACTTTGCAAGATGTATGGTTTTGATGAGGGTATGCTAGCTTGTCACCATGGATCTTGGTGATTCTACAATCGAGCACGACAATATGGACATTTGGGTCCTTGTGGATACACTTCCAATTCTTCCCCATGTGAGCTTCTCAAACATAGTTATTAAGTAATTTATATTGTTGATTTCAAAATAGTTGGCAGCTTATTTTCATTGACGGCTTATTTTCATTCTTCAAATAATGTGCAAAAGATTGTAGACAAAACCCACTACACCGATGGCCCCGAATTAACTTATAAGGAGAAAAATCATCTGATCGTATTTTGTACTGATCTTGAGAATTACAATATCTACAATCGAACTCTTCAACATTATGGTCAATACGTGCCACTAGTGCACGTGTTGAACTACGGTAACTACCGTGGAGATACCCCGGTAAGATTTTTTACTATTACGACATCCGTGCATCTTTTTGCATACTTCTAAAACTAGTACATCATTGCTAACTACGAAGTTATTACTATGTTTTTCAACAGATGATCCTGAATGATTGTGTGCCTCATCTGATGTATACGCACGGTTGCCTTGATTTTTTGAACATACAACCAGGTCGTCCTACGAATCTCAACTGTTCATACCGGATTTCTAAAAGAAGTGGAGACATGACAATCAAAGAATGGAAAAAATGTATGGACAATCGTAAGGAGCTTCTTGGAAGCAAAAGGAAGTGAAGCGCAAGAATTGGAGACAGGATTATCTCCATTCTTCATAATGGAGAGTCAGGGTCTATATTGTTTTATGCTATTTTACCTTAAGGGTGTTTAGGTCCTACCTGATACTGATGATCATGTGCTAAGAACAATTATGTAGGGTTGGGTTCGATGACTATGAGGATGATGATCGTATGACTTGTTATTGATAACGAGTAGAATTTGTATGGTGATGCATGATTAGTAGGACTTGTTACTATATATGATAATGTATGATGCGAGCATGCATGAGTTATTATATATCAGCGGGTGAAACGAACATAGCAGTAGCGTTGGTAAACCAAGGACGAAAATATAAGAGAGGACACTTCTCTCTATTAGCTAGCTAATAACAACCTAAATTAACCCTCAAAATCCCTAAACCAGCCACTTTAAAAAAAAAACCTCAGCTCCAGCCAGCTGCTGACGCGTGGAAGCCTTTTGGTACCGGTTCATGTCACCAACCGGGACCAAAGGCTTCCTTGCCTGGACTGCCCGCAGTGGCCATGTGGAGGCCCATCTATCCCAGTTCGTGTAAGAACCGGGACTAAAAGGGAGGGCATTAGTACCGACCTTTTTGTCCCGGATCTTAAACTGGGACAAAAGGCCCTTACAAAGCAGGACAAATGCCCTGTTTTCTACTAGTGGAGACTAATTTAGAAAAGCGAGAGTGGATGTATACGTACCTTCTCCCTTGGACTCCAAGCTAGGTTCCTTTACCTCGTCCCGTTGGGACATGCTGGAAGCGACAATTATATTTCCAATCTGCAGTGATGATTTCATATATTTACATTCGCGGAAGCCGCGTCCAAAAAGGTTCTGGAGTAGTAATCTTCATGTATGGATTACTTGCTTGTGGATAAACCATATAAAATTTTTAATACGCAATGAAATCTTAATGTTTCAAATATGTATTGGTCTCGGGAGTCGACCAGAATTAATTAGATCCATGTAAAAAGATTTTAGCGTAAACACTTCGTTTCTAACCAACTTCCAAAGCATCGAATCGGGTTGGTTGCATAACAGGATAGGAGTCTAGGGAGCTTGGCCTTTATGTTGTCATACCGGTTGTGACTTTGAACAATTATTTCTTTTTCCTCTTTGCTCCGCTTGTGAGCTGTAATACTTTTATGACTTTATGCGACTTTGAGATTCTTTAGTAAGATGGTTGCATACATCGTTCAGATGCAACGGCCGGAGGCAGAGCCTCCTTTTCAAAAAAAAAAAATCTCCGTATCTTAGATTAATCCCCTGTCATCAATCGGCCGACAAAGAACACTGAAGTAGCACATTCAGCATGTGATGTGAGCGTGG
This sequence comes from Aegilops longissima, assembly GCA_021605205.1. Classification (NCBI taxonomy): domain Eukaryota; kingdom Viridiplantae; phylum Streptophyta; class Magnoliopsida; order Poales; family Poaceae; genus Aegilops; species Aegilops longissima. Next base: position 649,379,477 of record CM038676.1, read on the forward strand.
CCTCCACTAATGTGATAAGATTCAAATCAGACCACCTCCCCGTCTTTTCATGTAAGCCGTCCGGTGATTCTCCCGTATCTTGTTACTGTTGGAGACGTTGAAATCTTATTAATGTGCGGTGGTATCTGATTACAGTTGGAGAAGATATAGTGCCGCGTGTTGATGCTTGTCGCTGCTGCAGCCAGGCGAAGCAGTTTGTTGCTGTCGCAGCTCATAGTTGACACCCTCCCTATTAGTTATTGCCGCTACAATCTCTACTTCTAATGAAGCAGTCGGTGAATAGTCTTCACGGTTTATTTTCGCTGTTTTTTTTCGTCTCTTCTCCCACCACCCCCACTCATCCTGGTCCATCGGTTTATTTTTTTCCCCACTCTTTATTACAACCAGGACTTTCCTAATGTATAACAAATCATGGATCTAACTTTCTTAAATTATTCATATCAATCGATTCGTTTTATTGGTTCAATTTGTCTTAGGAAACAAATAAAAAAATTAAGAAACAAATAATAGATTTGAATCTAACTTTTCTAACTTATCTAAATCAATCGATTTCTCTCATTAGTGAAATTTGTTTTAGAAAACAAATAACAGACACATCACAAACTTTCCACCCAATAAATAGTTTCTTAATATTTGCAAACTTTCCTAATTAGACACGTCACAAACGGGCAGGTACTGATATCATGTTACCAAACAATAAAACCCCATTTGCATAGAAATCAGTTCAAAATCCTAAATTTCCTAAATTTTTACCTTTCCTTGATAACATCCAATATTTCCTATGTTTTCCACCTATTGAATGAAATCACCCATCCATCGATATTAGCTTTTTTTTTGGAATGAGATCTCCGGGCTATGATTTTTTGCGGTTCTTACCAATTGTGACCTCTCCTTCCGCTCCGGCTCCTTCTCGCATAATCACCTCCACCACAGCCAGCTGACGCCACCCTAGACCTCTTGCCTCTCCACACCTTCTCCGCCACCTCCTCCTCGTACTCCATTGACAATCCCTCCGCCACGTTTGTCCACGGCGGTGTCGAGGGCATGGCGCAACAGCGTACCAATGGTAGAGCAGCGCATAGTAGCAGGAAGAAGCACGCAGCAGGCGGGCGAGCAGCTGACGGTGGAGGGCAGAGATGCGACCGGCGTGGCTGAGGGGGCGGTCGGCAGAAGATGGTCGCGACAGGAGGCGGCGCGAGGCAGGGGCGCGACAACGGGGCAAGCGAAGGGATAGGCGGCAACAGACGGGGCGAGCGCAGCCAGCGAGAGTGTGACAAGCGGCCAGGGTGTGCGTCGCGCGGGGCACAGTGGTGCGGTGGCTGTGGCGAGCGTGATGGCAACGGCGGGCGCGACGGACGCGGTGTGGCATGTGTGTGGGCATGGAGAGCCAGAGAGAGAGTGGCCCCGCGGGCGCGAAAGAAGAGCTGAAGGCTCGGGCATGGGCGCGCATAGGAGCTGGCATGTGCCACGGGGTCAATCCGAGGAGCTCAGTGGCTACCCCTACAATGGCCATGGCGGACGGCGGTTGAGTGAGTCCCGGATTAGGGGGTGTCCGGATAGCCGAACTATAACCTTTGGCCGGACTCCTGGACTATGAAGATACAAGATTGAAGACTTCGTCCCGTGTCCGGATGGAACTTTCCTTGGCGTGGAAAGCAAGCTTGTCGATACGGATATGTAGATCTCCTCCCATTGTAACCGACTCTGTGTAACCCTAGCCCTCTCCGGTGTCTATATAAACCGAAGGGTTTTAGTCCGTAGGACGAACAACAATCATACCATAGGCTAGCTTCTAGGGTTTAGCCTCTCTGATCTCGTGGTAGATCTACTCTTGTACTACCCATATCATCAATATTAATCAAGCAGGAGTAGGGTTTTACCTCCATCGAGAGGGCCTGGACCTGGGTAAAAACATCGTGTCCCTTTTCTCCTGTTACCATCCGCCTAGACGCACAGTTCGGGACCCCCTACCCAAGATCCGCCGGTTTTGACACCGACATACTGAGGGAGTCCCGGATTAGGGGGTGTCCGGATAGCCGGATTATAACCTTTGGCCGGACTCCTGGACTATGAAGATACAAGATTGAAGACTTCGTCCCGTGTCCGGATGGGACTTTCTTTGGCGTGGAAGGCAAGCTTGGCGATACAGATATGTATATCTCCTCCCATTGTAACTGACTCTATGTAACCCTAGCCCTCTCCGGTGTCTATATAAACCGTAGGGTTTTAGTCCGTAGGACGAACAACAATCATACCATAGGCTAGCTTCTAGGGTTTAGCCTCTCTGATCTCGTGGTAGATCTACTCTTGTACTACCCATATCATCAATATTAATCAAGCAGGAGTAGGGTTTTACCTCCATCGAGAGGGCCCGAACCTGGGTAAAAACATCGTGTCCCTTGTCTCCTGTTAACAACTGCCTAGACGCACAGTTCGGTACCCCCTACCCGAGATCCGCCAGTTTTGACACCGACATTGGTGCTTTCATTGAGAGTTCCTCTGTGTCGTCATCTTTAGGCCCGATGGCTCCTCCGATCATCAATAACGATGCGGTCCAGGGTGAGACTTTTCTCCCCGGACAAATCTTCGTATTCGGCGGATTTGCACTGCGGGCCAATTCGCTTGGCCATCTGGAGCAGATCGAAAGCTACGCGCCTGGCCATCAGGTCAGATTTGAAAGTTTGAACTACACGGCTGACGTCCGTTGAGACTTGATCTTCGACGGGTTTGAGCCACAGCCGAGCGCGCCGCACTGTCACGATGGGCATGATCTAGCTCTGCCGCCGAACAGTGCCCTGGAGGACGCACCCGTCTCCGCTCCGACCCTTAGCTCGGAGCCGACTGCGCCAATCGAGGACGGGTGGCTGGACACCGCCTCGGGGGCTGCAATCTCTACAGCGATCGAGCCGAACACCAGCCTTGTCCTCTGCGAAGCTCGCGAATCCAAGGTGCCGGACTCCTCTCCGGACTCCGAACCTTCCGCGCCCCTGCCAATCGAATCCGATTGGGCGCCGATTATGGAGTTCGCCGTCACGGACATCTTTCAGCACTCGCCCTTCGGCGGCATTCTGAATTCACTAAAGCCTCTCTCTTTATCAGGAGAGCCCTGGCCGGACTATGGTCAGCAAGGTTGGGATGCGGACGACGAAGAAATTCAAAGCCCACCCACCACCCACTTCGTAGCCACTGTCGATGATTTAACCGACATGCTCGACTTCGACTCCGGAGACATCGACGGTATGAACGCCGATGCAGGAGACGACCAAGAACCAGTGCCTATAGGGCACTGGAAGGCCACCTTGTCGTATGACATATATATGGTGGACACCCCAAAAGAAGGGAATGGCGATGGAACAACGGAGGATGACCCCTCTAAGAAGCAGCCTAAGCGCCGGCGCCAGCGGCGCCGCTCTAAATACCGCCAAAGCAAAAACGGCGATTCCGGCACGGGAGATAATAACACCCCAGACAGTGCCGAAGAGAACCCCCTCCAGCAGGATTCAGCCCAGGAGGATGGAGAAGCCAGCCCTCATGAGAGAGCGGCAGACAGAGAGGTACATGACGATAATTTCATGCCTCCCTCCAAAGACGAGGCAAGCCTCGACGACGACGAATTTGTCGTGCCTGAGGATCCCGTCGAACAAGAGCGTTTCAAACGCAGGCTTATGGCCACGGCGAGCGGCCTCAAGAAAAAACAGCAACAGCTTAGAGCTGACCAAGACTTGCTAGCCGACAGATGGATTGAAGTCCTTGCGGCCGAAGAGTACGAACTCGAACGCCTCCAAGAGAGCTACCAAAGCGCAGGCTGCTACCCGATTAGAGGAGGAAGCACCTAAACCTACATCACCCGCAAGACGACGCGGCCGACCGGCCACCTCGTGGCCGCGACAGAGAGGCCTCTCGGCCCTCCACTCAAGCCGCACCCCGGCGTCGCTCAAAAAATACCAAGGCACAGGGAAACGCGCCAGACCTGCGAGATATATTGGAGGACAAGGCAAGGCAAACAAGATCGATCTACAGATCGCATGGGCGCCCCACGACACGTGTCGATAACCGTCATGCCGGATATGGCAAATCCGGCAGGGCCAAACACAGTAGACAAAGCTCATTTGAGCTACGTCGTGATATAGCCCAGTACAGAGGCGCCGCACACCCACTATGCTTCACAGATGAAGTAATGGATCATCAAATCCCCAAGGGTTTCAAACCTGTAAACATCGAATCATACGATGGCACAACAGATCCTGCGGTATGGATCGAGGATTATCTCCTTCATATCCACATGGCCCGCGGTGATGACCTACACGCCATCAAATACCTCACACTCAATCTTAAAGGACCAGCTCGGCATTGGCTTAACAGCTTGCCGCCAGAGTCAATTGGTTTTTGGGAGGACACGGAAGCCGCATTCTCGACAATTTCCAAGGCACCTATATGCGACCACCGGATGCCGATGACCTAAGCCACATAATTCAGCAGCCGAGGAATCGGCGGACAATTCTCGGACACGGTTCCTAACCAAGAAAAATCAAATAGTCGACTGTCCGGACGCAGAGGCCCTCGCAGCCTTCGAACATAACATCCGTGACGAGTGGCTGGCCCGGCACCTAGGACAGGAAAAGCCGAAATCCATGGCAGCCCTCACAACACTCATGACCCGCTTTTGCGCGGGAGAAGACAGTTGGCTAGCTCGTAGCAATAACATGACCAAGAGCCCTGGTAATTCGGATACCAAGGACAGCAATGGCAGGTCGCATTGCAACAAGCACAAGCGCCGCATTAACGGTGACAATGCTGAGGATATGGCAGTTAATGTCGGATTCAGAGGCTCTAAACCCGGTAAGCGGAAAAAGCCATTTAAAAGAAACACTCCGGGCCCGTCCAATTTGGACCGAATACTCGATCGCTCGTACCAGATACATGGCACCCCCGAAAAACCAGCCAATCACACAAACAGGGATTGTTTGGTGTTCAAGCAGGCAGGCAAGTTAAGTGCCGAAAACATAGACAAGGGGCTACATAGCGAATGACGAGGAGGAGCCTCGGCCGCCGAACAATAGGGGACAGAAGGGCTTCCCCCCAAAAGTGCGGACGGTGAACATGATATACGCAACCCACATCCCCAAAAGGGAGCGGAAGCGTGCACTCAAGGACGTATATGCGTTGGAGCCAGTCGCCCCAAAGTTTAACCCGTGGTCCTCCTGCCCGATCACTTTTGATCGAAGGGACCACCCCACTAGCATCCGCCATGGCGGATTCGCCGCATTGATTCTAGACCCAATCATTGACGGATTTCACCTCACTAGAGTCCTTATGGACGGCGGCAGCAGCCTGAACCTGCTTTATCAGGATACAGTGCAAAAAATGGGCATAGATCCCTCAAGGATTAAACCCACAAAGACGACCTTTAAAGGCGTCATACCAGGTGTAGAGGCCAACTGTACAGGCTCAGTTACACTCGAGGTGGTCTTCGGATCCCCGGATAATTTCCGAAGTGAGGAGTTAATCACGCACTGCTCGGACGAACAGCATTTGCAAAGTTCAATGCGGTGCCGCACTATGCATACCTCAAGCTCAAGATGCCAGGCCCTTGAGGAGTCATTACGGTCAATGGAAACACCGAACGCTCTCTCCGAACGGAGGAGCACATGGCGGCCCTCGCGGCGGAAGTACAAAGTAGCCTCTCAAGGCAATTCTCCAGTCCGGCTATTAAACGTCTGGACACCGTCAAGCGGGCCTGGAGTAACCTACAACAAGACCGCCTGGCACGTTCCAAGAACGCGTAGCAATGCGGCCCCAACCCCAGCCCTCGCGACATTGCGAAACCAGTACTACGCGTACATAATTACGCTCTGGAAATACCATGGGCATAGGGGGAGGGGCACGACCACGGCATGCCCAAAATGCAGCTCAACCGCACTAGGGGCTCCTGATTTTGTCATTCTTTTTTTCTTACTTTCAGGACTCCACTCTCCGGAAGGCCTGTCTGGCAGTACAATCACCGAACACACGATGCAACAGCCAGGGAGGCAGAAAGCTACGTCGAATGTCAAGGTGGTCTCTATAACGAGCTAAATGCGTGTCTTACATACCATCCCGCAGCCCGCCCCTGGAGGGGGACATGTCAAATAGTCCCATCTCTTACTTATCGCACTATTTGTATTGTTCTGCTTTCACCGCAGCCTTTTTGAATAAACAATACATAGCTTTTGTCTATTATTGCATTCCTTTTTTTATGTAAATATGTTCAGTTATGACATTATGAAACCGTACACTTTGGTATGGCCAATACACCAGGGGCTTAAGTACCCCAGAATATGGTGTGAGAAGTTCGAACACTCACACGAGTGCGGCACCCCGAACTTATAGCATTATATGCATCGGCTCCGAATCATGTCTTGGGTCAATAGTTGGGTTTTCCCGGCTCCCATGTTTTGGTACCTTACATTCCGTTATATCGGCTAAGGTAGCGCTGGGAAAACTACTGCGATTGTGCCCCGGTTGAGCTGGGTTAAGCACCTCAGTAGAGAAAGCTAAAACTGACTGTCATGATAGGCCGAGAGTTGGTCGCTATTCGAGAGGTTTCGAGTCCCTAAAGACTTATGTCGCTTAGAGCGAGGAGCCGGCTTTGTCCGGCCTAGGCGTGGATAGCGCCCCGAATCGGTCTTCCGAATACTAGGGGCTTCGCCGAAATTTAAAATTATAGAATTCTATGACTAAGTGAGAGTGATAAAGCATTATAGTCCGATTGCTTTGTTCACAGTCTGAGCGCCTCCTCGAAGGACCCAGAATGGGAACAAGAGCGCCAGGTTTATCCCAACACCCCAAAGACTCGTGGCATGGGGACTGAAGCCGACGACTCGCCATCTCTCAGATTTAATAAACGGCCGCACAGAAGGTGATATATTAAATTCAAAAAGCGTTGCTTAGCGCATATGAACAAGTTTTCAGCGCACAGGATAACACGAGCGAGTTTACTCAAAAATTACCATCTTGGAACATTCATCCGCCATAAGGCGGGCACCCTTCAGGACGCCCTCATAATACATCTCGGGCTTGCAATGCTCCTTGCCCTGCGGTGGCCCATCTGTCACCAGCTTCTCAGCATCCATCTTGCCCCAGTGCACTTTAACACGGGCAAGGGCCCTACGGGCGCCTTCGATGCATACGAAGCGCTTGATGACTTCAAGCCGTGGACAGGCATCCGCCAGCCGCCTCACCAGCCCAAAGTAGCTCCCAGGCATGATCTCCCCAGGACATAGCCGGACATAAGGCCCTTCATGGCCTGTTCGGCCACCTTGTGGAGCTCGACCAGTTGCTTCAGCTGGTCGCTCAAGGGCACTGGTGTCCGCCTCAAGATCTCGAGACCGAACACCTTCTCCGTCGAGCTCCCCTCCTCGGCCCGGTAGTATGCGGTAACGTCGGACACACTGCAGGGCAGATCTGCGAATGCTCCTAGAGAGCTCCGGACTCGGGTAAGTAACAAGTAATTCACTTTCACGTGCTTGCTTTGCATAAAGAATGTCTTACCCGCAGCTATCTTCTTCATCGCCTCAATTTCCTGGAAGGCTTTTTGGGCTTCGGTCTTAGCAGATTTGGCGCTCTCAAGGGCCGTGGCGAGCTCGGATTCTCGAGTCTTCGAGTCAAGCTCCAAACTCTCGTGTTTTTTCACGAGATCCTGGAGCTCTTGCTGCACCTCCGCCACCCGCGCCTCCTGCTTTTCTCGCTCGGCGCGCTCCACGGCCGCATTGTCTTCGTCCTTGGACAGCGCTTTCTTCAGGGTCGCCACCTCGGTTGTGGCCCCTGTAATACTCACGTTGGTCCTGTCATTTTTTGCAACCACATCTTTTTTATATATTTACATAAGGTATTACTTACCTTCCTTGTCCTCGAGCTGCTTCTTCGCAAGGCCGAGCTCGTTCTCGGACCGCTCAAGGCTCTGCTTTAATGCATCGACCTCCGCAGTTAGTGCGGCAGATGTCAGCAGTGCAGCCTGCATTCCCATATTGACATACTTATGTTAGACTCCTGCGTATATCTTTTAGATCCTCAGTTCGACTTTTCTTTCCGAACACCAAACTGAGCATCAGGGGCTACTGTCTATGCAGTAATATTTTTACATATCTTAAATACATACCTCAAAGCCTGTTAGAAGGCTGGCACAGGCTTCAGTCAGCCCGCTCTTGGCGGCCTGAACCTTCTGGATCACCGCACTCATAATAGTGCGGTGCTCCTCGTCGATGGAGGCGCCGTTAAGAACCTCCAGCAAATTATTCGGTGCCTCCGGTTGGACGGAGGTCACCGGCGTCGTAGGCTTGCCCTTCTTACTAGGGGGCCGCATGCCGGACTCCGGAACCGCTGAAGGTTCCGGTGCGATGTCCGGCCCAGGGCCGGACTTGGAGCCCTTGGGGGTTTTGTCCCCTTTGCTTTGAGTCCGGGAGGTCGCCTTGCGGCGCCTCAGACCACCTCCTCCGGCTTGGCCCCTTTGGGACTCCACCTCGGCATCATCCGCAGGGCGAGGGGAGGAGGCGGCCGAAAGTGAAGTGCTATTTACATCCGACGAGCTTAAGGCGCCGCTCGACGACACGCCGACCTAGGCTCGGGGCGGACTGCATGATTATATTCGGCGTTAGAAGATATTGTGCAATAAAGGAACGCCATGAGTTATTCTGGTATCCGGATACTTACGATTTTGCCAGGGGCTTGGCCCTGGATGGCCACTCCTCTTTGCCATCGTCGGCGTTGGTAGAGTAGTCCGGAGGAAGGGTCCTTCCCTTCTTGGACCCTCCGCCCCCCCCCCCCAATTGGGGCGGCCTTCCTTTTCTTCTCTTCCCCCGCTGGGGGAGAGACCTCTCTTTCATCCTCCTCGTTTTCATGGGAGGAGTCCGCCTCGGAGTCATCGGACGATGAGTCCGACACCACCAGGCGCCGGGAACTCTTTCGAGTTCACGTGGCCTTCTTCTTGGCCTTCTTATCCGGCACCACGTAAGGTGCCGGAACCAGCAGCCCCGTCAAGCGGGCGTCCGCTGGGTCTTCGGGCAAGGGAGCCGGACAGCTGATCTGCCCGGACTTCTCCTGTCAGTCCTGTCAAAGGCAAGGGAGTTTAGATCCCGCATAGGGTCAAACTATGAAAAACAAGTATCCCGTAAAGGGTAAAACAGCTTACCGCGTTGGCTTGATGTTGCGCACTGAATCTGCGATCCTCGGTAGCGGATGCGGGAGCCTCGACGCCCTTGAACAGCACCTTCCAGGCATCTTCGTACGTAGTGTCGAAGAGCCTACTCAGGGTTCAGTGATGTGCCGGATTAAACTCCCACAAGCTGAAAGCCCGTTGTTGACACGGGAGGATCCGGCGGATGAGCATGACCTGGACTACGTTAACAAGTTTGAGCTTCTTGCTCGCCAGGCGTTGGATGCATGTTTGGAGTCCGGTCAGCTCTTCCGAATTACCCCACGACAGGCCCTTCTCTTTCCAGGAGGTGAGCCGCGTGGGGATGCCAGATCAGAATTCGGGGGCCGCTGCCCATTCAGGGCCACGCGGCTCGGTGATGTAGAACCACCCCGATTGCCACCCCTTTATGGTCTCTACGAAGGAGCCCTCGAGCCATAGGACGTTGGGCATCTTGCCCACCATGGCACCTCCGCACTCCGCTTGGCGGCCGCCCACTACCTTCGGCTTGACATTGAAGGTCTTCAGCCATAAGCCGAAGTGGGGCTGGATGCAGAGGAAGGCCTCGCACACGACGATGAACGCGGAGATGTTGAGGATGAAGTTCGGGCCAGATCATGGAAATCCAGGCCGTAGTAGAACATGAGCCCCCGGACAAATGGTTGAAGTGGGAAACCTAGTCCGCGGAGGAAATGGGTGAGGAACACCACCCTCTCATGGGGCCTGGGGGTGGGGATGAGATGCCCCTCGCCTGGGAGCCGGTGCGCGATGTCATTGGACAAGTATCCGGCTTTCCTCAGCTTCTTGATGTGTCCCTCCGTGACGGAGGAGACCATCCACTTGCCTCCCGCTCCGGACATGACTGGAGAAGGCTGAGGTGGGATGTGCGGACTTGGGCGCTGGAGCTCGAGTGCGCGAAAATGGATAAGCAAAGGAGGAGGAAGGCGTAGATTAAAAAGGTGGATCCTTATCCCCTTATATGGGCGGACGAGACTGCACGTCCCCACCAGCCTGGTAAAACTCGCTTATCTCCCAAGCGCCGTAATTAATGGCACGATTGGGTTACCCACGCCCGTATTGATGAGAATCCCGGAATAAGGGGACACGGTCTCTGCTTCGACAAGACGTGCCAAGGAAATCGCCTCGCTAAGTGCGCTGAGGTGGGACAGTAAAAACGAATAAAGTCTTGGCCGTGGTGTGATATCACGTCGCGGAATACTTCAGCAGGTTGGATTTGTGTAAATATTATTCTCTCTACGGTGGTATGTGGAACTTATTTTGCAGAACCGGACACTATCCTTGTGTTCAAAATCTTCTATGAAGTATTCGGAGGAGGAACCCGCCTTGCAATGCCGAAGACAATCTGCGCGCCGGACTCGTTGTCGTTGAAGCCTGGTTCAGGGGCTACTGAGGGAGTCCCGGATTAGGGGGTGTCCGGATAGCCGGACTATAACCTTTGGCCGGACTCCTGGACTATGAAGATACAAGATTGAAGACTTCGTCCCGTGTCCGGATGGGACTTTCCTTGGCGTGGAAGGCAAGCTTGGCGATACGGATATGTAGATCTCCTCCCATTGTAACCGACTGTTGTAACCCTAGCCCTCTCCGGTGTCTATATAAACCGGAGGGTTTTAGTCCGCATTGACTAACAATAATCATACCATAGGCTAGCTTCTAGGGTTTAGCCTCTCGATCTCGTGGTAGATCTACTCTTGTACTATCCATATCATCAATATTAATCAAGCAGAGTAGGGTTTTACCTCCATCGAGAGGGCCTGAAACTGGGTAAAACATCGTGTCCTCGTCTCATGTTACCATCCGCCTAGACGCACGGTTCGGGACCCCCTACCCGAGATCCGCCGGTTTTGACACCGACAGCGGTTCTCGGCCACGGCGAAATACCTAATGAGAGCAAACGAGAGGAGAAACTGGGGAAAGGCAAGAGGATATCACGGCGGTGTCAATGGCACCCTAGGGGAAGACAGGGGAGCTCGGGGCGGCGCGGATCGAACGGCAATGTCGTGGTGGCCAAAGGTTGAGGAAGACGGCAACAACGTCGATCTGGGGGTGCTGGACTTGATCTCGTTGGCGCAGAAGAAGTAGCGGAGGCATTCGGAGCTCCTCGACAAGATCCTAGCCAGCAGGGAGGGCAGTGGCCGTGGCATCTGACTTTGTCCAGATCACCGGGATCGAGCGAGCGAGGAGGAGAAGTGGATCTGGGAGGGAGCGTCGAGGAGGAGTGAGGCCATGGGGGCAGGGGAGGCAGGGCGTCACCCTTATCCATTCCCCTTCGATGCCGGGCGAGGTGGCAAGGGAGCCCGGCTCAGAAAGCAACGGGCTCGAGGAACAGGAGAAGACGACTGCAAGGGACTGGACCACTGGGCGGTTCGTGGCAAGGCCCGGTAGGGGAATCCCTTTTTCATCGCCTTTTGGTTTTAATGTATTCTAATCCGTTTCTCCTTTTTAACACCGCTTATTTATTCTTATATCAACTAAATGGATTTTGTTAATTGTGAAACTATGCACACAATTCGAGCATAATATTTTTAGGTGGCATAAAAAGTTTGGGGACAAAAAGAAATACATAAAATTAGGTTTATATTTAATTGGTTATTTTAACTACTGTTGGACCTCTTATTAATTTGACAAGATTTAATTTTTGGGTCAAATAATTTTGGGCTCAACATGTCAAAGATCAGTGGAATTTAGAGAATATGGTGAACATTGTAGTTTTACTGTTTGACGAAATAATTTATTTGACTTTATTTTAAATTTGAATTGGGCTTTGATTTTATCAAGTGGCAGTTTTGCTTAGCAAGCATGATGATATGGCATCATTAGGGGGAGGTCACTGTAGCTAACGACCTGAGGTGTTACATAATCTTCCCATTTCTGAAATTTCATTGTTATATGATTGAGGAATATATCACATTTCACATGTCCATTAGTTCAGTCAAGCTCACCACAAGTCCACACATTATTGCCAATTGAGTAAGTCTTATTGGCGGGTAGAATAGGCTATGTGTATGTGTGTTAGAGAGAGAGAGAAGGAGAGAGAGTGAGGAAGAGGGAGGGGGAGAGTGTGTGTGAGTGAGGATTTGATGGTAAAAAGGGTCGCCAATGTCGTAATATTGAACTCTTAAAATTAATGTGGCCCTGTTGCAACCCACGGGCGTTCTTCTATTCACGGTTAATTTCGGAGTACTATCTGGTCATCTGATGATCGACGTACTACTTGTGGAAGTGTGTTGGTGGGCTACTAGTACGTGCCATTCCCGGGAAAAAGCTAGCTGCCTGGCTGGCTGGTGATCGATCGCGTCGGGCGCTTAGCTAGCTAGCAGATCAGCGTCGGCCGATGTGCTGCTGTTGACATGAATGTTTCAGGATCACAAACAGCGTCGGATACAGTTAATCCCTGTTGCACTCGTGCAATACACAGTCTGTGAGTGAGGACCGACAGACAGACAGGGCACATGCGTTCCCACGCCCAGCGTTTACACGCACGAAAGCGGCGGCGGCACAAGCGACCTGCATCTGCATGCGCTTTACCAACGCCTCACACGCAACAGTATGCGTTTGTACACAGGAGAGCAGACGCCTCGTCGATCGCCTTCTCCGATGGACCCCGTTCGTCCGTTCGTACCGGCCGGGCGGCGCTAGGTAGGCGACGCCGCGCCGCCCCGTGATGCGAACGGAGCCGTGCTCCGGTCGATCAGTCGGTCTGAGCCCGGCCGGGGACCAGCGTCCAGCGGCGGGCCCCGTCGGCTGGCCGGCTGGGACTGGGTGTGAGCAAATAGTGTGCAGTTCCAGAAAACTGGCCGCGAAAGGAAGGCAGGGAACTAGGAAGTAGGTGTTCACTGCACACTGTCCTGCGGGCCCGGGGATCCTCGGTATTTGTAAAAAAAAGTCCAGATTAAGGGCATCTCCAAAACGGAACCGTAAACCGCCACACCCGTGCGGACAATGTTACCGCGAAAGACATCCAACGTGCGTCTGGATCTGTCCGCGGGCGGTCTAGACGCAATTTCTCTCGTAAACCGAAGACAAAAGATACGAGAGCTTTGCGGGAGTCCGGACATGCGAAACGTAGAACTCTGACACCCCGGCCAACCCAAAAACCTCCTCGGACCCCCCGACTCCATCCTCCCCATTTTCTCTCCTTCCTTCTTTCTCTCTTGCCTTCGCCGCTGACCCACCACCCCGGCCACCACGCCACACCCCTGCCGGAACTCTACGTCTCCCGCACATCTAGCGCTCCAGCACGCTCTCCTCTGTCTCTGTTCAACCCCTGTCCTCCGACCGCCCTGCCAGCGACTGTCAGCTACTGCTATTCTCATCATGCCCGACAACTGTCCGATGAATCGCCGGAATTAAAAACAGTTTGCCTTTTTTCTTTCTAGCAATGGATTCCGATTTAGAGTACATATATGAGCCGAACAGGAGGAGTACTCCGATGAGATGGCGACGATGCATGCAGTCATTCAAGATGCGGAGCGTGCGGAGGAGCATGTTCTCAATTTCAAGGGCACAATCAAGGGTCATCGAGTGCTCAACCGCAACAAGGGGCACGACCATTTGACACTGATGGCCGACTACTTTGCCCCCGATGCATTTTTCCTGACCATTTTCGCCGGCGTTTTGGGATGCACATGACTATTTTTGATCGTTTGTATCATGGCGACTGGTCCTACGATGACAACTTCATCCTGAAGAAGGACGCCGTGGAAACAATTGGCTTCTTTGGTTACCAGAAGTGCACGACCGCACTCCGGATGCTTGCATATGGGACGACCACTGATTCGTAGGACGAGTACCTACGGATGTCTGAGAGCACATGCAGAGATGTTCTGGTCAGGTTTGCAACTGTCGTGGTCGAGGTGTTTGGACCTCGGTACCGGAGAGAACCAACTGTGGCAGACAACGAGAGGCTCTTGGCAATCTCAGAAGTAAGAGGGTGGCCAGGTTTGCTTGGATATCTTGACTGCATGCATTGGAAATGGAAGAACTGCTCGAAGACTTTACAAGGGCACACAATCTTTGAATTTGGTACGCTTTCTTTGGCATACCTGGGTCTCACAATGACATCAAGGTGTTGCAGCGATCACCGTTGTTTGCGAGGCTAGCTGAAGGAATAACTCCTCCTTGCCATGGACATGAGTACAACATGGGCTACTATCTGGTTGACAATATCTATTCTCCATGGGCTACCTTTATCAGCACCATCTCAAACCTAGTTGGCCAGAAAAAAGGCTTACTTTGCACAAAGATAATAAGCAGCTAGAAATGATGTCGAGAGGGTATTTGGAGTTCTATTGGCCCGTTTTGCAGTTGTTTGTGGACATGCTAAATAATGGGATCAAGAAACCTTGTGGGAGATGATGGCATGTTGTGTGATCATGCACAACATGACCGTCGAGGATGAGGGTGACGATGTTGTGCAGCTCTGGAATTTGAGAACATGAGTGATCCTATCCAACTTCCAGACCAAAATGCGGCCACATTTGAAGAGTTTATTCAAATAAATCAACAAATTCGACATCGACCAACTCATGAGCAGCTGATGAAATATCTGATTGAACATCAATGGACGGTTAAAGGGGACAACAATGTTGGGATGTAATATTTGAACTTTTTAAAATTTGAACTAGTGTTGTATGCGGCTATTTGAACGTCCGTACCCTTTGCATGCGGCTATTTGATTGTGCGGACTTGAAAAAAATGGCCGGATGTATGCGGTTAGCATTGGAGGTCGTTCGTATCCGTGTCCGCGGACGGATGAGGGAGAAAATTGGCGGGTTGCCGTTGAAGATGCACTGAGGCGAGCTTACATCATTAATAAGATTTTGGGGTCCCCCACAAAAAAAAGATTTTCAACGGGGCTGAACATACTTCCTTCATTTTTTTTTACTTCGCACATAAGATTTGTTCAAAGTCAAACCACACAAAGTTTGACTAAATTTATATTAAAAAATATGAACATCTACAATACTAATATTATATATTATGAAAATACGTTTCATAGTGTATCTGATAATATTGATTTCATATTATGAATGTTTATATTTTTTAATATAAAATTAGTCAAACTTTACAAAGCTTGACTTTAATCAAACCTTATATGCGGACTAAAAAAACGGAGAGTACATGAAGGGTTAATCAACGACCCGCATGATGAATGAACGGATATTGGTATGGCCCATCGGCCGGCCGGAGAATTAATTCCTCCCTCACTTGGACTCCAAGTCTCTCCCGGCCTAGCTCCCTAGCTTGGTGTTGGAAACGACCGTAGGCTCAGATGGACGCTCATGATTCCTTCCTTTAATTTTCTTCGTGGAAACCTAGTCATGCGTCGCAAAAACTTCAAGAACTGGCGCACCGATGTCAGGAAATCTCGTCGACTCGCCGCCGATCGCCATCTCCTCCCCCACTGGACCAGACCGAACATATCGTCTGCCTTGATGTATCAGAGCAACTCCAAGAAACTAAACGGACACACACTTTGTCTGCTTTTGGTTCGTTTGGATCGGCTGCCCGCTCGTCATTTGTCTGTGTCAGACCAGTGCACCCAACCGTCCGACTCAAAGAAGAAGGGACAAAACATTTAGCACGGGCAATTCGCCAAACACTTGTCGGGCATGGTGGTACCGTAGGGGTGGATGGTACCTATGTGGCAGACGAAGGAGAGGTGTGGAACAGCGGCGGAGGAGAAGCGGTGTGGAGCCCGGATTTACTGTTGGAAGTGACTGACTCGTCGAGTTCCGGCAGGGGTGTGGCGTCGAGGCCGGGGTGGTGGAGCGACTGCGAAGACAAGAGAGAAAAACGAAATGAGAGAAAATTGGAGGATGGAGACGCGGGGTCCAGAAATAATTTTGGTGGGGTTTTGGGTTGTCCGAGGTGTCGGAGTCCTAAGTCGATGCTGTCTAGACTTATGCAAAGCCCTCCCCGCTCCCCTTTGTCTCGAGTTTACGACGAAAAGTACGTCCGGACCGCTTGGGGGATCGACACAAACCCGCGCTGTATGACAAAACACGTTTGGGTTACGCAGTTCGGATGGTTGCGGACGGTTCGAGGGTCGGATTTGAAGATGTATATAGGTTGCTGTCAACATGCACGCAAGGGCAAGGTACACCACACGACCACAGCACAGCACAGCACTGCTGTGGTCAGCGTGCATGCATTGCCCTGGTCCGTTTACTTCACTTTAATCAAGTGTCCTCTGACCGGGAGTTGTTTAGTTGGGTGCCGTTGAACAACCATCCAGCGATCACTCTGGTCTGGTCTGGAGTTGAAACTTGAAACTGGTGGCGTGAGCACTGAGCACCACCTTCCAGCGATCCACGACGGACGCGACTACCACTCTGGCAGTGGACGCGGAAGGATTAATCAACGACCCTTCCTCCCTACCACACACGCGGGACCAGCCGCGAGACTGGACGTATACGTATGTTCTCCCTTGGACTCACTCCAAGGTTCCTTTCCCTCGCCCACACCCTGCCTATTACCGCTACAGTTCACCTGCAATCCCCGGGAAAAGTTAGCTAGCTTGGTGGAGATCGATGGCGTCAAGCTATTAGCTACTAGCAGACCAGCGTCGGTGGATCTGTCGCTGTTGAGTGTTGACATGCATGTTTGGGGATCACAAACTGCTTCAGATGTACTGTAATCACTCGCTGTTGCACTCGTGCAATATACTGTAATCAATGACAGACGGTGAGAGACATGGTATACATGCGTTCCCACGCCCGGCGTTTACACGCACGGGAGCTGCGGCCGCACAAGCGACCTGCATCTGCATGCGCTTCGCTTTACTACAAACGCCCCCCCGCCTGATTTAAACCATGGTCCTCACTGTCTTTTCTTAGCCGTGATCCTCCAGATATTGTTACCGTCGTACAAGATCCAGTGTCACGTCAAATGCACGCTGCGTGTCAATGTCGTTGGTGCGGTTTGCACCATGCACGTTGCTGTCGTGGTTTCGCGGTTCACACCTTGTACAGTAATTAGGCATCTTAAAGGCGAATCTGTAAACCTTCCGCAATCATCCGGACCACTCTGTCCGGACCGCGAAAGTCATCTAACGCCGATCTGTATCGGTCCGCGTGGCGATCCGTACGCGATTTCTCCCGCAAATTAGAGACAAAAGTGTGGGAGGTTTGCGGGAGTTTGAATACCTGAAAAGTAGGACTCCGACACCCCCGGCCAACCAAATCCCCCCTCCAGGTCCCATTTCCTTCAACTCCGTCCCTTCTCCCCCTTACTTTACATCAGCACCTTCCACCTCCACCGTCGCTGTTGTTCGTCTCCGACGGTCACAGAGGCATTGCCGGACGTCCGCAACCAGCACCGGCGCACCCGCTCGCCGTTTCAACGGAGCTTTCCACCTTGGAGCCGTTTGTATCCAGGTACACTTTGCCCCCTGTCGACGACCTCCATTGCGGACACCACGCCTGGTAGGTGTTGGGTCAAATGCTATTGAGCTTATTTTCAATGCTATGTCATTTTTTAGAGTACGAAGGATGAGCTACTCAACCATGGAGGATGCGTTGTTGTGCGATGTGTGGTTGTCCGTATCTGTGGATTTCATAGGCAGGAGCAGAGGGGAGACCTTCTGGGAGTAAGTGCATGAAAAGTTTCACGCACGAAAGCACATTGCACCCTACGACATGTACATCACTCAACCATGCAACATGAGGTCGTTGTTATATCGCGGACACACTATCTGTGGATTTTGCAACTTGGTTAGTCAGCTCGAGGCAAGGTGGCAATTGCACACAGACATGGACGAGATCGTAAGTTTTACATCCTCTTGCTCAACTTGTTGATTGATTCATTCACTCAATGTTGGTCTACACATTATATGTAGCACGCATGCGCCGCCATGGTGTATCATAGGACAGATGGATGGTCACTTACGTGCACACACTATTGGATGAAGCTGAAGGAGGAGTTTGTGTGGAATGACATGATCCGTTCATGAAAAACTTGTTGTACATCCAAGGATCTAGTTGAATTAGAGACATTGTTGTACTAGACTTAATTTGTATACTATCATGTATGATTTGTGCTATTTTCTATCCGAACTTTGATGAATATCGTCCGGTTAGTTAAAATGCAGTTTGACATGTATGCAACTAGTGTTGGATGTCGTCCTCCCGTATTCATATCCGCGGACTGATATCACCCTATCCACGGAAGGATGCGGAAACTTTTTTACGGGTTGCCGTCGGAGATGCCCTTACCGCTAGTCCAGTATTGCTCACTAGTTTCCCGATGATCGACTTGGAAATGCATATACATTGCTGTTGACATGCATATGTTTTCAGGATGAGTTAAACACATTGGATATCCTAAAAATTTCGTTGGGATGTCATTTTAGTCCTAATTCTTTTAAAATGCATCTTTAGGTTTCAATTCTTTAGTAAGTGGTTCATCCGAGGTTCTTTTTCACGAGCAGAACAGATATGGACGCATGCCCCGTCCATCGCCTTCTCCGGCACCGCCTCGGTAGACAGGCCCTAGCGAGGCCACGCCGCGCCGCCGCGTGATGGGCACGGTCGGTCGGTCCGAGCCAGGGGACCTGATGCCCGATGGCGCGGCTGGGAGCGGGCAAATCGTTAGCATAAAGAAATGGAGTAGAAGGTAGAGGTGCATAAAGTGAAGGTAGAGGTGCTCTCAATTTTCATGTTTTTATTTCCTTTTTTGACGGGAGAATTTTCTCATGATCAACAGGCCGCAGATTCCTCCCAACGTGGAGCAGTCTGGTGTTGGACAGACACTGGAGTCAGCAACCGATGTGACGGCCTGCCATGCAGTGGAGCGTCAAGGATTGATTAATCAACGACCCGCACCGCATTTTTTTTAGAATAAGAAAAAATGATGCTTGCACATGGCCCATCGGCCGGCCGGGAGATCAATTCCTCCCTCCCTCCCTTGGACTCCAAGTCTCGCCCTGATTTCCTCGGTGTAGGAAACGACCCTATAGGCTCATATGGACATGGATGATTCCTTCACTTTTTCTTGGTGGAAAAATCACGCCTCGCGAAAACTTCAAAATTGTCGCCACGATCTTCAAAGGAATCTCGTCGACTTGTCCCCGACCATCATCTCCTCCCGGACCGAACACATCGCGGGCCTTCATCAACCGAAAATAGGTAGCTAGGCAGCCGGCTGGACATGGATCCATATATAGGTCATCCGTCGTACACCGATCGATCTGTTGGAGTTGACATGTCTGATATCAGGCTACAGCGAACCGTCGGCGTCGCGCCGGGGCGCGTTCCCACGCTGCACCGGGCCGGACGAAAGCGGCGGCACACCCAGGCGACCTACATATGCATGCACGAAGCTTTAGAAAACGCGCGCGGCGCGCAATTGCCAGGAGAGCGGACATGAACAACAGAGACGTCACACGACACGATCGCCTCGTCGCCCTCTCCGACTCGTTTCGCCCATGCCGGCCACCGTTCCCATGGACAGGGCCGCCGTGCGATTGGGAACGCAGCCGTACGCCGGTCGGAGGGGGGTGTGCCGGGTGCCCTCGCTCCTCCTCTACCCCGTCGGCTGCCTGCGGCGGGCAGTTGGGCCGCCAACGGACCGTGCCTTACCGTTGCGTGGCTTTTTTCTCTCTTCCCGGGCGCGGCTGTATATGAGTAAGACAAATTCCCGTCTCGGACGCCCTAAATGGGTCGGCCCATAAGCGCGCACGTAAACGTACAGTTTTCATGCATTATTTTTTTACTTTCATTATTTTTTATTTATTTTTAGGACAATTTATACACGGAGTAAAAATAAACGGGGGAAGTAAAACAAGTATTCATATAATTCAAAAGGAATATTTCATACCATTCAAAAAGTATATATGATACATTTCAAAACAAGTTCACTTGTTTCCAAAGTATGTTTACAAAATGTAAGAAAAATAGTCGCGTCGTTTAGAATGTTTTGTGTCATTCAATAATATTTTTCAACATGTATTTGAAAAATGTTTAATACATATTCGAAAATATATTCATAAAACATGTATTTGAAAAAATGTTAATTGCATATTTAAAAGATGTTAAACATGTATAATTTTTTACATGTATACCAAAGATGTATATGTATGAAGAAAATAGACATCAAACCATATATCTCAAAATGACATTAATCATGTATTGGCAAATGTTAAATGTGTATACAAATATTCTCGGTGTACATAAAAGATGTACAATGTGTACAAAAATATAGACATGTGTTGGTAAAAAGGAAAGAAAGAAAAATAAAACCCGAAGAAAACAAAGAAAGCCGATTTTTGTTTGGAAAACCATAGAAAACAGAAGAAACCGCCACAAATACTGAAAAACCCGATAAAAAACCACACACGAAATTGGCGTCGCTGATACAGTGATGGGCGGCCTAGTAGCGTGCTCGCCGGAGACGAGAGGTAGCTCCATCTCGCAATGAGCGAGATATAGCTCCCGTGTTTTTTCCCTGACAGAGACAACACAGTTTGATAGTGGGTTATGCTGACGAGTAAGGACAAACTACAGATCTACAGTGGGTTGGCGACCCTGTTGCAGGACCTCTGGTGCGTCTTCCTTGCAGCATGTTTGGGCGGCACCTCCAATGACCGTTTGCATCGGCTGTAGCCCATAGCAAGCATGCCCTTCTTTGCAGCACCCCTTGTTCCCGCGGTAGCGACGCGCACCGGCGAGCGGCTACACAACAACATCGTGGCGACCGAGAAAGCAGCATCCCTGGTCACCCTGTAGCATGTGACCCCCCCTTATGCATCACCCCCGAGCATACAACAATGGCCCCGACGAGCACCACACAACAGCAACGTAGCCCTTTTTTTTACGGCAACCCAAACGAATGACCACCAACGGTGTGTGCTTTTCGTTGCGGCGACGATGCCGATGGAAATTATGGATGTGGGAGAGATAAGACGAGAGGGAGCGGATGAGATGCCCCAATGCATTGTTGGAAGAAGGAGCCCATGGTGTGGGGGGCATAGGCACACGTGTCAAACAAGTGAGGCGGTCAACTCATTTGTACGATTCATCGGTGGATAACAAGCACTTTCCATTCTTTTGAGGGATATATGATAGAAGGGTCTTAATCTCCTAAACTATTGGTTTTCTTTTCAAATACTATTTTTGAGGGATTTGCTAGAGATGCTCAAAGTTCACGGAGTTGCTTGCTATTCGGCACGTGACAAACAGAGGCACAAACCGTTCAGTCGTACCTAACACATGGAACATTTTACATATACGGAGGAGCATAAAACTGCTACACCTACGTAATTTTCACTAAAAGTTACAAAACCTTCTGTCCCTAATTAATACACTCCCCGCTGAATTTCACTTGGTGGGGCCACCTCACTTTTCTTTTCAAATAAAACATTTCCTGGTAAGCTTCTTCGTAAGGTACGAAAAAAAATTACGTAGGTGTAGCGTTGTCCGAGGAGCATTTGAAGGGACTGTGTGAACATGTAGTTCTGTACTCTCTGTAACTGAGAAATAAAGACGGGGATATTTTTACAATAGGAGAAAGAAGGCATTTATTCCTCCTCACTCTGTTTCATTTCGTCTCGTGGCACATGGAGAAGATCGAAGCACGGTAACCTTATGATCAAAGTCCGCAAATTCCCAATGTTGGGCATTCTCGTGTTTGAAACTAGCGTCAGCAACTGTTTATTAATCAATGACCCGCATGGACGTTTTCCTAAACGGAGGCAACAACACGGGCCTGGCCGGAAGATTTAATAGTGCCAATCACTCGATTCTAAAGCGGATGGACTTTCTTTTTCTTGAATACGCACGAGTGTGCGTATCATTCATTAAAAAAGAAGAGGAGGGGGTTGGGAGCCCCAAACAACCAATTCAACGTTTAGCTTATATACAAGAGGATTTCATCCGCCCTACCCGGGGTTCACATATGCAAACTACTCATGCCCTACCCACTCTACCCTCGCTGGCTCCTGCCCTAGGACCTCGCCATTAAGCAGGCCTGCCTTCGCCCAGATCTCCCCTTCCGACTGAATCTTCTGAATCACACCTGACAGGGATGGTGCGTGTCCCTCGAATACAATGTCATTCCCATGCTTCCACAAAGTCCACATAACCAACAAGCACAGAGCCCGATTAGACTTCCGATGCGCCATAGTTTCCTCCTGCCTCATGCACCAATCTCCTAGCTCCTCGTCCGGCAGGGGGAGATACTCCATCTTACCAGCCAAAGAGGTGCACCACTGCCAGACCTGCCTCGCAAAGACGCAGCCGATGAGAAGATGTTGCATGGTCTCGTCTTGTTGGTTGCAGAAAGGGCAAGTGTCTTGGTGTGGCAGCCGACGTCGTGCAAGCCTATCGGAGGTCCAACACCGGTTCCTTAGAGCCAGCCAAGTGAAGAAACGACATCTTAATGGGGCCTTGGATTTCCAGGTGAATGGCGCCGTCGGAGATCGCTCACGTCCCCAGAATATTGCCGCATATGCCGATCTCGCAGAGTAGACACCGTTTGTTTCCCAGGACCAATGCACGTTGTCCTCCCGTTCGGGCGCAAGCTCGAAATCCACAAGTCTCGTCCATAGACCCAAGTACTCTACCAGCTCTGGGCCCGTGAGGTTGGGGCCAACATCTCTAGCCCAAGAATCATTTCCGAGCGCATCTGAGACCGTCCTCGACGCCTTGATATGACCGGGCACTCTGCTAAACAGCGCCGGTGCAAGTTCCTGCACCGTCGCACCATCCACCCAGCGATCTTTCCAGAACCGCGCTGTACCTCCATCTCCTACAGTCGTACACATTGCCGCCTCGGCCAAAGCCCTCGCTTCCTGGGGGACGGAGATGTAGAACTCCGCCCACGATCGCTCCGAGTCAGTTCTCTGAAGCCAACGCCAACGAGCTTGCAAGGCTGTGTTCAGCCATCGCAAGTTTGGAATCCCTTGGTCACCAGCCCACTTTGGCGTGCACACCTCCTCCCAAGCCACCGAACAATTGCCACCGTTTGCCTCACTCTTGCCGCACCACAGGAAACCTCTACAAATCTTCACCAATGCCGAGATTGTTTTAGCTGGGAGATTCAAGGCAAGCATGGAGTGAACTGGTATAGCACAAAGCACTGACTGTATCAAGATTAGCCGCCCAACTTCGGCAAAAGGTCCGCTCTCCAATGCGGCAAGCAGTCCCGAACCTTGTCCACCATGCCTTGCAACTGCGTCGTAGACTGTTTTCTGAGTGTTAAGGGGAGACCCAAGTAGGTGCACGGAAAAGCGGCCGTTGAGCAACCCATGACTGTCCTCACTACATCCACATCCTCAGGCAAACATCGAATCGGCCAGATAGCACTCTTGTTCATATTGACCACCAAGCCCGAGGCTTGCGCAAAAACCTGCAAGAGTGCATTGCATGTCGTAGCTTCCAACGTTGTGGGCTTGAAAAAGACCACCACATCATCGGCAAACATTGAGACCCTTTGCCTCAGACCAACCCTAGCAAGCTGTCCGAGCAAACCTCTGTGTGTTGCATGATCAAAGAGTGCTCGTAGGGGCTCCATACATAGTATAAACAGCATAGGTGACAGCGGATGGACTTTCTACAAGAAGAAATGTGGGCTAAACCTGGTCTGAATATCTACGGATGAATGTAGATGCTTGCTTTATGGACGATGGAATAGCGGCGTTTCCTTTTTTTGAGAAACAATAGGGGTGTTTCCTATATGGCGCTTAAGGCGTCGGTTACAGTTGTTTCTGCAAACCGGCGCACACACCCGCCTCAGCTATGGGCCAGCCCATTTATAGTTTTTTCTGTGGAGGATAAAGAAGTGTGCGCACCAGGGTTTGAACTCGCGACGACTTGGTTGCGAGGGAATAACACAAACCATTAGGCCACCTCGCGCGCTGCTGCGAAGGTACTAATTTTTTCCCTTTTATTTATTTTTGTCACGTTCTGGAGGCCCTAGTTTTCGGAAGAAGCTTCCCATTCGATTTTTCCCGGTTCGCGATTTAGTTTATGGACGGTTCTATTCGGTTTTCTTTTATCCTTCTTCTTGGGCTTCTTTTTTCTGTTTTTTTTTTGTTTTGGCCTTTTCTATTTCATTTTTTTATTTTGAAAACTTCGTGAATTTTTTGCAAATTCGATGAACTTTTTTCAAATCCGATGAACTTTTTTCAAATTCAACGAACACTTTTCAAAATTCAATGAACATTTTTCAAAATTCCATGAACGTTTGTTTCAAAATCGATGAATTTTTTCAAATTTCAATGAACTTTTCTCAAATTTCAATGAAATTTTTTTAAAATTCGATGAACTTTTTTTAAAATTGATGAACTTTTTTTTCTAAATGTGACCATTTATAAATTCATGATTTTTTTTAAGTCAACTGGTCAACCACGCCCTGTTAAACTGGGCTCGAGCGAGCGACCAAGGGTGAACGGTGAAGCGATCGAGCGCTGCCTTACATGGGCCGGCCCACGAGCAGGCAGCTGTGAGTGGCAGCTTAGAGAGCTGGCGCGTGAAGCATGAATTAGGAGCTCCGTGGAATAGGAGCCACGGCATTTGTCCTCCGTAATCACCGAGGAGAGGCCCTGGCTCGTCGCACCTACAACAAAAGGTTTGGCGTTGAGAAATGGGATGAAACTGGCGAATCGTTTAGGTTGCTAACAGTAAGCTTTGAATAAGGGCTCAAAATATCCGTTCGTCCATGTGTTTCCTGTTGGTGTTGACACATGCCAGAATAAGGCTACAGAGACGGGCATTTTGTGCCCTTATTCTATTGCCTTGGCCTAGTGTTTCCAAATTGCTCAAAGGATTGGTTTGGTTTCCTTTGTTCATTGTCCTTAAGAGACAAACATGATGGCACATAGTCTAACTAGGCATTCATATGATCCAAATTCTCTAGTTTATTGGGATGCACACAGCCTAGCTAGGCAGCTAGGCTCATATGGATGATTTTTTTGCCAAAATCATATGGATGCTCATGATTCCTCTACTTTTCTTCATGGAGAATGCGTTTACAAAAACTTGATACTGCCGCCACAATCTCAACGGAATCTCCCCGTCGCGGGCAATCATATCTCTCCTCATGGATCCTAAAAATTGTCTACCTTCTGTTTTCTTTTTTGTAACAAAGACCAGATCAGCAGCCTACATCAACTAAAAAATAGTAGCTAGTTCTAGTGGCACACGGTCTAGCTAGGCGA
The DNA here is from genome assembly GCA_021605205.1 of Aegilops longissima. Taxonomy (NCBI): domain Eukaryota; kingdom Viridiplantae; phylum Streptophyta; class Magnoliopsida; order Poales; family Poaceae; genus Aegilops; species Aegilops longissima. The sequence goes on from CM038676.1 coordinate 649,404,826, forward strand.
ATGGGCCTATAGCCTACTAACACCCAAGGTCCTGGGTTGGACTCCCGGTGGGAACGGATTTAAATAGGTATGATGAAAAACTTCTGGAATAAAGGACTATAGGGCTCTTGCCTTATAGTGAAAACAAATAGTAGCTAGCTTGAGATCATTTGACACATAACGGGGGTCATCGGTCGACCGATATGTTGCATGTTGGTGTTTGACATGTGTTAGAATTAGGCTACAGTCTCACGCCCTTGCGCGTTGCCACAGTACACCGGCCCGTACGACTGCAGCGGCACAACCAACTTGCACCTAGACCCCATGCATGAAGCTTTAGTAAAAAACCTGTTAACATGTGTTAGAATTAGGCTACAATCTCACGCCCTTGCGCGTTGCCACGGTACACCGTGCCGTACGACTACAGCGGCACAACCAACCTGCATCTAGACCCATGCATGAAGCTTTAGGAAAAAACATGCGCGCCAACGGCTAAGAGAACGAACATGCACAATAGAGACCCCACATGTCGTCTCTTCGTCCTCTCCAACTCATTCCGCTGGTATTTCGGCCATACCTGCCACCATTTAGGCGGACAACGCCGCTGCGCGATGGGAATGGAGTCGTACGCCGGTTGGACGGGGCGGCTCACTCCACCCTCCGTTGACTAGGATACTGGCTGCGGCGGCAAGTAGGAGCCACGGAAAACAAGAGCGAGATGTTTGTGTTGGGCCGTCGAAATGGACCGTGCTCCGATGCGTGGCTTTCTGTCATTTTTTAGGTGGTTCCTATTTATCTTTAGGTGGTTCCTATTATCGTTTAGGTCGACAGTTGTCGACCAAACGCACAACCCACAGTGGTCGCTACGTGATTCTGGGCCGGACCTAGTAGCGCCGGCCCCCTCTTCCAGTTTTTTTCTTTCGGTATTTTTGTTTCTTTCATTTTCATTTCATCTTTTCTTTTTTGTTTTCTTTTTTTCATGTTCGTGTTTTATCTTCTATGTTCTTTCCCTTTTCCTCTTTTGAACATCTTTCAAATTTGTTAACATTGTTCAAAGGGTTAATTAGATAAATGTCATTCCAATTATGGCGATTCATAAAAATGCCAGTGCAATTTTCAAACTTTGAAAAATGCCACTGCAATTTTTGCAAACTTTGAAAAACACTACTCCAGACTTCAAAAAATGCCACTGAAAATGGCATGAAATGGCGTTTTTCCAAGCTTGGAAATTGCAGTGGCATTTCTAGGAATCGGCAGATTTGGAGTGGCATTTATCAAATTACGAACATTTTTTGAAATCACGAACATTTTTTGCCAACTTTTTTCATTTTTGAAATTGTGGACATTTTTTTTTACAAATTCTATAAATCATGAAATTTATTGCCAATTCTTGAACATTTTTTAAATCACGAACATTTTAAAATCACGAACATTTTTTAAAGCATGACTATATTTTTAATTCTTGAATATTTTCACAAGTCACTTTCTTTAAATAATGAACATTTTTTCAATTGGAAACATTTTTCAAATTCGTTAACATTTCTACAAATTTGTGAACATTATTTAAGTTCATGAACATTATTTTGAAACACGCGAATATTCTTTGAATTCACAAATATTTTTTCAAATTTTTGAATATTTTTTGAGTTCATGAGAATTTTACAAAATCGTGAACAGATTTTTATTTCATCAACTTATTTGGAACTCAAAAAAGTACGCCCTCCTTTCTGGTTTACAAGGTTCAAATCTGAAATCTCATCAACCAAAGCAGATTGTGAGTGGAGGAATGTATCTCGTACTTTACAAAACTAACTAAATTAAACTGGTCCATTAATTTGTATTAATGGCAATTCATGCATACTTGAGCACTAGATAGTAGTAATATTACATGCATTGATGCGTTCCTTTTTAATCTTGCATGCAAAGATTTAATGCTCCTCAGAATCTCAAAGGAGATGGAGATGAGCCCTTTAAATTAGGAAAATGAAAAAAATAGATAAGCCCTCTAAAACGGAAAAGAGGGAGTATTTTGAATTCATGTAGATTTTGAAATTTGATTTTGTTTGAAATCTTGAACATTTTTAATGAAGCAGAAAAAATCAGGAAAAATGGAAGGAGAAAAAACAGGGGATCCCGCCCCGCACATAGTACAGCCCGAAAGTATGAGCGGGGCGGTGGGGGTGCGCCTTTGTGCGTTGTCCGTTGCAAAGGTCGATGTATAGCAGCCCCTTGCTTTTTATTAGAGAAAAGAGGGCCGCAGTAGGCTAGGCTAGCCTGGGCTGACAAACAAGGATGAACTGCAAATCTACCAATGGGCTGCAATGATGTGACCTTTAAATGTTGCGCATGCTGCAATTCGGGTCTACAGAAAGCACCTATTTGCTGTCTGCCCAGGGAGTCCCTATATGACGCTTAGTGCATCCTATTGTCCGCACGACATACAGTGGCCTAGGACTGGGCCGCCCTATGGCACACACCGATGTGAGTTGTGTTTGCGACACACTTAAGAGGTCTCCAATTCGCGGCCTCCCACTCCTAAAGAAGTGCCGCTAGCCACTGGGATCTGATGGCTATTGGTGACTGACGGGTAACGCATATTTTAAGAACTTATTGTAGTGACAAATTTAAAATATTCTTTGAATATGTTTGTACTTCTCTTGAAAAAGTAGAACAATTTTGAAATGTCGATATTTCTTGAAAAGGAAAATATATTTTGCAAATTTGAAAAAAAAACATTTAATTGCAAATATATTAGAAAACATTTTTGTAGAAACGAATGATTTTTGAAATCTCAAATTGTATGTTAAAGTGCCAACAATTATTCAAAAAAAGAACACTTTTCAAGAAATACTAATACATTTTCCATTTTTTCGAAAACATGAGTTTGTATGAAAACACAATCATTTTGTTTTTTAATTGGGGAACGTTTGTTGAAAAACAGGAACATGTTTTGAACATTCAGGCTATTTTTTTGAAAAATTTAACATGTTTTGAAATTTCAAGAATATTTCAAAATGTGAAAAATTTCTAAAATTGCAACAATTTTACCAAAATATGAACTTTTTTGAAATTAAGAATAATATTTATAAAATCTCAAACATTTTGTGATATTTGTGATTCTTTGGAAAAAGGAAGAAAAAGGAAAATGGAAAAGCAAACAAAAGGAAAGGGGAAATGGAAATAAACAACCAAAAATATCAGTTCAGCAAGCTTATAAAAAGTTCCCAAAATTGGTCAGGAACCTTCCAGAAGGTTCCCAAAATCGAATACTTGTGTAGGCTTCTAACGCCAAAATGGGCCGGCCGTTGTGCATCGCTGCCCTATGCGCGATTCAGCGGCAATGTGCCGCAGTGAGTGTTGTACCGAAATTTCCATCGGCCCAGTCTACCGCAAGTTTTTAGTCTGGTTTTAAGCCAATAAACGGTTGTTTTTTTACTCTTGGGTTTTTAGTCAGCTTTTCACCCAATAGGCGGCTGTTTTTTAGGAGCTACATATTTCGAAACCTATTAGAAAATAAAATGTACATTTTACAGTATTGTTTAGTATGTATTTGTAATTTCCAGTATATATTTTAAAATTATATCATACATTTAAAAAATTCAGCATGTATTAAAAATGGTCATCATATAGTAAAAAATTAATGTATATAAACATTTTTTATCATATATTAAGAAAATTTCCAGTATATATTTGAAAAGTGCTATCAAATCTTACAAGCCGGTTTTGGTGATTTCAAGGCTTGGTGAACTGAAGTCGTGCATGAAAGAATTTTTGCAGAAAAAAAAAGATGTGAGTGTTTTGCTTCGGTACACACACTCTCCCCTCCCTAACATTTACACGAACCTTAAAGTTACATAAAAGGGCTATTGCCATATTATCAGGAGAAGGCCATGCTGGTAAACATCAAACATGGCCTTTCCGAAAATGGTATTACTTTCTTTAAGCATGAAAATAATTATCTACATTTTTAGCTCATCCGTGTCACAACTATCTAGCTAAGAACGCCGATGGGCCCATCTATTTCACCGAAGAACACTCATTGAAACCATAGAACATGTGCATTTTGTTTGGAACGGCGATCAGTGGGTGAATAGTGCCCACTCACACGACAAGAAAATGGCAGTACTATTCAATTAAGTACTACTTTTGGAAGCGAGCATCGTGAACCTTTCCCACCTAAGGACTTGTTCGGTTAGACCCCTCCACAAGAGGATTGGAGGGGATTTGGGCGGGTTTTGACTTGTAGGGGATTAAATCCTCCTCAATCCCTGCCAAACCCCCTTCAAATCCCTTTCAACCGAACACAGCCTAAAAGAAGAGCAGCACGTGGACTGGAGAGGAATCTGAGAAAGAGGATGTCGAGCTCGGGTGAATGGTAGGAGCTTCAAGAGCGCTGCTTAGAGGAGGAGGAGCACATTGCCGCTAAAGTCTTCATCGACTCGACACACGTTGAGGTTACCGCCACGAGGACCGGAAGAGGAGAGGACGACGACTTAGTCTCCAACGGCACCAACGACTTACTTCAAAACCGACGATGATTGAAGTGAATAATTACTATATGTGATGCTTGTATATATATACCTAGCCATGGGCAGCCCGGCTCAGGCCTGGAATTTGAGCCTGCCGGGTAGATCAGGCCGCACTCGGGCTTGCAAAAATAGATTCCAGCCGTCGTTGTGCCGGGCCGACCGGGCCGTGTCGGGCTTTTTCGGGCTCAGGCCCGACGGTCGAATCAGGCCGGGCTCAAGACCCGGTTTTTAGCATCGGGTTTTTTTTCCGGTTTGGCCCGAAGCCCGGCCAGCCCGACATGTGCCCAGTTATATTTGTATATAATTAAGTGATGTTTAACTTAACGAGTGATGTTTATTTAGTTAAGCGATAATTTGGCATGCAAACCATATTTAATAGGGAGACCTATCATGATGCACCTGTTGCTCCAAGGGGATAGAAAGGGATTCCTTTAATGTATTCGGACCACAGTGTGGTTTAAAAAATCTAGATATGGATGGGGCAAGACGGTAATGTGACACCCTGGATTTTGGGCCCTTTCTTTTTCTTTTGGATTCTTTGGATTTTTATTTGGAATTCCTCTTACGTGGCTCTGTGGTCTTGAAGTATGAGAAGATTATCTCTTCTTCATTTCCAAAGTGGCTTGTAATGCTCAAATCCATCTCAAGATCATGTCGTTTCCATCTTAGCCCAATCCCAATATTTATTTTTTGGGGAATATTCCCTTTTTCTATTAAAGGAATAACTCTTTTTGCCCGTGAAAAAACCTATATTTCTGCCTTGTCATTAATTCCCACAAAATTCTCAAATTCCTTTGAACCATATGAACCTTGGATATGTAAACACATTCAATATTTCATACTCATGGTGAGCACACTATCCAATCTTTGCTTCTGGTCATATTTTCAGTTTATGAAGCAACTATATTTTATATTGCTCCATATTTTTGAAAATTTATCAGGACATTCTCCTACCTATATAACCTCTTTCCACAAGATAAGAGCTCATTTCGTTAAGCCAATAATCCTCTAGAATTCTCTTAAGTTCCTGTCTAGAGAGGACCACTGTGAAGGAAGTACCATTTTTATTTATCCAAATGGTATGAAATTTTTACAGTGACTTCATATACTCATATAACTCCTCTACAAAAATTTCCAGCTCAATCCAACCATCTATGTGAGTGCAACTTCAACTTTCCTATTTCTGTCCAGTATGGCACATTGCAAAGCAAGTGCTAGCTACACCCCTCCGCTTAAGCTGAAACTTGTCCATAGTGATCACCTTAGTGGATGATCATCCTCAGCCAAAACTTAGGTCCATTGGACTAGTGCATTGCCCACACCTCTGATCAAACACATTTTTTCTAATGAGGGTTTATGCCTCCTGCAGTCCCTCCTAGCACCATTGTTGTTGTTTCTTTGCACCTTGCAGCTAGTGGGGGAGTGACCAACCTGCCAGACATACTCGGGCTGCCCAGAATGCATGTAAATGCCATGGGCACGCGGTGACTACGCGGACGGCATGGACGAGCGCGTGCTCTGGAGTTGGGGCCCTCTGCCTCGTCCGTTTCCTCGAGCTCTCGACACATAGCCTTGTCTAGCAGGTCCGCAGAGGCCACACCTTCACTCTGGAACCCTCTCCTCCTCTTCTTTCTTGCCCGACGCGCCACGGCGGACGCGTCTGGGGGCGGACCGTCTCTGCTCCACTAATGGCTTCACCCCCAAGAGAATGGGAGGGAAAGGGAATGGTGAAGGGAATCAGGAAAAAAAATTGACTTTCGTCTGTGCTGAGAGTGGCATGCAACTTTGTTCCCTGTTTACGCGTTGAGGTGCCATAGAAGTCTCTTCGGTCAAGCTTGGGACCGAAGAGTTGATCTTCGGCTACAGCGACAACGAAGAGTTTATCTTTGTTGCATATGTGGACGAAAAAGGGACTCTTCGGCCTGGGCACGAACGAAAAGGTAGTCTTCTGCCATGGTGAGGGTGAAGAGTGACTCTTCGTTCTAGAAGCGAACGGCGGGATGATATAACTGGAATTTCTGAAAGGGGCAATATAGTTTCGAGTTTTTTTGTGCAAAAAGGACCCATGGCATTAAAAGAAACATGGAACAGTACAAAGCACCTCAACAAAAACGAAAATTACAATGAAATCCTTGAGATGCCCTTGGTCTACAACCTCCACACTGTGTCGACGGCGCGCCGCCGCTGCTGCTCCACCCTGAGCCAGCCTGAAGTTGTTGGTTGCGGACAAGAAGTGGCCGAACAGGTCTAGAAGACCACATTCGCCCCCGGAGACGGAGAAGAAGGAATAACCGTCGATGAAGCTCCTTGACGATCTGGAGATCCCCACATCCAGAAGAAATCCTCGAGAACCACACCACTCCCACGAGCTTCTCGACGTCGTGGCCTAGATGGACCGAAGCCGGGGAGACTTTGTTGAACGAGACGTCGCCGCCATCAGAGTGTCGCCCCAACAAACCTGGACCCTGACATTAGAAAACGATGCCAACCCTAACCACCTGCCGAAGCCAAACCACCAAGGTCCCCCCCCCCGGCCGCCGAGCGATACCGAGGCAGGGACCAGCGGCTTCACCGGCGGGACCATCGACTTCACCGGCGGAAGGAGGGCAGCGGTTTCTCCTCCTTTTCCGCCTCTCTCGTGCGGTGTAGTTGGTTATTTTTGTGCGTTTAGCCTTAGTTTCGAGATTTTGTATAAAAAAACAAATACAGCCGATGAGAAGAGAACCACGGCACGGGCGGATTTGTGTCCCTAACGGCGATCAGCGCCTGATTAGTGACCACTCGTACGGTGAGAAAGTAGTAGTAGTAGTACTTACTAGTTAATTAATTAACTAAGGGCAGCTGTTCCTTTAGGAACTGAGCATCGTGTCTCTTTCCCACCAAAAAGGTAGAGCACGTCGAGCGATTGACACTAGATTACTATCTAGCTAATCTTGGCAGACCCACGGTTTGGTTTTGGTTTTGGTCCCTGGCTAGCTGCTGCCTGCTACGTACTAGTACTAGATAGGATATGAATCATGGCCATGTCCAAGCCGATCTAATCCTTGTTAAGATTTAGTTAATTAGTTTAATTAAAGGGAAATCCCAGCTTTTCCAAACCGATGTGCGGTTTCTCCCCCGATGGGTCACGTCCTAATGTAACGGACGCGTCCTTTTAATCTTGCCTCTTGTAAGCGCTATGACTGTGCGACGTGTCCTTCCGGACATATAAATATGTACATCATTGCAGTCAATCAATAGCGATCATTACTGTTCATCGCACTATTTCTTTACACGTTATCACGCACTTCTCTCCAGCGAGAGCGATAGGCCCACAGGAACTCGCCGGAGAAGAAAAACGGTGAGGATGCCGCCCTCGCCTCCTTCTCCTTGGTCTTCTTCGGGAAGAAGGTCGCCGCCATTTCTTGCCGAGCAGCGCCGCCGTTCGTCCGCCATCGATGGGCGCACCACCACAAGAATCTGGCCTCGGCGTTAACCGCCGCCAGAACTTCGCTGGTGGACGCCGCCATCACACGGCCGCCGGACGCCGCCGTGATGCCACGCCGGTGAACCGACGCTCGCCATGCCGGTTGTCCACCGCCAGGCTCGATCTGTGGCTTGTCGCCGACCGAGTGTTCTTCCACCGCTGAACGCCGACATGGGCGTGCAGCAGACGCTGCGATTGCCGCCGGCACACGCCGCCGCCCCCACGCCGGCAGAAGAGGAGGAACGGTGATAGTCGCCGACGTACTCGCACGCTGCCTACAGCCCGACTCCGACGCGCCGCCAGCGCCAGGGCGATGGCCTCGTCTTCATCCCAACTCAGACGCGCCATGGCCACCGCTGGCGCGGTCACCGCTGCCGGAGCAAGTGGCGCGCCGTCCAGGCTCGAGATGGCCACCGCGGGACAAGCAGCGCCCATGGGCGTTGGCGCTCCCGCTTCTCCCGTGACGAGCATCTTCCTCTTCGGCAGGAGGGACGCCGCCACGGACGTCCGCTGGCACGAAGCGGCGCGCTGGTCCGCCGACACCGCGCGAGCCGCCGTCTTCTTCGGCGCTCCATCGCCGCTGCCGACCGCCGCGCCGACGCCGCGTGGCGCTCGAACCGGCGCCGCCGCCTCGATAACGGATCCCGTAATGGGAGGACATCTCGACTACACCCTCGTCGGACGAGGAGGAGGGCTTTATCCTTCACCGCCGGCGGCTCGCCGGTGAGCGTGCGCCGCGCGGGCGGGCCGAACGGGGAGAAAGGCGCCGCGTGGAATGGGGATCGGGCGGTAGGAAAACCCTAACCGCCGATCCATTTTATCCAACGCCTAAAGCGGTGCTGGGCTAGTTGGGCGAAAGGCTAGACGGCTTCGCCTGTGCCCTGCTTCGAGCCGGAAAAGAAAGAAAAATGAAAAAATGAAAATTACTGTGCTACTGGTTTGGGTCTCCTGTATGCACCCAGGACCATTTTTTTGTTTTTCTTTTTCTGTTTAGTTATTTTAACTAGCAGTTTGAAGTTGTGACTAGCTATTAGTAATTTGTGTAAATTACTATGTTGTATTGTTCAGTAATTAGTGTGTATTACTGTATTGTACAAGTACAATGTATGTCAACGTATAAGTTCCAGCAATTTGGCAATTGCTATATGTTGATCAATATACATGCATTGTTTTATTTACAACACAATTAATTTGCTATGTGAGTAAATTAATAAGCATGATGATTGCATGCAGGATATGGCTGGCATATCTAAAAAAAGAGTTTGCTGAACTTGCCGTTGATGGTTCTAACTATTTGACATGGGCAATGGATGTCAAAATCAATTTGACGGCCAAGGGACTCAATTCGCTTATAACCACACCTGCCCAAGGGACTGCATCCGTAATGACATAATAAGGTATTCAGCGTTGCACTTCATTCGACATCATCTTCACCCGACCTAAAGACAGAGTATCTGATGGAGGAGAGCCCTCGACACTGGAACTCCTTAAAGGAGAGGTATGATCAACAAAGGGCGGTGATGTTGCTCAAGCGCAACGGGAATGGGCACTAGTCCGATTCCAAGACTTTAAGTCTGTAGCTGCATACAATTCTGCTGTTCATAAGATCAACTCCAAGTTGAGATTCTGTAATAGTGCAGTTTCTGATGCCGATCTTATTGAAAAGACGCTTTCTACTTTTCATCCTTCTATGAGGATACTTGCTGAACAGTATCGTCAGCAAAAGTATAAGAAGTATTCTGAGTTGATTTACTCACTGCTTCAGGCAGAGAAGCACAATGAGCTTCTTGAGAAGAACAATTTGGCTCGTCCAACAGGAACGATGCCTCTGCCTGAATCACACTTCAACTCTAAGAATACTCAAAAGTTCAATGGTTCCAAAGAGAACCGTAGGACATTCAATGGAAAGTGGAAGCGTAATGAAAAGCAGAATAAGTATGGCGTCCAAAAGGGAAAAGGTTCTTTCAAGAAGAATGAAAGGGCTAGCAACACTGGTTGCTTCAGGTGTGGTTGTAAGGAACATATTGCAAAGAAGTGTGACACTTCAAAGCATTTGGTGGAGTTGTACCAACAGTCACTTGGAAAGGGCAAGAAGGCTCAGGGGAACCAGTATGAAGCACACTTCACTGGAAATGAAGATGGTACCCCTACGGTTGATGGTTCTCGAGATGATTCTCTGAACATGGACAACCAGGAGCAGAATCAGCAAGTGGAAGATCCAATACTAGATGTCGATGACATGCTAGTGGAACTTGGTTCTACTGACATATATGGAGACCAGATTTAGTCTCATTTGTCTAAGTATTGTAATGATGTTATTAGACATATTACATGTGTTGTAAAATAAGTTATGTCCTTAGACATAATGTGTTTGCTATGTTGTGTGACATAGGGCTTGTAATAAGTACAAGACATATATAGTTTGTAATGTATGTACTGATTCTATAAGAGTTTGATTATATACTGAACTTTGTTCTTTTACTCTATAGAACTTCAAGAAATAATACAATGGAGGAGGAAATGTGTTTAGTGGATAGTGGATCTACTAACACGATACTTAGGGAGATGAAGTATTTCCAAACACTCAAGAAGAGTAATGGAAGTGTCATGACAATTGCTGGTCGAGACACGGTAATTGTTGGTTCTGGTCAAGCTACAATTACACTCCCTATGGGTACTAAATTGGTAATCCCGGATGCTCTACTGTATCCAGATTCTACTCGTACCTTGCTGAGTTTTAAAGATATCCGCAAAAATGGTTTCCATGTGGAAACTAATGAAGAGAGTGGGACTGAATGCCTACTCATAACTCAGCAAAAGGGATTTCGAAAGGAAGTCCTTGAGAATTTGCCTTCTCTATCTTCTGGGTTGTATTATACATACATTAAACCAGAGACGCATTTGGCGTACAAGATAATTTTTCAGAATCTTGATAAGTTCAAGATTTGGCATGGTCGCCTGGGTCATCCTGCTATTGGGATGATGAGAAAAATTATTGATGGTTCTGTTGGACACAACATAACGGATAGAAAGTTCCCAAAATCATCGGATTTTGTATGCACAGCATGTGCAACTGGAAATTGATCACAAGGCCATCTTATGTGAAAATAAAGGATGAGCCGCTTAATTTTCTTGAACGCATTCAAGGAGATATTTGTGGTCCAATACAACTGTTATCTGGACCATTCAGATATTTCATGGTCCTAATTGATGCATCAACGAGATGGTCAAATGTGTGTCTACTGTCAACAAGGAACCATGCTTTTGCAAAGCTAATTGCTCAGATTATTAAATTGAGAGCAAATCATCCTGAGCATAGGATAAAACCATCGAATGGATAATGCTGCGAATTTAGTTCACGAGCATTTAATGATTACTGCCTAGCTTTGGGCATTTCTGTGGAGCACTCAGTACCTTATGTACATACCCAGAATGGTCTTGCGGAATCACTTATTAAGAGGATCAAGTTGATAGCAAGACCGCTCCTGCAGAATAGTAATCTTCCAGCTTCATGTTGGGGTCATGCAGTTTTACATGCTGCAGAATTGATACAAATTCGACCAACTGCATATCATACGGTCTCCCCGTTGCAGTTAGTACGTGGAAACCAGCCAAGTATTTCCCATCTGCGGCAATTCGGTTGCGCGGTATATGTACCGATCTCACCACCGCAGCGTACATCAATGGGCCCTCATAGACGAATGGGGATCTATGTGGGGTACAATTCTCCGTCAATCATTAAGTACTGGAACCCTTGACAGGATTTGTTTACAGCCCGTACGCTGATTGCATTTTTGATGAGGACAATTTCCCGGCATTAGGGGGAGAGAATAACCACAAAGAATGCCGAGAAATAGATTGGGATGTGAAAGGCATCCAGTCCTTAGATCCACGTACGAATGAGTCTGAACTGGAGGTTCAGAAGATTATAAATTTGCAAAATATTGCAAATAATCTGCCAAATGCATTTACTGATTATAAAGGTGTCACAAAATCAAATGTTCCCGCTATGAATGTGCTGAGAGAGTGGATGTGACCCATAGATCTACTCAGCCACCTAAGAGGGGAGGAAATGGACACAAAGGACAAGGCTTTGCAAAAGCGCCCAAGGGAATGAGGAATCCTCAAAAGGTAAATGCAAGTCAACAAGATGTTGATATTCAACCTAGGGTTGAAGGACACCAAGGATGTTGGACATCCGAACCCAACACGAGTGTGCACACAAATTTTGGTGTTGGGACATCGGAAGACCTTGATCCAATTGTTGAGGGAAATCACGAAGGATCAAAAGGTATTGATGAGATATCCATTAATTATATTGATTCAGGAGAATCATACAATAGAAAGACTACAGTTGTCGACATTTATTTCGCCTCTAGAATTGCGAAGGCCTTGATTTGGATCGAGAACCTAAGTCCATGACAGAGTGCATGAAGCGCCAGACTGGTCCAAATGGAAGGCAGCAATTGAGGACTAATTGCGCTCGCTCATAAAAAGAGGGTATTCACTGCAGTAATACCCACTCCTCAAACATGTGTTCCTGTGGGAGCAAAATGGGTTTTCGTTCGTAAGAGGAACGAGAACAATGAGGTGGTGAGATATAAGGCGAGGCTTGTAGCACAGGGGTTCACGCAGAGACCCGGCATCGATTATGATGAAACATATTCTCCTGTTATGAGTGGAACAACGTTCCGATATTTAATATCACTGGCAGTGAAAATGAATTTGTCTATCCAACTGATGGATGTTGTGACTGCATATTTATATGGGTCACTGGATTCGGATATTTATATGAAAGTTCCTGAGGGAATGAAGCTTCCGAATCCAAAGGCTAATCGCAACATGTATTGCGTAAAGCTTCAGAAGTCATTATATGGCTTGAAGCAGTCGGGAAGAATGTGGTATAACCGACTGAGTATATTCCTTCTTCAGAAGGGTTACTCAAACAACAGTGATTGCCCATGTGTGTTTATTAAGAAATCTAAGAATGGATTTTGCATTATTTCTGTGTATGTGGATGATCTGAATATCATTGGGACTACACAAGAAATACATGAGGCAAGTAATCATCTTAAGACGGAGTTTGAGATGAAAGATCTGGGTAAGACTAAATTTTGTTTGGGCTTACAACTTGAACATCTTCCTTCAGGAATACTTGTTCATCACCGCTTATATCCAAAAGATTCTTGAGAAATTTAATATGGATAAAGCATATCCATCGAAAACACCAATGGTTGTTAGATCTCTTGATAGAGATAAAGACCCATTTAGACCTAAGGGTGATGATGAAGAGGTATTAGGGCCTGAGTTTCCTTACCTCAGTGCTATTGGAGCACTAATGTATCTAGCAAACTGCACCAGGCCTGATATATCATTTGCAGTAAATTTATTGGCTAGATTCAGTGCATCACCAACAAAGAGGCACTGGGTTGGTGTGAAGAACATTTTCAGATATCTTCAAGGCACCAAAGATCTTGGTTTGTTCTATCAGAAAAATCAAGATAAGACCATGGTGGATATTGTGATGCTGGATACCTATCGGATCCCCATAATGCCGATCACAGACTGGTTTTGTCTTCTTGAGTGGAGGTACGGCCTTTTCTTGGAAGTCGACAAAACAAACTCTGGTGGCTACATCCACGAATCATTCTGAAATTATTGCTTTGTTTGAAGCATCATGTGAATGTGCATGGCTTCGCAGAATGATTAACTTTATTGAAAGTTCAAGTGGGATTGGATCATTGGAATCACCCACTATTATCTATGAAGATAATGCTGCATGTATTACACAGATGCAAACAGGTTATATAAAGAGTAATATTACAAAGCATATTTCTCCTAAGTTATTTTATCCCCATGAGTTACAGCAGACTGGGAGATAAATATTTTGCAAACGAAGTCATGTGATAATCTTGCTGATTTGTTTACAAAATCATTACCAAGTTCTTTATTTGTGAAGTACATCAATGGAATTGGTATGAAACGACTTCGGGATTTGCAAAGTTCAGGGGGAGTGTCTCCCTGAATGATAATCTGTTTGTGATCCTCCGATCTTTGATATTGCACTCTCTTCCTTTATAAGTTTTCCTAAATGGTTTCTTATGGAAGGTTTTTAATGAGGCAATAGTAATGCAGGCATTGTGATATGTCAGTTTCTCCTTATTTTCCCACTGGGTTTTTGGAAGGAGTTTTTGACGGCATATTGTATATATCTCCTCATATTTTTCCTACAGGGTTTTTTGGAGGAGACTGATCATGATGATGATGTTGATGGTGATGATGATGTTTACAAGAATAAAGAAAGCAGGGATTAGGGGGAGTGTTAAGATTTAGTTAATTAGTTTAATTAAAGGGAAATCCCAGCTTTTTCAAACCGATGTGCGGTTTCTCCCCCGATGGGTCACGTCCTAATGTAACGGACGCGTCCTTTTAATCTTGCCTCTTGTAAGCGTTGCGACTGTGCGACGTGTCCCTTCCGGACATATAAATATATACATCATTGCAGTCAATCAATAGCGATCATTACTGTTCATCGCACTATTTCTTTACAATCCTAATCCTTCCAGATAAAGCGGGCCCTGCCAATTCAAAAAAACTCCACATATTGGCCGGCGCGGTAGCTGGAATCGGACAAATGCCAGGGCGAAGGAACCAACTAGCTTCTTTTTTTCTCTGTAATAAATAAACGGACCGACCGGGCTGATGCTGCAGTACCTTATATATAGTATAGGAGTACTATATATACATAAATGTACTACTACATAGTACATGTCACGTGTGAATACCGAGTACCTTATATATACATGTACACGGGACAAATTAATACTCTTGTTAGAAGAATACTGTTTTGGCTTTAGGGGTCAAAGCTAAACAATTGCGCGATCTAGGCTGACTATGCCATGCACACACAAAAAATGCAACTAATGGCGGCCAAGCCACCCACGAGCTAGTTTATGCAGACATTTGACTCCACAACAGTTTTCGGCAAAAACAACATGTAACAAGCAGAAATCGCGGAAAAGATTCATGTGAACAAATGTCCATTTGACTACAGAGTTTTCGGCAAATATGACATATAACATTTGACTGCACACAAGTTTGAATTGACTACATATGCGGCTCAAATCTAGTGTATATTTGATTGTAATAATAACAACAAGAGTGCCCTGCAAGAAAACAAGCAACAACGAGTGTCTACTTGTATACTCCTATTTGACCGTAATAGGTACTACCTTCTTCATGTTTTATTGGTCCTTTTTGTATTCTGTATAAAATTTTGACCGTAAGTTTAACTAACAAAATATTCATGCATGACATTAAAAATTATATTATTAAAAACTATGTTCAAGTACGAATCTAACGATATAATTTTTGTTAATATGCACTAACATTTTGATATGTCTGGTCAAAATTTGATACAAATTGCAAAGGGGATCAATAAACCACGACGGAGGTAGTAGAGTCTACTTGTATAGTTGTATATATGATAATCAGTCATGGATCACATGCTCAACATGTGGAAATCGAACCAACGTTGTCGACCATACAGAATACTCGAATAATTCCTGCTAAACCGGCACCCAAAATGTTCTGATGCTCGGCTCTTTCTCACGCGTGATTAGTCTATAGTATAGTGTTCCCTCCTCTCTTTATTTATTTATTTTTTTTGAAAAAAAAGGGTTGCACGTACGGCGCGCGGAGCCGAGCCGAGTAAATGTGGCGTTGGACACAAGCCGGGCCAGGACACGGAGCGCGGCCCACCACCACGAGCTCGTCGTTGGCGCGGAGCCGACGACGTGGCAGCCGTCGTCCCCTATATATCCACGTCCCCCGCCCACCCATCATCACACGATCCACCACCACCACCAGCCCCCACTCCACGCCACGCCCCCGCGCCCCCGCGGCCACGCCAAGGCAGGGTGACACGGAGCAGGGCAGAGCAGAGCAGAGCACGCCATGGGGGTGCTGCGGAGCACGCAGAGCATGGCGGCGGAGGTGGAGGAGATGCGGGCGGCGCTGCTGCTCGGCGCCGGCGGCCCCGGCCCCGCGTGGAGCTGGCGGCGGCGGGCGCGGCCGCGGCGGCCAAGCGCGGGGCCGGCGCCGATGAGGGCGCCGCGGAGGCGCGCGCCGTGTGCGTCACGGGCGGCATCTCCTTCCTCGGCCTCGCCGTCGTCGACCGCCTCCTCCGCCACGGCTACGCCGTCCGCCTCGCCCTCGAGACCCAAGGTCCGTTCCCTTCCCTCCGCCCGTCCATTCTTGCTCGCTGGCTTGCTTGATCGGTCATTGGTCCGTGGCTCGTTGACTCTTGACCGCCTCGTCGAGTTTAAAATGCGAGAGACGGGTGGGGAATTTGGTGCTCCTCTGCCCCCCACATTCCACATGCGGAGGGACCGAGAGAGAGTTGGCCACCTTCCCCCCGCCGTTTCGAAATTTCGTGGCGGATTCCGCAATGCTTGCGTTGCGCCGTGGATTCACACGTGCGTTCCTTCTGCTCCCCGGATTTAAATTACACAGATAGAGTAGCTTGCACAGCTGCGCTACGAGCCCATTACCCGGCACCAAAACGTGGAACAGTCGGCTTCATCAGCCTTGCAATCCACTACTACTACAAGTTCCAATTCCCTTTGCGTGGGAGGTGTAGAATTCAGGGACCGGCATTTCTCCAGCAAGCACGGCGACGGGGCCCATGGCGATTTCGTTATTCGGAGTGCCTAGCTGCATAGGGGACAAGAAGATAATCTCAACCCACTTTCTTCACCACAGACCAGGCCAGGGCCCTCCCAATTCCTCTTTAACCGGTACGTCGTCACCGCCGGTGAATAGGGCTGCGTCCGGGCGCTGGCGACGTCGCCGCTAGCGACGTGTCCATGTGTTTGGTGCGCAGGTGTGTGTTTTTCTTGCTGGAGACATGGACTTGTTGGTTCAAATTGGTCCATCACAATCCGTCCGGAGCTCATGACCACGTCGCCCTCGGTAGCAGCTGACATTTCACCAATGCACTTCTTCTCGGCCACAAGAAAATTCTGCCTGCCCCTCGGAATCAAATCGGGTTCACCCTCTTTGGGTGAAAGGCGAAAGGGCCTGTGGAGTCATGCATAAGGGGATGGCCCCGTTTTTCACTCCTGCCGTTCCATTTCACAAGTTTCACACTTTTCCCTCATCGGTTACGGGCCGAGAAAGTGCCGGAATACGACGTTAAACCGTCCATTCCGTTTGCGTGGCCTAGGCCAGGCCAAGCTAATTTACTCACGAATGGAGCACAAGAAAACATCAATTTTCACAGTAGCATTGTGTACTGATGTTAGTTAGGGCTGAGGCAGCACTTGATGTCTTCATTTCTAATGGTGTTTTCTACACCAGCCAACTCTACCAACTAAGGCTATTTTCTTTTCTTTTGGGGAAGAATCAAGGCTGTTTCACACACATCAGAACAAGAAATTCAACCGTAGTTGTTTTCGATGGATATGATTATTTATTTGGGGCAATTAAGGTATATGTGAGTTGCATTTCTGATAAGGTTCCTCTTTTGTTTAGTAGTCACTCACTGATAGGAGGATCACCTTTTGTTTAGTAGACACTCACTGATAGGATCACCTCAGCCTACCACCTCCTTGAATGGACCATTTGGGGGGAATTAATATGCTACCTAAAGTTAACTGATGCGTCATTCCTTGTCCGTTAGCAGCTTGTCAGTTTTAAAAGGCCTATTTTCCTAATCAAGGAGGATAAGAAACTGTGTCCACATGTTCTCGAACATTCACCCAAATGCGTGTAACTTTTGCCCATGTTACTTGCACCTTTTCGGAACAGAAGAAGAGCAGTTGTGAAAATAATCCGTGTGACATTGTGTCTGATCCTTACTCTATGTCAGCAACAATGTGTGTGACAATGTGGCCTCTTTACAATTACTGCCGAAAGTGATTATTTTCTACAGCTTGATGACTTACTCACTTATGAATTGTTGATACCATGCTAGCCCATTAATAGCTCACTCTTACTGACAAGTTGAACTCCGAAACTAAGTTCTACTTTCTTTTTCTTTGGCAGAGGATCTGGACAAGCTGAGGGAGATGGATTTGTTCGGTGAGAATGGCAGGGATGGGGTCTGGACTATTATGGCAAATGTCATGGATCCAGAGAGCTTGCACCGAGCTTTCGATGGCTGTGTTGGTGTCTTCCATACCTCATCACTCGTCGATCCAGGAGGCATCTCCGGCTACACGGTGAGCTCACACAACCCCTTATCAACGTTCCTAACATAGGTAGATATATGTCCCAAAAGTTCATCATGCATGAGAGAATCATCGTGCAAAATATGTTGGATAAGCTCGTGTCTGCTTGTTTTGTTTGTTTGCGGAAGGAAGATGCTGTTATTGACAGTGTCATCGCTCCAACATCTCAATTTGTGACACAAAAACTTTTGTCTTGTCTCTTGAAGAAGGCAAAGAGGTGGTACATTAGGGAATAGGTGGGTGTCAAGTTGGTAAGGACATATGCGATATAGGTGGGTGTCAACATGATGAGGACTGTACTAGTGCTCCAAAATGTAAAGTACCAAGGGACATCATGCCTAACAAACAACATGACAATCATATTAAATCAGTTATCTGACGTTTACATTTGATCGGGAGTCAGTTGTTATTACAGAGAGGTGAATTTTCATACCTAATACCTGTACACCTTGCGTTATGCAAGTTAGGGACAACCCCTATCTTGTACTGTGCTGGGTTATTCCGAGCGGTGTTATCAGAATATGTAATCACAAGAGTAATAATTCGTTAATTTTCATGGTCATTTGTAGTATGAACTATGCACGGTGCTTATCCTTCAATGAATCCTGGGAAAGGACCTTGGCCACATCATCCGTATCATGTGCATCTACTATATAACTAAGATTGGTTGGCGTGGTGTTCACCTCCGATTGAATCCTGCCAACAACCATTGATTTATGAACTTCATGAGGCTACGGAAATTTGATGTCACAATAGGCTTTGTGTAGTTGGAGTGCTTGACTTTCCAGATGTCATTGCTGGAAGCTCTTTTGCGTTCAGTTTCTTTCTACATTTTTTTGTTGCGCTATATCCGACCAAAAGCATCAAAGAATTATCTCAATTTACTTCTGCAGTAAGAAGTAATCATCCAACCATTTGCTAAGCATACCTACTACAAAACCAGTGGTGGTAGGAGCCTACTGACTCCAAAATCCAGATATACAGTTAATGATGGAAATAGGTTGGACATAGTAGTCCAAATCAAGCCCCAAAATGGTTGCAATTATATCTTATATTCGCATGCTCGCATGGCGTTTGACAGTGGAACTACCAAATCCACTCAGATTGGTGATGTAGGGCCTTTGCTGGATCATGCCTGATGCTGACACCCATTGCTTCAGCAGACTCATCATAGATATGGATGTAGCTCTTGATCTTGCTTTGTAATATGCTACTATTTGTCTGCATTATTTATCTCAGCTTTGCATACGCTTGAGAAAAAAAAAATGCACGATGAAACATATTTTAGGTTTGTAGTACCATAGCATGTGATTTCCACCCGCACTTTAGATTATTTATCATGCAAAGCATCTTGTCTGGATACTTAGTCCACATGCCCTTTACCTGTACTTTTAAGAGTACAACCTATGCTTGAGTTGCTGCTGGTTTGAACGTGTAGATACGAAAGGCATCATGTCACCCTTTCGGTTGTCGAAAGCTCATCCTGTCGAAGAGCAGTATGAAAATTTGAGAACTTCCTCTGCTTTGTCACATGCGCGGAGTAGCTTCAGCCTCCTTTTTGGTCAATAACAAGGTGATAGAATAAATTGGTTAGGTGGTGGCCTGTCTTATCCTTTTTGACATTCTATGCCAGAATCCATAGCACTTTCGTCTCTGAAAGTTCCAACATGGTTCTTCCAGAGTTGATCATACCGGGTCGCAGACTTGCAGTATGCGCCAAGAAAAGCAGTACTTTGTGCAAAATATCAGGTGAAAGTTGACTTGGCTTGGCCATCAGTGTTGATCTGGTTATCTATACCTGCCCTTCAGTTTGTTATGATGAGTTGATAACTTGTTCAAGGTCCAACAGAGAGTAGTTGTAGACTTGTACTACTAGTCTTGTTGAATACTTCCATCTCTGTTTCTTTCAGTCTTGCTAGATTCCCAGATTTGTAATTCCTTTGAAAGAATCAAAGGGTTCACCGAGTCAAAGTGATATTTTGTGATTATAGTCCTTCAAAATCTAGTTGTGTCAGTTTTTTCAAAAATGAAAATAGAGAACACCTCTTGTTTTTTTGTTACATCACATCACCTTTGCTTTACAGACAGATTCTTGGAATGTTAGTTAGTCTGGATTTTCCTCCAAATTAGGTTGACTAGCTGCTTAATAACTTTTGTAATGTTAATTTGAACAGAAACACATGGCGACTCTGGAAGCCAAGGCGGCAGAGCAGGTGGTGGAAGCGTGCGTGAGGACGGAGTCGGTGAGGAAGTGCGTCTTCACCTCGTCGCTGCTGGCATGCGTGTGGAGGCAGAGCTACCCTCACCGCCACCGGTTCCCCGCCACCGTCGACGAGAGCTGCTGGAGCGACGAGACCTTCTGCCATGAGAAGAAGGTATCCTGCTGAACCTGTAGACTCTCCATTGCGTTGCGTGGATCAACCGGCAATATATATACCTAATGGTGTGAAACAATTTTTTCAAGCAGCTGTGGTTTGCGCTTGGCAAGACGATGGCGGAGAAGGCGGCGTGGAGGGCGGCGCGGGGCCGGGACCTGAAGCTCGTGACGGTGTGCCCGGCGCTGGTGACCGGGCCGGGTTTCCGCCGGCGCAACTCCACCCCCTCCATTGCCTACCTAAAAGGTCTCTGTCTCTGTCTGCCCATTGCGTTTGCATCGAACCAGCATTGTCCTCAGAGCACTGACAAACTGTTGCTCCTTTGATGAAAATATATCAGGGGCGCACACCATGCTGGCGGAGGGCCTGCTGGCGACGGCGGACGTGGAGCGGGTGGCGGAGGCGCACGTGCGCGTGTACGAGGCGATGGGCGGCGGCACCGCCGCCGGCGGGCGGTACATCTGCTACGACCACGTGGTGCGGCGCGCGGAGGAGTTCGCGGAGCTGGAGCGCCAGCTGGGCCCCCGGCCGAGGCCGCCGGCGCCGCCGCCGTTCGAGCTCTGCAACCGGAAGCTGGCGCGAGTGCTGTCCTCCCGGAGGCGGTGCACCCACGACGCCTACCTCCCCGTCACGTACGACTAGCCTAGACCTCCCGGAGGAGGAAGAGAAACGGCGTGCGTTGTACAGAGTTGGTTGTGCCCCCGCGATAATAAAGCTGAGCTAGTTTAGTAGGAGTAGATACCATGAGTCCATGAGTATTTTGCTGCTGGTGCCGTCAGCGTTCCGGCTGCATCTACGCGCCAAGCATATACGTATGGGGTGCCATGGTTTGCCACGGGACATGCCCAAAGTTGCAACCAGGGGTTTCAACGATGTCTCGTAAGTAGGGCGATGATCCAGGAGCCGTAAGCATCCGAGAAGCAGAGAGCATCGACGCAGAGTATCTCTCACTGGTGTACGAATGAGCTCACCATGCCCCAGGACGCATTCAAGACTTCGCCAAGTGCGTGCCTGAAAGACAAATTTATTTCGAAGCAATCATAAGTAAGCTCCACAAGGTATGTAATATCAACCAAACTAGCTAATATATAGCAGCAACTTTTTAACTACAGAGACTGTACAGAAACATTTTTCTACTCCCCCCACACGAGCGACTCTCACGCATCTAGGGTTCCCTGGCTCCCGCCACCGCCGATGATCTGCCTCTTATGCTGTGGCCTTAGGGCCATGAAAGCGCAGTGGATCCCGGCCCTTGCCAATGAAAGGGCACATGCTTCGTTTTCAAGGTTGGTTTAGTGTTTGTGTCCTGGATCACCGCCCTACTTACGAGATGATCCCCGTGGAAGGTAGTGGAGCTAGTGTGGCCATCAAAGTTAATGATAACGTTCGACATTACTTCCTGGCAAAAAAAGGATTACATTAGGGTGCCCATGTCCCCGATGTTATTCAACATTGTTGCTGACATGTTGGCCATCTTGATTGACTGTGTTACGCAGAACGATCAGATTGCATGAGTATTGCTACACTTTGTGAGTGGTGGTCAAAAGATTGCATGAGTATTGCTACCGTTTGTGGGTGGTGGTCTCTTGACCGTGCAATATTCTGATGGAACACGACCTGGATAAGCCTTGAAACCTGAACCTCTTTACTTTGAGCTTTTGATCAAATGATGGGCCTTAAAATTAAATTTCATAAAAGTGAATTGTTCTGCTTCGAAGAAGACAACGACACACATGCCGCATACGCTGATCTATTTGATTGTGCCAATTCCCGATTAAATAATTGGGAGTTATATTCCATTATCAACGCCTCACTAAGAGCATCTCCAATAGAAGATGCATATTTGGAGATGTAAAAGCAGGTGATGTATGATTTATATCACCAAAAAAGTCCCAACTCCAACAAATGATGTATACTCTAGGCTTTTTTGTCCAGCAGGTGACTGAGAGCCACCATGAGAGCCTCTGGGCTGAAGCCAATCTGCTCCATGACAGCGCCGTAGAGCTCAGGATGGAAGTCCACACTCTTGCTCTCCCTGATGGCGGTGGCCACCTCCTTCACTGCCTTAGTCATGTTGCTGAAGACGCTTAACTCCTCCTCCATGAATCCTACCCGCTTCCTCTTCCTATCAAGAATAGGAATGTGATCACCATCCTTCTCAGGAGCATCAACGTTGATGGTGTGTGACTCCTGGGTGTCTGGATACTCGGGCATCGGCGAGCCTAGTGGCTGACCAGAGCCCATGGCATGCTTGTCGGTTGCCGGCCCGAAGAAGAAGATCTGCTGCAGCTGGTGGTAGTTCTGGATAGGAAGGTTGAGGAACTCTGCGTCCTTGGGGTGAGGCTAAGCAGAAACATGGCAGAGAGGTTAGTTAGTATGGCAATGGTTTATAGGCTTAAACTGCTGGTTTGTTAGAATGGTATGGTTTGTGAGCCAACCGCGATGTGGCATTGGTAGTGCTCTGCCTCCAAAAAGATCGAGCAGGTGTCCTCATCCCATGAAGCACCGCCGAGGTCTCTGAGCTTGGATGCGGTGATCCACCTCTCTCTCTCTCCACTTCCTCAGGTGGTTGTACACCTGGGTCGAGGTGACCTCATGTCCGCATAAGTCGAACGCCTGCTTTGCAACAAGGTTCAAGTGCACCTTCTTGAAGCCCTTGTCAGTTCTCACCCCACTAGCTATGATCTCACACATCTTGTTAAACACAAAAATGGAGAGGAATAGCTGCCATTTCATGTTGTTCCCCCTGCCATCCTTCTTCTCCTTTGTGGCTGCCTTTTGAGCAGCAGCATGAGCAACAACATTGGGCTGAGCCGGCACAAATGGATGGACCGTAGGTGGCACCTTGAAAACGTCTAAATCAGGAGGCATTTGGTCCATAGGAGGCTGGGAGTCCTCCACGTATGACGGCGGGAACTGGCTCTCGGCCAGCACGAGGGCCTGACTAAACTCTTGCATGGTCATGTTCTACAAATTTAAGCGTCACCAACACCACAAGACACTACACATGGATAGTAGGAACTAGCAATACAATATGGACAGATCAAACTAGCAGTAACGCATGCACATGACGGTCCAGGATCCTCTCCTCATCGTCCGGGTCTACCCCCGTCGAAGGGCTGGGCCGCTCCCAGCTGTGGTCCATTACTCGTCTCGTGCCCGGCAGCAGGACCGAGCTCATCGTGCGTCCGGCAGCAGGACCGAGCTCGTCTCGTGCCGGGCAGCAGGATCGAGCTCGTCTCGCGCCCGGCAGCAGGACCGAGCTCGTCTCGTGCCCGGTGCAGCAGGACGGGTCGATAGAGGCCAATTTTGGCCGGCCTTTTGGGTCTCGGCGCTGGGGCTCGCCCAGGGGTGTAAAGGCGAGGCCTTTCCACTCGTCTCTTTGGTTTGGGTAGCAACGGGTCTCGGGTGAGGTGTGTCAAGGTCTTGGATGCCGGGGCGACGACCCTGGTAGTGGTGGTGGTAACTCGGTGCTCATGGGCAGAGCCCGTGGCTTGGTGCTGCCGGGTGACCATGGCAGTGTGCGTGGCATGGTGACTGGGGTGTGGCGTTCGGTGGCGGTGAGTGTTGGCTGGGGTGAAAACCTATTCTATCTTCGTATGGACCGGCGGCGGCATAGCGCGTTACCTTCTTGAAGGCGTTGTCGCGGCTCTCATCGGTCATCGTGTTGCTTCAGGGGAAACTCTGACCCCCGGATCGGGAGGTGGCGGCGCGTAGGCATTGTAACCTTCTTGGAGGCGCCGCCTTGGAGCTCACAGTTCGTCCTATGCAGCTTCATCTCTTCGCAGTAGCATGTTCACAGTGGAGGACCCCCGATTGCTTTTGTAGTGTTAGGGGTGGTGTTGCTGCGCTTAGCGTCTATGTATCCCGCCTTGGGTGTGTGCGTGTCTTGTCGTGGAGTGTGTTCGTACTTGGGTTGTGGTTGATCTTGGATTTATATATAAAGCGGGGCAAAATCCTTTTTCGGTAACACATGCACACATGGATCAAAGCACACCACAGCTCAACACAGCATAACAGAGCACTACCAACACTTGCACACTAGCATACCACACATCTAAGCATAGTACCAATCCATCCATGACCCCCTAGCATGCTCCAAATCTATCGCAAGTAGTTATTACAACATCACAGTCAAACAGATCGGATGGTCTAACCCTAGCACATGGGCGAATCTAGCTAGAACTAGTAGAGAGGAGGTGGTGATTGAACTTACACACGCCATCGGAAGAGCCGCGGAGGAGGTGCCTGTCACGTCGGAGAGGAGGAGGAGGAGTTGGCTGGCCGCCGCAGTCAACAGGTCGCCGGAGTAGATGCGCTGCTTACCTCGTCTTCGAAGTGGATCCGCGCCGGAGGGAAAGCTCGAGAGGGTGGGGGATGCTGGCGGGAGTTTTGCGGCGTCGGTCACCCTGGATATATAGGGCGACCGAATCAGCGAGCAATGACTCGAATTCGCCCCGCCGCTTTTTCGGACATGTGCCATCGCTCCCGCCATCTCCGTGCCCACAGCTGCGCGGCGCGGCGTTCCCCTCCCCTGCATCGCTCGAGCCTGGCTCACTGGAAGTTCCTAGGGGCCTGGCTGAGGGGTGCTTTGAGGGTCGTGCTATGCGGGCCAAACAGTAAACACAGACATCCAAACAGCTCATTTTCATCTCGCGCGGGCCTGCTTGGCCTCTATGCGGGCAACCAAACACGTCATATGAGATTTTGAGGCACATTGCTAAAGTTGCTCTAAAGTATTCCCTCAATTTCAAGATAAGTGTCTCAATTTTATACTAACTCTAGTATAAAGTTGTACTTCCTTCGTCCAGAAATACTTGTCGTTGAAATGAATGTATCTAGATGTATTTTAATTCTAGATACATTCATTTTCATCTAGTTACGTGACGAGTAATTCCGGACGAAGGGAGTATTAAGGTCAAGACACTTTTTGTTGGAGACGGAGGGATGTAAACCAAATGCTACTCCCTCCGTTCGGAATTAGTTGTTTCAGAAATGGATGTATTAGACGTATTTTAGTTTTAGATACATCCATTTGAGGTAGTAGATCACTGCTACTCCTCCCGCTGTTTGATTTATGGGATCTGCGAGAGATTCGAATACCAGGTTTTCATTGCGAAGTCAACGGTTAGTATTCCCACATCGCCACCTTACACACACCCGCAATGGCGCCTCCCCTGCGCCACCTGCTGCCGCTGCTCCTCGCGGCGGCCGCGGCCTCCACGGCCGCCGCGTTCGTGCTGGAGGAGGCCACGGTCGACTCCATCCACCGCGCCTTCGCCGCCGGCGAGCTCACCTCCCGCGGCCTCGTCGAGCTCTACCTGCGCCGCATCGCGTCCCTCGACCCGGCCCTCCACGCCGTCGTCGAGCTCGATGCGGACGGCGCGCTCGCCGCCGCCGACCGCGCCGACGCCGCCCGCCTCGAGATCGATGGCGCGGCGCTCCCGCCGCTCCACGGCATCCCCGTGCTGATCAAGGACAACATTGCGGCGGCCGGCGACGGATCTGGGAGGCTGAACACGACGGCCGGGTCGCTCGCGCTGGTCGGGTCCCGCCCCGCCCGCGACGCCGGCGTGGTCGAGAGGCTGCGGGGCGCCGGCGCGGTCGTCCTCGGCACCGCCAGCCTCAGCGAGTGGTGTAACTTCCGCGGCCCCCGCATCCCCGCCGGCTGGAGCCCCCGCGCCGGCCAGGGCATTGTGAGCAGCAGATCATCCCCTTCCCCTCTTGCCTCCTCAACATATTTTGCTTGCTTCTCTAAGCTAGAACAGCAACTTGATTTCCTCGAGTAAGGGGCGAATTCTGACTCTGAATCAATCCATTGTGCCGTAGAATCCGTATGTGCCGTCGGCGACACCGTGCGCGTCCAGCAGCGGCTCCGCCATTGCCGCGGCGGCGAACATGGTGGCGGTGACGATTGGGACGGAGACGGACGGGTCCATCATGTGCCCGTCCAGCTTCAACTCCGTTGTCGGAATCAAGCCCACGGTCGGCCTCACAAGCCGCGCCGGCGTCATCATCATATCTCCAAGGATGGACACGATCGGGTAAAATTTATGCTAAATGTTTACATTCGTCATTGGTTAAGCGAAGGGGGTGTGATTTTACTAACTGAATTTGATCCAAACATCATTACATTGTGCATTGCTTAACTGAATTTAATTACCTTTCAGAAATGTGGCATCCACTTATGTCGAGTAATCCAGCAGCTAGATTAGATTGTTGCAACTTGCCGTGTTTGCTCACATACATTTATGTGATGACACAGATTTTAGTTATCTCTTAGTGATGTAGTTTACTTGATGCAGGCCAATATGCAGGACAGTTTCAGATGCAGTGCATGTGTTGGAGGCAATGGTTGGTTATGATCCACGGGATGCGGAGGCAACTCGCACGGCATCTCGGTATATCCCGAAAGGCGGTTATGGGCAATTCTTGAACATGGATGGTCTAAGGGGCAAGAGGGTTGGGATTCTCAGGAAGGACTTCTTCCGGTTCGCCCCAGGCTCTATCCAGGAAAAGGTGTTCAGGGACCACTTTAACACTATGAGGTAGTTCAGCACTCTTCTTGTTTGATGACATACTTGTTGTTCTTCGATATCGATCATTTAGATGGTGCTTCGCTTTAAGATGGATCGACGCTTATGATAAGTCAGATATCTAACAGTGGTGCACCAGAATGTTGTTTCGGAGACTCCATACACTCTGAATCCTATTCTGCATCAGGGAAACTATTAGTATGAGCTTCTAAGATGGCAGGATTTACAAGTTAAGGCACAGGTGCCACTGCAAGGTTTGAAGTTCTGAAAATGCCACTGGTTGTGAGAAAGACTTGTAGGTCCACATCTGAAATGCCATTTTTCAAAACTGCAAAATAGTAGATGACAATATCAACATCGGAGGAGGATTTGAATTAAATAAGAAGGGATCAATCATGACTTGTTATGTGCTTATTGCTTTCTATTGATGTTTTTATTTTTGAAGATACATTAGCTGTTCCTAACTCCTTCATGCTGTTAAAAAACTGAAAGGAAAACGGGGGCCATCTTGGTGGACAATCTTGAGATACCAAGCATGAAAGTCATCAATGATGCGATACAAAGCGGCGAACGTGCTCTTATGCTCGCCGAGTTCAAGCTGTCCCTCAACTCTTACTTGTCTGAACTGGCTACCTCACCTGTTAGATCATTATCAGACATAATTGACTTCAACAACAAGAACCCTGTCGAGGTAATTACACAATGTTCACATCATTTCCGGGTTTATTCTTCCTTAACTTTGAATATGATACTTTTGAAACATTTGTTACAGGAAAGGATGGCTGAATTTGGCCAGAGTTACCTTCTGCAGTCTGAAGCAACAAACGGCATTGGTCCTGCTGAGGAGCGTGCCATTGCCAAACTGAACAAACTGTGTGAGGAAGGCCTTGAGAAGATAATGCGAGCCAATCAACTGGACGCGGTCGTCGCACCTGGCGCGTCTGCTCATAGCCTGCTTGCCATCGGCGGCTATCCAGCAATAACCGTCCCAGCTGGATATGCTTCGAACGGCGTTCCTTTTGCGATTTGCTTTGGGGGGTTGAAAGGATCAGAGCCGACGCTTATTGAGATTGCTTATTCCTTCGAGCAGGCGACGAAAGTTAGGAAACCTCCAATATTGCAGCATTCTGTCATTTGATTGTAGGTCTAGCTATTATCAAATGCAATACATCTGCTTCTTTGTATCTGAAATGGGTAATGGCGCGCAAAGGACTGAATTTTTGTTATGCAGATCCTCAACACCAGATATTTCAGCTTTGTTACCTTTTTCTGTTTGATTCCACACAATCTTTTAATATCTTTTGTAATAAACCCTGATAAGTTTTTTTGTGCAAAATGACAAGACAATCGCTTCAGCATGCTATTCTAGCTACGGAACTCTATTATTTTGGCAAGCATGTGAAGAAATTCTTCTCGGTTTTTTCCTTTTACGAAATCCTTCTCAGTTATGCGCAACCAAACTATAAGCCACCATTGGACATGAAGGAACATTATTTTCTGAGTGAGGTATGGTCACTACACCTTTATTTTTATTTGCCTGGCACTGCAACTTGACTTCTTTTTTCTGATCATTTTATTACACTCTACAGCTATTGCAGTTGCAGCCATCTGGTTTAAGCTGCTGGCAGCATCTAAAGGCATGTGGTGAAATCAAAAGGCGTGTCCTTGACGAGCATTAGTTCTCCGGTGGGAATCATGTTCTCATTGGCTGGAGTGATGTGTTTTCCCCAGACCCAAGGTGCTGCTAAAGTTGTGGGCCTGCAAGGTTCCAGTAAGTATGCTGTGCCAAGCTGTGATAGGAGTGGCTTTGATAGCTGGTACACTGCCAGGTTAACCTGAATGGTGTAAAGCAGTTCATGCTTGAATAGGCAGACTTGGCCATGAGGATTCATACAAACAAAGATGTTGGTGACCATTACCTTCTTCACCATCTTTGCTCTCATATTGAAAGGTGATTGATAGGTATGTAATCGCTATCTTGTCAAAACCCTTTAATCACCCGCATCCGCAGTTTACACTTTACAGTTCAGCAACAAAAAACATTATGTTTTGCAGTCAAGTCACGTCAACACAGCCAATTATAATGTGATGAATTAAATGTAGAGCACTAAATTTTTTTGCTTTCATTTCTGACACACCAGTTTATCGTACGCTTGGCTCTTTGAGGCCTAAAAGATGGTACTACGATACTGAGAGTACAGATATTGAAATCTGTTTTCAGACATTTCGGTCTGTGATCAACTGACTACTCAGTTGTGAACTTGTGATGGTACCACACGATAATTGTTCAAATCACCAATGAAATTACTACTTATGTACTCCCTCCGTCCCAAAGTAAGTGTCTTAACTTTAATACAACTTTGTACTATAGTTATACTAAAGTTGAGACACTTATTTTGGGACGGAGAGAGTAGTTCTGTAGTGTTCCATAGCAACCAACTTGTCTAAAGAAGCCTTGGATACATATAGATATGGCTTTTTTTTTCTTTAAAAAGGGTGGTAGTGCCCCTTGTCTTTGCATATATAGATATCGCTACATTATCAGATCTGATATAGCTACATTATCAGATCTAGCTGAAATGTGTTTCTTCTTGTGTTTCAGCTATCTCGTACACATGCATCATACATCACTATCCTATATACGTCCTGCCAAAAAATAATTGTGTTGGATGCCATGACAGCCACATCCTAACAAGAGCTGTATATATATTCACACCAGGTACAAGAGTTCCCCTGATCGTCCATGGAGTTTCAGCACTGATCGTGGTCCGACAGCACGCGGTTCCCGGCCGGCTTGCCGAGCTGCAAGCATGAAATAGGAGGGATGGTGGGAGTGTACAGCTCCCCGAAGGCCTGCCAGCAGAAGGGGCTGCTGCATGTGTGGTACTGAGGCACTACCAGGGGTCTCAGTTGTATCCCGGTCAGGGTGATCTCCGAGCACGGCGAGCTGTCGCTGCACGCGAAATGTGCGGGCTTGATCGTGAAAGTCCCCCGGATATTCTCGTACTGCACGCCTGAGACCGCCACCGCCGAGGTCTGGTTCGTGCACGATGTTTTGTCGCAGTAGAACTGGTCGATCATGATGGGCGTCTGAACCTCTGACATGTGTATGTTGGAGAACCTTATACCCTGGACCAGCCCAGAGCCACCCTGCATTGATAATCTAGTGTGATTAGATATATGTATCCATAGTGGTCCTTGCTGGATGAACTGTGTTTCAGTCTAATTATGGTTACCTGCCAAGTCTTGATCCTGACACCGGTCATTGTTTTGAACATGTTGACATCTCTTACAGTGATGTTGGAGACACATGCCTTGGTGTTGTACCTTCCTAGGCCACCAATGCTGATCCCATGCCCTGGTCCACAGTTCACGTTATGTATGTTTACGTCGCTGCAGCCTGTCTGTATGGAGATGCAGTCATCACCTGCATTGCACAAGGTAAATATTTCATGTCAAGTTCTCGCGGTTCTGTATACAGATTATTCTACTGCTCTCTATGTTATATCTGGATAGGACATTCGGTGGTGGTACATCCTGAAATAAAATTATTGTTACTGTGGTACACAAATGTAACACCTAACTGCTTGAATCAAGTTTTGTGACATCACAAAAATAAAATAAAATTGCGTTACCGCAGGCCAGGTCAGTGTGGTGAATGTTGACATCCTTGGAGTTTTGCAGGTGTATTCCATCAGTGTTGGGGCTATTCTCAGGGGAAGAGATGGTCAGGTTATGAACCATGACTCCCTGACAGCTATCGAACTTCAGATGGCACTGCGGGCTGTTGATGATGCTGATACCAGTTACTCTGACATTGGAACTGCCATAAAACCTTAGCGCCTGCATAGCAGAGTACGCAACCACTAGCTACTTAATTTCTTCTGGTATGCAACTTCAAAGATATTCAAGTTCTGCAATAGTAAATTAATAATATGCTTACCGTGGGTTTAATCTGTGGCATCTTCTCCAGCTCCTGATCAGTGTACTGTTGGAAGCATCCAAAGTAAGCAATTAGATTTGTCTACTTTTTATTTATTTTTATTAAGGAAGCTGTTAGATGGTCAGGCCTTACTGAGTCCATATCATCATCATCATCATCATCACTTGAATCTGAATAGGTCCACCATTCTTTACCCTGACCATTTATGACACCACTGCCTTGAATTGATATCCCATTTAGTTTTGTGAACTCAAGCCATTGAAGCAAACCGGAGCCCCAAGCTCTCGCGCCAGTTTGAGCCGAAATGGTTCCATCCAGCTACAAAATTGAGAACACGGCGTTTAAAACCAACACTGCTTATTTAATTTGTTGTTGCATAACTAATACACTGATTGGAATGTACTAGCAAGTAATCTGAATTTGACATATTGTAGAGCTTCAGAGAGTTTCAGTTACAACCTCCAAACAGAATATTTTGGTTGAGTTCCTTCAAGTAACGGAACTTGTTTCTGGTGTATATATGCTTTGTGATTAGGAGTACTGTTACCTGGAATATAATGTTAGGCTTGCAGTTTGGCCCCGAAAATGAGATTGGGCCAACAACGAACTCGAGTTCAGGTGGTACAAGAACCGTCGACGCCTCCACCTTGGACGCTGCTGTCCATGCTGCTTCAAAAGCCTGCAATATATAGATAATAGGTAATAATTAAGTTCAACCTTTGTTGGGAAAGGATAATGTAGGGTGTCATCATATCATAGCATGCATGGTGATACCAACTGTATAGCTCAGATTTCAAGTGCACTCCATAGCATTGTGGTTATTGTGATCAGTACA
This sequence comes from Aegilops longissima, assembly GCA_021605205.1. Taxonomy (NCBI): domain Eukaryota; kingdom Viridiplantae; phylum Streptophyta; class Magnoliopsida; order Poales; family Poaceae; genus Aegilops; species Aegilops longissima. Next base: position 649,436,721 of record CM038676.1, read on the forward strand.
TGGGGTGCAAGACATAACTTGTGGCCCTAGAAGGAAATGATTGAAAAAAATGCATATTTATCTTGAAATTCCATGTTTGTTGATGAAAATTTGGGGCAGTTTCTCAGGTGAGAGTGTATAGTATAATTTTGTTCGGTGATTAATTTACTTATTTATCTTTAAAAAGGAGACCGATAACTTTATCTACTAACCACAAGACTTCAGTTGTTAAGTTATCTTCTTGCTGGCACATATAAAATGTCTTGCAAGTACTTTAGAAAGCTTGTATTCTTGCGAGTCATTCGTCCACATGATACTTTGTTTCGTTCATAGGCCCCAAGTAAATACAGTACTAGTATCCAGCATAATGAGTAAAGACATGCCCTATCATGTGAGAAAAGAACAATCTAGACATAAAGACAAATCAAGGTTGTTGCATAGTTGCATTATATACACTTGTCTTGGCCTGTAATATTCCAGCTCCCAATAACATATGATTTGCAGCTTATTAAAGATAGGAATCTGATAAGTAGCGAACGTTTGGTACGAGCACATGGCAGCTCCGAATGCTTTCGACGGCAAGTTTAGTGACGCAAGGATGGCAACTTTCGTGCTTTAGTTTATTTTTTGGCAGAAAACTGCCCCTAACTTGCCATCCTCTCGTCAACTAGAGCTGCCATGAAAAACGTTCGGTTTGCCATGCTTAAAATCCGAATGTTCGGTACTTATCATTTCCAAAAGGATAATATGATTGTGCAATCACGGGGGTGTATATTGTTTCAAAAGACTAATTTTGACAAGCATCATACCGAGGAGGTAAAATACAACAAGACTCTTTATGAATGTATAATGCAGGTGCAAATGTTCTGTACTTGGAAGCAGAGTATTTTCAGAAGCAGTGCGGATGGTTACCTGGGTATCATCCGTAACTCCGTCACCCCGCGCTCCGAAAGCAACAACGCTGAACACCGTGTCCTGCGACGGCGCTTCCGGTGGCGGCAAAGACGGGGGCAGAGGCGCTGGCGGCGACGGCGGTGCTTGTGGCGGTGGTGGAGACGGCGATGCATGGCAATTCCCACCACCTGGACCCGGTGGTGCTGGCATTGCTGGACTTGGACGCCCTTTGCCGTACTGCCTGTGGGAATGGGAGCCGCCGCTCTTCCCTTTCCCTTTCCTTGTGAACATGGTGGAGGAGGGTCCCCTGTTCTGCCTCCAGTGCTTGCCGCTCCTCGCGTCGCAGAAGCCGACGCCGGAGCTCAGAGCAAGCGAGACGAGGAGTAGCAGGACGGCGAGACCTTTGCTCATCTCTGCGTCTGCCGCTTCGTATCGATCAGTATCCTGTTCTTAGATGATGGGTGGTAGTGTCAAGGCTGTGTATGTGGCTTTGAGTCTGAGGAGGGAAAGTGGAGGGGTTTAAATAGCCAGCGCCATGGATGCTTCTTGGAGGCCGGAGCAGAGGGAATGGAGATGATGGGAGGGGTTCTGGTAGTGGTAGGTGCCACCCTGAGTCACGTGCATGCGTGGGCGGCATATGAATGGATGGATGAACTGTAACCTCGCAACTGCACAGAGTTTTTCTTCATGTGTTGCTTTTGTTCTTTTCGTGAGAATCGGTTGGAGGAATTGCCCTCCATTATCCACGAAGAAATGTGCCAGATCGATAATGTAGCCTACCTGTACTAATGGCTCACGGGGCAGGAAGGTGGCATCCAATCATTTGTACCCCACCCTGCTAATTATATTTTCAAATGGGCTTTGTTTTTTCAGCAATGGCGTCCTCTGGGGAAGAGGGATGAAGGACTGTGAGGCGACGGCGACGATTCTAGCAAAGATCAAACATCTCCGCGCAGTCCACAGACGCGGCTAAGTTGGCGTTTCATTTTGCTGTATTTCCTGTTTTATCTTCAGACTTTGGTATGTGTGAGTATGACAATGTTTCGGCCTCGTTGGCTTTATTAATTCAAAGCCGGATGCTGCTTGTGCCTGTTTCTAAAAATAATAATCGTTTGTACCTTTTCGATCCGTTTGCCACTAGTTTAGTGCAGAGACACAATGAGTATGCATGCATGGTGATTGAATCTAATCTGTCTCCTTGCTCCATAGTTTTCTGCTGTCATCGTGTCAGGGTATTCTTTGGAGCACTTGCAACAGTGTGACCACAAGTTCGGTACGGTGCTTAACTATGAGTGGATCCACATTGTTTTCATGCATGCTTCCTGTGCTGTGTGGGAAAATGACCCGTGAATCGCTTCACTGCCGCTGTTCTTCAGGTACCTACCTACCTGAGCAATGATCATGGCATATCCCTCACGGCATTCAATTCCTTGGTTTGGTTCTACAAATGCTATGCAGGAATCATAAATGCAAAAAAGGAAGTTCATTAGGATCTCCATGTCAATTTTTGCAGTTCCACTGGTTCCCTAGGAAAATGACACCGTCTTTGGATAAAATTTCCAAACATAATTTGAATTTGTCAGTTTATATATGAAATATGCGGGCATATATAATAATATAGAAACCGTCTTATCTCACGGATGAGCATGCTTTACTCCCAATCACGAGGTCGGGTGTTCGATCCCCCACCCTAGCTCAATCATTTTAGCGACAGAAATTCCAAACATAACTTGACATTTAAATTTCACTTATTGTACATGAAGTAGATTTTTGCGACCAAATTTCCAAATGAAATTTCAATTCATTTTCTCATGTTGTATTAAGTATGTGAACCTTAGATAACGACAAAAAATATTTGTGTCTCAATGTTGGGCGTGCTTTACCCCCATCCATGAGGCCAAGGGTTCGATCCTTGATGTTTTGCAAGTGCACAATGTTGAGTTGTAGCCTTTTCGAATTAAGAGTACCGATCCCACAGAGAGCTTAGGAAATCGTATTTGCCTCTTGTAGAAGTTTAAAGGAATTGACCTGCAAGTTAAATGCGGTCCGAAGCAAAAGCGGTGCAGAGGAGGAAATATTGTAAGAGTGTTTTGACAAGAATTAAAGTGCGCAAGATTGAAAGTAAAGAACAAGAGAGTAATGAAAAGCGATGGAAACTGCAATAGGGTTAAAGAGTTACAGGGAGTCTGGATTCACCACTGTTATGTATTTACTTAAGTATTATGTGAATGCATAATTCTAGGTTCAAATAACTAATCCACTTAATCAACGGTGGCATGCTTTACACCCAACTATGATCGCAATGGTTTGATCCCGTATCCTCCCTCCCTCCTAATCATTTTTTGCAGCACTTTTTTGAAAATGTAATTTCAATTTACCTTATTGTGCAAGGTTTTGTGACAAATTTTGAATTAATACTTATTTGTTATATATTAAGAATGTGATTCTTAGATTGCATGTCTTTTGATTTTTGGTTTTTGTCTTTTTGTGAAGAAAAAAAATCGTCGAAACCTATTAACATGTGATCTGGTGCAAATATCTCGATGAGAGAAATCCAACAGTCAAAACAGTTCGTTTTTGGATGCATGGTTCAGGAAATAAGGAATAATGTTTCCCACTTTCTATCCCCGTCCCGATGGTGCGTCTATCATTGTCGGAGGATGTGTGGAGGTGTGCCTCCACCGGATCTCGCGGGATTAGGTCGGTGCTGGTCCTCGGTGGATCCGTTCTTCGTTCGTCTTTGTTTGGATGTTTACAAGTTTGATCCTTCCGATCTTCGACTTTCTTCATCGGCGATGGTTGCTGCTATCGTGTGTTGGTCCAATGGTGCTTCGGTCGTCTACTTTCTTCATCGACTGTCCCGACTGTCTACTAAGACAAGATTTGCCGGCTCCAGCAAGGGAGGGGCGATACGGCACGCTTTCGGCTCGCTCCAGTGCTTATAGTCATCGCTAGGTGGTGCATGGACCTGGTTGTAATTTTTATTACCTCTGATATTCTTTGTAGTCCCATGATTGAAAATGAATTTTGTGGACCGGTCAATGCATTCGCGAGCAATTTTCCTCCCTCTGTAACAAGGCAAGTTTGCAAGAAATTTCTATTGGTCACGCGCCAAATTCAGAACATTATGTTTCCCTGCACATGCCAAAATTTAGGAAAAAAATGTAATTGTCACATGGCAATTTACAAATTACATTTTCTAAACCATGGCAAGTCTCCTTTTATTGTTTTAGGTAAAACCCATGAGGAATGCAAACAAAATTGTATTTATCATGACACTTTTATTATAGACACCATGCCAAATTCTCCTTTTGTTGTTTTTACCATGGCATTTTTTTGTAGATAACTCGTGCCAAATTTCTCTTCTGTAGCATGGAAAATTCCTAATTTTCTCACATTTCTAGAGAACAAAATTCCTAAAATTTTGCCATGTGGCCAGGGAAAAAAATCTTATATTTGTCATCATTATTAAATGAAACATTCTTTAAATTTGCCATGATGTGCACTGTTTTTAAGAGCTTGATGGCATCTATTTGCTTATGCATCATGGAACATCTCACACACAAATGCCACGCTTTATTTTTTTTTCTCAACATCATGGCAAATAGTGTCATGGTAATTTTTACATGCATTTGCCATTTTTTCCATGTTGTGATTTTTTGGCTTTGCGAACTTATGATGATGTTTTAGTCGCCTCGAACTATGTACATGACATGGTATTTTATTCATTTTTTAGCTATAATCTTGAGATGGCATTTTTTCATGGGTTGTTTAAGTTTTGTACTACATCTATGTATTATCTAACTAAGGTGCATATATAGACATGTAGGTAGAATTTTTTTATATACATATATAGACATGTCATGTCAACCTTTTTAAAGATGTTTCTTCCATGGTATCTTAATTTGTATTAGATCTCTGTTCATTACATGGCAAATATGTACTTGCTTTTTAGCTCTAAACTACGCATGGCAGACGGTGTATCTGATCGGCCGTTTAAGTTTTATACTACATTTTAATAAATGTACTTATGGTTAATTTGTTGTATTTGACCCAAATTTATTGTATTTGACCATGACATTTTTATTTGTGGCTGCCATGGCAAAACTTTTTTTTGGAACATGTCAAATTTATTGCACAAAATCTATGAATTTTGCCATCCAATTAATTGCCACCATTTTAGAAAACATAGGAAAGTGAAATTGTCATCACATAAAAAGCATAACAAAAAAATGGATTTGCCTTGGTCCACTATCTAGTTTTGCGGAAAGTCATACAAAAAAACTATTTGCCATGGTGCAAAGATAGTACGGGTGTTTCAAGAATTGCCATGCCTTGTAGAGAAAACTATTTGCCATTATACTTACTAGGCCCAACCAAACATAGGAACGGAATCAACCCATTCCAGTGGAACGGAATGTCATAGAACCATTTCATTTCATTCCACTTCGTTCCCCAACTAAACACACCCTCAGTCTCCACGGTGGTGTGGTGTCTGTCCACTCAGTCTCCACGGCGTGTGGTGTCTGTCTACCTTGTCAAACCGTGACATGGGAGGCGAGTTTCTCATAAGAAATTGTAAATCTCCGATTCCCCTCTTCTGGTCGATATACTCTCGATCCTACAACTCCCTTCGAATTGCAAAATTGGCATGGATATTCTAAATGGACTTTTTGGGGGGAAATGTTACGAACGTCCTCCATCTGCATTTAGGAATTCCTGCGTACCTCTCGTGGAACCAAATAGAGGTATTGAATGCCGCGAGGGATATGCATATTGCCATGATCATTGCTCAGGTAGGTTGGTATCCGAAGAAGAGCGGCAGTGAAGAGATTCACGGATCATTTCCCACATACAGTAAAAAGCAGGCATGAAAATCATGTCGATCCACACACAGTCAATTGCTATACCGAACTTGTGGTCACATTAATGGCAAGTGCTCCAAAGAATACTCTGACATGACAGCAGAAAACCAACCGCAAAAATAAAACTATGGAACAAAGAGACAGGTTAGATTTAATCACCATGCATGCATGCGTGCTCACTTGGTCTTTGCACTAAACTAGTGCCAGGTGGTACGACTGGGTACAAAGGATTGGATGCCATCTCCCCTGCCCCGTGAGCAATTAGTACAGGTAGGATACGTCATCGATCTGACACATTTCTTCCTGGATAATGGAGGGCAATACCTCCAACCAATTCTCACGAAAAGAACAAAAAGGAACACATGATAAAAGAAAATCATGTAAAGTTGCAAGGCTGCAGTTCATCCATTCATATGTCGCCCACGCATGCATGCAACTCAGGGTGGCACCTACCACTACCAGAACCCCCTTCCATTATCTCCATTCTCTGCTCCAGCCTCCAAGAAGGCGTTGGCCATTTAAACCGTCCTGAGTTTATACCTGTACTATGAACAAGTTGGCACATAGTTTTTTTTTTTTGAGCAAAACCCGCAAAGAGCAGGCTACATCATTACAACATGGCCCAGGGTATCTAACATATCATCAGGCACTGATCCCAACTGGACGAAATCACCATATCTCTTGGCTCGGCTGGCCAAACTGTGTGCTACTTTGTTTTGCTCCCTATTAACCCAGCCTATCTTGTACCCACTGAAACCTGCTAAAGTTGAGGGGATAAATACCAACTAATCAAGAGACATGAGACAATCCACAAAGCAATTGATCATGATCAAATTTGTAAGCCCACTTGGATATTGAGCATTTACCCATAAGAATAGGATTATTTTCAATGAGTAGTTGTAGGTGCAACTTCGGAAAAGAGAATCTGATAAAGCTTTTCTTGCCTAGAGTCATTGAGTCATTATAAACCTTAATTCTATTAAGGATCTTCCGCGGTCTTATTTCTTTCACTCTTGCTCGAGCCGGATGATGATAAATTCTCATGTCTTAATATCTGTGACAACAGAAAACATGCCTGATTTATTCGTAGCTCCCGGTTCCAGGGCCTTGGACAGAAACAGGCAATCCACCTCCAACTGGATTGGACCATTGTAATATTTGGCCATTACTCTCGTGCCCCGCAACAGGCCAGTCCCTCCGCCTCTTCTCTCGATGCACACCGGTTCAGCTACACCCCATCGTCAGTAGACCTGTCCCATGTTATTCTGGCGATGCCTCCCCAAAAGCTAATCCCGAGTTCGGATCAAAAGCCAGATCAAGAGTTTATCTTAGCCACTCCCGGTGGTGGCCTCCATTTGTTTGTCCTTTTCGCAAGTTGTTCTCCTTGTTGGTTTCCGAAAAGGTGAAGCCACATGTGTTCATGGCTAACTCGCCTGTTCTTAGTCTGTGAACACCTCTCGCTCGATCGAGCAAGAAACCCACAGACTCTGCGATGGTCTCCTTTCCTCCCATGCACCATGTCATCCCGGAGATGCCATGCACGCCATAGTAGTAGGAGTACTTTATCCCTCACGTCTTTCCTGCACGCGTTCAGGATACCTTGGAGCCAGTCCTCACCCGTGTACCAGAATTCCTTCTCCTTTGGTAGTCCCCAGTGCTCTCTCATTGCATGTCGAAGGGCTTTGCTTTTGGTGCAAGCTACCACAGCGTGGTACTCGCTTTCCTCCGCATTGCCACATGCATCACAGATGGCCGTTGTGGCTAGAGTCCGCTTGCATTTGTTCACTTTTGTTGCAAGGGTATTGGTAGCTACTCTCCACGCAAAGATCTTTATCTTTGCAGGGACTCCTGCCTTCCAAATGGTGTCCCAGATGCTCCGATCATCCGTGCTTGCCTCAGAGGTAGACGGTTGTGGGCCAGTCCTCTTCAACCTCATGGCAAGTTTATAGGCGCTCCTCACTGTAAACAGCCCAGATTTCTCATAATGCCACGCCACACTGTCCTCCACTTCTCCTATCGGGATTTTAATCTTTAGGATTTCAGCAGCATCACAGGGGTTGAAAATCTGCTGAATGAGTTCCTCATCCCATCTGCTTGTATTAGGTATGGTGAGTTGATTTACCCACCTTAGCCTAGACCTCCGGATGAAGCTTGCAGCGTGAAGCCCTTCCGCCCTAGGTATCCATTGATCTCTCTGTATCTGAATGTTCTTTCCCGTTCCCACTCTCCATATCAGACCTTGTTTGAGAAGCTCGAGGCCAAACTCAATGCCTCTCCATGTCTGTGACGCATCAGTGGCGAACACCGTATCTAACAGATCTCCATTAGGGTAATATTTTGATTTAAGTACTCGGGCACATAAGCTTTCCGGGTTCTGAATCAGTCTCCAACCTTGCCTAGCTAGCAAGGCCTGATTGAACAAATGCATGTCCCTAAAGCCAATGCCTCCCCCTCTCTTCGGTTTCGTCAGCTTGTCCCAAGCCATCCAGTGCACCTTATGATGATCGTCCTCCTTTCCCCACCAGAACTCCCTGATAAGCCGCTCATATTTCTCACAAAAGCCTGCCGACATCTTGAATACCCCCATGGTAAAAGTTGGCAGCGCTTGAACTTCTGCTTTAACATGCACCTCTTTCGCCGCATAAGACATATGCCTACCTGACCAGGTATTGCATCTTTTCACGAAACGATCCATGATGGGCTGGAATTGACCATCTTTCATTCTGCCATCCGGGGTAGGAAGACCGAGATATTTGTTTTCAAAGGTGGATGTTTCAACTCCTAAAGCTCGTCTTATACCTTCTTGGATATCACCTGGGCAATTCACACTCACTAGTAGTGAGCATTTGTTAGCACTCAGCAGTTGCCCTGTACACTCTTGGAAAACATCAAGTGCCTTTTTAACCGTCCTTGCTTGGTCTACAGATGCCTTGAGAAAAAGCAAGCTATCATCTGCGAAAAGCAGATTAGAGATCCCCGGGCTTCCCCTAGCAACTTTAATTGGCGTGATCTTTCTGCCCTCCACCTCTCTTTGCATACACCGGTTTAGGCCCTCGGCCACAAAAAGAAAAAGGTACGGGCTTAACGGGTCTCCTTGTCGCAGCCCTCTTGAAGGTTTGAACCTATCCAACATTTCGCCATTGAATTTTACTGTGTAATGAACTGAACGGACACACACCATGACCCAAGCAATCCATCTCTTGCTGAAACCGTATTTGTTTAAGACTCCTTCCAGGAAGTTCCAATCCACCCGATCATAGGCTTTGGCTAAGTCAAGCTTGTACGCGCAATATGTGTTCTGAGGGTTTTTGCTGTGTTGGATTTTGTGAAAACATTCAAAAGCAATCAGTGCATTATCTGTAATCATCCGACCCGGGATAAAAGCGCTCTGTGTCTCTGAAATGAGGTCATTGAGGAGTGGGTGGAGCCGGTTCACAAGGCATTTAGATACTACCTTATAGATCACGTTACACAGACTGATGGGTCGAAAATCTCTCAAGCTTTTTGGGTCATTTCCCTTGGGTATTAGCACAATAACTGTGTCATTCACCCCCTCCGGCATGAGCCCATCCGCAAAGAAACCCTTGACTGCCCCCACTACCTCTTCCTTCAGAACGCCCCAGTTCCTTTGGTAAAACCTTGCATGAAAGCCATCCGGACCCGGTGCTTTCAAGGGCCCTATCTGGAAAAGTGCATCACTTATTTCTCTATCACTGAATTCTTTCTCTAGTTCCGAATTCATCTCAGGGCTCACTAACTCATTGAACAACTCCAACAACGCCTGGGGTCTAATGTCCCTGTCTTGAGTGTACAATTCCTTGAAGAAATTAGTTGACATATTATGAAGCTCCTCTTCTTGTTCCACCCATTTTCCATCCGTTGTCATCAGTTTCGTTATTGTATTCCGTTTCTTTCTCCAAGTGGCTTGGCGGTGAAACCACTCAGTGTTCCGGTCCCCCTCGCGCAAGTACGTGGCTCTTGACCTTTGCCGCCACAATATTTCCTCTCTCAACAGAAGTTCATCCAGTTCTTTAGTAACCATCCCAATCTCTCTGTCATTTCCTTGGTTAGGAGGTCTGTTCATTAGGACTTGTAGGCGCTGACGGAGCTTGTTTGTTTTGCGTGTAACAGACCCGATCTTCAGAGAGCTCCACTTTGACAATCTGTCCTGCAGGATATGCAGTTTGTTTTTGACGTCTTGAAGGTTCAGAGCTGGACCCGCTCCTTTCCATGCTTCCTCAATTGTGGCTTGCAGCGATTCTTCCCTCTCCCACAGAGCTTCATACCTGAAATCCCTTTTCCTTCTATACTGAAGCTTCTTTCCAAAGGATAGGAGCAGCGGCAGGTGGTCAGACCTAGTGGAACACACGTGTTCTATTTGAGCATTTCTGAACATATTGCTCCATGGTGCCGAGGCCACCCCCCGATCCAGTCTGGCTTTAACGTTGTTCCGGCCCGACTGTTTGTTGTCGTATGTCCACACTGGACCACGAAAGCCTAGGTCATATAGGTCACACCAATCAAGCACTTCTCTGAAATCAGCCATTTGCCTTTCTGACCTTTTAGATGCCGAAAAATGCTCACTTTGCCACAAAGTTTCATTGAAGTCTCCGATTACAAGCCACGGTGCATTGGAGTTATGTTTAATTCGTTTGAGAAGGTTCCACATATGAATCCTCTCGTGTGCTTTTGGCTCACCGTAAACAAAAGTACCTCTCCACCATTGCTCAGTTGGGTTGCTTCGAACAAGCACATCGATATAGCGAGGGCCAACAGACAACTTTTTTATTTCAACTGTTTCATCCCAGTACAAGGCAATTCCCGCCCCTTTACCTCTACCATCATGAAGCATGCAATTCTTCAGCCCTATCCTCCGTCTAATGCCACTCACCGTAACTTTATTCTGTCTTGTTTCCGAAAGGAAAACGATAGCCGGGCGGTGCGTGCTAACCAAACACGCCAGTTCTTGAACTGTCCGGGGTTGCCCCAGTCCCCGGCAGTTCCAGCTGAGGATCCTCATGGCTCCTGACGGACGCCGACATCCGCGTCCGCCAGTTCACCGGGAGCCCCTGGCCCGGTCGCTTCCTGTTCTTCCACTTCCCTTTGTCCTCCAGCCCTGCCTGCTCCTCTGCATTCCTCATTTTCTTCTGAACCTCCAGGTCACCACTTCCCTGTCCTGCACCTGCTATAGCATTTCCACCAAGCTGACGGTCACCTCGTTTCCCGAGGACTGAAACTGACGGTTTGGTCATCCCAGCCTGCTTGTTCCTCCGGCTCTGCTTATACAGATTGTTGACTCCATGCGGTGCTACCATGGTGTACACCTCATGTTTCTGACTTCCGTGCCCTCCCACGCCCGTGATAACCGCATACCCTCCTGTCGTTGCCTTGCTTTCATCTCCATTCGTGGCCATGGGGTGGCCACCGAGCGACAGCTTCGTTTTGCCATTGTATCCCGCAGGCTCAAAGCCCGGGGGGTACTCTGGGGTGTGCTCGCTGGCCTTCTTATCTTTTTCAGCCTCTGTCTCCCCATATGGGACTGTGATCTGGTGTTTGCTGGTTCCGAGCACCTCCTCCGTGTGCGGCGCACCTGCATTTTCCCTCCCCATTTCCTTGTCTGCCGGGACCTGAGCCACTTTGTCGTCCCTTGCAGAGCCAAGCTTGATCGCACTGACTGCTGCTATTGCCTCTTGCACCAAGGGGTCAGCCAGGACCTCCTCCGGCACCTCTCTGCCTTTTCCTTCTACGCGTCTGGACGGGCCTGATCTTTCCACACCTTTTCCCTCTGCTTCGAACTGGAGGAAACGCCTGGCGCTGGCCGTTTCCGGGACTACGAAACCACCCCTCATGCTACTTCTCTTGAACGGGGAGGCACGCAGCGCTGCCGAAAACCTCATCTTCTGGAGGTTTGCCGGCAACTTACACTCGCGTTGGCCATGCCCCAGGTGACCACAGAAACTACAAAAGCGAGGGAGCCTCTCATATTTTACATTGAGGCGGTACTTGACATCTTCTCCTAAGTCATGAAACTCTATCCTGCTACGGAGTGGCATATCCACATCATGTTTGATCCTAACTCTTATGGACTCACCCCATATCCTCCCCTCTCTATCAGAGTCAACCTCAAGGACCTCGCCTAGTTTAGCCCCCAGCTTGCGTGCTACCGTGTCGAAAAACATGATTGGGGGGGGGGCGTCAAAGATGCGTGCCCAGATTGGCATGTGAGCCACCTCCACATCCCCTGGTCGATCGGTCCCGTCCACCGCCACCATAGTTTTAATCGAAACTAGTGGCAAATTGATCGAGTGGGTACAATAATGCCTTGCATGCCACTGTCCTACCCCATGAGCCATTAGTACATACAAGCTATTTACTCCCTCCGTTCCTAAATATAAGTTTTTGTAGAGATTCCGCTATGAACCACATACGGATGTATATAAATACATTTTAAGTGTAGATTCATTCATTTTGCTTCGTATGTAGTCCACCTAGTGGAATCTCTACAAAGACTTATATTTAGAAACGGAGGGAGTACATCATTTGCTCTCTCTTTTCCTTCTGAATTATGCATGGCAATTGGGTAAGGATGCAGCCAAACCCTATGGAGGGCGATTCCTCCAACTAATTATGATGAGATAAACACCGGAAATGAGCCCACCACAATTCAAGTATAAAGGTGTGTTGATTGATGCACATAGGTTAACTGAGAAACGACAAAGAAACACCTAGGATTCTACATGTAGTTGTAAAGATGGCAGTTTATCCATTCATGCCTCCCACACATGCATGTGACTTAGCACTGCCCCTCCCCCCCCCCCCTCTTTCTCTCTGTTTCTCCATCTGTCTATCCTCTACCCATCTTCCTTCTATATGAATGAAATTAGGTATAACTTGTAGTAAAATATTGTTTATCAAAGAGCAATTACCATTGAACCCATGTAGACTCAATGCATATTTTGGGTGGCCTCGCACGAGGTTAATTCAAACTATTACTCCCTCCGTTCCTAAACATTTGTCTTTCTAGAGATCTCAACAAGTGACTACATACGGAGCAAAACGAGTGAATCTACACTCTAAAATATGTCTATATACATCCGTATGTGATAGTCCATTTGAAATCTCTAAAAAGACAACTATTTAGGAACGGAGGGAGTACTACAGTATCAAGGTTCAAAACATGCTCACTACATTGTATTATGTTTTAGGTAATCGTGTCTTGGTACAAACAATTTCTCGTTTCGCTACCTTACAAGCACAGTGTACACATGCATTTTAACCCAAATGTAATTGATCACATCAGAATAAGAAAATGTTGGGGTACGTAGTAATTTCAAAAAATTTCCTACGCACACGCAAGATCATGGTGATGGCATAGCAATGAGAAGGGAGAGTATTGTCCACGTACTCTCGTAGACCGTAAGCGGAAGCGTTATGACAACGCGGTTGATGTAGTCGTACGTCTTCACGATCCGACCGATCCAAGTACCAAACGTACGGCACCTCCGAGTTCAGCACACGCTCAGCTCGATGACGATCCCGGACTCGATCCAGCAAAGTGTCGGGATGAGTTCCACAAGACGACGGCATGGTGACGATGATGATGCCCTATCGGCGCAGGCTTCGCCTAAACTCCATGACGATATGACCGAGGTGGAATATGGTGGAGGGGCACCGCACACGGCTAAGGAACGATCACGAAGATCAACTTGTGTGTTATGGGTGCCCCCGCCTCGTATATAAAGGAGCAAGGGGAGGGGCGGACGACCTAGGAGGAGGGCGCCAAGGGGAGTCCTACTCCCACCGGAGTAGGACTCCTCCTTCCTTGTTGGAGTAGGAGAAGGGGAAAGAGGGGAGAGGAGGAAGGAAAAGGGGCTGCACCCTTGTCCAATTCGGACCAGAGAGGGGCTGCGCCTCCTTCCTTCGGCCTTTCTCCTCTATTCCCGTATGGCCCAATAAGGCCCATATACTCCCGACGAATTCCGTAACTCTCCGGTACTCCGAAAAATACCGAATCACTCGGAACCTTTCCGAACTCGAATATAGTCGTCCAATATATCGATCTTTACGTCTCGACCATTTCGAGACTCCTCGTCATGTCCCCAATCTCATCCGGGACTCGAACTCCTTCGGTACTTCAAAACTCATAAACTCATAATATAAGCATCATCGAAACCTTAAGCGTGCGGATCCTACGGGTTCGAGAACTATGTAGACATGACCTAGAACTATTCTCGGTCAATAACCAATAGCGGAACCTGGATGCCCATATTGGCTCCTACATATTCTACGAAGATCTTTATCGGTCAAACCGCATAACAACATCGTTGTTCCCTTTGTCATCGGTATGTTACTTGCCCGAGATTCGATCGCGGTATCCAATACCTAGTTCAATCTCGTTACCGCAAGTCTCTTTACTCGTTACGTAATGCATCATTCCGTAACTAACTCATTAGCTACATTGCTTGCAAGGCTTATAGTGATGTGCATTACCGAGAGGGCCCAGAGATACCTCTCCGACAATCGGAGTGACAAAACCTAATCTCGAAATACGCCAACCCAACATGTACCTTTGGAGACACCTGTAGTACTCCTTTATAATCACCCAGTTACGTTGTGACGTTTGGTAGCACCCAAAGTGTTCCTCCGGTAAACAGGAGTTGCATAATCTCATAGTTACAGGAACATGTATAAGTCATGAAGAAAGCAATAGCAACATACTAAACGATCAAGTGCTAGGCTAACAGAATGGGTCATGTCAATCACATCATTCTCCTAATGATGTGATCCCATTAATCAAATGACAACACATGCCTATGGTTAGGAAACATAACCATCTTTGATCAATGAGCTAGTCAAGTAGAGGCATACTAGTAACATTATGTTTGTCTATGTATTCACACATGTATCATGTTTCCGGTTAATACAATTCTAGCATGAATGATAAACATTTATCATGATATAAGGAAATAAATAATAACTTTATTATTGCCTCTAGGGCATATTTCCTTCAGTCTCCCACTTGCACTAGAGTCAATAATCTAGTTCACATCGCCACGTGATTTAACACCAATATTCATATCTGTATATGATTAACACCCATAGTTCACATCGTCATGTGACCAACATCCAAAGGGTTTACTAGAGTCAATAATCTAGTTCACATCGCTATGTGATTAACACCCAAAGAGTACTAAGGTGTGATCATGTTTTGCTCGTGAGAGAAGCTTAGTCAACGGGTCTGTCATATTCAGAGCCGTATGTATTTTGCAAATATACTATGTCTACAATGCTTTGCACGGAGCTACTATAGCTAATTGCTCCCACTTTCAATATGTATCTAGATTGAGACTTATAGTCATCTGGATCGGTGTAAAAGCTTGCACTGTTGTAACTCTTTACGACGGGCTCTTTTATCACCTCCATAATCGAGAAATATTTCCTTAGTCCTCACTAAGGATATTCTTGACCAATGTCCAGTGATCTACTCCTAGATCACTATTGTACTCCCTTGCCAAATTCAGAGCAAGGTATACAATAGGTCTGGTACATAGCATAGCATACTTTATAGAACCTATGGTGAGGCATAGGTAATGACTTTCATTCTCTTTTCTATTTTCTGCCGTGGTCGGGATTTGAGTCTTACTCAATTTCACACCTTGTAACACAGGCAAGAAACTCTTTCTTTGACTGTTCCATTTTGAACTACTTTAAAATCTTGTCAAGGTATGTACTCATTGAAAAACTTATCAAGCGCCTTGATCTATCTCTATAGATCTTGATGCTCAATATATAAGCAGCTTCACCGAGGTCCTTCTTTGAAAAACTCCTTTCAAATACTCCTTTATGCTTTGCAGAATAATTCTACATTATTTCCGATCAACAATATGTCATTCACATATACTTATCGAAATCTGTAGTGCTCCCACTCACTTTCTTGTAAATACAGGCTTTTCCAAAAGTCTGTATAAAACCATATGCTTTGATCAAATCATCAAGCATATATTCCAACTCTGAGATGCTTGCACCAGTCCATAGATGGATCGCTGGAGCTTGCACATTTTGTTAGCTCCTTTAGGATTGTAAAAACCTTCTGGTTGCATCATATACAACTCTTCTTTAATAAATCCATTAAAGAATGTTGTTTTGACATCCATTTGCCAGATTTCATAAAATGTGGCAATTGCTAACATGATTCGGACAGACTTAAGCATCGTTACGAGTGAGAAAATCTCATCGTATTCAACACCTTGAACTTGTCGAAAACCTTTTGCAACAAGTCGAGCTTTGTAGATAGTAACACTACTATCAGTGTCCGTCTTCCTCTTGAAGATCCATTTATTTAACATGGCTTGCTGATCATCGAGCAAGTCAATCAAAGTCCATACTTTGTTCTCATACATGGATCATATCTCAGATTTTATGGCCTCAAGCCATTTCGCGGAATCTGGGCTCATCATCGCTTCCTCATAGTTCGTAGGTTCATCATGGTCTAGTAACATGACTTCTAGAACATGATTACCGTACCACTCTGGTGCGGATCTTATTCTGGAATACCAACGAGGGTCGGTAGCAACTTGATCTGAAGTTTCATGATCATCATCATTAACTTCCTCACTAATTGGTGTAGGAATCACTGGAACTGACTTCTGTGATGAACAACTTTCCAATTTGGGAGAAGGTACAATTACCTCATCAAGTTCTACTTTCCTCCCACTCACTTCTTTCGAGAGAAACTCCTTCTCTAGAAAGGATCCATCTTAGCAACGAATAACTTGCCTTCGGATCTGTGATAGAAGGTGTACCCAATAGTTTCCTTTGGGTATTCTATGAAGACGCACTTCTCCGATTTGGGTTCGAGCTTATCAGGTTGAAAACCTTTTTTCATATAAGTCTCGCAACTCCAAACTTTGTCTTTAAGAAACGACAGCTTAGGTTTACTGCTAAACCATAGTTCATACGGTGTCGTCTCAACGGATTTAGATGGTGCCCTTTTAACGTGAATGCAGCTGTCTCTAATGCATAACCCCAAAACAATAATGGTAAATCAATAAGAGACATCATAGATCGCACCATATCCAATAAAGTGCGGTTACGACGTTCGGACATACCATAATGTTGTGGTGTTCCAGGTGGCGTGAGCTGTGAAACTATTCCACATTGTTTTAATTGAAGACCAAACTCGTAACTCAAATATTCGTCTCCGTGATCAGATCGCAGAAACTTTATTTTCTTGTTACGATGATTTTTCCACTTCACTCTGAAATTCTTTGAACCTTTCAATTATTTCAGACTTATGTTTCTGAAGGAAATATGCCCTAGAGGCAATAATAAAGTTATTATTTATTTCCTTATTTCATGATAAATGTTTATTATTCATGCTAGAATTGTATTAACCGGAAACATAATACATGTGTGAATACATAGACAAACATAGTGTCACTAGTATGCCTCTACTTGACTAGCTCGTTGAATCAAAGATGGTTAAGTTTCCTAGCCATAGACATGAGTTGTCATTTGATTAACGGGATCACATCATTAGGAGAATGATGTGATTGACATGACTCATTCCGTTAGCCTAGCACATGATAGTTTAGTATGTTGCTATTGCTTTCTTCATGACTTATACATGTTCATGTAACTATGAGATTATGCAACTCCTCCGTTTACGGAGGAACACTTTGGTGCTACCAAACGTCACAACGTAATCGGGTGATTATAAAGGAGTACTACAGGTGTCTCCAAAGGTACATGTTGGGTTGGCGATTTCGAGATTAGGTTTTGTCACTCCGATTGTCGGAGAGGTATCTCTGGCCTTCTCGGTAATACTCATCACCTAAGCCTTGCAAGCATTGTAACTAATGAGTTAGTTACGAGATGATGTATTACGGAACGAGTAAAGAGACTTGCCGATAACGAGATTGAACTAGGTATTGATACCGACGATCGAATCTCGGGCAAGTAACATACCGATGACAAAGGGAACAAAGTATGTTGTTATGCGGTTTGACCGATAAAGATCTTCAGAGAATATGTAGGAACCAATATGGGCATCCAGGTTCTGCTATTGGTTATTGACCGAGAATAGTTCTAGGTCATGTCTACATAGTTCTCGAACCCGTAGGGTCCGCACGCTTAAGGTTTCGATGGCGGTTATATTATGAGTTTATGAGTTTTGATGTACCGAAGGAGTTCGGAGTCCCGGATGAGATCGGGGACATGACGAGGAGTCTCAAATGGTCGAGACGTAAAGATCGATATATTGACGACTATATTCGAGTTCGGAAAGGTTCCGAGTGATTCGGTATTTTCGAGTACCGGGAGTTACGGGAATACGGGAAGAGTATTGGGCCTTGATGGGCTTTAGTGGGAAGGAGCCAGGAGGTGGCGTGCGCCTCCCAAGCCCAGTCCGAATTGGACAAGGGGTTTGGGCGCAGCCCACCTCTCCCTTCCTTCTCCACTTCCCCTTTCCCCTTCTCCTAGTTGGACTAGGAAGAAGGAGTCCTACTCCCGGTGGGAGTAGGACTCCCCTGGCGCCCTCCTCCTAGGGCCGGCCTCCTCCTCCCTCCCTCCTTTATATACGGGGGGCAGGGGCACCCCATGACACACAAGTTGATCTACGGATCTTTCCTTAGCCGTGTGCGGTGCCCCTTCCACCATATTCCACCCGGTCATATCGTCATGAGCTTAGGCGAAGCCCCGCGCCGGAGAAGTCATATCGTCACGGAGCTTAGGCGAAGCCCTGCGTCGGTGGAGCATCAACATCGCCACCACGCCGTCGGTTGACGGAACTCATCCCGACACTTTGCTGGATCGAGTCCGGGATCGCCATCGAGCTGAACGTGTGCAGAACTCGGAGGTGCCGACGCTCGGTGCTTGGATCGGTCGGATCGTGAAGACGTCGACTACATCAACCGCATTGTTATAACGCTTCCGCTTTCGGTCTACGAGGGTACGTGGACGGACACTCTCCCCTCTCGTTGCTATGCCATCACCATGGTCTTGCGTGTTCGTAGGAAAATTTTGAAATTACTACGTTCCCCAACAGTGGCATCCGAGCCTGGTTTTATGCGTTGATGTCATGTGCACGAGTAGAACACAAGTGAGTTGTGGGCGATACAAGTCATACTGCCTACCAGCATGTCATACTTTGGTTCAGCGGTATTGTGAGATGAAGCGCCCGGACCGACATTACGCCAGACGCTTACGCGAGACTGGTTTCACCGCCCGAGCACTCGTTGCTTAAAGGTGACCGGCGGTGTCTGCTCTCTCACTTTAGTTGAACCGAGTATGACTACGCCGGTCCTTGAGAAGGTTAAAACGGAGTCTATTTGACAAACTATCGCTGTGGTTTTGATGCGAGGTAAGAACGGTTCTTGCTCAGCCCGTAGCAGCCACGTAAAACTTGCAACAACAAAGTAGAGGACGCCTAACTTGTTTTTGCAGGGCATGTTGTGATGTGATATGGTCAAGACGTGATGCTATATTTTATTGTATGAGATGATCATGTTTTGTAACCGAAGTTATCGGCAATGGCAGGAGCCATATGGTTGTCGCTTATTGTATGAAATGCAAACGCCATGTAATTGCTTTAATTTATCACTAAGGAGTAGCGATAGTCGAGAAGCAATAGTTGGCAAGACGACAACGATGCTACGATGGAGATCAAGGTGTCGCTACCGGTGACGATGGTGATCATGACGTTGCTTGGCGATGGAGATCACAAGCACAAGATGATGATGACCATATCATATCACTTATATTGATTGCATGTGATGTTTATCCTTTATGCATCTTATCTTGCTTTGATTGACGGTAGCATTATAAGATGATCTCTCACCAAAATTATCAAGAAGTGTTCTCCCGAGTATGCACCGCTATGAAAGTTCTTCGTGCTGAGACACCACGTGATGATCGGTGTGATAGGCTCTACGCTCAAATACAACGGGTGCAAAACAGTTGCGCACGCGAATACTCAGGTTAAACTTGACGAGCCTAGCATATAACAGATATGGCCTCGAACACGAGACCGAAGGTCGAGCGTGAATCATATAGTAGATATGATCAACATAGTGATGTTCACCATTGAAACTACTCCATCTCACGTGATGATCGGACATGGTTTAGTTGATTTGGATCACGAATCACTTAGATAACTAGAGAGATGTCTGTCTAAGTGGGAGTTCTTAAGTAATATGATTAATTGAACTTAAATTTATCATGGACTTAGTCCTGGTAGTATTTTGCAAATTATGTTGTAGATCAATAGCTCGCGTTGTTGCTTCCCTATGCTTTTATATGTTTGTTTTGATATGTTCCTAGAGAAAATTGTGTTGAAAGATGTTAGTAGCAATGATGCGGATTTGATCCGTGATCTGAGGTTTATCCTCATTGCTGCACATAAGAATTATGTCCTTAATGCACCGCTAGGTGACAGACCTATTGCAGGAGCAGATGCAGACGTTATGAACGTTTGGCTAGCTCAATATGATGACTACTTGATAGTTTAGTGCACCATGCTTAACGGCTTAGAATCGGGACTTCAAAGACGTTTTGAACGTGATGGACCATATGAGATGTTCAAGAGTTGAAGTTAATATTTCAAGCAAATACCGAGTTGCGAGATATGAAGTTTCCAACAAGTTCTATAGCTAAAAGATGGAGGAGAATCGCTCAACTAGTGAGCATGTGCTCAGATTGTCCGGGTACTTCAATCGCTTGAATCAAGTGGAGTTAATCTCCGAGATAAGATAGTGATTGACAGAATTCTCTAGTCACCATCACTAAGTTACTAGAACTTCGTGATGAACTATAGTATGCAAGGGATGACGAAAACGATTCCCGAGCTCTTCGTGATATTGAAATCGACGAAGGTAGAAATCGAGAAAGAGCATCAAGTGTTGATGATTGACAAGACCACTAGTTTCAAGAAAAGGGCAAAGGGAAAGAAAGGGGAATTTCAAGTAGAATGACAAGCAAGTTGTCACTCCCATGAAAAAACCCAAAGCTGAACCAAAGCCTGAAACTGAGTGCTTACACTGCATAGGAAAAAGTCACTGGAAACGGAAATACCCCAAATATTTGGTGGATAAGAAGGATGGCAAAGTGAACAAGAGTATATTTGATATACAGGTTATTGATGTGTGCCTTACTAGTGTTTATAGTATCCCCTGAGTATTTGATACTTGTTCGGTTACTAAGATTAGTAACTCAAACAGGAGTTTGAGAATAAAAAAAGAGACTAGTTGAAGGGAAGTGAAGATGAGTGTTGGAAGTAGTTCCAAGATTGATATGATCATCATCGCACACTCCCTATACTTTCGGGATTAGTGTTAAACCTAAATAAATGTTATTTGGTGTTTGCGTTGAGCATGAGTATGATTTGATCATGTTTATTGCAAAACGGTTATTCATTTAAAGTCAAAAGAATAATTGTTGTTCTGCTTAAATGAATAAAACCTTCGATGGTCATACACCAAATGAAAATAGTTTTCAAAACGGTTATTCATTTAAAGTCAAAGAATAATTGTTGTTCGCTTAAATGAATAAAACCTTCAATGGTCATACACCCAATAAAAATAGTTTGTTGGATCTCGATCGTAGTGATACACATATTCATAATATTGATGCCAAAAGATGCAAAGTTAATAATGATAGTGCAACTTATTTGTGGCACTGCCGTTTGGGTCATATCGGTGTAAAGCGATGAAGAAACTCCATAAAGATGGATTTTGGAATCACTTGGTTATGAATCATTTGATGCTTGTGAACCGTGCCTTTTGGGCAAGATGACTAAAACTCCGTTCTCGGAACAATGGAACAAGCTACTAACTTATTGGAAATAATACATACCGATGTATGCGATCCAATGAGTGTTGATGCTCGTGGCAAGTATCGTTATTTTCTGACCTTCACAAGATGATTTGAGCAGATATGGGTATATCTACTTGATGAAACACAAGTCTGGAACATTTGAAAAGTTCAAAGAATTACAGAGTGAAGTGAAGAATCATCGTAACAAGAAAATAAAAGTTTCTACGATATGATCGCAGAGGAAAAATATTTGAGTTGCGAGTTTGGCCTTCAGTTAAAACAATGTGAAATGGTTTCACTACTCACGCCACCTGGAACACCACAGCATAATGGTGTGTCCGAACGTCATAACCGCACTTTATTGGATATGGTGCGATCTATGATGTATCTTACCGATTTACCACTATCGTTTTGGGGTTATGCATTAGAGACAGCTGCATTCACGTTTAATAAGGCACCATCTAAATCCGTTGAGATGACACCGTATGAACTATGGTTTAGCAGTAAACCTAAGCTGTCGTTTCTTAAAGTTTGGAGTTGTGATGCTTATATGAAAAAGTTTTCACCTGATAAGCTCTAACCCAAATCGGAGAAGTGCGTCTTCATAGAATACCCAAAGGTGACTATTGGGTACACCTTCTATCACAGATCCGAAGGCAAGTTTTTTCGTTGCTAAGATGGATCCTTTCTAGAGAAGAAGTTTCTCTCGAAAGAAGTGAGTGGGAGGAAAGTAGAACTTGATGAGGTAATTGTACCTTCTCCCTTATTGGAAAGTAGTTCATCACAGAAATCAGTTCCAGTGATTCCTACACCAATTAGTGAGGAAGTTAATGATGATGATCATAAAACTTCAGATCAAGTTGCTGCCAAACCTCGTAGGTCTTCCAGAGAAAAATCCACACCAGAGTGGTACGGTAATCATGTTCTGGAAGTCATGTTACTAGACCATGATGAACCTACGGACTATGAGGAAGCGATGATGAGCCCAGATTCCGCGAAATGGCTTGAGGCCATGAAATCTGAGATAGGATCCATGTATGAGAACAAAGTATGGACTTTGATTGACTTGCTCGATGATCAGCAAGCCATGTTAAATAAATAGATCTTCAAGAGGAAGACAGATGTTGATAGTAGTGTTACTATCTACAAAGCTCGACTTGTCGCAAAAAGGTTTTTCGACAAATTCAAAGTGTTGACTACAATGAGATTTTCTCAACTGTAGTGATGCTTAAGTCTGTCCGAATCATGTTAGCAATTGCCACATTTTATGAAATCTGGCAAATGGATGTCAAAACTGCATTCTTAATGCTTTTCTTAAAGAAGAGTTGTATATGATGCAACCGAAGATTTTGTCAATCCTAAAGGTGCTAACAAAATGTGCAAGCTCCAATGATCCATCAATGGACTGGTGCAAGCATCTCGAGTTGGAATATATGCTTTGATGTGTTGATCATAGCATATGATTTTATCTGAACTTTTGGAGAAGCCTGTATTTACAAGAAAGTGAGTGGGAGCACTACAACATTTCGATAAGTATATGTGAATGACATATTGTTGATCGGAAATAATGTAGAATTATTCTGCAAAGCATAAAGGAGTATTTGAAAGGAGTTTTTCAAAGAAGGACCTCGGTGAAGCTGCTTATATATTGAGCATCAAGATCTATAGAGATAGATCAAGACGCTTGATAAGTTTTTTCAATAAATATATACCTTGTCAAAATTTTGAAGTAGTTCAAAATAGGAACAGTCAAAGAAAAGTTCTTGCTGTGTTGCAAAGGTGTGAAATTGAGTAAGA
Organism: Aegilops longissima; assembly: GCA_021605205.1. Lineage (NCBI taxonomy): Eukaryota > Viridiplantae > Streptophyta > Magnoliopsida > Poales > Poaceae > Aegilops > Aegilops longissima. Next base: position 649,460,066 of record CM038676.1, read on the forward strand.
CTCAAAATCCCGACCACGGCAGAAAATAGAAAAGAGAATGAAAGTCATTCCCTATGCCTCAGTCATAGGTTCTATAAAGTATGCTATGCTATGTACCAGACCTATTGTGTACCTTGCTCTGATTTGGCAAGGAGTACAATGGTGATCTAGGAGTAGATCATCGACATTTGTCAAGAACATCCTTAGTAAGGACTAAGGAAATATTTCGATTATGGAGGTGATAAAAAAAAAAGCCCGTCGTAAAGAGTTACATCGATGCAAGCATTTTACACTGATCCAGATGACTCTAAGTCTCAATCTGGATACATATTGAAAGTGGGAGCAATTAGCTAGAGTAGCTCAGTGCAGAGCATTGTAGACATAGAATATTTGCAAAATAGATACGGCTCTAAATGTGACAGACCCGTTGACTAAGCTTCTCTCACGAGCAAAACATGATCATACCTTAGTACTCTTTGGGTGTTAATCACATAGCGATGTGAACTAGATTATTGACTCTAGTAAACCCTTTGGGTGTTGGTCACATGACGATGTGAACTATGGGTGTTAATCACATACATATGTGAATATTAGTGTTGAATCACATGATGATGTGAACTAGATTATTGACTCTAGTGCAAGTGGGAGACTGAAGGAAATATGCCCTAGAGGCAATAATAAAGTTATTATTTATTTCCTTATTTCATGATAAATGTTTATTATTCATGCTAGAATTGTATTAACCGGAAACATAATACATGTGTGAATACATAGACAAACATAGTGTCACTAGTATGCCTCTACTTGACTAGCTCGTTGAATCAAAGATGGTTAAGTTTCCTAGCCATAGACATGAGTTGTCATTTGATTAACGGGATCACGTCATTAGGAGAATGATGTGATTGACATGACCCATTCCGTTAGCCTAGCACATGATAGTTTAGTATGTTGCTATTGCTTTCTTCATGACTTATACATGTTCCTCGTAACTATGAGATTATGCAACTCCTGTTTACGGAGGAACACTTTGGTGCTACCAAACGCCACAACGAATCGGGTGATTATAAAGGAGTACTACAGGTGTCTCCAAAGGTACATGTTGGGTTGGCGATTTGAGATTAGGTTTTGTCACTCCGATTGTCGGAGAGGTATCTCGGCCTTCTCGGTAATACTCATCACCTAAGCCTTGCAAGCATTGTAACTAATGAGTTAGTTACGAGATGATGTATTACGGAACGAGTAAAGAGACTTGCGTAACGAGATTGAACTAGGTATTGGATACCGACGATCGAATCTCGGGCAAGTAACATACCGATGACAAAGGGAACAAAGTATGTTGTTATGCGGTTTGACCGATAAAGATCTTCGAGAATATGTAGGAACCAATATGGGCATCCAGGTTCCGCTATTGGTTATTGACCGAGAATAGTTCTAGGTCATGTCTACATAGTTCTCGAACCCGTAGGGTCCGCACGCTTAAGGTTTCGATGATGCTTATATTATGAGTTTATGAGTTTTGATGTACCGAAGGAGTTCGAGTCCCGGATGAGATCGGGACATGACGAGGAGTCTCGAAATGGTCGAGACGTAAAGATCGATATATTGGACGACTATATTCGGAGTTCGGAAAGGTTCCGAGTGATTCGGGTATTTTTCGGAGTACCGGGGAGTTACGGGAATACGGGGAAGAGTATTGGGCCTTGATGGGCTTTAGTGGGAAGGAGCCAGGAGGTGGCGTGCGCCCCTCCCAAGCCCAGTCCGAATTGGACAAGGGGTTTGGGGCGCAGCCCACCTCTCCCTTCCTTCTCCACTTCCCCCCTTTTCCCCCTTCTCCTAGTTGGACTAGGAAAGGAGTCCTACTCCGGTGGGAGTAGGACTCCCCTGGCGCGCCCTCCTCCTAGGGCCGGCCTCCTCCTCCCTCCCTCCTTTATATACGGGGGCAGGGGGCACCCCATGACACACAAGTTGATCTACGGATCTTTCCTTAGCCGTGTGCGGTGCCCCCTTCCACCATATTCCACTTCGGTCATATCGTCATGAGCTTAGGCGAAGCCCCTGCGCCGGAGAAGTCATATCGTCATGAGCTTACGCGAAGCCCCGCGTCGGTGGAGCATCAACATCGCCACCACGCCGTCGTCGACGGAACTCATCCCCGACACTTTGCTGGATCGAGTCCGGGATCGCCATCGAGCTGAACGTGTGCAGAACTCGGAGGTGCCGTGACGCTCGGTGCTTGGATCGGTTGGATCGTGAAGACGTCGACTACATCAACCGTGTTGTTATAACGCTTCGCTTTCGGTTCACGAGGGTGCGTGGACGGACACTCTCCCTCTCGTTGCTATGCCATCACCATGGTCTTGCGTGTTCGTAGGAAATTTTTTGAAATTACTACGTTCCCCAACAGTTTCATCAAGTAGATATACCCATATCTGCTCAAATCATCTTGTGAAGGTCAGAAAATAACGATACTTGCCACGAGCATCAACACTCATTGGATCGCATACATCGGTATGTATTATTTCCAATAAGTCAGTAGCTTGTTTCATTGTTCCGGAGAACGGAGTTTTAGTCATCTTGCCCAAAAGGCACGGTTCGCAAGCATCAAATGATTCATAACCAAGTGATTCCAAAAATCCATCTTTATGGAGTTTCTTCATGCGCTTTACACCGATATGACCCAAACGGCAGTGCCACAAATTAGTTGCACTATCATTATTAAGTTTGCATCTTTTGGCATCAATATTATGTATATGTGTATTACTATGATCGAGATCCAACAAACTATTTTTATTGGGTGTATGACCATTGAAGGTTTTATTCATGTAAACAGTACAAAAATTATTCTTTGACTTTAAATGAATAATCGTTTTGCAATAAACATGATCAAATCATATTCATGCTCAACGCAAACACCAAATAACATTTATTTAGGTTTAACACTAATCCCGAAAGTATAGGGAGTGTGCGATGATGATCATATCAATCTTGGAACTACTTCCAACACTTATCGTCACTTCCCCTTCAACTAGTCTCTGTTTATTCTGTAACTCCTGTTTCGAGTTACTAATCTTAGCAACCGAACAAGTATCAAATACTCAGGGGCTACTATAAACACTAGTAAGGCACACATCAATAACCTGTATATCAAATATACTCTTGTTCACTTTGCCATCCTTCTTATCCACCAAATATTCAGGGCATTTCCGCTTCCAGTGACCATTTCCTTTGCAGTAGAAGCACTTAGTTTCAGGCTTTGGTCCAGCTTTGGGCTTCTTCACGGGAGCGACAACTTGCTTGTCATTCTACTTGAAGTTCCCTTTCTTTCCCTTTGCCCTTTTCTTGAAACTAGTGGTCTTGTCAATCATCAACACTTGATGCTCTTTTCTTGATTTCTACCTTTCGTCGATTTCAGCATCACGAAGAGCTTGGGAATTACTTTTGTCATCCCTTGCATATTATAGTTCATCACGAAGTTCTACTAACTTGGTGATGGTGACTAGAGAATTCTGTCAATCACTATCTTATCTGGAAGATTAACTCCCACTTGATTCAAGCGATTGAAGTACCCAGACAATCTGAGCACATGCTCACTAGTTGAGCGATTCTCCTCCATCTTTTAGCTATAGAACTTGTTGGAGACTTCATATCTCTCAACTCGGGTATTTGCTTGAAATATTAACTTCAATTCCTGGAACATCTCATATGGTCCATGATGTTCAAAACGTCTTTGAAGTCCCGATTCTAAGCCGTTAAGTATGGTGCACTAAACTATCAAGTAGTCATCATATTGAGCTACCTAAACGTTCATAACGTCTGCATTTGCTCCTGCAATAGGTCTGTCACCTAGCAGTGCATTAAGGACATAATTCTTCTATGCAGCAATGAGGATAAACCTCAAATCACGGATCCAATCCGCATCATTGCTACTAACATTTTTCAATACAATTTTCTCTAGGAACATATTAAAATAAACTTATGAAAGCAACAACGCGAGCTATTGATCTACAACATAATTTGCAAAATGCTACTAGGACTAAGTTCATGATAAATTTAAGTTCAATTAATCATATTACTTAAGAACTCCCACTTAGACAGACATCTCTCTAGTCATCTAAGTGATCACGTGATCCAAATCAACTAAACCATAACCGATCATCACGTGAGATGGAGTAGTTTTCAATGGTGAACATCACTATGTTGATCATATCTACTATATGATTCACGCCGACCTTTCGGTCTCCGTGTTCGAGGCCATATCTGCATATGCTAGGCTCGTCAAGTTTAACCTGAGTATTCGCGTGTGCAAAACTGGCTTGCACCCGTTGTAGATGGACGAGAGCTTATCACACCCGATCATCACGTGGTGTCCGGGCACGATTTAACTTTGGCAACGGTGCATACTCAGGAGAACACTTCTTGATAATTTTTAGTGAGAGATCATCTTAAAATGCTACCGACAATCAAAGCAAGATAAGATGCATAAAGGATAAACATCACATGCAATCAATATAAGTGATATGATATGGCCATCATCATCTTGTGCTTGTGATTCCATCTCAAGCACCGTCATGATCACCATCGTCACCGGCGCGACACCTTGATCTCCATCGTAGCATCGTTGTCATCTCGCCAACTATTGCTTCTATGACTATCGCTACCGCTTAGTAATAAAGTAAAGCAATTACATGACGTTTGCATTTCATATAATAAAGCGACAATCATATGGCTCCTGCTAGTTGCCGATAACTCGGTTACAAAACATGATCATCTCATACAATAAAATATAGCATCACGTCTTGACCATATCACATCACAACATGCCCTGCAAAAACAAGTTAGACGTCCTCTACTTTGTTGTTGCAAGTTTTACGTGGCTGCTACGGGCTGAGCAAGAACCGTTCTTACCTACGCATCAAAACCACAACGATAGTTTGTCAAGTTGGTGCTGTTTTAACCTTCGCAAGGACCGGGCGTAGCCACACTCGGTTCAACTAAAGTGAGAGAGACAGACACCCGCCAGTCACCTTTAAGCAACGAGTGCTCGCAGCGGTGAAACCAGTCTCGCGTAAGCGTGCGCGTAATGTCGGTCCGGGCCGCTTCATCTCACAATACCGCCGAACCAAAGTATGACATGCTGGTAAGCAGTATGACTTGTATCGCCCACAACTCACTTGTGTTCCACTCGTGCATATAACATCAACGCATAAAACCTGGCTCGGATACCACTGTTGGGGAACGTAGTAATTTCAAAAAAATTCCTACGCACACGCAAGATCATGGTGATGGCATAGCAACGAGAGGAGAGTATTGTCCACATACCCTCGAGACCGTGAAGCGAAGCGTTATGACAACGCTGTTGATGTAGTCGACGTCTTCATGATCCGACCGATCCAAGTACCGAACGTACGGCACCTCCGAGTTCAGCACACGTTCAGCTCGATGACGATCCCCGGACTCCAATCCAGCAAAGTGTCGGGGATGAGTTCCGTCAGCACGACGGCATGGTGACGATGATGATGCCCTACCGGTGCAGGGCTTCGCCTAAACTCCGCGACGATATGACCGAGGTGGAATATGGTGGAGGGGGGCACCGCACACGGCTAAGGAACAATCACGAAGATCAACTTGTGTGTTATGGGGTGCCCCCTGCCCCCGTATATAAAGGAGCAAGGGGGAGGGGGCGGCCGGCCTAGGAGGAGGCGCGCCAAGGGAAGTCCTACTCCCACCGGGAGTAGGACTCCCTCCTTCCTTGTTGGAGTAGGAGAAGGGGGAAAGAGGGGGAGAGGAGGAAGGAAAAGGGGGTTGCACCCCTTGTCCAATTCGGACCAGAGGGGGGCTGCGCGCCTCCTTCCTTTCGGCCTTTCTCCTCTATTCCCGTATGGCCCAATAAGGCCCATATACTCCCCGGCGAATTCCCGTAACTCTCCGGTACTCTAAAAAATACCCGAATCACTCGGAACCTTTCCGAACTCCGAATATAGTCGTCCAATATATCGATCTTTACGTCTCGACCATTTCGAGACTCCTCGTCATGTCCCCGATCTTATCCGGGACTCCGAACTCCTTCGTACATCAAAACTCATAAACTCATAATATAAGCATCATCGAAACCTTGTTGCGTGCGGACCCTACGGGTTCGAGAACTATGTAGACATGACCTAGAACTATTCTCGGTCAATAACCAATAGCGAAACCTGGATGCCCATATTGGCTCCTACATATTCTACGAAGATCTTTATCGGTCAAACTGCATAACAACATACGTTGTTCCCTTTGTCATCGGTATGTTACTTGCCCGAGATTCGATCGTCGGTATCCAATACCTAGTTCAATCTCGTTGCCGGCAAGTCTCTTTACTCGTTACGTAATGCATCATTTCGTAACTAACTCATTAGCTACATTGCTTGCAAGGCTTATAGTGATGTGCATTACCGAGAGGGCCCAGAGATACCTCTCCGACAATCGGAGTGACAAAACCTAATCTCGAAATACGCCAACCCAATATGTAGCTTTGGAGACACCTGTAGTACTCGTTTATAATCACCCAGTTACGCGTTGTGACGCTTGGTAGCACCAAAGTGTTCCTCCGTAAACGGAGTTGCATAATCTCATAGTTACAGGAACATGTATAAGTCGTGAAGAAAGCAATAGCAACATACTAAACGATCAAGTGCTAGGCTAACAGAATGGGTCATGTCAATCACATCATTCTCCTAATGATGTGATCCCATTAATAAAATGACAACACATGCCTATGGTTAGGAAACATAACCATCTTTGATCAATGAGCTAGTCAAGTAGAGGCATACTAGTGACATTATGTTTGTCTATGTATTCACACATGTATCATGTTTCCGGTTAATACAATTCTAGCATGAATAATAAAAATTTATCATGATATAGGGAAATAAATAATAACTTTATTATTGCCTCTAGGGCATATTTCCTTCAGAAAATAAGGCATATTTGTCCATGAGCAATCACCTAATTATCTGCCGATTATTTGTGGATACATGTCTATATCTCATACTCTGTAATGTAGCAAAACGAGCAATCATACGATCTAGAACTCTCGGTAGAGATATTTGTTAAAAACTACCCTCTAAATCGATCTACTAAGGCTTATTAATCCACGAGAAATATATTTTTGTGATTATTATTATTTCCTAGATCTAAGAGAGATTTAAGCAATGTCTCAAATAAACTTGGAAGAAAAAAGCCAAATATAAATTTTGATGTAAAATATAAGTACAGTTTATTGTGGGTGTATTTGCAAAGATGTGCGCCGTAATTATAACATTGAATATTGTCTTTAACATTTAGCTTACATACTCAATTAATTGTTTTAATACAACAAATATGTAATCAATATATTGTGTTGAACAAATACATAAATGAGTAAAGAAGTTTACTATAAATACATAAAAAACATATTGTTTTATCAACTTCTGGACAACATCATGGACTAATCCATTATAATAAGACCCGTGATGATAAGAAAAATATATCAGATAGAATAGACAGGTGTCTGACTTCATATGTGAACCAGTCACTGACCTCATAGTTGAGAGTAATGATACGAGATTAAGAGAGAGATTATATTACATCCTTACTCCCTCTAACAAAACATCTGAAGATAAAATGTGGGCACCATTGAGGAGCGGCAAGCACTGGAGGCAGAACAGGGTACCCTTCACCACCATGTTCACAAGGAAAGGGAAAGGGAAAGGGAAGAGCGGCGGCGGTTCCCCTTCCCACAGCCATAGGCAGTATGCCAAAGGGCACCCGAGTCCTGCAATGCCGGCACCACCGAGTCCAGGTGGTGGGAATGGCCATGTGTCGCCTTTGCATTTTTTAAATTTATTCACAGATTCAAAAAATCTTCAGGAATTCCAAAATTATTGTTTTTAAAAGTTTTTCATAATTTAAAAAATGTTCACAGTTTTATTTTAAATCGTATTTTTTAGAAAGTGTTCATATTTTCAAAAATATGAATTTTTAGAAATATTTGCAGTTTTAAAAAATATTAAAGCTTTTTGAGTTCTCAAAAACATTTTCCCTTTATAGAAAAATGTTATAACCTTTTTAAATCAAACAAAAAGTACTACAGTGCCCATTCACTAGAGTGTGCTATGTTGCTACTGTGCCCCGGGCCGCTATGGTTCGGCGTGCATAATAGGCCGGCCCAGCCAGGAAACTGATTTGACGCTGAGCGTGTCACATAGGCGTTCTCACGCATCAGCACCCCATTAAGGATTACCTCTTACAAAGGTCACTCCCCACCTTCTCAGATGCTGACAAATGTGCGCATCGTATCCACTTGCCGTAACCTGAAAGCTTTTTCGTAGATTTGTTTATTCATATAATATTTATTTATTTATTTTTGCATGAGAAACTTTTAATTTATTACGTTTCCGTTTTCCTTTTCCCTCCTTTCTTTTTCTACTTTCCCTACCACCACGCCGCTGCTATCGATGGTATTGGTACATGCAGTCCGACCCATGGTTCTCCAATTCCTGTCACGGCAACACCCGGCATCGTAACCTCGCTATACGGGCCAAGCCCCGTATATCAGTTTTCTGCACTTTTAAACCAACCCTGTATTTCTGTGATCAATTGATATAGGCCACATGCGCACCCTGTACCATTGGTCCACGTATAGGGAGCACGCGCGCTCGTCCACGCTATGGCCGCACTCCTCTCCTGGCTTGCTTCTTTTGGACGTGTTTTTCCCCTTGGGGTGTGCAAAATGAAAAGTGACTCACTTCACTGCTCCTTTTCCTCGGTTACATATTCCTCGCGTCATTCAGTTTGTTTTGTTCAACGAGTGGCATGCAGGAGCTCCTAGATGCATGGTGTTGAAATATGAGATGGGCCTAGAGCCCATATGACAATTTCAGATTTAATCTCTAAGGGCCCATGTAGGTGGCATGACAAGGTGGTGGGAAGTTTAGTCCCACCTTGGAAGTGGAAGGAGAGTTGGAGTGGTTTATAAGGGACTCTCTCCTCATGCTATTGGAGCTTGAGAAGAGATGAGGCCCTCAAGACTCCTCCTCCTCCTCCGCCGCCTCAACCCTAGCCGCCACGGAAATGCGAGCAGGCCTCGAAACCACGCCTCTCCGGATCCAGACGGGAGAGGGGCGATTAGGTTTTTGGTAGCGACTACGCGATCGCCGCTTCGCATTCATCTACGTCCGCATCACCTTCATCTTCATCATGTCGACCGACCCGACCGTGCGGCCGCCGAGAAGGCCGAGGCTGACAAGAAGGCCGCCGAGGATGCCGCTGCTGCTTGTCACCGCCACCACCACCGCATGGCCGATTGGAGGGTATACATCGCTTATCCTCTCGCGTTTTTTCTGTTGTAGCAGTATTAGCTATATGCGTAGATGTTTCTACTATATCGTAGTACATGCTTTGTTAGATCGTAATCAGTATGTTATCAATGCTGTTCATGTCATGCTCATGATTTACTCATGGATTAATTTAATCGAAAACTGCCAATTTTCTTATCAATCCAAAAACCTAATCTGTGTAGGAGTTTTTCAATTCTGGTTTTGCTGCTGACTGAAACCGCCACCGTTTACGGGACGCACTTTGCGTTGGCAGACTAAAACCACCTTATGGCTCACGGCCATGAACGTGTTCAGGTCGCGGTGTGACTTATAGGAACGATTGCTCCTGAACAGGAGAAGGCGTTTAAGGAGGCCACTGTGGTGTTCCTCGGGGCAGTTCTGAGCGTGATTGGAGATAAGCTGGTTGATGCATATTTACATGTGCGGTCTGCCAAGGACTTGTGGGAGGCGCTCGAATCTAAGTTCGGGGCTGCCGACGCTGGGAGCGAGATGTATATTATAGAGCAGTTCCACGATTACAAGATGGTTGAAAACCGTCCTGTATTGGAGCAGGCTCATGAGATAATATGCATTGTTAAGGAGCTTGAGCTTCTTAAGTGCGAGTTACCGGGCAAGTTTGTCGCGGGCTGCATAATCGCTAAGCTTCCCAATTCCTGGAGGAACTTTGCCACCACTCTGAAACATCAGAGGCGTGAATTCTCTGTGGAGGATGTCATTGGCCATCTGAGTGTTGAGCAGAATTCAAGGGCAAAGGACTCGCACGGAAAAGGGGTCGAAGGAACTTCTGTGGCCAATATGGTGCATCAGAAGAACTCCAGTTCCCACAAGCCCAAGGGAAAGAACGGTGTCCAACAGAGTGCCGACTTTAAGAAGAAGGGTAAGAAGACCTTCAAGAAGAACAAGAAGGATGAGGGCTGCTTTACTTGTGGTTCGCTGGAACATTGGGCCAACAAGTGCCCAAACAAGTACAAGAAGCAAGGGCAGGACTCCAAGTCTGTCAATATGATTGTGAGCAACAATGAGAGTGGTGCATCTGGGTACGGTAATTTATTTGCTGTATTTTCGGTTTGGCCGTCCACCGATTGGTGGGTCGACACAGGTGCAGGTGTTCATGTGTGTCTGACATTTCATTGTTTTCTTCTTACCAGGCCACAGTCACGGGTCCGCATTGATGGGGAATGGCGCGAGTGCTTCTTCTTGGTGTTGGCACGGTCGATCTGAAGTTTACTTGGCAGGATCGCAGGTGAAGAACGTGCAGCATGTCCCCGCCATCAAGAAGAACCTAGTTAGTGGCTCCCTTCTATGTAGAGAAGGGTTTAAGTTGGTATTCGAGTCTAATAAATTAGTTGTTACGAAATATGGACTATTTGTTGGAAAGGGTTATGAATGCGGAGGCATGTTCCGCCTTTCTCTTGCAGATCTATGTAATAAAGTCGTGAACAATATTCATTTGAGTGTTAATGAATCTGAAGTATGGCATTCACGTCTTTGTCACATTAGTTTCGTGTTATGACGCTGCTAGCAAAATCGAATTTAATCCCGAGTTTCACTTTAGCCAAAGGTTCTAAGTGCCATTCGTGTGTACAATCTAAACAACCTCGCAAGCCTCACAAGGCAGCAGAGGAGAGACACTTGGCGCCACTGGAACTCATACATTCTGATCTTTGTGAGATGAATGGTGTGTTGACTAAAGGTGGAAAGAAATATTTCATGACTTTGATAGATGACTCCACTAGATATTGCTATGTGTATCTGTTAAATACTAAAGATGAGGCTCTACACTACTTCAAAATCTATAAGGCAGAAGTTGAGAATCAACTTGAAAAGAAAATTAAACGAGTCCGGTCAGATCGTGGTGGAGAGTACTTCTCGAAAGAGTTTGATGCCTTCTGTGCGGAACACGGTATTATTCACGAGAGGACGCCTCCCTACTCACCCCAGTCAAACGGGGTTGCCGAGCGGAAAAACCGTACTCTAACTGATTTGGTTAACGCCATGTTAGATACGTCGGGTTTATCCAAGGCATGGTGGGGGGAGGCTATAATGACATCATGTCATGTCCTGAATAAAGTTCCGACAAAGGATAACGAGATCACTCCTTATGAGAAGTGGACCAACAGAAGGACAACACTCTCGATTTACGCATTTGGGGCTGCTTGGCGAAAGTTAATGTGCCGATCCCCAAAAAGCGTAAGCTTGGACCAAAGACTGTGGACTGTGTTAATTTGGGCTACGCTGTGAATAGTGTTGGCTATAGATTTCTAGTAGTGAAATCTGAGGTACCTGACATGAAGGTCGGTACAATTATGGAGTCTAAAGACGCTACATTCTTTGAGGACATTTTCCCATGAGAGATGTACAAAGCACTTCTAGACAGGAATCAAGAGACTCTGAACCTGCCATTCGATGGAATATTATAATCAAACACATGATGAAAATCCCGAGGAGGATAATGAGGAATCCCTTGGTAGGGGCAAGAGACAAAGGACTGTAAAGACCTTTGGTGATGATTTCTTCATATACCTCGTGGAGGATAATCCCACTTCTATTTCGAAGCATATGCATCTCCGAAGTGACTCATGGAAGGATGCGGTCCGTAGCGAGATGGATTCCATCATGGCTAACGGGACTTGGGAGCTTACTGAACGTCCTTATGGTTGCAAACCATTGGGATGCAAGTGGGTGTTCAAGAAGAAGCTTAGGCCTGACGGTACAATAGAAAAGTACAAGGCTAGGCTTAGGCCAAGGGCTACGCCCGAAAGAAGAAGAAGATTTCTTCGACACTTATTCACCCGTGGCCAGACTGACCACCATTCGAGTATTGCTCTCGTTGGCGGCCTCACACGGTCTTCTCATTCATCAGATGGATGTTAAGACGGCTTTCCTGAACGGAGAGCTAAAGGAGGAAATCTATATGCAACAGCCTGATGGCTTTGTGATGGATGGTCAGGAAGGAAAGGTGTGTAAGTTGGTGAAATCTTTGTATGGCTCGAGACAAGCGCCTAAGCAATGGCATGACAAGTTTAATGAAACGTTGACATCTGTTGGCTTTGTTGTCAATGAGGCCGACAAATGTGTATACTATCGCTATGGTGGGGGCGAAGGAGTTATCTTGTGTTTGTATGTTGATGACATATCGATATTTGGGACTAATCTCAAGTTGATCGAGGAGGTTAAGTCTTTCCTGTCTCGTAACTTTGAGATGAAGGATCTTGGAGTGGCTGATGTTATCTTGAACATCAAGCTTTTGAGAGATGATGAGGTGGGATTACATACGCAATCCCATTATGTTGAGAAGGTGTTGAGTCGTTTTGGATATTGGACTGCAAACCATCTCAAACACCATATGATTCTAGTGTGCTGATTCGAAAGTCAAAAGGCACAGCTATAGATCAATTGAGATACTCTCAGATTGTTGGTTCACTCCAAAGTATCAGCGAGCTTAACGAGGCTCGACATCGCATTTGCTATTAGCAAACTGAGCCGATTTGTTTCCAAACCGGTGATGTACATTGGCGTGCTCTTGAAAGAGTTATGCGTTATCCGAAAGGTACTATGAACTATGGACTACACTATACGGATACCCGTCGGTACTTGAAGGGTATAGTGATGCTAATTGGATCTCGATGCTGATGAGATGAAGGCCACAACGGGTATATGTTTACTCTTGGAGGTGGTGCTGTTTTCGGAAGTCTTGCAAGCAAACGATCTTAACAAGATCGACAATGGAAGCAGAATTAACAGCATTAGACACATCGGTGGCGAAGCGAATGGCCGAGATCTATTGATGGACTTGCCAAGAGTTGAAAAGCGGTTCGGCCATCCTTATGAACTGTGATAATCAAACAGTTATTGTCAAGGTGAAGAGTTCAAAGGACAACATGAAGTCCAACAGACACATAAGAATGAGATTGAAAGCTGTCGTAAAATTGAGAAACTCGGAGTGATAGCGTTGGATTATATCCAAACGGCTAAGAATCGCAGATCCCTTCACTAAAGGGCTATCACGTGTTGTGATAGATAGCGATCAAGGAGATGGGTATGAGACCCACATGAGTTGCCATGGTAGTAACCCAACCTATGTGATCGGAGATCCCGTGAAGTAGGACACAGGAAAACAAGCCGGTGGTGAACCGAGGAAAGTAATTTTACTAACCCACTCCGCTGGAGATGCAATACTTTCGTAAACTGTATGGAAGGATGACTCTTGTCTTAATGTGTTCCAAGGCTTATATGCATAAGCAAGATGCTATCCTACTGAGCGATCTTTGGAGGAACACACCTATATGAGCCCGATTGCTGGTCACAGCCTATGAGATTGGGGTGATCTCTAGCAAGTTCATGAACAGGCAGAGTGTGACTAATATGCTCCACCCGAGGGGTCAGCCTTGCAGCCTCGTGTCAGTGAGACTTGTGGTGAAACTTCTTGACGCCAAACCGACAATTCAAGGCATAGTCCATTGTTCGGTTGTGAAGGAGTGTAACTATTTGGTCTAGGTGGAGCTCAACCTTAATCGGTCTCCTTTGAAATCTTTGGTATATCAAAACAGTGTTTGGAACAAAGGACAAACTGGGCCCCGAGATCTGGTGGGGATTGTTGAAATATGAGATGGGCCTAGAGCCCATATGACAATTTCAGATTTAATCTCTAAGGGCCCATGTAGGTGGCATGACAAGGTGGTGGGAAGTTTAGTCCCACCTTGGAAGTGGAAGGAGAGTTGGAGTGGTTTATAGGGACTCTCTCCCTCATGCTATTGGAGCTTGAGAAGAGATGAGGCCCTCGCGCACTCCTCCTCCTCCGCTCGCCTCGCCACGACGACTGACGCCGCGGGTTGCGGGATTGAGCCGAGCCGAGCTCACTCCTATGCGCTTCTTTTTGCCGGTCAGGAACGGAGAGTCTTTGATGTGGGGCCACGATCCGAGACGTCGGATCGTGGGCTACCGACTTGGACGTGGGTTCAGCCCACGTCTCTCCTGTGTCGCGCTTATATATGTGGGCGCTGCCAACCCTAGCCGCCACGGAAATGTAACGCATCTCCGCCTCCACGCCCGCATTGTTCCTCTGCTGCTGCTGCCGCCGGCGACTCCGTCCCGTTCACGCGCAGACACGGTTGACGGAGAGCGAACCTCGAAACCACGCCTCTCCGGATCCTGTACGGGAGAGGGGCGATTAGGTTTTTGGTAGCGACTACGCTGATCGCCGCTTCGTTCATCTACGCCCGCATCACCTTCATCTTCATCATGTCGACCGACCCGACCGTGCCGCCGCCGAGAAGGCCGAGGTGACAAGAAGGCCGCCGAGGATGCCGCTGCTGCTGTCACCGCCACCACCACCGCATGGCCGATTGGAGGGTATACATCGCTTATCCCTCTCGCGTTTCTTTTTGTTGTAGCAAAGATTAGCTATATGCGTAGATGTTTCTACTATATGCGTAGTACATGCTTTGTTAGATCGTAATCAGTATGTTATCAATGCTGTTCATGTCATGCTCATGATTTACTCATGGATTAATTTAATCGGAAAACTGCCAATTTTCTTATCACATGGCATATCACTTTTGCAGTTGTACTGGCTCAGAGCATTTAGAGCCGGGCGCCCTAAATCCTCCTTAAATGTCCGGTGGTCCAATTGGTCACAAAAATCTGATTTAGACGGGCGCCTCAAACGCTCTGGTTGACCGGCAGCCCTCATATCCAGTCTAAAATATGGGGCGAATATGGAGGCGTCCGGCACGCTCGGCCACATCCGCCACGTCAGACCCGGCCCACTCTAGCTCACCTGACCAGCCCCACATATGTTCGTCCACATCCGCTCACTGGACCAAACCCTAGCCACTTCACACCCCCTCTCTCCTCCACTTCATCTGCCACTCGAGCTCACCTTCGGCGATTTTCGGTCGTCTCCGGCATGGCAGGCAGCGGATCTGACTCCGACCAGTCCGGATCCGTTGATTGGGGTGTCACCCCGTGCGGGTTGAAGGAGATAATGGCGGTTCGCATTGCACTACGCCGGTCCCGGGAGGACAGCGCCCGACGGACGGACGGATTTGTCCGGTGCGACTCCATAGTGTTGGCTCAGCGGACGCTCGGGTCCTCTGTGGCTGGATCACCGCGGTCCCAGCAGCCTGAAAATCTCTCCTTCCCCATCACCGCTCAGGTAGACTATGAGTCCCACCGGGAAAGGGGCAACCCGTCGTGGGGAGGAGAGGATAAGGGCCGCCGAGGCCCGTATCGCGGCGGAAATGGCGGGGCGGAGGTGGCTGAGTGCGGCGGCGCGGGCAGCCACCGAGGAGGAAGCCATCCGCTCCCGCATTGTGAAGAAACGGCAGCGGAGGAACACGTGCGCCCTCGCCCGAGAGCAGAATCTGACGGTCCATGCCATGGTCGGACTGCCACAAAAGGAGGACAGCGACGGAGAGGATAGCTCTGGCGACGAGTAGATCCGGTTCGTTCTCTGCAGCGTCTTCGACTGGTACTTTTGCAAGAAGGACGGCAAGGGCATCGGGAATGGCAAGGGCAACCGTGGATGATCTCCATCATAGCCAAACATGCCAAATTTTGGTAGTCAAATGGCACGTTTAGTACTGATAGTGATGGTCTGATGGAGTAGCCGGACGATATATGTGCATCGAAGTTGTTGCATGTGTGGATTTGAGGTATGATAATTGAGGTGTCCATATGTGAATTGCATTATTCGAGGCATCAGCGGTTGGTGTCCGCAGACGCGTCCGGACACCACTAGGGCCGAGGCCGAATCTAGATACGTCCGCTATCTAGCGGGAGAGGGGAGGGAGCGTTGGAGGAACCGGATGAAGACGAGTTTCATCGTGATGACCGCAGCTCTCTTCTATGTGATGGTAGTTTAGATGATCGATGTCGACTTGTAATGTGAAGACAAACTCGCTACTCGCGGTCTCGAGACTTGTAATATAATGTTCTATCTTTGTTCGGTCTTTTCAATTCGGAGACTAATATGATGAATTGTATTCGGAGACTAATATGGTGAATTGTATTCAGAGACTAATCTTCTATTGTATTCGATGAATCTGTTGTTGATGTGTGTTGTCTATATTTTGTCCAAATATACATTTTGTAACCTGTGCAAAAAACAGAAAATAAAAAAAATAAAAAAACCTAATATTCATACTAATGGCGCATCACATCACAGTGCGCCATTAGTATGCCAAAGGATACTAATGGCGCATCATCAAAACAGTGCGCCATTAGTATGCCGAAGTTACTAATGGCGCAGCTTGTTGTTGTGCGCCATTAGTATGGCAAAGCACCTGGGTATACATGGCCCCCTGGGAGGCATACTAATGGCGTACTGTTGTATATACTAATGGCGCATATGAGGTCCGCCATTAGTATACCAGATACTAATGGCGCACCAGTGATGCGCCATTAGTAAAATATACTAATGGCGCACCACTAATGCGTCATTAATGGCCAAATTAGGTGCGCCATTAGTAGGCCTTTTCCTAGTAGTGGCCCTCCCCTCCCCCCCCTCTTTCTCTCTGTTTCTCCATCTGTCTATCCTCTACCCATCTTCCTTCTATATGAATGA
Organism: Aegilops longissima; assembly: GCA_021605205.1. NCBI lineage: Eukaryota > Viridiplantae > Streptophyta > Magnoliopsida > Poales > Poaceae > Aegilops > Aegilops longissima. Next base: position 649,476,968 of record CM038676.1, read on the forward strand.
AATTAGGTATAACTTGTAGTAAAATATTGTTTATCAAAGAGCAATTACCATTGAACCCATGTAGACTCAATGTATATTTTGGGTGGCCTCGCATGAGGTTAATTCAAACTATTACTCCCTCCGTTCCTAAACATTTGTCTTTCTAAAGATCTCAACAAGTGACTACATACGGAGCAAAATGAGTGAATCTACACTCTAAAATATGTCTATATACATCCGTATGTGATAGTCCATTTGAAATCTCTAAAAAGACAACTATTTAGGAACGGAGGGAGTACTACAGTATCAAGGTTCAAAACATGCTCACTACATTGTATTATGTTTTAGGTAATCGTGTCTTGGTACAAACAATTTCTCGTTTCGCTACCTTACAAGTACAATGTACACATGCATTTTAACCCAAATGTAATTGATCACATCAGAATAAGAAAATAAGGCATATTTGTCCATGAGCAATCACATAATTATCTGCCGATTATTTGTGGATACATGTCTATATCTCATACTCTGTAATGTAGCAAAACGAGCAATCATACGATCTAGAACTCTCGGTAGAGATATTTGTTAAAAACTACCCTCTAAATCGATCTACTAAGGCTTATTAATCCACGGGAAATATATTTTTGTGATTATTATTATTTCCTAGATCTAAGAGAGATTTAAGTAGTGTCTCAAATAAACTTGGAAGAAAAAAGCCAAATATAAATTTTGATGTAAAATATAAGTACAGTTTATTGTGGGTGTATTTGCAAAGATGTACGCCGTAATTATAACATTGAATATTGTCTTTAACATTTAGCGACATACTCAATTAATACAACAAATATGTAATCAATATATTGTGTTGAACAAATACATAAATGAGTAAAGAAGTTTACTATAAATACATAAAAACATATTGTTTTATCAACTTCTAGACAACATCATGGACTAATCCATTATAATAAGACACGTGATTATAAGAAAAATATGTCAGATAGAATAGACAGGTGTCTGACTTCATATGTGAACCAGTCACTGACCTCATAGTTGAGAGTAATGGTACGAGATTAAGAGAGAGCTTATATGACATCCTTACTCCCTCTAACAAGACATCTGAAGATAAAATGTGGGCACCATTGAGGAGCGGCAAGCACTGGAGGCAGAACCGGGTACCCTTCACCACCATGTTCACAAGGAAAGGGAAAGGGAAAGGGAAGAGCGGCGGCGGTTCCCCTTCCCACAGCCACAGGCAGTACGCCAAAGGGCACCAGAGTCCTGCAATGCCGGCACCACCGAGTCCAGGTGGTGGGAATGGCCATGTGTCGCCTTTGCATTTTTTAAATTTATTCACAGATTCAAAAAATCTTCAGGAATTAAAAAATTATTGTTTTTAAAAGTTTTTCATAATTTTAAAAATGTTCACAGTTTTCTTTTAAATCGTATTTCTTAGAAAGTGTTCATATTTTCAAAAATATGAATTTTTAAAATTATTTGTAGTTTAAAAAAATATTAAAGCTTTTTGAGTTCTCAAAAACATTTTCCCTTTATAGAAAAATGTTATAACCTTTTTAAATCAAACAAAAAAGTACTACAGTGCCCATTCACTAGAGTATGCTATGTTGCTACTGTGCCCCGGGCCGCTATGGTTCGGCGTGCATAATAGGCCGGCCCAGCCAGGAAACTGATTTGACGCTGAGCGTGTCACATAGGCGTTCTCACGCATCAGCACCCCAAAATCATTAAGGATTACCTCTTACAAAGGTCACTCCCCACTTTCTCAGATGCTGACAAATGTGCGCATTGTATCCACTTGCCGTAACCTGAAAGTTTTTTCGTAGATTTGTTTATTTATATAATATTTGTTTATTTATTTTTGCATGAGAAACTTTTAACTTATTACGTTTCCGTTTTCCTTTTCCCTCCTTTCTTTTTCTACTTTCCCTACCACCACGCCGCTGCTATCGATGGTACATGCAGTCCGACCCATGGTTCTTCAATTCCTGTCACGGCAACACCCGGCATCGTAACCTCGCTATACGGGCCAAGCCCCGTATAACAGTTTTCTGCACTTTTAAACCCATCCTGTATTTCTGTGATCAATTAATATAGGCCACATGCGCACCCTGTACAATTGGTCCATGTATAGGGAGCACGCGCGCTCGTCCACGCTATGGCCGCACTCCTCTCCTGGCTTGCTTCTTTTGGACGTGTTTTCCCCCTTAGGGGTGTGAAAAATGGACAGTGTCTCACTTCACTGCTCCTTTCCCTCGGTTACATATCCCTCGCGTCATTTCAGTTTGTTTTGTTCAACGAGTGGCATGCAGGAGCTCCTAGATGCATGGCATATCACTTTTGCAGCTGTACTGGCTTAGAGCATCTAGAGTCGGACGGCCTAAATCCTCCTTAAATGTCTGGGTGGTTCAATTGGTCACAAAAATCAGATTCAGACGGGCGCCTTAAACGCTTTGATTGACCGGCAGCCCTCATATCCAGTCTAAAATATGGGACGGATATGGGGGCGTCCGGCACGCTCGGCCACATCCGCCATGTCAGACCCGGCCCACTCTGGCTCACCTGACCAGCCCCACATATGTTCGTCCACATCCGCTCATCGGATCAAACCCTAGCCACTTCACACCCCCTCTCTCCTCCACTTCATCTGCCACCCGAGCTCACCTTCGGCGATTTTCGGTCGTCTCCGGCATAGCAGGCAGCGGATCTGACTCCGACCAGTCCGGATCCGTTGATTGGGGTGTCATCTCGTGCGGGTTTAAGGAGACAATGGCGGTTCGCATTGCACTACGCCGATCCCGGGAGGACAGCGCCCGACGGACGGACGGATTTGTCCGGCGCGACTCCATAGTGTTGGCTCAACGGATGCTCGGGTCCTCTGTGGCTGGATCACCGCGGTCCCAGTAGCCGGAAAATCTCTCCTTCCCCATCACCGGTCGGGTAGACTATGAGTCCCACCGGGAAGGGGCAGCCCATCGTGGGAAGGGGAGGATAAGGGCCGTCGAGGCCCGTATCGCGGCGGAAATGACGGCGGCGGAGGCGGCGGCGCGGGCAGCCGCAGAGGAGGAAGCGATCTGTGCCCGCATTGTGAAGAAACGGCAGCGAAGGAACACGTGCACCCTCGCCCGAGAGCAGAATTTGACGGTCCATGCCATGGTCGGACTTCCACCAAAGGAGGATAACGACTGAGAGATAGCTCCGACGACGAGTAGATCCAATTCGATCCCTACTGCGTCTTTGACCGGTACTTTTGCGAGAAGGACGGCAAGGGCGTCGGGAAGGGCAAGGGTAGCCGTGGATGATCTCCATCATAGCCAAACATGTCAAATTTTGGTAGTCTAATGGCACATTTAGTACTAGTGGTGATGGTCTAATGGAGTAGCCGGACGATGTATGTGCATCGACTTAGTTGCATGAGTTTGTATGAATTTGAGATATGATAACTGAGATGTCCAGATATGAATTGCATTATTTGAGACATCAGCGGTTAGTGTCCGCAGACGTGTCCGGACGTGTTCGCGGGCGTTTGAGGGCCCACATATTTGCCCGCCGCGGCTGTAGGTGCTCTTAGCTGTACGATGGTATTTGTGGGCTCACGACACGTACGTGATGATTAGAGAAACCAAGAGCACGGCACATGTTTCTGGAACTGATCTCAAGTGGTCTGGCTCACGAGCATAAGTGTAGGATCTCTCTTCCCAAGTGGTTTGCGCTATACCAGTGAGGTGAGGCGAGGTCAGTGTTGGATTGAGGGATCAACTGGCTGGTGACAGGGTCAGAAAAGCTCAGGCGCTTGTTACACGGTGGCATGACACGCTAAAAACCAAAACGACATTCTATACGTACTCCTAAGACTAGCAAAAGTGGGAGGGACGTGAAGTTTCTACACCCAGGAGCAAATGCTCCTGGTGTGAACAGTAAAATAAAACAATTCAAAAAATGTCAAAAAATTCTAAATTTTTTTTGTGACATACTTACACAAATGTTTGTTGTGCGCGTAAAATTTCATCGCGAAATCACATTGGTGGAAGATGTGGTAAAAAACAAAGTCGAAGCTCTGAAAATGTTACTTACAAAAGCATTTTGTAGCTCTGATTTTGTTTTTTTCGGCATGACTTTCACGAATGTGATTTCGTGATGAAAATTTTCATGCACAAGAAACAGTTGTGAAAGTATGTCACAATAAAAATTCAGAATTTTTTTTCTATTTTTTCGATTTTACTGTTCACACCAGGAGCATTTGCTCCTAGGTGTAGAATGGTACTTTCGAAGTGGGAGTAACTTCAGTAGTAACATCGTGTCCAACTCAGCAAATTTGCTTATGTGGCAGTGAGTTAATGAGGAGAAAGATAGTCATAGTAACTTAATTAGTTACTGTAACATCACATGTGCCAATGCAATATGAGTCTATAACCTATTAAATAAAATTTTGCATGCCACACTTAGGCTAGTCATAGTGGAAGTAACATAAGTAGTAACATAAATGACACATAAGCAAAAAAGATGATGTGTCATGTAATTAAAGAGGAGAGAGACAAATAGAGTAACATAACATGTTACCATAACATAGCGGTTCCCAATACAAAATGAGTCTATAAAGCAATAAATGAAGACATGTATGTTACTACACCTATGACACTTCCCACTATGAAGGTAGTAACATGGACTAGTAACATGTGTATATTACTAGTCTAAGTTACGCCCCACTATGACCAGCCTTATGTTACTACCCACTATGAAGGTAGTAACATAGTCTAGGAATATGTGTATGTTACCAGTGTATGTTACTCAGCATTATGGCTAGTCTAACACGCGTGTATAGTAATCTACAACCTCCATCCCGGTTTATTGGTCCCTTTGTAATCTGTCTTAAACTTTTGACCAAAAATTTAACTAGCAAAATATTAATGCATGTCAATAAAAATTATATCTTTGAATTCGTATTTGAACATAGTTTTTAATAATATAATTTTTTATGACATGCATGAATATTTTGTTAGTTAAATTTATGGTTAAAATTTAGCACAAAATATAACGAGGATCAATAAATCAGGACGGAGATAGATAGGATGATGTTCCTTTCCGACCAGTGCCGCGATGCAGTGGGTTACGGTCACGGACGGACTGGAGACGGGCCGGAACCGATGGATGAATGGATCAGCAACGGGGACGGCGGCAAGCCGATCGATTCCCCGGCGCCAACCGCCAACCGGCGATCAATGGATATGCAATGAGTTATTAGGCCAACTCCACCGCACGACCCTATTCTGTCCGCCCTCGTCCGTTTGGGGTAAAAGTGATAAATGAGACGGCCCAGCGCGCGACGGCCCGGACCCATCTTGTCTGTTTTGTGTCCGGGCCGACCCATTTCGAGCGCAAACTTGCGCCGGTTTTGGGTCGCGGCGGACACCAAACGGACGCGCGCCTCGTCCGAGTCGGGGTCGCGTGGCAGGCGGCCACCTACCTCCCACCCGTCCACATCAATGCGCACGGGCAGGCGGCCCCACCTGTCATCCACACATCGAAGGGTCGCCGTCCTTCTTTAAGTGGAAACCGTGGACCGGTCGTCGTCCACACTGCCCCACGCCACCCCGCGGCCTCCTCGAAACCCAACAGCCCCAGGCCCCAAACCCTAGCCAAGAACTCGCCGGCCGGCCGCCCGCAGCCATGAGGCTCTGGAACTACGGCCGCAAAGGCAAGCACGACCGCGAGGCTGGCTCCTCGTCAGGGCGTCACCGTGGCTCGGTGAAGAAGGAGGAGCCGGCCTCGCCATCGCCACCACGCCGGGCCCCCTCGCCGCCTGCGTTCTCCATCGCCCCCGCGTCCGCCGGCGAGCGCGACCGGCACTACGTCCGCGCGTCGGTGTGCCGCCGTTATTGGGAGACGAGGATGCCGATCCCCTGGAGCGACGCCCACCTCCCCACCAACTGGCACCTGTCGCACGACCGCGTGCCGATCCCGCCGGTCCCGCCGGTCCCGGTTGTTGGGTAACGTTGCAGAAAATTAAAAAAAATTCTACGGTTTCACCAAGATCCATCTATGAGTTCATCTAGCAACGAGTCATGGGAGAGTGATTGCATCTACATACCACTTGTAGATCGCGTGCGGAAGCGTTCAATGGAATGGGGATGATGGAGTCGTACTCGCCGTGATTCAGATCACCGATGACCTAGTGCTGAACGGACAGCACCTCCGCATTCAACACACGTACGGAGCGAATGACGTCTCCTCCTTCTTTATCCAGCAAGGGGGGAGGAGAAGTTGATGATGATCCAGCAGCACGACGGCGTGGTAGTGGATGCAGCAGATCTCCGGCAGCGCTTCGCTAAGCAACTACGGGAGGAGGAGGAGGTGTTGCAGGAGGAGGAGGCGCCGGGGCTTATGGGTGCGGCCACCCTCCCTCCCTCCCTTTATATAGGTGCAAGAGAGGGGAAGGCGCAGCCTTGCCCCTTCCTCCAAGGAAGGGGTGCGGCTAAGAAGGGGAGGAGTCCATCCTCCCAAGGCACCCCTGAGGTGCCTTCCCCTTTAGGACTCTCCCTTTTCTTATATCTTGGCGCATGGGCCTCTTGGGGCTGGTGCCCTTGGCCCATATAGGCCAAGGCGCACCCCTACAGCCCATGTGCCCCCGGGCAGGTGGACCCCTTTGGACCCCGGACCCCTTCGGCACTCCGGTACAATACCGATAACGCGAAACTTTTTGGCGACCAAAATAAGACTTCCTATATATAAATCTTTACCTCCGGACCATTCGGAACTCCTCGTGACGTCCGGGATCTCATCCGGACTCGAACAACATTCGGTTTGCTGCATACTCATATTCATACAACCCTAGCGCCACGAACCTTAAGTGTGTAGACCCTACGGGTTCGGAGACATCGACATGACCGAGACGGCTCTCGGCAATAACCAACAGCGGGATCTGGATACCCATGTTGGCTCCCACATGCTCCTCGATGATATCATCGGATGAACCACGATGTCGAGGATTCAATCAACCCCGTATACTATTCCCTTTGTCAATTGGTATTTTACTTGCCCGAGATTCGATCGTCGGTATCCCAATACCTCGTTCAATCTCGTTGCCGGCAAGTCACTTTACTCGTACCGTAATGCATGATCCCGTGACCAAACACTTGGTCACTTTGAGCTCATTATGATGATGCACTACCGAGTGGGCCCAGTGATACCTCTGCGTCATATGGAGTGACAAAGCCCAGTCTCAATCCGTGTCAACCCAACAGACACTTTTGGAGATACCTGTAATGCACCTTTATAGTCACCCAGTTACGTTGTGACGTTTGGTACACCCAAAGCACTCCTACGGTATCTGGGAGTTACACGATCTCATGGTCTAAGGAAGAGATAGTTGACATTGGAAAAGCTCTAGCAAAACGAACTACACGATCTTGTGCTATGCTTAGGATTGGGTCTTGTCCATCACATCATTCTCCTAATGATGAGATCCCGTTATCAATGACATCCAATGTCCATAGTCAGGAAACCATGACTATCTGTTGATCAACGAGCTAGTCAACTAGAGGTTCACTAGGGACATGGTGTTGTCTATGTACCCACACATGTATTTGAGTTTCCTATCAATACAATTATAGCATGGATAATAAACGATTATCATGAACAAGGAAATATAATAATAACTAATTTATTATTGCCTCTAGGGCATATTTCCAACAGTCTCCCACTTGCACTAGAGTCAATGATCTAGTTCACATCGCCATGTGATTAACACTCATAGGTCACATCGTCATGTGACTAACATCCCAAGAGTTTACTAGTGTCGCCAACTAGTTCACATCATTATGTGATTAAGACTCAATGAGTTCTGGGGTTTGAGCATGTTTTGCTTGTGAGAGAGGTTTTAGTCAACGGGTCTGCAACATTCAGATCCGTATGTATTTCGCAAATCTCTAGGTCATATTGTAAATACTGCTTCCACGCTCCACTTGGAGCTATTCCAAATGGTTGTTCCACTGTAAGTATCCGGTTTGCTACTAAGAGTCATTCGGATAGGTGTTAAAGCTTGCATCGACGTAACCCTTTACGCCGAACTCTTTATCACCTTCATAATCGAGAAACATGTCCTTATTTGCTGCAAGGACAATTTTGACCGCTGTCCAATGATCCATTCCTGGATCATTCTTGTACCCCTTGACTGACTCATGGCAAGGCACACTTCTGGTGCGGTACACAGCATATCATACTATAGAGCCTATGTCTGAAGCATAGGGGACGACCTTCGTCCTATCTCTTCTGCCGTGGTTGAGCTTTAACTCTTAACTTCATACCTTACAACTCAGGCAAGAACCCCTTCTTTGACTGATCCATCTTGAACACCTTCAAGATTATGTCAAGGTATGTGCTCATTTGAAAGTACCATTAAGCATTTTTGATCTATCCTTATAGATCTTGATGCTTAATGTTCAAGTAACAATCCAGGTTTCTATTGAAAACACCTTTCAAATAACCCTGTATGCTTTCAGAAATTCTACATCATTTCGATCAACAATATGTCAACAACATATACTCATCGAAATTTATAGTGCTCCCACTCACTTCTTTGGAAATACAAGTTTCTCATATACTTTGTATAAACCCAAAATCTTTGATCATCTCATCAAAGCGCACATTCCAACTCCGAGATGCTTACTCCAGTCCTTAGAAGGATCATTGGAGCCAGCATACCTTTAGCATCATTAGGATCGACAAAAACTTTTCGATTGTATCACATACAACCTTTCCTTACGAAGACCGGTAAGGAAACTCGTTTTGACATCCATCCGCCAGATTTCATAAATGTAGCTAATGCTAACATGATTCCGACGGACTTAAGCATCGCTACGGATGAGAATATCTCATCGTAGTCAACTCCTTGAACTTGTGAAAAACTCTTCGCCACAAGTCTAGCTTCATAGACGGTGACATTACCGTCCTTGTCTGTCTTCTTCTTAAAGATCCATTTATCTCAATGGCTTGCCGATCATCGGGCAAGTCCACCAAAGTCCATGCTTTGTTCTGATACATGGATCCTATCTCGGATTTCATGGCTTCTAACCATTTGTCGGAATTTGGGCCCACCATCGCTTCTCCATAGCCCGTAGGTTCATTGTTGTCTAGCAACATGACCTTCAAGACAGGATTACCGTACCACTCTGAAGTAGTACGCATTCTTGTCACCCTACGATGTACGGTAGTGACTTGATCCAAAACTTCATGATCACTATCATAAGCTTCTACTTCAATTGGTGTAGGCGCCACAGGAACAACTTCCTGTGCCCTGCTACACACTAGTTGAAGTGACGGTTCAATAAACTCATCAAGTCTCCACCATCCTCTCACTCAATCCTTTCGAGAGAAACTTTTTCCTCGGGAAAGGACCTAATTCTAGAAACAATCCTTTTTGCTTCCGGAACTGAGACTGGAGGTATACCCAACTGTTTTGGGTGTCCTATGAAGATGCATTTTATCCGCTTTGGGTTCGAGCTTATCAACCTGAAACTTTTTCACATAAGCGTCGCAGCCCCAAACTTTTAAGAAACGACAATTTAGGTTTCTCCAAACCATAGTTCAAACGAAGTCGTCTCAACGGAATTACGTGGTGCCCTATTAAAGTGAGTGTGGTTGTCTCTAATGCCTAACCCATGAACGATAGTGGTAATTCGATAAGAGACATCATGGTATGCCCCATATCCAATAGGGTGCATCTATGATGTTCGGACACACCATCACACTATGGTGTTCCAGGCGGTGTTAGTTGTGAAACAATTTCACAATGTCTCAATTGTGTACCAAACTCGCAACTCAGATATCCATCTCTATGATCACATCACAGACATTTTATCCTCTTGTCACGAAGATCTTCAACTTCACTCTGAATTACTTGAACCATTCAATAATTCAGACTTGTGTTTCATCAAGTAAATACACTCAACATCCACTCGAATCATCTGTGAAGTAAGAACATAACGATATTCACTGCATGCCTCAGCACTCATTGGACTGCACACATCAAAGTGTGTTACTTCCAACAAGTTGCTATCTTTTTCCATCTTACTGAAACCGAGGCTTTTCATTCATCTTGCCCATGTGGTATGATTTGCATATCTCAAGTGATTCAAAATCAAGTGAGTCCAAATGATCCATCTGCATGGAGTTTCATCATGCGTATACACCAATAGACATGGTTCGCATGTCTCAAACTTTTCAAAAACGAGTGAGTCCAAAGATCCATCAACATGGAGCTTCTTCATGCGTTTTATACCAATATGACTTATATGGCAGTGCCGCAAGTAAGTGGTACTATCATTACTATCTTATATCTTTTGGCATTAAAATGTGTATCACTACGATCGAGATTCAATAAACCATTCCTTTAGGTGCAAGACCATTGAAGGTATTATTCAAATAAATAGGGTAACCATTATTCTCCTTAAATGAATAACCATATTGCGATAGACATAATCCAATCATGTCTATGCTCAACGCAAACACCAAATGACAATTATTCTGGTTTAATACTAATCTTGATGGTAGAGGGCGTGCGATGTTTGATCACATCAAACTTGGAAACACTTCCAACACATATCGTCACTCACCTTTAGCTAGTCTCCGTTTATTCCGTAGCCTTTTATTTCGAGTTACTAACACTTAGCAACCGAACCGGTATCTAATACCCTGGTGCTACTAGGAGTACTAGTAAAGTACACATTAACATAATGTATATCCAATATACTTCTATCGACCTTGCTAGCCTTCTCATCTAACAAGTATCTAGGGTGGTTCCGCTTCTGTGTCCGTTCCTCTTATTACAGAAGCACTTAGTCTCGGGTTTGGGTTCAACCTTGGGTTTCTTCTAGAGCAGCAACTGTTTTGCCGTTTCATGAAGTATCCCTTGTTGCTCTTGCCCTTCTTGAAACTAGTGGTTTTACCAACCATCAACAATTGATGCTCCTACTTGACTTCTACTTTCGCGGTGTCAAACATCGCGAACACTTCAAGGATCATCATATCTATCCCTGATATGTTATAGTTCATCACGAAGCTCTAGTAGCTTGGTGGCAATGTCTTTGGAGAAACATCACTATCTCATCCGGAAGATTAACTCCCACTCGATTCAAGTGATTGTTGTACCTGGACAATCTGAATACAAGCTCAACGATTGAGATCTTCTCCCTTAGTTTGTAGGCTAGAAAACTCGTCGGAGGTCTCATACCTCTTGACGTGGGCACGAGCCTGAAATCCCAATTTCAGCCCTCGTAACATCTCATATGTTCATGACGTTTCAAAAACGTCTTTGGTGCCTCAATTCTAAGCCGTTTAACATTACCGAACTATCACATAGTCATCAAACGTGTGTCGATGTTCGCAACATCCACAGACCACGTTCGAGGTCCAACACATCGAGCAGTGCATTAAGGACATAAGCTTTCTACTGACCGCATAATTGCTACTGTCAACTTTCAACTATATTTTCTCTAGGAACATATCTAAACAGTAGAACTAAAGCGCGAGCTATGACATAATTTGCAAAGGGCTTTTGACTATCTTCAGGATAATTAAGTTCATCTCATGAAATCCCACTCAGATAGACATCCCTCCAGTCATCTAAGTGATTACATGATCCGAGTCAACTAGGCCGTGTCCGATCACCACGTGAGACGGACTAGTCATCATCGGTGAACATCTTCATGTTGATCGTATCCACCATATGACTCATGCTCGACCTTTCGGTCTCTTGTGTTTCGAGGCCATGTCTGTACATGCTAGGCTCGCCAAGTCAACCTAAGTGTTTCGCGTGTGTAAATCTGGCTTACACCCGTTGTATGTGAACGTAAGAATCTATCACACCCGATCATTACGTGATGCTTCGAAACGACGAACTTTAGCAACGGTGCACAGTTAGGGAGAACACTTTCTTGAAATTGTTATGAGGGATCATCTTATTTACTACAGTCGTTCTAAGTAAACAAGATGCATAAACATAATAAACATCACATGCAATTATATATAGTATTGACATGATATGGCCAATATCATATAGCTCCTTTGATCTCCATCTTCGGGGCTCCATGATCATCCTGTCACCGGCATGACACCATGATCATGATCTCCATCATCGTGTCTTCATGAAGTTGTCACGCCAACGACTACTTCTACTTCTATGGCTAACGCGTTTAGCAATAAAGTAAAGTAATTTACATGACGTTCTTCAATGACACGCAGGTCATACAAAATTAAAGACAACTCCTATGGCTCCTGCCGGTTGTCATACTCATCGACATGCAAGTCGTGATTCCTATTACAAGAACATGATCTCATACATCACATATATCATTCATCATCCATCACAACTTTGTCCATATCATATCACAAAACACTTGCTGCAAAAACAAGTTAGACGTCCTCTAATTATTGTTGCAAGTTTTACGTGGCTGCAATAGGGTTCTAGCAAGAACGTTTTCTTACCTACGTGAAAGCCACAACGTGATTTGTCAACTTCTATTTACCCTTCATAAGGACCCTTTTCATCGAATCCGCTCCAACTAAAGTGGGAGAGACAGACACCCGCTAGCCACCTTATGCAACTAGTGCATGTCACTCGGTGGAACCAGTCTCACGTAAGCGTACGTGTAAGGTCGGTCCGGGCCGCTTCATCCCACAGTGCCGCTGAAGCAAGATAAGACTAGTAGCGGCAAGAAAGTTGACAACATCTACTCCCACAACAAATTGTGTTCTACTCGTGCAATAGAGAACTACGCATAGACCTAGCTCATGATGCCACTGTTGGGTAACGTTGCAGAAAATTAAAAAAAATTCTACGGTTTCACCAAGATCCATCTATGAGTTCATCTAGCAACGAGTCATGGGAGAGTGATTGCATCTACATACCACTTGTAGATCGCGTGCGGAAGCGTTCAATGGAACGGGGATGATGGAGTCGTACTCGCCGTGATTCAGATCACCGATGACCTAGTGCTGAACAGACAGCACCTCCGCGTTCAACACACGTACGGAGCGGATGACGTCTCCTCCTTCTTGATCCAGCAAGGGGGAAGGAGAGGTTGATGATGATCCAGCAGCACGACGGCGTGGTAGTGGATGCAGCAGATCTCTGCAGGGCTTCGCTAAGCAACTACGGGAGGAGGAGGAGGTGTTGCAGGGAGGAGGGAGGCACCAGGGCTTATGGGTGCGGCCACCCCTCCCTCCCCTCCCTTTATATAGGTGCAAGAGATGGGGGAAGGGCGCAGCCTTGCTCCTTCCTCCAAGGAAGGGGTGCGGCCAAGTAGGGGGGAGGAGTCCATCCTCCCCAAGGCACCTCGGAGGTGCCTTCCCCCTTTAGGACTCTCCCTTTTTCTTATATCTTGGCGCATGGGCCTCCTGGGGCTGGTGCCCTTGGCCCATATAGGCCAAGGCGCACCCCTACAGCCCATGTGGCCTCCCGGGCAGGTGGACCCCGGTGGATCCCGGACCCCTTTCGGCACTCCGGTATAATACCGATAACGCTGAAACTTTTCCGCGACCAAAATAAGACTTCCTATATATAAATCTTTACCTCCGGACCATTCGGAACTCCTCGTGACGTCCGGATCTCATCCGGACTCGAACAACATTCGGTTTGCTGCATACTCATATTCATACAACCCTAGCGCCACCGAACCTTAGTGTGTAGACCCTACGGGTTCGGAGACATCTGAGACATGACCGAGATGGCTCTCGGGCAATAACCAACAGCGGGATCTGGATACCCATGTTGGCTCCTACATGCTCCTCGATGATATCATCGGATGAACCACGATGTCGAGGATTCAATCAACCCCGTATACTATTCCCTTTGTCAATTGGTATTTTACTTGCCCGAGATTCGATCGTCGGTATCCCAATACCTCGCTCAATCTCGTTGCCGCAAGTCACTTTACTGCATCCGTAATGCATGATCCCGTGACCAAGCACTTGGTCACTTTGAGCTCATTATGATGATGCACTACCGAGTGGGCCCAGTGATACCTCTCCGTCATACGGAGTGACAAATCCAGTCTCGATCCGTGTCAACCCAATGACACTTTTGGAGATACCTGTAATGCACCTTTATAGTCACCCGATTACGTTGTGACGTTTGGTACACCCAAAGCACTCCTACGGTATCCGGGAGTTACACGATCTCATGGTCTAAGGAAGAGATACTTGACATTGGAAAAGATCTAGCAAAACGAACTACACGATCTTGTGCTATGCTTAGGATTGGGTCTTGTCCATCACATCATTCTCCTAATGATGTGATCCCGTTATCAATGACATCCAATGTCCATAGTCAGGAAACCATGACTATCTGTTGATCAACGAGCTAGTCAACTAGAGGTTCACTAGGGACATGGTGTTGTCTATATACCCACACATGTATTTGAGTTTCCTATCAATACAATTATAGCATGGATAATAAACGATTATCATGAACAAGGAAATATAATAATAACTAATTTATTATTGCCTCTAGGGCATATTTCCAACATCGATGACCGGCCGTGCGCGCCGCCAGGAGATCGAGCGCCGCTGCCGTCTCCTCCCGGACGACCTCTACTACGACCCCAGGTACGCCCCCGACTCGCCATTGTGGGACACCTGGTTCCGCGATGAGCACGCCACGCGGGGGGCGTCCTACTTCGCCGGCACGTCGACCGGGCCACAGCGGCCACGCCCAGAGCGCCGAGCGGCTGCTCCCCAGGAGCGCGGGCGTAGGCTGGTGCGCTGCCTCACGCTCACGCCGTCGCCGTCGCCATCTCCATCGCCACCACCACCTCCTCGCATGACGGCGGAGGAGGAGGCCCGTCTCGTGCAGCGTGTCATGGAGGACTCCATGAGCACGCACGACGAGCGGCAATGGGACGGCTTGGAGGAGGCCATGGCACTTGCTCGCCGCGCGGCGTAGCCTTCCGGAGCTGCAGATGGCGGCCTTCGACGGAGAAGAGGAGGAGTACGCCATGGAGGAGGAGCCGTCGGCCGCCTTCCAGCGATGCTTGAGATCGGGTGGGCTGGTCCTGCATCGCCCGGAGATGGCCGCCGGCGCGGGCGTGAATCGGCGCGCCACTCCGCCGCGATCACCGGAGCGGGAGGCGTCGCCACGGGAGGAGGTGGTGCAGGCACCTCCCGCCGTCCAGCCCGCCCCCGTCTACCACGCACCGCCGCCCCACCTGTGGACGCCGCCAGACTACGTCGACCTCGTCAGCGACGATGACGACCGGCGGCCACTGAAGAGGACCACGGCGACGGCAACGACGGGCACAGGCAGGAGCGCGCCGGCGGCGACCGTTTTTTTTACTTTTTTATGTTTAATTCTTAATGTGACGAAACTGGGCCGTTTTATGGCCATGGAACCCCTAACTAATTTTTATCTTTATTAAACTGCGTTTATTTACTTTTTTTAGTCATTTTTTATGTTTTCTTTTTTTTATTGCTTTCCTGACACGGACGTGATTTGGTGTACGGCCACGTGGTGCGCGCACGCACGACCCACCGAACACAGCCGGACACGGGCGAACCCATCCGTGCCCCAAAGAGACAAAATCCGGTCAATTCGGACGTACGCTTGGGGTCGTGCGGTGGAGTTGGCCTTACAGTCACGGACGGGAACGGATGGATGGACCTTGTCCGCGAGCTGATCGATCGATCCCACGTCGCGGCCACACCAAAGCTAATCAATCACTCACAAGTCACACCAACATACCTACGTACCGACCTGCCCCTCCCTTCCAAGATCTGCCTGCCGTCGCCATCCTCCTAGGTTAATGCCAAAAAAAAAATGCCAAATCGATGTGTGCTTGCATTGCATGGTCACCACTCGATCTCTCCTTTGTCTACCTACCTATGATGAGTCTCTGCACGTCTCTCCAGTAGATGCCACGACAGATCACCAAGAAAATGGAATGATCGATGCTCTCTTCATATGGAATGATCGATGCTCTCTTCATCCATGCTAGATTGCTTATTTATTTTTTAGGAATCCATGCTACTCCCGCCGTTTTTAAATATTTGTCTTTTTAGAGATTTCAACCGAGAGATTGCTAGTGCGCCTACTCCATCGATCCACCCGTTACCATTGGGCCCTAAGTTTTTCTACTCTTTCACCACAAGTGTTGTCGATCGTTCATCGTTGCCTCTAGCTCTCTTTTTTGTATTTTACCTTTCCTTCAAGCCTCCATGTCCATGAGTCATGAACAGGGCAGGAGAAAGAAAAAAAATTGTGCCCGTATCAAACACCGCATCTATTTTAGCTTCCACACTGCCAACACCAGTATTGGAAAAACGTTGCACGACGAGTATATTTAACAAAAACTATCAATATGCGTGTGCAGTTCAGTGTGTGCGCGTGGGTGGGGTGCGTGCGTGCGTGCGCGGCACTCGGCGCCCTTCCTCTCCTCCTCTGCCAAGCACCCCGCGCGGATCCAGCACGCTGGTGGCACGCAGCCAAGCACCTCGTGCTCGAGCACGCATACAGGCTGCTCGAGGAAATATTGTAGAGAAAAACTGTCTCGAGGGAGAAGTGGGTTGACTTAACGTGTGAGTCCCACCTGTAATAACAACAAATTTGACGGTCAATGTTAACGGAGTTGACATTTCCTGAGATGTCAACCGTGACGGATTTGCCATCTCTGTAATAATCGAGGTTATCTCACCCAGACCGGTACCTGAGAGTGGTAATTTTTAGCCAAAAGTTAGAATAAATGTGGTAGTTCTGTGAAAAAATGAAAATGATGCATGATTCTGGGAGACACAAATCTATAAAGTGGTAAGTTTTGTTAAATACTCCCGCCGTCCGGAAATACTCGTCGGAGAAATGAATGTATCTAGACATATTTTAGTTCTAAATACATTCAATTTTATCAATTTCTTCGACAAGTATTTTGGAACGGAGGAAGTACTTACGAACAACTGAACGAACAAAATTTGGCTATGGGTACCAAAACTACCATGCTACGGCTATAGGGCGTTTCCAAATAAATAACTCAATTACCAACTAGTAATCACTTATGATGGTGGCATGGTAGATGATCACAGTGGTAGGAAGTTGTGCTCTTTCAAACCTATACAAGGAAAGACTAGCGGACCTCAGAGCACCTACAACCGGATCTGGCCCTCGCGTTTGGGCCCTCAAATGCGCGCGGAAGCGCCTGGCAGTGGCCGGGCACATCTCAAATTTCCTACACTGCATCCGGATATTTCATATTTGTAACCTCAAATCCGTACAAAAGCATGCAAACAAGGAAAACCTACGTAGATCAACATATACTACTCTATTCCTCATCAGAGATGTCCACTATCTTCGTGCCTGACTCTGGGTACATTGGCGGAGGCCGCATCTCCGGCTCCTCCGGCGGCTCCGCATCGAGTTCGGCGAAAAGCACGTCGGTCGTCCTCCGTTCTTGCCGGGTAAACTGCCTGTTGGCCTCCACATAGGCCTCATCCTAGATGGACTCCGGGATGGCCTGCTGCTCCGCCATTTCGGCCGCTTGGGCGACCGCGAACTCCGCCTCCGCGTCCTCCATCTTGAAGTACTGCTTGGGCTCTGCTGCTGCTGCTGCTGCTGCTGCTGCTGCTGCTGCTGCTGCTGCTGCTGCTGCTGCTGCTGCTGCTGCTGCTGCTGCTGCTACTACTACTACTACTACTACTACTACTACTACTACTACTACTACTACTACTGCTACTTGCTACTACTGCTGCTACTGCTGCTGCTGCTACTACTACTACTACTACTACTACTACTACTACTACTACTACTACTACTACTACTACTACTCCTGCTACTACTGCTACTGCTGCTGCTACTGCTACTGCTGCTGCTGCTACTACTACGGCTCTGGAGAGTCCGAAGGCAGGCCAACAGTGATGCAGGCAGCGCGCCTCGCCCGGATCTCCTCCTTAATCTGGAACCGGCACTCCGATATGAGCATGACATAGATGGTCTTCTTTTGCCAAGCCATGTGGTTAGTTCCAAATGCTAGCAAATACATGGTTCGATCGATTTATATGGTTACTTTGGTAAATCATGCCATCGATATAAAATAAAATACAATTCGGTTTCGGTATATACCAAATTATTTCTGTATGGATTCGGTGTATACCATAATAACCAAAGTTGGCACGGATCTGAAAATGACGCAATAATAATTTGCAAATTTATGACTCAAACCCTATACTATTTTACACAAATAGTATATAAGTATTTATGCAAGAACGGATTCATACGTTGATGGTTATGGATGTGCTTAGCATTTTTTACAAGAAAATGACTATGTTACAAGAAAAATGTATGTGCTTAGTAGGAAATTTCGCCCATGTACAAGAAAAATGACAACTTGTATGGTTGTTCGCCTCAAGAAATATAAATGTATTTTTTAATTCAGTTTATTTGGTTAACCATTCGGTTTTTTCATACATACCATAAAAACCAAAGTTCAAAACTGTATGAAAAGTCCATACCACACCAAAACCAAAAACCATAAAATTGTTCTGGTTCGGTTTATTTTTGGTATGTTTTTTTGGTTCAGTTTCAAAATGCATAGAGTGATCTTCCACCTCATGCTCGTTCACTGCCGCTTACTGATTTTGGCAACAAGCCCTACCACATGTCGCCATTGATCAATTAAAAGTAGTCGTCATTGATACGCCTCCAGTCCTCAGTGATGACTTAGTCATCAATGACGAGCCAGTTCACCCATCTGTGATCAATGTCATCACAGGGGCTATGGTTCATCAATATAAATGATTTCTCTTATCAATGAGCGACTTCGGGCGATAAGAGTAATTATTTATTTTAACAGGAACAGATCGAATAAACTCCAGGTTACATCAATGTTCGATAAAAGAAGGATTTGCTTTTGTGACGATATAAACTCCAAGGTACATCAATGTTCTTCAAATTTTCACCTATGATTCAACCTTTTCCATCTAGATGTTCTTTTTCCATGTGTCTAGCAAGGGAACTACGGAAAACTAGACATGCACTAGCTAGACTGATCTCAAAGGATTTGAATAGCCGCATATAGCCCTAAAAAGGATGGAGGGATGGACGAATGGGCTACAGTCTGTCCTGAGATTTCCCAACACTACATGTCATAGAAAAATAGCCCACCATGACCCACAATTCATATGAAAAGTCAATTATCGGCCACCATGCCAAAAAACTGGATTCACAACTGGTATGTGGTGAACAAAGTGCAGAAAACTAGACATCTACCTTCTTTCCTCTCTATCATGATGAATCTGACTTTAGTTGTTATGTTTTGCCCTACATGCTCAGCTCACAAAGGGAGCATGTTCTTGGCTTGTTGCTTAGATCCCCTGAGGTAATTGTGGTAAGGTGTATAGGCAAATAACAATATATCAACATAAGAGAAACTCTAGTAGAGTAGCCATATTAGCATACTCCATATTCATAAGGAGAGCCATATATATTATATGAAGCTGCAGAGACTGTACGCCAAACACACAATCACCATAATGTGGCATCCATAATTGTGGGACCCATGTGTCAATGGGGCATATTTCCCCCAATTAGAATAAGAAGTCATGTAAGATGGGGGACCACGTGAAGTTTCCTTTCCGTCACACACAACTGCCATATGAAGCGCGCTCCAAAATACTGCCAAATCGTGGAGCCTGGGACGGCAGATATGGACGATGCTCCATAAATTATGGCAACTCCAAGATTGCATAATAGTTTTCATTATGGTGATCACGCCAATATAATGACTGTGCCAGAGTTAGTCTAAGGGTCAGTTCCTTTGGGGTTATACCTGGCTACCAAAATAAGTTGCCCCTGGCTCTAGCAAACACCTGTAACTGTTTCGCAGTGTCTAGCAAACACCTGTAACTTCTTTCGCAGTGTCTAGCAAACACCTGTAACACTCGCACTGTTCCTCAATCGTTGTTCTCCGGCCGCTTTTCCTTGCGGGGACTATATCTTAATTAGTGCGAGTGTTCCTTCCGTCTTGCTGAAGGGATTCCCTCCTACCTGTAACTGCTGGGCCATCCCATATTCACAAGGTTTTTTTGAGTAAAATGCATCATAAGTCTTAAAACTATAGGAGATGTGTCAGTTTAGTCCTATAGCTTTGAAACTGCACTTTTGAGTCCTAAAACTATCAGAGGTGTGTCAGTTTAGTCCTATAACTTCGAAACTGCACTTTTGGGTCCTAAAACTATCAAAGGTGTGTCAGTTTAGTCCTATAACTTTGAAACAGTAGTTGTGGGTCCCAAAACTATGTAAGTTTCTTCCTCTTAGGTCCTAAGCTTGCATGGTTAGCATTGACCCACCAATGAGTCACTTGGAAATGCTTGGATTGTAGCCACGTTGACCTGACCCAATGGGAATATGCAAAAAAAACTAGAGCGTTGTCTCGCCTCATTCTCACGCGCTCGTCTTCTCCCACGCACAGAATGCTCAGAGGCGACGGTACAGAGGCCATCAGTGGAATGATGGTTTGAGCTCCAGCGAGGAGAGTAGACCGTCATCTCAGCCTCCCCAACAAAGCAGCAGAAGCGACATGTCGCACAACGTCCAATTGCTACCCACCTATGGCTACTGCTAGGGTTGTGTCACTCTCGACGACCTCTGCGCCAGCTTTGCAGTTTCCGCGCACTCCTCTGTGTCGCCCGACAGCTCACCACCTATGACCATGCTCGTGCCCAAACAACAGCTTGCACGGCCAACTCTACGGAAAGGGTGTCGGGGCAACGACCATATCATCAAACAGAGAGAGAGAGAGAGAGAGAGAGAGAGAGAGGTGGGATGGCGTACTCCATCCCAATTGGCTCGGGATCTCCCCGGCGGCCTCCCCGAGGGAGAGGGATGTCGTCCTTCATGCCGACTAGCTCGGGGTCTCCCCAACGGTCACGCCAAACCTCTCAGGGAGGATACCGTGCAGCTCATGGCCATGCAGGTGGTGGGCATGCAGGTTGCAGGACACACTGCAACGTGGAAGCGTATGTACCACTTTGGGGATATAAACACATACGAAGGGCTCATTTGAAAAAATGCACCATGGATGGTGGCCATGCAAGATTAGGACCTCAGGTGAACAAACATACATAGTTTTGAGACCCAAAACTGCAATTTTGAAGTTATGGGACTAAAAATGACACACCTCCAATAGTTTTAGGACCCAAAAGTGCAGTTTCGAAGTTATAGGACTAAACTTGAAGGAAATATGCCCTAGAGGCAATAATAAAGTTATTATTTATTTCCTTATATCATGATAAATGTTTATTATTCATGCTAGAATTGTATTAACCGGAAACATAATACATGTGTGAATACATAGACAAACAGATAGTCACTAGTATGCCTCTACAAGACTAGCTCATTGATCGAATATGGTTATGTTTCCTAACCATAGACATGTGTTGTCATTTGATTAATGGGATCACATCATTAGGAGAATGATGTGATTGACATGACCCATTTTGTTAGCTTAGCACTTGATCGTTTAGTATGTTGCTTATGCTTTCTTCATGACTTATACAAAGTTCCTGCAACTATGAGATTATGCAACTCCGTTTACGGAGGAACACTTTGTGTGCTACCAAACGTCACAACGAATCGGGTGATTATAAAGGTACTCTCAGTGTGTCTTCAAAAGTATATGTTGAGTTGGCATGAATCGAGATTAGGTTTTGTCACTCCGATTGTCGGAGAGGTATCTCTGGGCCTTCTCGGTAATACACATCACATAAGCCTTGCAAGCATTGCAACTAATGAGTTAGTTGTGAGATGATGTATTACGGAACGAGTAAAGAGACTTACCGTAACGAGATTGAACTAGGTATTGGATACCGACGATCGAATCTCGGGTAAGTAACATACCGATGACAAAGGGAACAACGTATATCGTTATGCGGTTTGACCGATAAAGATCTTCGTAGAATATGTAGGAACCAATATGGGCATCCAGGTTCCGCTATTGGTTATTGACCAAGAATGGTTATAGGTCATGTCTACATAGTTCTCGAACCCGTAGGGTCCGCACGCTTAAACGTTTCGATGACAGTTCATTATGAGTTTATAAGTATTGATGTACGAAGGTTGTTCAAGTCCGGATGTGATCACGGACATGCGAGGAGTCTCGAAATGGTCGAGACATAAAGATTGATATATTGGAAGCCTATGTTTGGACTTGGAAGGTTCCGGATGAAAACAGAAGTTACGGAACACCGGGGTTACGGAACCCCGGGAGGTCTATGGGCCTTGATGGGCCATAAGAGAGAAGAGGAAGGGCGGCCAGGCAGGCGCGCCCCCTCCCCTCTAGTCCGAATAGGACAAGGAGAGGCGGCGCCTTCCCTCTTCCCTCCTCCAATCCTAATCCAACTAGGAAGGGGGGGTGGAGTCCTACTCCCGGTGGGAGTAGGACTCCTCCAGGCGCGCCTCCCCTAGGGCTGGCCGCACCCCCCTTGGCTCCTTTATATACGGGGGCAGGGAGCACCCCATGACACACAAGTTGATCTACGGATCGTTCCTTAGCCGTGTGCGGTGCCCCCTTCCACCATATTCCACTTCGTCATATCGTCATGAGCTTAGGCGAAGCCCGCGCCGGAGAAGTCATATCGTCGCGGAGCTTAGGCGAAGCCCTGCGCCGGTGGAGCATCATCATCGCCACCACGCCGTCGTCTTGTGAAACTCATCCCCGACACTTTGCTGGATCGGAGTCCGGGATCGCCATCGAGCTGAACGTGTGCGTAACTCGGAGGTGCCGACGTTCGGTGCTTGGATCGGTCGGATCGTGAAGACGACGACTACATCAACCGCGTTGTTATAACGCTTCCGCTTTCGGTATACGAGGGTACGTGGACAGACACTCTCCCCTCTCGTAGCTATGCCATCACCTTGATCTTGCGTGTGCGTAGGAAAATTTTGAAATTACTACGTTCCCCAACAGTGGCATCCGAGCCTGGTTTTATGCGTTGATGTCATATGCACGAGTAGAACACAAGTGAGTTGTGGGCGATATAAGTCATACTGCTTACCAGCATGTCATACTTTGGTTCAGCGGTATTGTGAGATGAAGCGGCCCGGACCGACATTACGCAGACGCTTACGCGAGACTGGTTTCACCGCCCGAGCACTAGTTGCTTAAAGGTGACCGCGGGTGTCTGCTCTCTCACTTTAGTTGAACCGAGTGTGGCTACGCCCGGTCCTTGCGAAGGTTAAAACAGCACCAACTTGACAAACTATCGTTGTGGTTTTGATGCGTAGGTAAGAACGGTTCTTGCTCAGCCCGTAGCAGCCACGTAAAACTTGCAACAACAAAGTAGAGGACGCCTAACTTGTTTTTGCAGGGCATGTTGTGATGTGATGTGGTCAAGACATGATGCTATATTGTATGAGATGATCATGTTTTGTAATCGAGTTATCGGCAATCTGGCAGGAGCCATATGGTTGTCGCTTATTGTATGAAATGCAACGCCATGTAATTGCTTTACTTTATCACTAAGCAAGTAGCGATAGTCGAGAAGCAATAGTTGGCGAGACGACAACGATGCTACGATGGAGATCAAGGTGTCGCTACCGGTGGCGATGGTGATCATGACGGTGCTTGGAGATGGAGATCACAAGCACAAGATGATGATGACCATATCATATCACTTATATTGATTGCATGTGATGTTTATCCTTTATGCATCTTATCTTGCTTTGATTGACGGTAGCATTATAAGATGATCTCTCACTAAAATTATCAAGAAGTGTTCTCACCGAGTATGCACCGTTGCTAAAAGTTCAGTAGTACCCGGACACCACGTGATGATCGGGTGTGATAAGTTCTCGTCCATCTACAACGGTGCAAGCCAGTTTTGCACACGCAGAATACTCAAGTTAAACTTGACGAGCCTAGCATATGCAGATATGGCCTCGAACACGGAGACCGAAGGTCGAGCGTGAATCATATAGTAGATATGATCAACATAGTGATGTTCACCATTGAAACTACTCCATCTCACGTGATGATCGGACATGGTTTAGTTGATTTGGATCACGTAAACACTTAGATGACTAGAGAGATGTCTGTCTAAGTGGGAGTTTTTAATATGATTAATTGAACTTAAATTTATCATGAACTTAGTACCGATAGTATTTTTCTTGTCTATGTTTCTTTGTAGATAGATGGCTCGTGCTGTTGTTCCGTTGAATTTTAATGCGTTCCTTGAGAAAGCAAAGTTGAAAGATGATGGTAGCAATTACACGGACTGGGTCCGTAACTTGAGGATTATCCTCATTGCTGCACAGAAGAATTACGTCCTGGAAGCACCGCTGGGTGCCGTGCCTGCTGCAGGAGCAATGCCGAAGTTGTGAACGTCTGGCGAGCAAAGTGATGACTACTCTATAGTTCAGTGTGCCATGCTTTACGGCTTAGAACCGGGTCTTCAACGACGTTTTGAACGTCATGGAGCATATGAGATGTTCCAGGAGTTGAAGTTAATATTTCAAGCAAATGCCCGGATTGAGAGATATGAAGTCTCCAATAAGTTCTATAGCTGCAAGATGGAGGAGAATAGTTCGTCGGTGAGCACATACTCAAAATGTCCGGGTATAATAATCACTTAATTCAGCTGGGAGTTAATCTTCCGGATGATAGTGTCATTGATGAATTCTCCAATCACGCCACCAAGCTACAAGAGCTTCGTGATGAACTATAATATGCAAGGGATGACTAAGAGAATTCTGAGCTCTTCGCAATGCTAAAAAGCGGAGGTAGAAATCAAGAAAGAGCATCAAGTGTTGATGGTCAACAAGACCACTAGTTTTAAGAAAAGGGCAAAGGGAAGAAGAAGGAAACTTCAAGAACAGCAAGAAAGTTGCTGCTCAAGAGAAGAAACCCAAGTCTGGACCTAAGCCTGAAATCGAGTGTTTTTACTGCAAGCGCATCGACACCGAAGCGGAACTGCCCCAAGTATTTGGCGGATAAGAAGGATGGCAAGGTGAACAAAGGTATATGTGATATACATGTTATTGATGTGTACCTTACTAGAGCTCGTAGTAGCACTGGTATTTGATACTGGTTCATTGCTAATATTTGCAACTCAAAGCAGGGACTACGGAATAGACGAGCACTGGCAAAGGATGAGGTGACGATGCGCGTGGGAAACGGTTCCAAAGTCAATGTGATCGCGGTCGGCACGCTACCTCTACATCTACCTTCGGGATTAGTTTTAGACCTAAATAATTGTTATTTGGTGCCAGCGTTGAGCATGAACATTATATCTGGATCTTGTTTGATGCGAGACGGTTATTCATTTAAATCGGAGAATAATGGTTGTTCTATTTATATGAGTAATATCTTTTATGGTCATGCACCCTTGAAGAATGGTCTATTCTTGTTGAATCTCGACAGTAGTGATACACATATTCATAATGTCGAAGCCAAAAGATGCAGAGTTGATAATGATAGTGCAACTTATTTGTGGCACTGCCGTTTAGGTCATATCGGTGTAAAACGCATGAAGAAACTCCATACAGATGGACTTTTGGAATCACTTGATTATGAATCACTTGGTACTTGCGAACCGTGCCTCATGGGCAAGATGACTAAAACACCGTTCTCCGGTTGTATGGAGAGAGCAACAGACTTGTTGGAAATCATACATACAGATGTATGTGGTCCGATGAATGTTGAAGCTCGTGGCGGATATCGTTATTTTCTCACCTTCACAGATGATTTAAGCAGATACGGGTATATCTACTTGATGAAGCATAAATCTGAAACATTTGAAAAGTTCAAAGAATTTCAGAGTGAAGTTGAAAATCATCGTAACAAGAAAATAAAGTTTCTACGATCTGATCGTGGAGGAGAATATTTGAGTTACGAGTTTGGTCTACATTTTAAGCAATGCGGAATAGTTTAGCAACTCACGCCACCGGAACACCACAGCGTAATGGTGTGTCCGAACGTCAGAATCGTACTTTACTAGATATGGTGCGATCTATGATGTCTATTTCGATTTACCGCTATCGCTTTGGGGTTATGCTTTAGAGACGGCCGCATTCACGTTAAAAGGACACCGTCAAAATCCGTTGAGACGACGCCTTATGAACTATGGTTTAGCAAGAAACCAAAGTTGTCGTTTCTGAAAGTTTGGGGTTGCGACGCTTATGTGAAAAAACTTCAACCTGATAAGCTTGAACCCAAATCGGAAAAATGTGTCTTCATAGGATACCCAAAGGAGAAAATTGGGTATACCTTCTATCACAGATCCGAAGGCAAGACATTCGTTGCTAAGAATGGATCCTTTCTAGAGAAGGAGTTTCTCTCGAAAGAAGTGAGTGGGAGGAAAGTGGAACTTAATGAGGTAATAGTACCAGCTCCCTTATTGGAAAGTAGTTCATCACGTAAATCGGTTTCGTGACACCGCACCAATTAGCGAGGAAGATAATGATAATGATCATGAAACTTCAGATCAAGTTGTCACCGAATCAGAGATCAACCAGAATAAAATCCGCACTGAGTGGTACGGTAATCCTATTCGGAAGTCATGCTACTAGATCATGGTGAACCTACGAACTATGAAGAAGCGATGGTGAGCCCAGATTCGCAAAATGGCTTGAAGCCATGAAATCTGAGATGGGATCCATGTATGAGAACAAAGTATGGACTTTGGTAGACTTGCCCGATGATCGGCAAGCTATTGAGAATAAATGGATCTTTAAGAAGAAGATGACGCCGATGGTAATGTAACTGTCTACAAAGCTCGACTTGTTGCAAAAGGTTTTCGACAAGTTCAAGGGGTTGACTACGATGAGACTTTCTCACCCGAGCGATGCTTAAGTCTGTCCGAATCATGTTAGCAATTGCCGCATTTTATGATTATGAAATTTGGCAAATGGATGTAAAACTGCATTCTTGAATGGATTTCTAGAAGAAGAGTTGTATATGATGCAACCAGAAGGTTTTGTTGATCCAAAGGGTGCTAACAAAGTGTGCAAGCTCCAACGATCAATTTATGGTCAGTGCAAGCCTCTCGGAGTTGGAATAAACGCTTTGATAGTGTGATCAAAGCATATGGTTTTATATGACTTTTGGAGAAGCCTGTATTTACAAGAAAGTGAGTGGGAGCTCTGTAGCATTTCGATATTATATGTGGACGACATATTGTTGATTGGAAATGATATAGAATTTCTGGATAGCATAAAAGGATACTTGAATAAAAGTTTTTCAATGAAAGACCTCGGTGAAGCTGCTTACATATTGGGCATCAAGAACTATAGAGATAGAACAAGACGCTTAATTGGACTTTCACAAAGCACATACCTTGATAAAGTTTTGAAGAAGTTCAAAATGGATCGAGCAAAGAAAGGTTTTTACCTGATTACAAGGTGTAAGATTGAGTCGGACTCAATGCCCGACCACAGCAGAAGATAGAGAAAATGAAAAATGTTCCCTATGCTTCAGCCATAGGCTCTATCATGTATGCAATGATGTGTACCAGACCGACGTATGCTTAGCTGTAAGCTTGGCAGGAAGGTACCAAAGTAATCCAGAGTGGATCATCGACAGCGGTCAAAAACATCCTGAAATACCGAAAAGGACTAAGGATATGTTTCTCGATATGGAGGTGACAAAGAGCTAGTCGTAAATGGTTACGTCGATGCAAGCTTTGACACTGATCCGGACGATTCTAAATCGCAAACCGGATCGTATTTTTATTAAACGGTGGAGCTGTCGGTTGGTGCAGTTCTAAACAAAGCGTCGTGGCGGGATCTACATGTGAAGCAGAGTACATAGCTGCTTGGAAGCAGCAAATGAAGGAGTCTTGATGAAAGAGTTCATTTCCGATCTAGGTGTCATACCTAGTGCATCGGGACCAATGAAGATCTTCTGTGACAATATGGTGCAATTGCCTTGGCAAAGGAATCCAGATTTCACAAGAGGACCAAGCATATCAAGAGACGCTTCAATTCCATTCGGGACCAAGTCCAAGTGGGAGACATAGAGATTTGCAAAATACATACGGATCTGAATGTTGCAGACCCGTTGACTAAGCCTCTTCCACGAGCAAAACATGATCAGCACCAAGACTCCATGGGTGTTAGAATCATTCTTGTGTAATCTAGATTATTGACTCTAGTGCAAGTGGGAGATGAAGGAAATATGCCCTAGAGGCAATAATAAAGTTATTATTTATTTCCTTATATCATGATAAATGTTTATTATTCATGCTAGAATTGTATTAACCGGAAACATAATACATGTGTGAATACATAGACAAACAGATAGTCACTAGTATGCCTCTACAAGACTAGCTCATTGATCGAAGATGGTTATGTTTCCTAACCATAGACATGTGTTGTCATTTGATTAATGGGATCACATCATTAGGAGAATGATGTGATTGACATGACCCATTTCGTTAGCTTAGCACTTGATCGCTTAGTATGTTGCTTATGCTTTCTTCATGACTTATACAAAGTTCCTGCAACTATGAGATTATGCAACTCCGTTTACGGAGGAACACTTTGTGTGCTACCAAACGTCACAACGTAATCGGGTGATTATAAAGGTACTCTACAGGTGTCTCCAAAAGTATATGTTGAGTTGGCATGAATCGAGATTAGGTTTTGTCACTCCGATTGTCGGAGAGGTATCTCTGGCCTTCTCGGTAATACACATCACATAAGCCTTGCAAGCATTGCAACTAATGAGTTAGTTGTGAGATGATGTATTACGGAACGAGTAAAGAGACTTACCGGTAACGAGATTGAACTAGGTATTGGATACCGACGATCGAATCTCGGGTAAGTAACATACCGATGACAAAGGGAACAACGTATATCGTTATGCGGTTTGACCGATAAAGATCTTCGTAGAATATGTAGGAACCAATATGGGCATCCAGGTTCCGCTATTGGTTATTGACCAAGAATGGTTCTAGGTCATGTCTACATAGTTCTCGAACCCGTAGGGTCCGCACGCTTAAACGTTTCGATGACAGTTCATTATGAGTTTATAAGTATTGATGTACCGAAGGTTGTTCGAAGTCCCGGATGTGATCACGGACATGACGAGGAGTCTCGAAATGGTCGAGACATAAAGATTGATATATTGGAAGCCTATGTTTGGACTTCGGAAAGGTTCCGGATGAAAACAGGAAGTTATCGGAACACCGGGGTTACGGAACCCCGGAGGTCTATGGGCCTTGATGGGCCATAAGAGAGAAGAGGAAGGGCCGGCCAGGCAGGCGCGCCCCCTCCCCTCTAGTCCGAATAGGACAGGAGAGGGGCGCCCTTCCTCTTCCCTCCTCCAATCCTAATCCAACTAGGAAGGGGGAGTCCTACTCCGGTGGGAGTAGGACTCCTCAGCGCGCCTCCCTAGGCCTGGCCGCACCCCTTGGCTCCTTTATATCTGAGGCAGGGAGCACCCCATGACACACAAGTTGATCTACGGATCGTTCCTTAGCCGTGTGCGGTGCCCCTTCCACCATATTCCACTTCGGTCATATCGTCATGAGCTTAGGCGAAGCCTGCGCCGGAGAAGTCATATCATCGCGGAGCTTAGGCGAAGCCCTGCGTCGATGGAGCATCATCATCGTCACCACGCCGTCGTGCTGACTAAACTCATCCCCGACACTTTGCTGGATCGGAGTCCGGGGATCGCCATCGAGCTGAACGTGTGCGTAACTCGGAGGTGCCGACGTTCGGTGCTTGGATCGGTCGGATCGTGAAGACGTCGACTACATCAACAGCGTTGTTATAACGCTTCGCTTTCGGTCTCACGAGGGTGCGTGGACGGACACTCTCCCCTCTCGTTGCTATGCCATCACCATGGTCTTGCGTGTTCGTAGGAATTTTTTTGAAATTACTACGTTCCCCAACAAAACTGACATACTTCCGATAGTTTTAGGACCCAAAAGTGCAGTTTGAAAGTTATAGGACTAAACTGACACACCTATGATAGTTTTAGGACTTGTGATGCATTTTACTCTCTTTTTTCGTTTGCTAGATTTCAGTTGTGTTTGCTTGCTTGGTTTCCCCTGGGTTTTTTGTTATTCGCTTTCTCTTTTTTCTTTTTCACCGCTTTCCTTCATGTTTTCATCGGCTTTCTTTGCTTATCCACGGTTTTCTTTGGCTTTTCTGTTATCTTTGACTTTTCATTGATTTTCTTCATTTCTTCCTTGGTTTTCAACGTTTTTTCTTTTTTTTTCTTCGTTTCTTTTCTCGGTTTCCATTGTTCTTTATTTTCTTTCTATCTTCTTCATTTTTTTTCTTGGATTTCATCGCTTTTCATTTTCTTTCTTTCTGAGCTTCATTCTTTCGCAGTGTTTTATTCGGGTTTTCACTTTAGTTTCTTTGTTTTCGTATTGATTTTTATCGTGTTCCTTTTATTTTCTTATTTTTCTCATCCGTTTTCATCTATTTTCATTTTTAGTTCAACACATGTTAACCTTTTTCAGTACACATTCAATATTTTTCTTGTACATCATAAACATTTGTTATGTACATGTTTAACATTTTAAAATACATGATTAACCATTTTGAATATTTATATTTCATGTCTAATTTTTCCATACACATTATGCATTATTGCAATATATCTATTATGTTTTTAATATGCATTTAACATATTAATAATTGATGATTACATTTTTCAATACATGGTCAAAAATTTAAAACATTTTAACATTCTGAATACAGGAACTTTTTTAATACACGGTCAACATTTTTGTGATATGCATTTAACATTTTGGAAATGCTTGACTAATATTCTCGAATATGAAACATATTCTTTATACACATTCAACATTTTTGAAATGTAAGATTAGCAATTTTTAATATATGGCCAACATGTTTCCTATACAAATTAACATTTTTAAAATGCTTGATTAACATTTTCAATTCTTGTTTAACATTTTTTCAAATGCTTGATTTATAATTTTTAAATATATGATTAACTTTTTCACACCGATCGTATATTCTGTATACATGGTCAACCTTTTTGCTATACATATTTAACATTCTAAAATGCATGATTAACATTTTGAAAAATTGTGTACATGATATTATTTTTTAGATAATTACTTTTATAATATATATGTTTAAAATATTTGTAACTGTAAAGAAAAATAAAAAATAAAGAAAACATGAAAAAGAGATAAAAACAAGGCACTGGCCTCCCGCGCTAGGGCCCGTCCATTCAGGTGGTCCTTTAGGCGAGACCTGGCACTGTCTCACATGATGCAAGACATAGTCACACTCACATTTCGTCGCCAATTGCTTGAACCGTCATCTCTACTCCTAATGTCTCAGTTGGTAGGTCATGTTTCGGGTTTTATTTTTATCCCACCTCATCCGGTCTTTTTTGGTACTTCTTTGGTACTTCCTCCCACCTCCCCCTCAGCTAAGAAAAACCAAGGAAAACCCACTCACACAACGAAAAAAATCTTAACGGATAATAACTTTCCATGCTCATGTAAGTTATTTTTAGTAATGTCTTTATGTGAAAGAATCAATCACGATCAATCTCTAAATATCAAATCTAAATTAATTAACATTACCTTTAAATTGCTCATCTCTACTCCTAATGTCTCAATTGGTAGGTCGCGTTCCGGGTTTTATTTTCGTCCCACCTCACCCGGTCTTTTTTGGTACTTCTTTGTTACTTCCTCCCACCTCCCCCTCAGCCAAGAAAAACCAAGGAAAACCCACTCACACAACGAAAAAAATCTTAACGGATCATAACTTCCATGCTGGTGCAAGTTATTTTTAGTAATGTCTTTATGTGAAAGAATCAATCACGATCAATCTCTAAATATCAAATCTAAATTACTTAACCTTACCTTTAAATTGCTCAATCACATTAATTAAAAAACAAAATAACCGATTTTAAGAAAATATCTACTCTTAATGGAGGGTATTACATACCAATCTCTACTCCTAATGGACGACTTGGTGAATAGTCTGCGCGGTTTAATTTCGCTGGTTTTTTTTCGTCATCCTCCCACCTCCGGTTTGTTTCGTCATCCTCCCACCTCCTTTAACTCGCAACCCTCCCGTGAAAAAAAAACCGTGCCAAAAAAAATCTGCCTCCCGATCCCATCTCGATCTCCAAGCCTGCCGACCGCCGCCCTCCCCGGCACCGCGCACCGCCACGAACGCCGGGCGGTTGGCGGCTCCCCGCCCGCGGCTGCCCGGCCGCTCGCGCCCTCTCGTGCTCGGCGCCGCCGCAGCCTCCCGCCCAACGCGCCGCACTGCGCCGGGTGGTCCAGATCAGCGAGGAGCACCTCGTGCGGTGCGCGGCAGCGGGGAGGGCGCCGCTGCGGATGGCGGTGCTGCTGAGCGGCGGGGTCGACAGCAGCGTTGCGCTCCGCCTCCTCCACGCAGCCGGGCACAGCTGCACCGCCTTCTACCTCAAGATCTGGTTCCAGGTCCGTACACACTCCCCTGTCGCTATGCTCTGCAATGCTACGCTACGGGATCACTTAATAAACTCGGCGTGATTAATCTGTAGGAAGATTTCAGGAACTTTTGGTCCGAGTGCCCGTGGGATGACGATTTGAAGTATGCACAGGCTGTGTGTGACAAGGTATATTTCAGAAAATTCATCCGGTGCATGCTGTTTCATTGAATGGCCAGTGTGCAGCATATGTAAACTAGCTCTGGCTGCACGAACTGACTGATCTAATGGCTGTCTTTTGTAGATTGACGTGCCATTGAAGGTGGTACATCTATCTGATGAGTACTGGAACCATGTGGTAAGCTTCACTTCAAACTTTTTGTGCCTGATCCTCGCAGACATCCCATATGTTTTTCTGCATTCTCAGAAACTATAATGGATTTTATATCTAGGTGTCTCATATGATTAATGAGTACCGCAACAGACGCACACCGAACCCTGATGTTCTTTGCAACACAAGAATAAAGTTTGGTATGGATGTGCACACTTCTATTACTGAAATTTGATTGTGCATCGAGGTATAGTCTTTGAACTGTGTTCATGTGCTTATTCTTTTTCACTCATTTTATGCAGGAGCTTTCTTAGAAGCAATTGAAAATTTGGGATTTGATTACATAGCTTCAGGACATTATGCACATGTAGTCCATCCACACGTTGAGAACGCTAAAGAGCCAGCGGTGCTCCAACTTTTGAAAGACGAGGTGCTTTAAAATAGCTTGCTTAGCTTCAGTGTTACTAAATTTGATGTCAATTGAGTTCTATTATTCATCCTAGAAGGAAAGTTGTGATACAGTGAAACAAATATATGGTTCTTCTGTTTAAATAAATATTGGTTAGTTGAAACCACCTTTCAGACTCTGATTGTTGTTTCAGATCAAGGATCAAACTTATTTCCTCTCACATCTCTCTCAGCCCCAGCTTAGAAGGCTTCTTTTTCCACTGGGGTGTACAACAAAGGTGATATATTTTCAGGATCTGGCGGTGTATTTATCTGTAAATGGAGCTCATCTTTTGCAGGATGAAGTTCGCAGTCTGGCTGTTCAGATGGACCTTCCTAACCAAGCTAGAAAGGATTCTCAGGGGATATGTTTTCTTGGAAAGGTTATTGCTTTAATATAGTTGTTAATATTTCACATGTTTTTTGCAAAATATGGTTCTGTTCTTTATCCTTGTGTTGTCTCATTTTAAGCTTAAAAAGTCACTCTTTCTAGGTCAAATTCAGTGAGTTTGTTCAAAGACATATAGGAGAAATGGAGGGTATACTTCTTGAGGCTGAAACTGGAGATTACCTAGGGATGCACCGTGGGTTTTGGTTCTATACGATTGGTCAGCGACAAGGTTTGCGACTTTCTGGAGGACCTTGGTATGCACTGTACATGATACTAGCCTCTTTTATGGTACAATAAGATCAGCTAAATTAAATGTATATTAGCCTGAAGTATTCTACAATTCAAGGAAGATCTGTCCTCATGTAGCACATATCTATTTATCCATAAATTCATCAAATGAGTGGTCATTTTCTCTTACACAGGTATGTTGTGGAGAAAGATGTGCAAAATAATGTGGTTTTTGTATCAAGGAATTACTATTCGCTGGATAAGAGGAGGCGAACATTTCGTGTTGGATCGCTGAACTGGTTCAGCGATTCTGGGCCAGCGATTACCGCGCGCCGCCACGAACACCGCGACGAGGAAATCTTTTAGTTACATTACATCGTTGGCCTTCTTCATGTGACAGAGAAAGTTATGGACACGGTAGAGGCTGCCGAGAGGAGTTCCCTTGCTGCAACCTCCAATGGTATTTCCGGTGCAGTGTCCAAGAGGTTAGTGGACATTGTCCCTTTCTTTTGTATTCAGTGATGGATGAAAAGTCAGAAATGACAATTGTGCTGTATTATTCAATTTGAACTAATGTTTAGTACTTTATATTGCCGATAGAAATAATTTTATCCGCTTGATTTAGGAAGTGCACATAGGTAGGTCAACATATTTTGTAGCTCTTTCACATGTAAAAGCATATGTTGCATAAGAAATTATTATCTTCGAAGAATATTCACATTTCAGTAACAAATAGGGGGAGGTTCAGACTTCAGAGCAATGATAACAAGGTTTGTTCCTCACTCTTTTGTTGGAATTTTAGTTCCAAGTTAACATGATTTCTTATCCGCTTCATAAGTCATGCATTTGCTTAATTAGGTGATAAGTAGAGCAAAAAAAATTGATCATGTTATTGTGGGGTTTGTTTAAACTCCAGCATAAGGAATTCTGGTTTAAGAAGAAAGACTTTTGGCTTCTTTAATTACAAATTGATTGCAACATGGTGTTAGTATGTGATTTCTCACATGTGTTTATAATATTTGTGAAGACGTGCATTGCACGTGCACTTGGAAGCGGGCCCGTGGCCCGCGCCGGACGGGCCACAAATCATTGGTAGTACATGTCGTGTTTATCCTCACTGTTGAATATTCTGTATATAACTATTTATGCAATACTTGGACCATAGGATCAATTCATTCTGTATATTTTGCTGGGGATTGTGCCTTCCAGTCAATTTATAGATGGGTAAGATGTATCACAATATCTTTGACTTGCATTCTCTATGATGTCAAGTAAGAAAATAGAATATATACTCCTTGAATTTTCTTTTCTTTTTTTCGATGTCTCTATCTTACTTATATAATCCAATTGGCATTCGCTAGAGTTTCTGTTGATGAAACATTTGTTTTGTGATGTCAGGAGGTTCTGTTTGTGACTTTGCAATCAATATTCGTTGATACGGTTCGTAGATCATGATATCTGCACAATCTCAATCTACTTCCTGTGACTATATATTGTATTAATGGGTTGTGTCAGGGTTATTTTATCAAGTACTTGGTTGTTGATCTACATTACGGTTTATTTCTTACGAATTAATGTTGACTCGATTCCCTATAGTAGGTTGAGAGGCTTCTCCTCTCATGATTTGCTCTGATTAGTTTGCTTGGCTCCATGCTACTCATGATTTCTTTGAATTTTTCTGTAGGAGCTCGATCAAAAATCACCTATAAAAAATATGTCGTTCTTCTCTCTGGGGTTGAATGTGGAATTTGAGGAGAATCTGTGCACCAGCATCCGACTCCTTGATGTTGCTCTGATCATATTGTGTAAATATATTTCTAATAAAGCAATCGCCCGATGGTGTACATGTTAGAAATAACAAGATGTAATCATCAAGTGTGAGAGATGGCAACATCATGATGGGATGGTATGTGCTGTTGTGCTCATCAATAGGTTCGTCTTTCATTCTCTTGCAGCCAGCATGTTTTTTGTTATGCAAACAATTAGGAAATATCTAATTTCTATATACGTCCAAATATATATAAGTAGTTGTTGTTAGCACTGAATTTGGATTTGTTAACTGTCGCTGCATTTGGTCTATCTCGAGCCTCTGGCTGTGGATCATGTTCTTTTGATATCCGCTTGCCATGATATGTTATCTCTGGTATGTGTTACCTCTATTTTTTTTGTCTAGACTAATTAGGGCCTGCTTCTGTTTGCTCTAATTGATATAATTGTTGTGGCATGCAGCAGCCAAGCCAACAACAGAGCCAGGCTTAGGCCTGATGACGACTTGACAAATATGATCAAGATGCTGAAGATGAGGAATCTGACGAAGCTGAAGAAATAGGGGGTACTCTTAGCTTTAGTTCCTTATATCATTTTTTGATATTCATTGCTATGTATCTGTATAAACTTCCTTCGGCCATTATTGACAATTGGTCAGCAAAAGAATTGCATATCTCTAGCCATCCAGAATAAGCGGATGAGATGATGTGCATTCATTTGGTGGCACAAAATCAATTTCCTTTGCCAACTAATAGTACATACATTAAGAAAATTACTACAGTTGGCAGCTCTTCACTGCATGTTTTGAAATGTTTCGTGTGCTTGTCCTACCAAGTCATTTACAGAAGCAGGTACAACATGCTAAGTAAGCATCCAATTATTTACCCTATTTTTTGTATCAATCCGAGAAAAACGAGAACGATGGCTGGAAGGCAGGGCGTTGTTGGATGGAAGGAAGAGTGAGAGAGATAGGAGGGGCATGAGGTGACAAGTTCAATGGGGTTGCCAAGGAGTTTTGAGGGAAACAGGCCGCCATTGAGATTTTTATATCCGCTGGCATGCGCGCTTGCTTGCTGATGTGCGCGTTTGGCTGTTGTTGCTGCGCATGTGTGCGTGGTATGCCCCTGCCACTGTGTATCGCTGCGATGTTGTGTGCTTGTTGCTGCTGATCAGCGTGTGTGTGCGGTTGTGCGGTTGCTGCCGTGTTTTCTGGTAAAACCGCCATACACTTCTTTTTCTTGTGCTGAACAATTCATGATCACTATACCACTGAACTCTTTCTTGAACAGAAGCCACGTGAACTTAGTTTGAGCTCTTATGTTGTTAAATGAAGCATGATTTTTAGTAAGCTGAACAATAGTTCTGATTTCCTCACTTAACAGGAAATTTTCAGTTCTATTTGTATTGTTCTAATCAGTTGTTTTTACACTACTATGTAACCAGCACTCTTATATATCAAGTGATTATAGCATCTTGACTATTTCTGTATTGACTTTCCTTTCTCAGATTACTGATCCATGGTCTTCATGTAGATTTCAATGCTGACTTGAATCCTGTTAGGAGTTGATCAAGATAATCCGCTGTGTTGTGATGCAATCACTAATTAATTTGAGAGAGAACAGTGTTCAATCAGAAGTAACGAGATGTGACCGTTAAGTTTGACAGATGGCAAGAGAATGTGATATGTAGTCCTCTATATGCACCAATAGTGCACTCACTTTTCACACTTCTATGGTTGGTTCATATGTGGTTATCGAAGCAGGATAAGTTCTTGAGAAGGACTCTAATTGCTATGGACCACAAGATTTCAGATGTCGCTCCCTATTGTGTATTGCCGTTGACATTGGACTTTCTATCCAGTAAGAGGGACATTGGGATCATTGTTCATCTAGAGAAGTCAGTGCCAAATCTACGTCAGGACATTGGGATGTTAATGATTGGAGGTGATGTTTTTCTCTTCCATACCTAAATTGTCTTTAGTATAAGTCCATATAAAGAGAACTGCAGTGTTCTAACTATTGAAGCACAATTGTTAAATTAATTAATTTTA
Organism: Aegilops longissima; assembly: GCA_021605205.1. NCBI lineage: Eukaryota > Viridiplantae > Streptophyta > Magnoliopsida > Poales > Poaceae > Aegilops > Aegilops longissima. Next base: position 649,514,560 of record CM038676.1, read on the forward strand.
GCTATGTTATAGTTTGAGCTGAGGGCTTCTTACCATTTTTACTTCTACTAGATTCATTTGTCACACAGTTTTTAGAGCAGGGTACTTGACAAAATGAATTAGATCACTTTTCTGTCTGAGAGTCGATTTTTTTGTGTGTTAGATGGATTGACAAGTACCAAAGATTGATGCCAAGAAGAATTAAAACATGTGCATGGATTACCTTCAGTCCTGCATTCCAATCAATAACATTGGGCGGAGCGAGCGCGCGGGTGGCGCAAGAGGCAATGGGCAGCCGATGGCGATTGAGTGGTGAGAGGCGGTGGCGAGGTCGAGCGGTTGGCACAAATGGCGAGTAGGCAATTACCGTGACGGGCGAGCGGACGGGGCGAGTATGTGTCACGATTGCATCACAATTAGAATAAAGTAGACAATGCATATGTGTGGCCATTGACTGGTTTTGTGTGTTGTGTACTTGTGTTAACAGCCAGCCTAATCAATCAGACAAGGATCATTATGTACGTGAGTGTGTTAGCAGTGGGTATATCTGAAGATTATTTCTCAACTCGGCATGTGGGTAGAGACTAAAAAGACGATTCCATGGTAGCATGGCAGACCTGGCAAGTGCCACGAACATGATGATATTCTTCCTTTTCTTAATTCCTTGATTTAAAAAATAATGTGCTCTGCGTGTGTAGGAACATAGCAGTCGGGCAAAAGACACTTTGTCATCTTGATCTATCAAGGGAAATAATTTCTTTACTTTAGAAAATGTGGGTTCGCATTGGTCTGTTGAGTTATGGCTAGCTGATCGGAATAATTTTTCGATTTAAAAAATGTAGCAAATAGCATTTCATTAGAGATTGGTCTGTTGAGTTATGGCTGGCTGATCGGAATAATTTTTCTATTTAAAAATGTAGCAAATAGCATTTCATTAGAGATGGCTTTGCAGCAAATTGCAAATGGCGCAAACCAAGCCATCGCTGCCTCGTCGCTCTCGCTGGGAGCGACAATGATCGCCGGTCTCTTCTTCGCCTTCTTAGTCGGCATCTCCTCCATCCGGATGCCCTGCGGCATGAGCCACTCTGCCACCGCCTGGGACTCGACCTCCGGGAAGTTTAGGTCCGTCTTCGTCCGTCCGGCACGCCATACCGCCACGTGGTAGGCATGCGCGGCCTCATCGGCGGTGGGATACGTGTCGAGCCACCAACGCTGCCCGGCATCAGAGAACTCCAGTCCGAAGTTCCCGGAGGGCTTCGCCCTCATGCCGAAGAAACCAGACTTGCCCTTCGGCGTCTTCTTGGCGCCATCGGGGAGGGGCGGCGGCGAGCGGGAGCGAGGCGGCGGCGTCGGCGCGGGCGGAGGCGAGCAGAGCGGATGGCGGCATGCGACGCGGGCGAGGCGGACGAACCGAGAGAAGGCGGATGGAGCATGGCGGAAAGGAGGCGGATGGAGCGGCGCGGGCGGAGGATGGACCGGAGGCGAGGCGGCCGGAGAGGAGGCGGGCGGGGTTCTGGCGGGCGGAGGCGGCCGAAGCGGAGGCGAATGCGATGGGGCAGTGCGGCGGCAGGCGGCGGCCTAGGCGGGGTGGAATCAATGGCAGGGGTCTGGATCTACGGTAGGGCGAGGCCTTAGAAAGTTAACATGTAGCTCTTGCAAACTATTTCAAGAGCCCGTGGCAACGCACGGGCACTCTACTAGTCTCGTTTAGTGTTTCTTCTTTATGTGCATTCTTTTTTTTCCTGGTATGGCTAGCTAGCCCGATTTTGAACGAAAGGCCCATCAAACCGCAACCATGTTTCATGATACGAAATCACTAATCAATAAGTACTCCTTACAGAGATCACTCTCATCTTGTCGGGTTGCGACAAGTGGCATGTTGCATACTCTTTTTTTTAGATTTGTTTATTCAAATCGTTTTATCTCTTAAACCCTGTGTCGAAATCTTGAACCATATTTCACCATTGGATTCTCTCGCGTCGAGATCTTCAAAACTAGATCCTATGACCCTGTTTGGTTCGGCTGTGAATTTCTAAAAGCAGCTGTAAAAAATCTGTTGTGGAAAAATAACTGTGGAAAATTTGATGTGAAAAAATGTAGGTCATTTGGCAATCCAGCTGATACAGCTTTTTTAGATTTTGGTCCGCAGCGGAGTCAGATTTTGGAAAGCACGTCCTGGGCTGCTTCCGCTTTTGATTCAGATTTTGGCAGCGAATTTCTGGAATCGGATTCTGCTGGGTTCGCCCTTTGGTTCAGATTCTGCTGCGCAATAGCGGAATCCGTCGATAAAAGCCGAACCAAACAGGGCCTATGTTGATAGGTTTCAAGGGAAAAAATCACCAAAAAACTGGACGAAAAACCCGAACCGGGAGTATGTTTTTTCCCTGTTCGAGAGGCACGACTGGGCCTTTAACGGAAACAAATCCGTTCCTCAATGCAAAAAAAAAGTGTGCCTCTTGTGTAAGGAAAAAAAGTGTAGCTTTCCCTTCCAGTGAGGCACGATTGTGCCTCTTGCGGAAGAAAAAAAAATATGGTTTTCTCTTTTCAAGAGGCATAATCATGCCTCTCGCGGAAGCAAATTCGTGCCTCCACGAGAACTAAATCCGTGCCTCCCGCGTAAGGAAAAAAACACCTTTTGACTTTCCGAGGCACAACCTCTTGGAAGCAAATCCATGCCTTCACGAGAAGTAATTATGTGCCTCTCGCGGAAGAAAAAATAAAACACATTTCTTCCCCTTCCCTAGGGACACGGTCACACTTTTTCTCGTGAAAGCAAATCCGTGCCTCTACGCGAAATAAATCTATGCCTCTTATGAAAGAAAAAAATTTGCATTTTTATTCCTTTTCCGAGAGGCACGACCGTGCCTCTTGCGGAAGCAGATATGTTTCTCCACGAGAATTCTATCTAGGCCTCTCCCTTTTTTTCTTCTCGAGATGCATGACTGCGGAAGCAAATCCATGCCTCCACGGGAAGTAAATCTATGTGTCTTGTGGAAGGAAAAAAAATCATGTTTTTTCCTTTCCGAAAGGCACGGTCGTACCTCTCCCGGAAGCAAATTCGTGCCTCAACGAGAAGTAAATATGTGCCTCTCGCGGAAGAAAAAAACGTGTTTTTTTCCTTTTTGAGTGTGCCTCTCGCCGAAGCAAATCGGTCGTCCACGAGAAATAAATTTGTATCTCTCGCGGAAGGAAAAAAACATTTTTTGCGCAAAATATTTTTTTATTTTTTTCCAAAACCTAAGAAAAAACGGAGGGAAATTGAAAAGCCAAAAAAAATCAGCCAAAAGCCGAAAAAGCATACAGAAAAAATAGAAAAACAAAATCCAGACGGAGCGCCCAGCGCGGCACAACCCACCCCAAGTGAACCTTGCGGGGTCTCCCGAAGGAGTACTCCTCAATTAGTTGCTCTCTTCAGAATGTCGGTCAAACGAGACGGGACATCCTATATAGTGATCTGCGTGCTGGGGAACAAACAGACGCACAATCCATCGCACTTGCAGGCGCGACTTTGGGCCTGCCCAGGTGTGGGCTGCGGCTCCCTTTTTTCTGTTAAGTTTTTTTGTTAATGAGTCCAGAAAAAGTTAACAAATTCAAAAAAATGAACATTTTCTAATTTTTATTAAATATTTTATAAACTTAATGATCTTTTTTTTGCATTTGATGAAGAAAATGTAAATTTTGCTGATCATTTTTTGAATGTCTATGAACATTTTTTTATCTTCTATTGTCACAAACAAGTATTGATTTCGAGAAGATTTTTCCAATTCGATGAACATTTTTGAATAGATGAACCTTTTTCAAAATTCACTAACAATTTAAATATGATGAGCATTTTTTATCATGATGAACAAATTTTGAACGCATGGACATTTTTCGAATTGGATGAACATATTTGATTGTGATGAACATTTTTTACTATGATCAAGATGTTTTTACTTCGATGAACAAATTTTGAATTAAATAAACTATTTGACAAAAGTTTGAATTTCAGAAAATGCTCGTGAGTTTGAAAAAAAAAAGATAAAGAAAAAATGAAATAAAATAAAAACTGAAATGAAATTAGGAAAAACCAAAATTAAAAGGGAAAAGTGAAAACAAAAAAAAGGAGGGAATAAACCGAAAGAATGCGCAAGGAAAAAAATAAAACCACTTCGGGAAGGTTCTCAAAACTGGAAACAAGCAAGAATGCAAGATGGGCTGGCCGTGCCGTCCAGCGCGGCCCATACTCTCCGACGTCTCTACGCCATTTTTGCAGTAAAGACCTGCTCACATTTAAACCATGAACCATGCTCTCTCTCTCTCTCGATCTGGAAAAACCATAAACCATGTTCTACTATGCTGTACGCCTGTGTGAGTCTAGTATACCTAGACTTTTTTTTAGCGTGAGTCTAGTATACCTAGACTACTGTTACTGTACCTGCTGCCATTCCCAGTTGGACCGTATCGAATCCATTTTTCAGCCAGCTAGTCACGCCAGCCGATTCGATAGGACTGCTACTAGGCTGCATGCGTCACGGGTGAGGGCAGCCGGGTGACGTGGCCCTGACATATGGGCCGCCAATGCCGTCGTCTTAATCGTGGAGATCAAAGAGCATCTACAGCCGGCGACTGAAACCGGCCTCAAACGACCGGCGGCCCGCCTGGTCATTCAGACGAACAACTCAAACAGGTCTCAAACGCCCTGCCTAAACGTCATTTTTCTTATAAAAAGGACTAATAAATCTGGACGGATGTAGTACCTTTAAATATGGGGCAGATATGGCGCCCGAGCGCGTTCACCATGTGTACTGACGATGGGTCCCATGTGAAATTGTCCGGAAACCCGGCCGTCCGGCGGATGCCTCCTTCGTCGCCACGGTGTGAACGTCGTGGGGCGCCGCTTCGGCTCGCTGCCTGAGGCCAAATCCGGCTATTTATGTCGGCCGACGTCCCCCTACCCTAGCCCATCCACCTCCTCCATCTCTGCGCCGCCACCCGAGCCCGTCCGCGTCCTCTCCCCCACTCTCCCACGCTCTCTGGCATCGCCATGGTCCGGTTGTAGATCACCATGTACGCTATGCTCACGCCAAAGCACCGGAGGCATATCGCGGAGGAGATCCAGGCTAGGCGCACCGCTGCATTGCTGTCGGGCTGGACTCGTAGGAGCCGTAGGAGGAGGAGGAGCAACAGTCGGAGGAGGAGGAGGAGGAGGAGGAGGAGGAAGAGCAGTTGTTGAAGCCGATGGAGGTGGCGGATGCGGAGGAGAACGAAGCGAAGCAGCTTGCTGTGGGGTTCAACATGGAGGAGGCGGAGGCGGAGTTTGCCGTCGCCCAAGCCGCGAAGATGGCGTAGCAGCAGGCCGTCCTGAAGTTCATCCAGGATGAGGCCTATGCAGAGGCCAACCGGCAGTTTCTTCGGTAGGAGCGGGTGGTGACCGACGCTCTTTGCCGAACTCGACTCAGAGATAGAGGAGGAGGCGGGAGCGGAGGAGCCGGAGCTGCAACTGCCGCCCATGTACCCGGAGTCGGGCATAGAGATAGTCGACATCTTCGACGAGGAGTAGCCAGATGATATACGTAGTAGTAGGTTTTTTCCGTTTGCATGCATTTCTTATGGATTTAAGAATATATTATGAAGTGTCCGGATGCAGTTGTGTTAATTTAAGGAATGACCGGTCATTGCATGCGGACGCGTCCAGAGGACCCATGGGCTTTTGAGGTGTCATATTTGTCATATATGCTCTTACTGATACTATAATGAAATGCCCTGGTTTCCTATTAAAGCATGAAATTTGTGTTATCATATCTTACTAATACCCTACTAAAAAGAACATATTTTGGGGCTAAAACAGTGCTCCTACAAGTATACTAGTACCAGAATACCCCCAAAGGTGTCGAGGTACTACTACAGTTTTGGGGGCATATGAACAGTAGAAGGGAGCTCAAAAGCAGTACTGTGCAGAGTACAGAGCTATAGGGTACAAAGAGGTGGCTGCAAGTGCAAGCCGCTAATTAACCATCGATCTCGAGAGATGCTCTCTATAGACTATGCATGCATGTCTCTCGTGCTTAGCGCGTGAACGAAAGCATTGTTAACTAAAGCAATCTCGAGGCCTTTTCAGGCGACAGCCTTTTGAACAGCGATCTCCATCCCCTTCCTCGGGGCAACCTGCAAGTTTGGCGCTACTGCTAATTGTTCCATCTGACGCTGGATTCTGCATGCCGCTTATAATTTAATCTACTTGATTAGCTGAATGTTTTGGGGCATCGCACGTGCATGTCCATGCATCACATGTGGTCGATCAGCCTCAGGGTTGAGACCACTGATTAAACTACCAATGCGGATCCACTAGTGTTTGTTAACTGGGGATGATGGGGTGGACCAGCTAATTCGCGGCATTGACCAGAAGAGCGCAATGGTGCAGCGCAGTAGCATTCTCTTGGATGATGAGTTCTTGAACCCCCCATCTTTTGCGGGCAGGTGAGTTGGTAACCCACATGGACGCATTCGAAATTCCATAATAAAATATTGTTATTCAGGTAGAAATTCGTAAATCTTGTCTCTCAAATCTCCGCAAACATTACAGACTGGTTGAATTGTTACAAGTATTTTACATGAATCTAGTTATTAGAAAATTCTAAAAACATCAAAGTGTATGTCTCGGAGATATTGATTTGGTACCATAGATATTTTACATTATTTGAGATAAACCCAGTCAAACTTTGGCCCTCAAACAGACATAGTATTTGTCGGCGGACAGTGATAGGGAAGCCCCAGTCATCCAATGCTTGTCGTAAACCTCCGCCCGCATTAAAATTAGATTTGGCTAAAACTCATTCAAACATGATGAAATTTGTGCAAACGAACATAATTTTGATATATTTCATATAAACAGGATGATATTTCGTCCATTCAACAAAAACAAAAAAAAACTAAACTAGCTTGTAGCGGACGATGACCTTGTAAGCCTCGCTGGCCTTGACGGCGACACCTTCATCGCCGTCCATGTTGTCATCATCGTCATCGTCAGACCGGTCCTTCCATCGGCGGAAAGGCGCGGGGGTGCGGCCACCGCCTTGCCCTCGCGAAGGAGCCGCTCCGTTTAATCCTGCTCGTGCGGAGAGCCACCTTGGCCAATGCGATTGCGGCGCCCCGTCGGACTTCGCGAACACCGCCCGGCGCGCCGCCTACTCCTCCAAAAAAGCTACATGACAAGGGATGCCGCATCCAACCGGCTCCTTCACAGCCTTGCCGCGTGGAACGTGGCACTGCGGCGACGCCGACTCCTCCTTCACGTGGCGTCCTATTTTGGACGCCATAGTTGCGCCGCGGCGGGAGGGGGTGGGCGTGGGGGGAGGGCACCGGATTCACCTTAATGTGTGGAAGAGGCGGCAACGACGTCTCCTTTCTGATGCGGGCTGATAGCGGCAAAGACAACATCGAAACATGATACTTGAGCAAGGACTCGATTGTGAGTTACATCAGCGCCTGGTAGTCCTCGTTCGTTATCGTTGCCTCCGTGAGAAGAAGCGGCTGCTGTAGCATCTCCTGCTCCTCCTCGCAATCGAAGGAGATGATAATCTCTTCCTTCTCGAAGGAGCCGGTTGCTGTGGAGGTTGGTGGCCCTGGAGAGCGATGACAGCGGTGCCAAGATCCGGATTTGGAAGGAGACTAGAAGCCGTCATCTGTCAACAAGGAGAACCACGACTTCGACATCGTCGGCGATGATGAGCGGCGACAGAGAGGAGCGGAGAGGATAAGATATGTGGTCTGGTTTGGACGGCAGGCAAGCCGTTCTTAATTAGGCATGGCCAAGCGAACGAACGGGCAGCCCACTTGAATGCGGCGGACCAGCCGGAGTAGGCTTCTCGGTCGCTCCGTCGGCATTGAAGCGGCGCGGTCCACTCGTTCGGTTGCGTAGTTCTGACCGACATCAATGTTGTGTGTCACGTCCGCTCTGGAGCAGCCTGACCGGTATGAATGTGTGGCTACCACTTCGCGCTAAGAGGGTTTTTCGGGTGAGACGTGGTGGTCTGGCGCGTGCGCGGCAACGGTCTAGATGCCCGGAAGGCTCCCTTGATTTGCAAAAATTTTAACAAGCAGACGCGTCCGCGGACGAATGGGGTACCGTGTTGGATAGATTACAACGCTCGAACACTTTGGTTTCAGATTATTGTGGAGGTTTTGAGGGTCTGACGTTGGAGATGCAACCAGGACAGAAAAATCGTGCATTGTAAACATGGAGGGAGGGGGCAGCACGTGACATTTTGCCTTTTCATTCACGGCCAGACATCCTTATTGAAGGAATTTTTGCAGTGATCAAGATCAAGGGAGGCCCTAAATTCAAAACTACTGCCGCCGGTATTTGCAATTGCAGCCGTGTACTATATAAGTATTCACGCGTACGTACGTACGTACTGCTCCTTGAGTACTTACGCCTACTCCATTGTGAGCAACGGCTACAGCTCGGGCATGGAAAAGTTTGCGTGAGCACCGAGCTAAGCCAAAGGGCCTCTTTCCCTTCTTTGACTCGACGGAATCCATGGAAAGAAAGAACGAAAGCACCATGCGTCTCCATACATGTCCGTTGTGTTCTTCCCGTCGCCTCGACATACGCGCACGGCACACCCCATGAATGCATGCATGATTTATGATGGATCCGGTTCGTGGAGATTCGTGCTGCTCCGAAAGGGAAAGCCGGTCGTTGCCCGGCCATGAAAAACCGGAGAAAAAGCCAGCGTAGATGCAGATGCTACGCAAGGCTGTAATTCCTGTCTACTTTCACCGTTCCTGCAGCTACACTCATTTTCATCTGGTTTGCTCCTTTGGTCTTTCCTTCCTTTTGATGCTGGATAGCTACTCCTCCTTTCTTTGATTTTAAAATAAATAATGCAGCAGCCTTCGATCTCCCAGAACAAAAAAGGCATCACATCTTTATTTCAACTTATCATACCCTGTAGATCAGGCGATGTATTCACAGGATCGGCCATGTCTTAGACCAAAGGCACACGACTAATCCGTGACTCTTCGTCGTGCGATTGATGGGTAGCACGGGTACGGTGGCAGCACGCACAGTAGTTGAAGCATCGGCCGGCGTGCATGCACGTTGATGAGCAGCGGTACAGCAGCGTCTAGTCTCGGCAGGTGCATCATCATCATCATCATGCACGTACCAACTTTGTAATTGTAAGTGGTACGTGCGTTCACCATTGTATCGCGACGTTTCATGGGTGTACGTTCTTTTCTTCCTCCCCGAGTGCGCGCCCAGCAGCAGCAGCATGCACCAACGCCACTGTACGTACCACACACGCGGCCGGGCCGTCGCATTGATCGGTCGAGAGCGGCCCGGGTACCGCGAGGGCACGGACATTCATCGATCCGTCGCAACCGACTCAGTCCTCAGCTGGTACGTGGAGGTGGAGGTGGAGCTAGCCACCGGCGCGCGTGCAGGCCTACCGGAGAACGGCGCCTCCCGCCGGTCGACACGACGCCGCAGGTACGCGCGCAGGCCGGCGGCAGGCCGCCGTAGTGCATGCATGACGTCGCCAGCCGCTTTCCGAGTCAGTCTGTTAGGCCACAGCCTGCGAGAAGAGAAGAAGGCAGTGCGCTTCCATTGGCCACTATGCATTCGCGGATTCGTACCTGAAATCTCTATCAGCCGCAGTCCGTTGCTTGTCATGTTCATGATCGTGACACTTCTAACTATTTTTCCTTTTTTTGCGGGGTAACGATTTTTCCATTTTACTAGAGTATAGGTGTAAAACTGTAAATAGTTAGTAAAGATTATAGACGTTTTCTTGGATCTCTAACTGACTTCCCACATTTCTAATCAGATAAGGATTTTCTTAGGAATTTTGAAGGATTAGAATCCTTACGAATTTTTTTCTATGTTGGTCGTTTGATTTATAGGAAAATGCTATGAGAATAGTTTCTTTGTACTACTTCTCATAGGATTTATGGTATCCACTCAAACAAACCTCTACGAAAGAATCTTCTATTTTTTCTACGATGCAATCAAACAAACTAATAGAACTGAAATGAACATGTCATTCCAATCATATGTTTCTCCTATTCCCATGTTTTAGAATCTTGCGAATTAAAAATGTACTTAATATGATTTTTTCCCAGAAAATAAGGATCTTCATTGCCACCCTCGGCCGGCGGGTTGCTGTCGGCCTCGCCGCCCCCATCCTCCCCAACTTGCCACATTCACCAGCCCTCCCTCGCCTCCAGCATCCCATCCCAACTTCTTCTCCAACATCGCGACACCTCCCCCCCTCCCCACCTCCCGCGCATGACCCGCGCCTACCATCCTTCGACCCGCCCAACGATGTTTTGACCAACCGTGTTGTCCCGAACTTGGGTCGCTTCATGCTAAAGTTTTCTAGTCCTTCTACGGGGGGAATATAAGTCTAACATGAGATTTTAGGCCATCAAGTTAACAAACGAAACATCTATAATATGACAAAAGAAATATTATTTTTAGAAACTTCACCCGATAATGAATTTGTCGGGCAGATCGGCGTTAGTGACCACGGTTGAGGCGTCGCGCGAGCGGGCTCGGCAGCCGCTGTCGGCAGTTACGGGGTTGTGCCCCCCTCGGTCCACGGGGACTGGCTGGGGACGCAGGTGTGGACGTCCCCTACGTTGGGGTCAACGACCCTGATCGCTTGACTGACGCCGGGTTATGAATGAAAGGAGACCCCTTTCTTTCCTCCTTTCGAGGTTGGTGCTTCGTAATGTGGACGAATGGTGGTGGCTTGGATGTGGATGCCGGAGCGACGTCTTCGGATGGCGGTCCGCATGGTTGGCTCCCTGCCGACACCATGTCGGTGGTGGTGTCTCTCCCTCTTAGTTGTTGTGGGCGGCAAGAGGATAGGGTGGGTGGCTCAGGAGCTATCCCTGTCATTGGCAGCACTGTCCGATCCGGTCCTGGGAAACTGAACTCGTTGCGCTTGTCCTGAAGACCTGGTGGTGGTACGGGGAACTGCCGAGCGAAAGCTCTGCGCGTTGTCGCCGCTGACACTTGCGGGGCGTCGTTATGTTGCTGAAGACGTCGTCGTAGTGCTCCTCTTCGTGCCAGGGTTTCGAGTGAAAACCCTTGTCGTTTCTGGACTCGGCAATGGCGGCGCTTTGCGCCGTTTTCTCTTCCGAGGGTGTTGTCATGGAGCTTAAGTGCGTAGGGCATTGTGCGGCGTTGTACTCAGTTTTCCCAATGCTTTTTTTCCGATAGCGTAATTGTGTGGTTCTGCGTGATCCGGTTTTTTAGATCAGTTTTGCTAGAACTCATCTAGATGAGATATAATTTGGTCTCATTCACCTTTTATAGCCATTGGATGTGATGCTATAAGATGCGTGTGTGCTGACGTGGGTTGTATTTGTTCTTGTTTTCAAAGTGAATGAGACCAAATTATGTCTCATCTAGATGAGTTCTAGGTACTCCCTTTTTAGATCGGCATTGTACGAGGGCTACCTTATCGTCTCATATCGTTTGGGTATACTTGATTCAATGATTGCTTTATATAAAACGGGACGAAAGCCTGTTTCGACACGATGAATCTAAAATATACCTTTATGGCATACTGTGCACTATATTTTCTGCTAATCAAATCGAAGACCAAAAACAATACCCAATCTATATGAGAAATCTATATTCTCATCCGGAGGGAGTAACGATATTTTGCCGGTGAAACGCAACTGTGGTGTGGTAGGAGGAGCAGTGCTCTGTACCAACGTGTCGACCGGTGGGAAGCCGAGGCGGCGCCGGGACACGCGAGAGCGAGCGAGATGGGAATACGCAATTATTCCGTGTTCCGTCGCGCACGCCCCTCGACGCGACCAGGGCCAGCGGGCGGTGGTATACGCGCTCCTGTGCCACGGCAACGATCTCCTCGTGCCCCGCGCGCGGGCTGGGCTGGGCTGGGCGGCGACGCGATGCGCATGGGAGACTGTTCCATCCCACCGCACCCCGTGCCTCACATGGCTCGCTGCCTAGCTTTTGACCGCGCCCGGGCCAAGCAAGCAACGGGGCCATCAGCCATGGCAGCCATGGCTGCCAGTGAGTGAGATGTGGCCACTGTCAAGATACTACTACTAGTACGAGTAGCTAGCTAGCTAGGCCCGGGCTGTCAGTGTCAGGGAGGCCTGCGTCGCCACCTCTGGCATGCATGCGTACCTTTGGCTGGCGGGATCTCCGGTATACTGTTATGATGTCAAAGACCAGCGCCGGAACGGTCACTCGCCGTCGCTATATATGACACCCCTGGCCGCGGCGGCAGGCAGTTTCCCATCCGGGCAGCATCTCTGCTTTGCCTCCTCCGTGATCGCCCATTTGATTCTTGAGGCGACGTGCGTGCTTGCATGGGCTCGCTCGCTGTAGCTCCGGGATAAGCGCGGCAGATCGTCGGCCTCTGCTCCTCTGCCCCTCTGCTCCGAGCAGTCACCCATCCATCCGAGACGTCCGTCGTCCGGCGAGGCAAGCCGAGCCAAGACTGTCATCCACAGGAGCAGAGCGGCAGGGCGCAGCCAGCCAGTCCAACCGCGCACTCATTGGCCGCCCTGCTCTGCCGGTCTTGGCTTGCCTCTGTAGCCGTGCACAATCTTTTGTTCCATTGCATGGAGCATGCATCCTAGCGTAGCCTAGCTAGTGGCGACGCATGTATGCGACCGAGGCGGCTGCTGTTCAAAGCAAAGCAAACCAGCGCCTCGATTACTACCACTCCAGCAAGCAAAGCAAAGCAAAGCAAAGCACCAGATGAGATGGATGCAAATCTAATCAAGTTTTGCGCATCTCGGGCACCCTATAAATCCTAGCTGCCGCGGCCTACCTCCAGTAGCTCACCACCAGCTTCACCCTGCTCTGCTAGCAGCAAGCAAGCCAGCTAGCTCCTCGCCTCCTCCTCGACACGCTGCTAGCAGCTTCTCCTCTCTTCTCTTTAAATAACAGAGCGCCCGCCCAAGCTAGGTGACACTAGACGTCTCAAGCGCCGGCGCCATGGCCACCTCCACCTTCTCGCTCTTCTTCCCGCCGCTGCCAAGCAGCAAGGGCCAGTGGCCGCCGGCGGAGGAGGCTGCCTACTCCTACGACGACCACAGCACCGTCACCACCCTCTCGCCCTCCTCCCCGGCCTCCTCTGCTTCCTCGGGCTCACTCGTGGACTGCACGCTCTCCCTCGGCACGCCCTCCTCGCGCTGCCCAGAGCCGGACCGCAGGCCGCCGCCGCAGGCGTACCAGTCCGTGTCCGCCGCAGCCGAGCCCTGCTACTACCACCAGCAGCAGGGCAGGGGTGGCGCCGCCGGCCACGAGCAGCTCCTGGACCGCCGCTGCGCCAACTGCGGCACCGCGTCCACGCCGCTCTGGAGGAACGGCCCTCGCGGACCCAAGGTAGGCATACACCCTCGCGCATTGTCTACTTTGTCTCCGCGTTCTTGCATTCCATTGATCTCTCGTTGTCTTGTGACATTGTCGCAGTCCCTGTGCAACGCCTGCGGCATCAGGTTCAAGAAGGAGGAGCGCCGCGCGGCGGAGACCAATGCCGGCGGCGGGTGCGGCTACGTCGCGCAGCGGGCGCCCATGTCGGCCCCTCGCGCCGTGCCGTACGCGGAGGAGGCCCCGCTTCCTTACGCCGGCGCCGTCGACGCGCCGTTCCTGGCGTGGCGGCTGAACGGCGTCCCGCCGGCCCCGGCGTTCTCGGCGTGGCCCGACAGGCAGCACGGCGTGTACCAGTACAACTAGCCAGTAGTACTAGTGAGTAGTACGTGTAGGTACGTTGTTAGGGCATGGAACGCGGTTGGTGGGCGCTGCAACGTTTTTTTGGGGATTTTGTTGGGGACGTACGGTTGCACGCGGCCGGTGGGATATGCATGTGCAGTAGTGCTCTAGTACTGTATTTTGTCTGACATTATCGTTGAGCAAGCGTGCTAAACATATGAATTATGAAGTAGTACATGTCTTGTTTCTTATGTTTCAATTGCACCCTTGTGTTCAACGGCGACGTGAGCTCTGGAGGCGTTGTTTTGGCCCCGGTTTCGTGCTCAGGGGAAATCTTTGGTCCAACCTTCGGACCAGGCGATGGCGGTGCCATGGGGTCGTGTCCTTTTTGACGTATCATCTTCGTGCTCGAGGAATCGCTATAATGTGGCTCAAGTCGGTGTTGGCTACTAATTCGGGCGTGGCCCTTCTTAGCGCAATGTACATCATAGTCTGGCGCTCTCTTTCGATGACACCTTGTCTAGGTCTGTCTAGGCCCTGCCAGTCACTTGCCAACTTTTGCGCAATAGATGAGGGTACGCTGGTCTGTGTTGTCCTCGGGTCTTCTCATGTTGTAGAGGTCTTCGGCGTTGGTTGTGATGCTGGTTGATTGCTCTGTGGTTTGCCTTATTGCCATTGGCATGAGGTTGGTTTAGGTGTTACATGTCTTGTGATATGCGTGGTGTGTGGCTGCTAATCCTAGTGATTAGCGTTGTAATGGTAAAGATGTTGTATCCGGCTTTTTTGCTGCTTCTTGTCTAAGGCAATGATACGCATGCTTATGTGCATTCTAGGAACTCACAAGTTTTAACTATGTTTTTGTGAGGGTAAATGGGTTTTATTCCATGACCGTAGGATTACAATCAAGTGGGAAGTGCCTCCATATATGGTGGTTCTCTCTGTAGCCATACCGCACTACGATTGTACATCGCTAGTCAATTTGCTATCCTATTTTGTCCATGTCTTATCTCCTAAGGAATAAACTCTATTTTTTTCAACAACTGTAGAATCTCCGCTAGTAGACGACCATACGCGGGGAAAGACAAGCCATCTTCACATAATATCGTCAATGCCCCAGAGGAGTCCGACTCGACCATGACCGTCCCTACTGGTTGCTAGATCGCAAGAGCCATCCTATGCATCAATGCACGAATCTCCATGTCGAGAGCATTATTGTAATTATAGACAAACCGATATGCAGCAAAGATCACACTTTCATCGTGCCTCCTAAGCACTATAACAGCCACAACAATCTCGTCCTGCTCGAGGAATACGCCATGGATCGAAAGGGCAACATGGTCTGCCGGTGGCGACCACGGTTTTGCTGGGCTAGGTATTTTGGCCTCTTGTCTAGGTACATAGTCGAACAGTAGCATCTTTCCTTTGATCATCTCATCCGTGCTATAGGAGCATGAGTGTATCAGTGATTTTGTGTCCCTATGAAGGAACTTGACTATCTCCTTTTCATATACCATATCCACACGGAGCCGCCAAATAAGCATGATAATCATGTCTCGCACAATTTCCCGGCACCCCGCCATGACATTCAGTAACTAGTCCTTACCGGTGTCAATCAAGAGAGACTTCTTAGGGAGCGGCAAAATAGACCTCATTCGCTCCCATAGAAGCAGAACATGTTCACAAGCCACAATAGCATGAAAGCTCCCTTTTATGTTGTCACCACACAGGGAGCAAGTACCACATGTTGATAGGTGTCTATATGACATGGTTTGGTTCGTGGCAAGAGTACCTACAACCGCCTTCCATGCTGTATTTTTTTTACATACCGTCGAATTCTATATGCAATGCCAGACTGGACGTTCCCCCTCGAGGTGGCAGCTCATCGCCCCCCCTGCAAATGATTCATCATGCTTGCTCCTGGCTAACCGGTGGGCACTCTTCACCAACGTCCGCTCTTCTTCAGGAACCAAGCAAAAAGGTCTTCTCAGTTATGCCGGGAAATACATATCTTCACAATCTCTTGCACATCCATCGGCCAAAAGAGATCATCCAATGGTTACATGTTCCAAGCCCCATGTTCATCGAGGAATCGACACCCGTTATAATGGCAATTTCACTTCGGCGTTATAGCCCAGAAATCTAGTGGCCTTGGGATCCATGGGTTGCGCCAAGTCCTAATGAGAGACCCGCACCCACTCTCCAAATAAGTCCCTGCTCGGCAAGTTCCAGTCCATGCCCAATTCCCCTCCAAACAGCAGATGCATTGCTGTAAGAAACTGTATCCAACAAATCCCCGTGCGGGTAATACTTAACATGTAGTAGTTGTGCACATAAGCTCTCAGGGGCATTTATTGACCTCCAAACTTGCTTTGCTACCAACCCTTGGTTAAAGACTCTCATATCTCTGAACCCGGTACCAACTTTAGATTTTGGTAACATCATCTTGTCCCAGCTAAGCCACGCCATATTCTTTTTTTTCCTTTCCCCAAACCCACAAGTAATGCCACATCATACAAGTCAAACCCTCACAAACCGATGCTGGGAGACAGAAAGCACTCATAACATAGGTGGAGATAGGCCGAGCAATGGATTTTATTAACAACTCCTTACTGCCAGAAGATATGTATTGTTTGCCTCCTCAACTAATCTTTTTCTCAAAATGGCTTGCATTGTCTCACCCCCCCTTATGCATTCACCCCTTCTGCAACGGAAGTCGCAAATATTTGGGTTCAAACACTTCTTGTGTAATTTCCAGAATACTCTTAACTCCCTCGGTCACCGCCTCCACCCAAATATCCGATAAAAGGATGAAACACTTTGCAGGGTTTATAACTTGACCCATCACTGATGGATATGTGTTCAACAAGCCTTTAACAAACTCGAAAGAGTAACATTGAATTATCTGCAAATAATACATGGGTAATACTGGAGCACCTCTACAATTTGAACACCTTCCAACCCTTCCACCGCAACTGATTTGTTGATGAGAGCAGAAAGTGCGTCAGCAATAAAGAGAAATGAAAAGGAGACAATGTGTCAACTTGGCGGAGGCCCCTCAAGGGAGACAATTGTTCTATCAATTTCCCACTGAATTGCTTCGAGTTCCTCACTGGGGTCACGCATGCCATTATCCGAGAGGTCCATATCGGGGCGAAGCGCAATTTACCAAGTGCCTTCTCCAGAAAATCTCAATCAACACAATCGTAAGCCTTCCACAAATCCAACTTATAGGCACAACAAGTTGAGAGTTATTTTTTAGAGGATTTATATAATGGATAGAGTCGAAAGCAATCATACAATTATCCAAAATAAACCGACTAGGAATGAAAGCACTTTGGTTTTTGTAGATGAGTTCCGCGAGGAAGGGTCTCAGTTGGTTAACCAAGCACTTCGAAATAATGTTTACACCGGAAAGAATTATTTGTCTGAAATCCTTCAGACCTGTGGGATGGGGAACCTTTGGGATCATAACTATGGCGTTTCATTAACTCCATTCACTATGATTTTGTGTGGAAGAGCTGCAGAACCACTGCAATTATTTTGTTCTTCAGAACTACCTAGTTACACTGATAAACCAAGCCGGAAACCCATCCATACCAGGAGCCTTCAAGGGGCTAATATGAGATACCACATTTGAGACCTCCTCTTCCGAGGACGGGGCACCTAATTTTTCATTCATCAACTCTGTTACTTTTGGTATTATGCAATCCAAATCCACATCAGGTGCCAGGGTCCGATCTTTTGTAAGTAGTTCCTGGCAATACGAAGCCGTCATACGTTCAATATCAGAAGAGAACTTGCACCAAGTACCGTCCTATTTGTGGAGTCTTTTTACACGAGCTTCCCATGCTCTCCAAATCGCCCATCGAAAAATGTAGTACGTCTTGCGCCCCCCTCCTTCAACCATGTGATTCGTAATTACTGTAGCCAAAGCATCCCATCTCTATACACTAGTTCATCCAGTTAATCCATTTTTTGCTGCATCGCCACACGACTAGCATTAGCAAGCTGTAGATCAGCTAACTAAGCCTGCAGCTTCTCTATATCCTTCATTACGTGACCAAAATTTTATTTGCTCCAAGAGAGCAAGTCATTCATCACTTCTTAAGAGAATCACCTACCGAAGCAAGGTTACCGACGGGTCGTTTTATTGCCCATGACGCTGCAATTTTCTCTGGCAAGGCTGGTCCACGCTCTCACATAATCTCGTACCGGTGGGGGGGAGGGGGCACTAGTAGAAAAAGGGTCAAATGTTCAGCTCATTAGTCCCGGTTTGTATTTGAGCCGGCACTAATGTGACCATTAGTGCCGGTTCCAACGGCTAGGCGGGCCGCTCTCATTAGTACCGGTTCGTGCCGAACTTTTAGCACCGGTTCGTGCCACGAACCGGTACTAAAGAGAGTGGTGGCAGGATGTTGTCAGACTGGGGCCCCTCCAGCATCTTTAGTACCGGTTCTTGCCACAAACCGGTACTAAAGGTCGTCCTATATAAACCCTTCGTCCACCCGAGCTCGCTCTGTTTTCCCCTTTTCCCTCTCCTCTCTGTTCTTCCCCTCTACCTCGAGCTCATCACACATTTTGCCCAACTTTTGTCAAGATTTGAAGGCCCCCATCCATTCAAGTGATCACAAAGGTAAGGAACTTTGTCCTTTCATCTCTCATTGCTAGATTAGCTCTTGCAATGCTTTATATAGTCATTAATTTGTGTGTTTTAGTAATTTGGGAGAAATTATATGTGATAGTTTATTTGATTTATATGCAATCTGAGCTCAAAATAACTCTTAGTTTGCAAATGTAGGTGTGGTTTACTTAGTGCCTTCCCGTCTCCGTCCTAACCACCGTCGATCGTCCGCACCATCCTGTCGCCAGCACCACCTTGTGGTGACCCTCTTGTCCTTATCTTTTTTATTTTAAAAAAATCATGTTTGTGTGATTTAGATATACAGTTACTTGCATAATTATCTTACCCGTACGTTGTTTGTTATACATAGTGCCATGGTTTTGATATCCGTCCCCATCGGCCCTCGTCCGTATTATGATTCGGATGTGGTATATTC
Organism: Aegilops longissima; assembly: GCA_021605205.1. Taxonomy (NCBI): domain Eukaryota; kingdom Viridiplantae; phylum Streptophyta; class Magnoliopsida; order Poales; family Poaceae; genus Aegilops; species Aegilops longissima. Next base: position 649,533,286 of record CM038676.1, read on the forward strand.
TCTTTTAAAACTATTTGTTGCATTTCGTGTTCATGACAAATTATGCCCATCAAGTTGACATAGATATTTTTATCTAGGAGGTATGTGAACCGGAAATTCCAACCGACCCTATTGTCGAGAGGTTAAATTTAGTTGAAAGAGAAAACGAGTATTTGAAAAAAAATGAAAAGAATTGAGGGGGAGAAGATGGAATTGGAGTTGCATGTTGCCGATGTCGTCGATGATCACAAGATCAAGATGGAGAAAATGCGCTTGAAGATTAGAAAGATTAGAAAATATGTCATTGATAGTGAGGCTTGGTATCATTATGCTGTTGGATCAATTGTTACCTTAGTTGTGATCTTGATCGCATTTGTTGTCGCATTTAAATACTTTAGCTAGAGAGTTATTTGTATGTTGCATTTAAGTGTTGTATGAACTTTATGTATGAACTTGTATTAACTTGGTCTATTCGGTGCTGCGTAATGAAGATGAGCCGGCAATGGATGTACGATGACCGATGCTCTCCCCAGTTCGTTGATGGCGTGTATACTTTTCTGATTGCGGCTCAGGCAAACAAGCGGGCAGATGGTTTTATGCCTTGTCCATGTGCTGGCTGTAAGAAATGATCACAATTACTCTAACTCAAGAACCATTCACGTCCACCTGTTTGAGTCTGGTTTCATGCCCCACTATAATGTTTGGACCAAGCACGGAGAAAGAGGGGTTATGATGGAAGAAAATGAAGAAGAAGAGGACGGCGATAGCTATCCTGGCCATGGGTTCCCTGAATACGATGATGCAACAATGGGGGAAGAAGCTGAGCCGGCAATGCGGGAAGAAGCTGAAGAAGAGGCATCAGATGAGCTAACTGATGATCTAGGTTGGGCCATTGCCGATGCAGAGAGAAACTGCACAAGTGAAAAGGAGAAGATGAAGTTGCAGCGCATGTTAGAGGATCACAAAAAATTGTTGTACCCGAATTGCGAAGCTGGCAAGAAAAATCTAGGCACCATAATGGAATTACTGCAATGGAAGGCAGAGAATGATGTATCTGACAAGGGATTTGGAAAGTTGCTGGTAATGTTAAAGAAGATGCTTCCAAAGGACAACGAATTGCCCGAGAGTACGTACGAAGCAAAGAAGGTTGTCTGCCCTCTAGGGTTAGAGGTGCAGAAGATACATGCATGCCCTAATGACTGCATCCTCTACCGGGGTGAGTACGCGGATTTGAATGCGTGCCTGGTATGCGGTGCATTGCACTATAAGATCAGCCGCGACGACCCTGGTGACGTCGAGGGTGAGTGCCCCAGGAAGAAGCAGATTCCTGCCAAGGTGATGTGGTATGCTCCTATAATACCACGGTTGAAACATTTGTTCCTAAACAAAGAGCATGCCAAGGCGATGCGATGGCACAACGAAAATCATACGAAAGACGGGAAGTTGAGAGTACCCGCTGACGGGTCGCAGTGGAGAAAAATCAAGAGAAAGTACAGGGAGGAGTTTGCAGGTGACGCAAGCAACGTATGGTTTGGTCTAAGCGCAGATGTCATTAATCCTTTCGGAGAGCACAGCAGCAACCATAGCACGTGGCCTGTGACTCCATGTATGTATAACCTTCCTCCTTGGTTGTGCATGAGGCGGAAGTTCATTATGACGCCAGTGCTCATACAAGGCCCTAAGCAACCCAACAACGACATTGATGTGTACCTAAGGCCATTAGTTGAATAATTCTTACAACTGTGGAATGGAACAGGTGTACGTGCGTGGGATGAGCCCAGACAGGAAGAATTTGACCTAAAGGCGTTGCTGTTCGTGACCATCAATGATTGGCCTGCTCTTAGTAACCTTTCAGGACAGACAAACAAGGGATACCGCGCATGCACGCACTGTTTGGATGATACTGCTACGTCTTGAGCTTGCGTTGGTTTTCCCCGAAGAGGAGAGATTGATGCAGCACAGTAGCATAAGTATTTCCCTCAGTTTTTGAGAACCAAGGTATCAATCCAGTAGGAGGCCACACACAAGTCCCTCGTACCTGCACAAAACGATAGCTACTCGCAATCAACGCGATTAGGGGTTGTCAATCCCTTCACAGTCACTTACGAGAGTGAGATCTGATAGAGATAATATTTTTGGTATAAAGATGCAAAGTAAAAAGTAAAAGCAAAGTAAAAAACAAAGCAAGTATAAAAGTGATGGAGATTGATATGATGAGAATAGACCCGGGGGCCATAGGTTTCACTAGTGGCTTCTCTCAAGAGCATAAGTATTCTACGGTGGGTGAACAAATTACTGTTGAGCAATTGGCAGAATTGAGCATAGTTATGAGTATATCTAGGTATGATCATGTATATAGGCATCACGTCCGAGACAAGTAGATCGAAACGATTCTGCTTCTACTACAATTATGTTGGGGAACGTAGTAATTTCAAAAAATTTCCTACGCACACGCAAGACCATGGTGATGGCATAGCAACGAGAGGGGAGAGTGTATGTCCACGCCCTCGTGAGACCGAAAGCGAAGCGTTATAACAACGCTGTTGATGTAGTCGCACGTCTTCACGATCCGACCGATCCAAGTACCGAGCGACGGCACCTCCGAGTTCAGCACACGTTCAGCTCGACACGATCCCGGGCTCCGATCCAGCAAAGCGTCGGGGATGAGTTCCGTCAAGACGACGGCGTGGTGGCGATGATGATGCTCCACCGCGCAGGGCTTCGCCTAAGCTCGCGATGATATGACCGAAGTGGAATATGGTGGAGGGGGGCACCGCACACGGCTAAGGAACGATCCGTAGATCAACTTGTGTGTCATGGGGTGCCCCCCTGCCCCCGTATATAAAGGAGCAAGGGGAGGGCCGGCCAAGGAGGAGGAGGCGCGCCCAAGGGGGGAGTCCTACTCCCACCGGGAGTAGGACTCCTCCTTTCCTAGTAGGAGTAGGAGAGAAGGAAGGGAAGGGAGGAAGGTGCGGCCTCCCCTAGTCCAATTCGGACTAGGCCTTGGGGGGGGGGGGGCGGCCTGCCCTAGGCAGCCCCTCTCTTTTCCATGAGGGCCCAATAAGGCCCAATACTTCTCCCGGCGAATTCCCGTAACTCTCCGGTACTCGAAAAATACCGAATCATTCGAACCTTTCCGAACTCGAATATAGTCGTCCAATATATCGATCTTTACGTCTCGACCATTTCGAGACTCCTCGTCATGTCCCGATCTCATCCGGGACTCGAACTCCTTGGTACATCAAAACTCATAAACTCATAATATAAGCATCATCGAAACCTTAAGCGTGCGGACCCTACGGGTTCGAGAACTATGTAGACATGACCTAGAACTATTCTCGGTCAATAACCAATAGCGGAACCTGGATGCCCATATTGGCTCCTACATATTCTCGAAGATCTTTATCGGTCAAACCGCATAACAACATCGTTGTTCCCTTTGTCATCGGTATGTTACTTGCGAGATTCGATCGTCGGTATCCAATACCTAGTTCAATCTCGTTACCGGCAAGTCTCTTTACTCGTTCCGTAATGCATCATTCCGTAACTAACTCATTAGCTACATTGCTTGCAAGGCTTATAGTGATGTGCATTACCGAGAGGGCCAGAGATACCTCTCCGACAATCGGAGTGACAAAACCTAATCTCGAAATCGCCAACCCAACATGTACCTTTGGAGACACCTGTAGTACTCCTTTATAATCACCCGATTCGTTGTGACGTTTGGTAGCACCAAAGTGTTCCTCCGTAAGCAGGAGTTGCATAATCTCATAGTTACAGGAACATGTATAAGTCATGAAGAAAGCAATAGCAACATACTAAACGATCAAGTGCTAGGCTATCAGAATGGGTCATGTCAATCACATCATTCTCCTAATGATGTGATCCCGTTAATCAAATTACAACTCATGTCTATGGCTAGGACACTTAACCATCTTTGATTCAACGAGCTAGTCAAGTAGAGGCATACTAGTGACACTATGTTTGTCTATTTATTCACACATGTATTATATTTCCGGTTAATACAATTCTAGCATGAATAATAAACATTTATCATGATATAAGGAAATAAATAATAACTTTATTATTGCCTCTAGGGCATATTTCCTTCATATTACTCCACTCATCGACCGCTATCCAGCATGCATCTAGAGTATTAAGTTAAAAACAAAGTAACGCCTTAAGCAAGATGACATGATTTAGAGGAATAAATTCATGCAATATGATAAATACCCCATCTTGTTATCCTCGATGGCAACAATACAATACGTGCCTTGCAACCCATTACATCCTTTGGGTAAGGACACGCAAGATTGAACCCAAAGCCATGCACTTCTCCCATTGCAAGAACTACCAATCTAGTTGGCCAAACCAAACGGATAATTCGAAGAGACATGCAAAGATAACTCAATCATACATAAAAGAATTCAGAGAAGATCCAAATATTATTCATAGATAAGCTGGATCATAAACCCACAATTCATCAACAAACACACCGCAAAAAGAAGATTACATCGAATAGATCTCCACGAGAGAGGGGGAGAACATTGTATTGAGATCCAAAAAGAGAGAAGAAGCCATCTACCTACTAGCTGTGGACCCGAAGGTCTGAAGTAAACTACTCACACTTCATCGGAGAGGCTATGGTGTTGATGTAGAAGCCCTCTGTGGTTGTTGCCCCCTCCGGCGGAGCTCCGGAACAGGCCCCAAGATGGGATCTCGTGGATACAGGAAGTTACGGCGGTGGAATTAGGTTTTGGCTCTGTTACGATCGTTTGAAGTAATAGGAATATATAGGAGGAAGGAGTACATCGCTGGAGCTTCGAGGGGCCCACGAGGCAAGGCGGCACGCCCTAGGGAGGGCGCCCCCACCCTCGTGACCGCCTCTCTTGTGCGTTGGCGTAGGGTCCAAGTCTCCTGGATCACATTCAGTGAGAAAATCACGTTTCCGAAGGTTTCATTCCGTTTGGACTCCGTTTGATATTCTGTTTCTTGAAATCTTGAAAAGGCAAAAACAACAATTACAGGCTGGGCCTCCTGTTAATAGGTTAGTCCCAAAAATAATATAAAAGTGGAAAATAAAGCCTATTATAGTCCAAAACAATAGATAAAGTAGCATGGAGCAATCAAAAATTATAGATACGTTGGAGACAATGTCAGATACCGACAATATATATTTGAATAATTGTAGGAAGAATGTGTACCTGTGACATCGTCGATTTCTTCCGAGCAGGCATCCCGTAAGAAAGAAAGGCAAGCATTTCAAAGGTGAGGCGGATCACCGGACGAAGCCTCGCCACCATACTGGTGCTGATGTACATGATATGGTCAAGGATTTGAAGGTAATCTTTGGAAAGGGTCCTGGCGGACAACCTGTTCCGAATGACGCTGACGGACGCGCACCCATGTGGAAGAAGAAATCTATATTTTGGGACCTGCCCTATTGGAAAGGCCTAGAGGTTCGCTCCGCAATCGATGTGATGCACGTGACGAAGAATCTTTGCGTGACCCTGCTTGGCTTCTTGGGCGTGTATGGGAAGACAAAAAGATACACCGGATGCATGGGAGGACCAGCAGCGTATGCACGGAAAAGACGGCATACATCAGGGTCATGCCAGCTACGCTCTTACCAAAGAAGAGAAGGAAATCTTCTTTGAATGCCCTTTCGATATGAAGGTACCGTCGGCTTCTAAATCGAATGTAAAGGGAATAATAAATATGGCAGAGAAAAGTTCCGAACCTAAAGTCTCATGACTGCCACGTGATTATAGCGCAATTGGTTCGGTTGCATTGAGGGGCTTCTCAGTAAAGCGTTCGATTAGCCATTATGAAGCTATGTGCATTTCTCAATGCAATCTCTCAGAAGGTAATCGATCCAGAAATCATACCAAGGTTAGAGAATGATTTGGTACAATGTCTTATCAGTTTTGAGTTGGTGTTCCCACCATCCTTATTCAACATCATGACGCACGTCCTAGTTCACCTATGCGAAGAGATTAACGTTCTGGGTCCTGTATTTCTACACAATATGTTCCCCTTTGAGAGGTTCATGGGAGTCTTAAAGAAATATGTTCATAACCGTGCTAGGCCAGAAGGAAGCATCTCCAAGGGCCATGAAATGAGGAGGTCATTGAGTTTTGTAATTACTTTATTCCTGACCTTTAGCCGATTGGTGTTCCTGAATCGTGGCATAAGGGCAGACTGGGTGGAAAAGGCACGCTAGGAGGGAATCAAATAATATTTATGGACGAGCATTCTCTCACTCAAGCACACTACACAGTTCTACAGAATTCCGCCTTGGTGGCTTCGTATATGGAGGAACACAAGAATTTTCTACGCTCCAAACACCCGGAGCAGTCTGACGACTGGATTACACGTGAACAAACGGGGACTTTCACCGATTGGTTGCACACACGTGCCATGCATGACGCTGCTATTGAAGATGACCTATACTTGCTGTCCAAGTTACCATCTTCGAATATAGTGACTTTCAAAGGGTACGAGATAAATGGGAATATATTTTACACGATCGCCCAAGATAAGAAGGGCACCAACCAAAACAGTGGTGTCCGCTTTGATGCAAAAACCAAGACGGGAAATGACACATATTATGATTACATAGAGGACATATGGGAACTTGACTATGGACTTGGTTTAAATGTCCCTTTGTTTCGGTGAGAATGGGTCAATATGACATGAGGCGGGGTAACGGAAGACCCGCAGTACGGAATGACAACAGTGGATCTCAACAATTTTGCATACACAGACGAACCATTCGTCTTGGCCAATGATGTGGCGCAGGTTTTCTATGTGCAGGACATGTCTACCAAGCCGAGAAAAAGAAAAGATAAGGAAGCTAATACATCATACGATGAGCCAAAGCGCCACATAGTTCTTTCAGAGAAAAGAAACATCGTGGGAGTGACTGACAAGACAGACATATCAGAAGATTATGAAAAGTTTGATGAAATTGCTCCATTCAGAGTGAATATTGACCCGAGCATCCAGTTAAATGATGAAGATTCTCCATGGTTATGGCGCAAAGGGACACACGGAAGAAAAAGTTTCACACGGCCCAAAGATCCCACTCTGAGATGTGATCGGCTTCACTGTCATCACTTTCTTCTCTAGTGTTTCCGGACTTGTATATCTGGAAAGTCCCACTTTGGACAAACCGTAGGGAATCTTTGTAATAGTTAGGGTGCTTATGTTTTTTGGCACTTGAAATGTGTACTTTTGTGCTTCAGATAAACGTGTACCTTTCTGATGTCATATGCTATTTTTCATGCATTTACTGATTTTTTTGAGCTAAATGACCCTGAAATTGAAAAGCACTACAAATGAACTTTGAAAAGGTTGAAAGTTGGCATGGTACCATCAGTTCACCCACATAGCATGTGCAAAAAATTTGAGAGGGTTACAGAAAAACTTGGATGCACTTCATGTACAAAATGGACAATCTCTTTCGAGGTATCAGAGTTTCAGACGAAAACTCATATGTTACAAAGGCATTTCATTTTTTAAACTTATTTTAACTCCAGGCTTTTTGTGCATTTAGTATGCACCTTTCAAGGACACGTCATGAATTTTCAACCCTTTCTGACATCATTTGCTATTTTTCATGCATTTACTGATTTTTTTAGCTAAATGACCCTGAAATTGAAAAACACTTCAAATGAACTCTGAAAAGGTTGAAAGTTGGCATGGTATCATCATTTCACCCCCATAACATGTGCAAAAAGGTAGAGAGGGTTACGACAAAAACTGGATGCACTTCGTCTATTTCGAAGTATCAGGGTTCCGGACGAAAACTCATGTGTTACAAAGGCATTTCATTTTTTAAATAACCTAAGTATTACCAAATTGAATATAATGATAAAACACACTAATATTATGTTGGGGAACGTAGTAATTTCAAAATATTTCCTACGCACACGCAAGATCATGGTGATGCATAGCAACGAGAGGGGAGAGTGTTGTCTACGCCCTCGTAGACCAAAGCGAGCGATCACAGCGTAGAGGAAGTAGTCGACGTTCTCCTCGCGATCCAACCGATCCCAGCGCCGTTACTCCGGCACCTCCGAGTTCTTGGCACACGTTCAGCTCGGTGGCGCTCCTCGGACTCCGATCCAGCAAAGCTCCGGGAGAGAGAGTTCCGTCGACGACGGCGTGGTGGCGATCTTGATGTTTTACCGGACGCAGGCTTCGCCTAAGCACTGCTACAATTTGACCGAGGTGGAATATGGTGGAGGGGCACCGCACACGGCTGAGAACGATCTCAAGGATCAACTTGTGTGTTCTAGGGTGCCCCCTGCCCCGTATATAAAGGAGCAAGGGGAGGGCCGGCCGGCCCTAGGAGGCAGCGCCAAGGGAGGGGGATTCCTCCTCCTAGTGGGAGTAGGACTCCCTTTCCTAGTCCTACTAGGAAGAAGGAAGGGGAAGGAAAGAGAGGAGAGGGAGAGGGAAGGGGGCGCCCCCCTCCTGTCCAATTCGGACTCCTCATGGGGGCGGCGCCACCTCCTGGTGCAGCCCTCTCTCTCCCTCTTGGCCCAATAAGGCCCATTACTTCCCGGGGTTCCAGTAACCCCTCCGGCACTCGGTTTTCTCCGAAACTTCGGAACCTTTCCGGTGTCCGAATATAGCCGTCCAATATATCAATCTTTATGTCTCGATCATTTCGAGACTCCTCGTCATGTCCGTGATCACATCCGGGACTCCGAACTCCTTCGGTACATCAAAATACATAAACTCATAATATAACCGTCATCGAAACCTTAAGCGTGCGGACCCTACGGTTCGAGAATAATGTAGACATGACCGAGACACATCTCCGGTCAATAACCAATAGCGGGACCTGGATGCCCATATTGGCTCCTACATATTCTACGAAGATCTTTATCGGTCAGACCGCATAACAACATACGTTGTTCCCTTTTGTCATCGGTATGTTACTTGCCCGAGATTCGATCGTCGGTATCCAATACCTAGTTCAATCTCGTCACCTTGGCAAGTCTCTTTACTCGTTCCGTAATACACCATCTCACAGCTAACTCTTTAGTTGTAATGCTTGCAAGGCTTAGTGATGTGTATTACCGAGAGGGCCCAGAGATACCTCTCCGACAATCGGAGTGACAAATCCTAATCTCGAAATACGCCAACCCAACATCTGCCTTTGGAGACACCTGTAGTACTCCTTTATAATCACCCAGTTACGTTGTGACGTTTGATAGTACCCAAAGTGTTCCTCCGGTAAACGGGAGTTGCATAATCTCATAGTTATAGGAACATGTATAAGTCATGGATAAAAGCAATAGCAACATACTAAACGATCGGGTGCTAAGCTAATGGAATGGGTCATGTCAATCAGATCATTCAACCAATGATGTGACCTTGTTAATCAAATGACAACTCCTTTGTCTATGGTTAGGAAACTCAACCATCTTTGATTAACAAGCTAGTCTAGTAGAGGCATACTAGTGACACTCTGTTTGTCTATGTATTCACACATGTATTATGTTTCCGGTTAATACATTTCTAGCATGAACAATAAACATTTATCATGATATAAGGAAATAAATAATAACTTTATTATTGCCTCTAGGGCATATTTCCTTCATATTAGACATAATAAAAAAGAATCACTGAAAATCTATTTTTAAAGTTAATTTATTCACAAACTAGTGATTCACACAAATTTCAAATAATTCAAATTTAAACTATTCAAATGTGAAAACTACTGGCACAAACAGAAAGTCTGTAATTTTTTGTACCTAAAGCAAAAAATATTCACAAAGAAATTCTAAATACAGCAAAAACAACTCAGAAATAAATAAAATAATTTAAATAAAGCAGAAAATAGAAAAAACTAAAAAAAATCCCACCTACTGGGCCACAGCGGCCTGCATACGACTAGAAACCCAACCTGTAGTTGGGCTAGGATGCAGGCCCGCTAGGCCAATAGGCCCCACAGGGCAGAGTAGGAGTATTAGGCCCAGAAGGCCTGCATTAGAGAGGAGCTCAATGCAGTGCCCGCGCCGGGGCTTATAAACAGGTCCGGGGCTCCTCGACTAGCGAGGTGGGATTAAACTTTGTGCACCGCGGGGTGACAGCGCACACACTTTAGTACCGGGTCGTGGCCCCAACCTGTACTAAAGGGGGGATCTTTAGTACCGGTTGGAGCCACCACCCGGTACTAAAGGCCTGCCTTTCCCGCCGCTTGGCTAGCCAAATTTGACCTTTAGTACTGGTTGGTGGCTCCAACCGGTACTAAAGGCCCCTCCTATATATATAGCACTTATGAATTTCGTCAGTTTTCATCTCTTCCTCTGATTCTTCTCCTCTGCCCCGTCACCGCCGCCCCACGTCGCCGCCCCCGTCGCCGCCACCGTCGCCGCCCCCGTCCCCGTGGCCGCCCATAGTCGCGCCGTTCCCGTGGCCGCCCATCGCCGCCCGTCTCCATCCCCCTCGTCACCGCCTGTCGCCGCCCCCGTCGACTCGCCTCACCGGTGAGCTCCTGCCCCGCCATATGGCCACACACACACACACACACACACACATTGTTAGTTATAAAAATGTTAGTAATTTTTATGTTTTTTAGTTATAGAAAATTTTATAGAAATGTTAGAATTTTTTCTGTTTTTTAGTTATAGAAATGTTAGAAATTTTAGAAATGTTAGTTTTAGCTAGATGAATTAGATTAATGTCAAATTGTTAGACGATGATCGATGTTATAGATGCATATAAAATTTGCATATAGAATTTTGACATATGCAACGATATCATTTTTAAAATTTTATATAAGAAATCACAATCCAATCATTTAAAAAATGTTATGTTTGCATATAGTATTTGTTCTCGACGATGCCCGTCCCGCATCCTCGCCGTCGACCCGTTCGCGACGACGTCCTGCTTCAGAGGACCCATGTCCGGGACTGGGCTCCGTCGGGCTGGCACTGGGAGGTGCTACCTTCAGGGGCGTGCCGCTTGGTGAGGAATCCAGCCCGGGTCCCGTCGTCGACCCTGAGCTCCTTTGGCGGCGTTCGCGTGGGCCACTTTCGGTGCAGAGGGAGCCGGTCCCGCCGGAGGTGGTACGTCGCCGTGTCAGGGAGGAGGACGATCACGTCCGTTGCTACATGGCTGCTATGGACGTCAGGTTCTTCGCGGATCTCACCCGAGCTATGATCCTGTGACGGTTCCTTCTCTTTGGGTGTCCACCGCCCGCGCCTCAGGAACCGTGAGTGAACTAGATTTTTCTGTAGTATTCGATCTTTATTAGCTAGCTATGTATTCGATATATAATATTCGAGATGATGTATCCGAGATTATATATATTATTCGAGACTATGTATTCGAGATTATATATATATATTATTCGAGACGATGTATTCGAGATTATATTCGATGATGCATATTATGTACTATGATTTAGTTTTTCCTTATTGATTGCATGCATGCATTGTAATTTGAATACTAAATTGTTTTATTATTCTTCTGAATTAGTTAAATAAAAAAGCTATGGCAGACAATACTGGCAGAGAAGGATAAGAGACCCTGTTTGAGATCATACGCTCCCCTGGCCGGCCAGATGATCAGAATGAAGCAGATGACAGCTCCCAATATCTGAACAATACCGGGGAGGGTGATGATATGATATTCGATCGTGACGACCGAATTGATGAAGTCCAGAACTATGATTATGATGACGAAGAAAATGTTGATCTTGAAATGACAGAGACCGGCGAGGTATATTTATATAAGTAGGCATCTGGTGATCATCACATGTTTTTAATGATTTTAAGATATATTAACCAATCATTCTTTCTTCTTTCAGCCCTCCGGATCGAGCAAATCTGACAGCAGGACAGTGAGAGGCCCAGCCAAAAGGTTGAAGCAGGGCATAAAGTACAACATCGATGCCATCAAAACTGATGGCGAACCAATCTTGCTTAAGAAGAATGCGAACAAGTTCGTTCGTCAGTGCGGAGTTCTTCTGAAGGACCAAATCCCGATCGCCATGCAAGAATGGAAAAAGGCAGCAAAGCAACGTCCAAATTTTACTTGGGTCGACACAGAGCAAAAGATCTGCTTTGGGAATCTCTCATGGAACATTTCACACTATCAGATAATTTCACAGATGCAGATGTGCAGAAAGTGAAGGGCGCTGCTCTTAGGAAGATGGCAGTTGCATTCAACAACCATAAGAAAACTATCTGGGCCAAGTACGTCGAAGGAGGAAAGAAGACTCCAGAATTCAAGGGAACACTGGAGAAGCAAAGAGAGCGTTGGCCCAATTTCGTGAAATTCAAGGAATCAGAATTATCTAAGGAATGGTCGAGAGTAAACAAGGCCAATGCCGCAAAAAAGGAGCAGTTGCATAAGCTGGGGCCAGGTGGCTACACGGTGGCAATGCCTAAGTGGGATAAGTCTGAGCAAGAGATGCTGGATGCAGCGGTAAGTCCAGTTACTAAGAGCTGGCCCCCCAGGGTTAGGACTTGGTTCTATGCGCATGGGGGGGCATTGGACCCGAAGACAAGCCAGGTTTCGAAGAGGGCAAGTCTTAAAGGAGTCGAAGATAAGATACTTGCTGCAATAGAAGAGGCTCGAACGGGGGTGTTCACACCCAACAGAGAGAATGACGAGCTTACGCGCGCCCTGGGAAATCCTGAACACCCGGGAAGAACATGAGGCAAAGGCGTTGTTCCGTGGTATGAGGGCTTTTCGGACTGGAACACCGACCACAGAAGCCGTGCGAGAAGGAAGATGGAGGAGGAGAAGAAGAGGAAGCTGGAGGAGGAGCAGAGGAAGCAGGAAGCAGAACGCCTTCAAGGCCTAGAATCAGCGCACGCGGAGTTGGCACTCAAATTCCAGTGGCAGCAGCAGCAGATCGACTCACTTAGCCAGGAAAGGGGGTCTCAGCAGCGGCAACAGCTAGCGGATGATCCAACAATGGATAGCACCGTCTACCATGCCAAGAAGTAGCGTGGGTTCCGCCCCGGGCGAGGCACAACTGCTGGATAGATACCCTGTGGATGACATCGTGGAGAGCACTAATTGTGAGCTACACTTCAAAATGAAGAACATATCCATGAAGGTGGCGGACGCCATTGCTTATACAAATTCCCCCGGAGCAACCTTCCATTGCAACCCAATTCCAGCGGGCTATGCTCGTGTCCAGGTTGATGAAGTGGTGGACCAATATTCGGGGCTAGAGCTTGACATTCCTGGAGGTGACGAGGAGCACACACTGGGAGAGGCCAAACATCGTATCATCCTATGGAGAAAGGATTGCATCATCTTTCCAAGGCCACCGACACCGCGTCAACCGACTCCTCCTCGAAGTCCATCACCGCGTCATCAGACTCCCGCTCCTCCAAGTCCACCATCTTCTTTAGCTCATGAAAAGCTTGGTCGGCTTGGTCGTTCCACTCGAAGTGAGTGGTTTTCTTCATGAGTCGGTAGAGGGGGAGAGCCTTTTCTCCAAGCCGGTTGATAAAGTGGTTCAGGGAGGCCAGGCACCCGGTAAACTTCTGGACGTCTCACAGCTTGGTCGGAATCTCCATTCTCTCAATGGCTTTGATCTTTACTGGGTTGCATTCAATGCCGCGTTCGGAGACTAGGAAGCCTAGAAGCTGGCCGGCTGGTACTCCGAACACACATTTCTCGGGGTTGAGTTTGATCTGAAACCGGCGCAGGTTCTCAAATGTTTCCTTGAGGTCTTCTAGCAAGGTGCCGCACTTCTCCGTCTTCACCACGATATCGTCTACATAGACGTGGGCATTTCTGCCGAGTTGCTTGAGGAGGCATTTCTGCATGCAACGCTCAAAAGTGGCACCGGCATTTCTCAAGCCGAATGTCATAGTCAGGTAACAGAAAGCTCCGAATGGCGTGATGAAGGCGGTCTTCAGGCGGCCAGCTGGGTCCAACTTTATCTAGTGGTAGCCCGAGTAGGCATCCAAGAAACTCAGCAGCTCACATCCAGCTGTGGAGTCTATCACTTGATCAATCCTTGGCAGGGCGAAGGGATCTTTGGGGCAGGCTTTGTTGAGGCTTGTGTAGTCTATACACATGCGCCACTTGTTATTCTTCTTCAGCATGAGGACCGGGTTGGCAAGCCACTCCGGAAAGAACACCTCCATTATGAAGCCGGCCGCCAGGAGTCGGGCTATCTCTTCTCCTCCGACAGCCGGCGGAGGGGCTTCTTGACTGGTTTTGCATCCGCTCGGACATGTAGCTTGTGCTCGGCGAATTCCTTCGGAACACCCGGCATGTCCTTGGGGGACCATGCAAAGATGTCCCGATTCTCACAGAGGAAATCGACGAGCTCGCCTTCCTATTTGCTGTCCAGGTTTGCCCCAATGACGACAAACCTTTCTGGGTGCTCTGGGTCTAGAGGTATCTTCTTTGTTTCCTTGGCCGGCTGGAAAGAACCTTGGGCATCATATTCCTTGGGGTCGGGGGACAGGGCTGGCTGCTTGCCGGCCATGGCCACGACTCGGTCCAATATCTTCTCTTCAGCGATCACAAGGACTCGGCCAGCCGCTCTTTGGCTGCAAGCCTTTTCGGAGGATTTCTTGTAATCGCTGGCTATGGTGATGATGCCCTTGGTACTTGGCATCTTCATCTTGAGGTAGGCGTAGTGGGGTACAACCATGAACTTGGCCAGAGCAGGTCGGCCAAGCAGTGCATGATAGGGGCTCTCAAGGGCCACGACTTCAAACCAGGTCGCTTCTCGGCAGAAATGATCCTTGTCTTCGAAGAGAACATCTATCTTGATCTTGCCGATTGGTGAGCAGGACAGGCCGAGTACAATGCCATGGAACACGATACGGCTTGGCATGAGGTGTTTGGTCTAGATGTTCAGCTTTTCCATGGTGTCGCGGTACAGGATGTTGATGTTGCTCCCGCCGTCTATCAGTACGCGGGAGAATCGGGCAGCAAGCCTGTCTGTTGCTAGGGTTGCTTCCAGAACCAATGCATAAGAGCCCGGGGACGGCATCACCTCTGGGTGGTCGGCCCGGCTCCAGCTGATAGGCCTTTCTGACCAGTGCATGTACTCGGGGTTGTTGGAGGCGACCACGTTGACTTCTTGGTGCTGTCGGCGCCGGCTGCGCCAGTCTTCAGGCTGGCTTGTAAAGACGACGTAGGCGGCATGCTCGTTGAGGAGCTCGTCTTGGACGGCCCCGACTGCTGGTCGAGCGGCCGACTGTTGAGGAGCTGGAGGCGGCTGTCCAGCTGGCGGAGGTGGCACCAGCCCTTCGCCTTTGGTGATTCGGGTGAGCCAGTGGCATTTCCGGGTTGTATGGTTGGACGGATTCGCGCCGCTGTGGAACTTGCAAGGGGCATCGAGGGTTTGCTCGTAGGAGAAAGCCGGTTGACAAGCCGGCCTGCCGCCCTTCGGCTTCTTGGGCGCGGGCCGCCCCTCAGGTTGTTCGTCTTCGACGGTGGCCACCTGCCTACTGGTTGGAGGCGGCATTGGGCCCTTGCGCTTGTTGTCGTTCTGGTATGGACATCGGCTGGAGTCGCCAGCTGGCATTTTGGGAGCCGGGTTGAGTACCTTCCCGGAGGCGTCCACCCGGAGCTCAGTTTTCATCGAGGAGTCGGCGGTGGCGTACTTGTCCGCTATGACTAGTAGTTCGTCGAGGGTAGTCAGCTCGTCGCAGAGAAGCTTGTGCTTGAGGAGGGTGCCTTCTCGACACCCGGCGGTGAAGTACTCTATGGCTTGAACCTCGTGCACCCCCTCGCAAGAATTGCGGAGCTCGGCCCAACGCGTGAGGTAGTCGCGAGTCGACTCGGTGGGTCCTTATACGCACACGGAGAGTTGTGCGGGCTTGGGAGCCCGCCAGGTCTTTGGTGAAGTTGCGGATGAAGGCGGTGAAGTCTAGCCAACTGTTGATGCTATACGGCTTGAGGCTGTTGAGTCAGGTTAGCGTCGTCTCGAAGCATGAGGGGCACATATTTCACGACAACGCAGCGCTGTTGCCGTTCGCTATCTTGACTGCGGTGGAGTAGTCGATCAGCTAATCCTCCGCTTCACGAGCCGTTCTACTTGGGCGTGTCTCTTGGGAGCGAGAACCCTTTAGGGAAGGGCTCGTCGCGGATGTGGGGGCCGAAGCAAGGCGGACCGACATCGTCTTCTTCTTCCAATGCCAGGGATCGCGCTAGGCGGTCGATCCGGTGGCGGGCGTCGTTTTCGCCGACTCCTTCGCGGCGGCCTAGTCGGCCGCTGAGAGTCGGATGCGTGACAGGCAGCAGGGTGGGATATCTTTCCCCGTGAGACGGAGGAGGGGGCGGGCTGCCTCGCCGCTCCACGGCTCGAGGACGGCCTTCTGCGTCGCGCTCGATGGAGATCCGGGTTCGGCTGCGGCCGGCAGCCGGCTCCTTTTCTCGCCGTGTGCGGGTGTTGCCCGCGGTCGGCGTGCGTGACGTCGCGCCGTGCTCTCGGCGCGGGGGAGGGCTTTCGGCGCGGGTGCCGTCTTCATGCCGCTCCGCGGCTGCGCCAATCAGTTGCTAGATGCGTCTAGCCATATAGGGGAGCTTGTCGGGCCCCAGTCCGTTCAGCTCTTCCACGGCCGCCTGGGCGGCGCGTAGGTGTGATGCCCGGATATTTAAGCTACAGTAATTCCCTGTTAATCATGCCACATCATCACGGTTACTGTTGTTAATCTCACGATAGTTCAAAACGATTCAAATTCAAATTTGAGTTAAAGGCAAACCACCAAAGTTTTCAAATATTAAAACTAAAATGTTCAGGCGGTGCCATAATTTGCTTAAGTAAACATGGTGTAATAAACACATTTTTATAAAGTGCCTAGATAATTTAAAATGATTTAAAACAAAAATTAAAATAAATAAAAGAAAATGCAAAACAAGAAAACACACACACACAAAACGAAACCACCTTCCCGTGTGGGCCTTGGCCCAGTTGGCCGGGCAGCCGACCGGCTTGCCGGCCCACCCCCGCACGCCTTGGCCTACTTGGCGCGCCCCCCTACCGAAACCCTAGCTACCGCACCCCATTCCCCACACCCGTCTCCTCCCCCTCCTCTCGATCCCATTCGGATCGGGAGGGTTCGATCCACCTCCTCCTCGCCCCGATTGGATCGGGGGGATCGATCCCCGCCGCTACACGCGCGACGCCGCCCCGACCCCATCACCTCGCACGCCGCTCGCCACCGACACCATTGCCAGATCGCCCTGCCTCACGCCGGCACCCCGCCGCCACATCGATGTTGCCGCCACCGGATCGCCCTCGCTGTCGTTCGCCGGGTCGCCCACGACCTTGACGGCGCCGCCTCCCCGCCGGACTGCGTCATCCTCGCCCCAGTCGCGCCGGACTGCCCGTCCCCGCCTCTCCTTCGTCGGTCCTCCGCGCGACGCCGCCCTCTTCTCAAATCAACGGGTGAGCTCCCCATCGGGCCCGTCCGTCTCCCCCCTCCGAACGCTGCACCCCCACACTGTCCTGTCCCCACGCCACGCCCGCCTCTGCGGCGGCGCCGCGTCGCGGCTCCGCGCGTCCCAGCACCTGTAGCGCGCTTGCCCTCTGCGCCCGCCGCTGGGCGGCTCCACTAGCTGCTGCTACTTTCGCCATCGCCGCTCGCCCCGCCGCCGGACGCGACCGTCCGCCGCCCGCCGTGGCCTCTCCCGCCGCCTGCCGTTGCCTCTACTGGCCGCCCGCGCCGCGCCTGGCTCCCAGCCGTTTCTGTGTGCGTGCCCAGTGGCCTCCCTTGTTGACTTAGGGGATAATCCCCAATTAGTGATAATTCCCCTGAGCCACTGACTTTGGGGGCCCACGCCCCAGAACATTAAAAAAGATTTAACAAAAAAATTATATATAAATAAATAAAATAATTAACATATTAATTAGTTAATTAATCCTGATTAGATTAACCTAATCACCTAGTTCAGTTAATTAATCTGTTAGGTTAGTTAACAGTCAATGATAGCCGGGACCCACATGTCAGTTGACCAGTCAACACCTCTGTTGACTGCTGACGTCATGCTGACGTCAGCAAACACTGTTCTGGATAATGTTGTTTGAAAATAATTAAATAATCCTAAAAATGATTTAAATCTTTCAAAATTATTATAAAATAATCCGTAACTCGGATGAAAATACTTTCTACATGAAAGTTGCTCAGAACGACGAGACAATTCCGGATACGCAGCCCGTTCGTCCGCCACGCAGCCCTAACATATCAAACTCACAACTTTCCCCCTCCGACTCCTTTGCCCGAAAACGCGAAACACCGGGGATACTTTCCCGGATGTTTCCCCCCTTCGCCGGTATCACCTCCTACTGCGTTAGGTCACCCCTAGCACCGCGTATCCCCATGTTATGCTTTGTGTTGCTTTGATTGCTCTGTTATTTATCATGTTCCCCCTCTCCTTTTCGGTAGACCCAGGGCATCGGCGACCCGGTTTGACTACGGAGTTGACGACCCTCTCTCTTGCCGAGCAACCAGCAAGCCCCTTTGATCACCAGATATCGCCTACTCTTCTCTATACTGCTTGCATTAGAGTAGTGTAGCATATTCTCGCTTTCGATTAATCCTATACCGCTGCATAGCCTGTCCTTGCTACTCATTGTTGTTACCTTTACTGCTATCCTCATCGCTTAGTACAAGATGCTAGTGTTCCATCGGTGGCCCTACACTCTTGTCCGTCTCGCCATGCTATACTCTTGGGCTGTGATCACTTCGGGAGGTGATCACGGGCATATACTATATACTTTACATTGTTACATTACTGTGATCTTGTTAGGAGATGAAATTTGGAAGGACGGTGGCTCCATCCCGTAGAGGTGGGCCTGGGTTCCCGACGGCCCCCGACTATTACTTTGTGGCGGAGCGACAGGGCAGGTTGAGACTACCTGGGTGAGAGGTGGGCCTGGCCCTGGTCGGCGTTCTCGGTTACTTAACACGCTTAACGAGATCTTGATATTTGATCTGAGTCTGGCCATTTGGTCTATACACACTAACCATCTACGTGGGAGTAGTTATGGGTATCCCGACGTCGTGGTATCAGCCGAAGCACTTCGTGACGTCAGCGACTGAGCGGCGCGCGCCGGATTGGACTGGAACGCCTATTAGGCTAGGTCTGCTTCCGGCCGCCCACGCAACATGCAGGTGTGCATTGGGCGATGGGCCCAGACCCCTGTGCGCTTAGGTTTAGACCGGCGTGCTGGCCTATCTGTTGTGCCTAGGTGGGGCTGCGACGTGTTGATCTTCCGCGGCCGGGCATGACCCAGGAAAGTGTGTCCGACCAAATGGGATCAAGCGTGTTGGGTTATGTGGTGCACCCCTGCAGGGAAGTTAATCTATTCGAATAGCCGCGATCTTCGGTAACAGGACGACTTGGAGTTGTACCTTGACCTTATGACAACTAGAACCGGATACTTAATAAAACACACCCTTCCAAGTGCCAGATACAACCCGGTGGTCGCTCTCTCTCAGGGTTACGAGGAGGGGATCGCCGGGTAGGATTATTGCTATGTGATGCTACTTGGAAGACTTGATCTGCTCTCTTCTACATGTTGCAAGGCGGAGGCTGCGAAGCGTAGTCTTGACGAGATTAGATATCCCCTCTTATTACGGCATTCTGCAGTTCAGTCCACCGATATGGCCCTTTACACATATATCCATGCATATGTAGTGTAGCTCCTTGCTTGCAGTACTTTGGATGAGTACTCACGGTTGCGTTGTTCCCCTTTTCCCCTATCTCTACTCGATTGCTGCGACTGCACGATGGAGCCCAGAGAGACGCCACCGTCGATGGCGACTTCTACACGGAGGTTCCTACTACGTGCAGCCCGGCGGCGACCAAGAGTAGTTAGGGCGATCCCGAGGCAGGAGGCTGCGCCTCTTCGATCTGTATCCCGTTTGTGCTAGCCTTCTTAAGGCAAACTTGTTTAACTTATGTACGTACTCAGATATTGTTGCTTCCGCTGACTTCGTCTATGATCGAGCACTTGTATTCGAGCCCTCGAGGCCCCTGGCTTGTATTATGATGCTTGTATGACTTATTTTATTTGTAGAGTTGTGTTGTGATATCTTCCCGTGAGTCCCTGATCTTGATCGTACACGTTTGCGTGTATGATTATTGTACGATTGAATCGGGGGCGTCACAGTACGTTCTCGAGGGGCGTGGCGTAGACTGGGCAGTCCGCTCCCAGCATGTCGGCGATGACTGCGCCGTGTTTCTTGACGACGCCGATTCGACTCGGCCCATCAGGGGGTGGCGTCTCAAAGGCGGCGCGGTCGACTTCGCGCTGGTGAGCCTCAGTGAGGCGTCTCATGGAAGCTATCCTCTGGCCCTCCGCGTGGAGGGCGAGGCGGCGCGCCTCCAACGCCTCGGCGTCGGCGTCGGCCGGGAGAGGGGCGGACAAGTCGTGCAGCGCCGCTTGCATGGTGTCGTGGGCGTTCTCGCCAGAGGGGCCGCCGTGACTGATGACCAGCACCTCGGTGATGGCACTGCCACAGCTGTCGGCTTGGGGGAGCGGGTCGTTGAAGATCACGATGTTGGTGGGGAAAGAGTCGAGTGATGCCGTGTCGAAGTCGACAAGCATCGGGTCGGTAGAGCCGACCGACTCCAAATCCACAGCAGGCTTGCTGGAGACGTGGAGTTGGTCAAGGAGGCTGACGAGGTGGCTCTCGGGGAAGCCTGTGCCCGCGTCGGAGGCGGGCTCGTCGGAGATGCGAGCCTCGCCAAGAAGATTGGCGAGGCAGATCGCCGCGCAAGCGTCAGCGACGCCTTGCAGCACGTCGGGGCAAGCGCCATCGGGCGTGCCGGGCTGGCTACGCTCGCTAGGGAGGAAGAAGGTTCCCGTCCAGAACAGATCTCCGGACGACGGTGCACCTAGCCTCATGGTGGGCGCCAAATGTCGGGTGGTAGGTGCGACATATGCCAACGGGTGGCTTATCATTGTGGGAGCCAATAAGACGTCGCCGGTGCCTGGAAACGGGATGAGGCGTAGGCATGCACGCCGGTGAATCTTACCCAGCTTCGTGGCTCCCCGTGGAGATAACACCCCTACTGCTGCTCTGCGGGGTCTCCGCATGGTCACTAGATGAACAAGTGGCTACAAGGTGCTCCTTGAGCTATTTGATGAGAGGGAGAAGAAAGGCTAGGCCGGCTCTTCTCTTCCCTCTATGTGGTGTCTAAAAACTATCTGAGATCAACCCTTTGCATGGGTGCCCTGGGGGGTTTATATAGGCCTACCCCCCGGGGGTACAATGGTAATCCGGCTAGGCGCGGGCCCTAGCCGTCAGTGTCTATGCTCGCCGGCTTCTCCGCCGGCAGCTAGGGCCCGCCGACTGGTGGGTCCCACCGGCTGCCGGCTTTTTGGTCGACAAGCTGGCCCCACCGCTGAGGGCCCGGTCGGGGGCTGGTTACTGTTGCCTCAATCCTGATGACGAGGGCTTTGTCGGGGTAAGCATGGCTACAGTGCCGCCGTCTTGGCGGCGATCACTGTAGCCTCACCTCGTCTTGTCTCCTTAATGAGGCGCCTCCTTCGAGGGAGGGAGTTAGCCAGCTATGGAAAGCCGGCCATATCTCGGGCCAACTGGGGGAGGCCGAGCCGCCTTCGGGCATCTCCCTGGCCGGAGGGGTTCCGCCGCCCATGGGTCGTACTGACAACCCGTCGCTCTGATGTCATGGTCAACATGGTAATGATGTTGCGCACGGACAGTGATGGCCGCCCGTCACGGGCGACCTTGTGGCTGTGCATGCTCCGGGATACGGGGGTGGCAGGCTTTACTGTAGCCACGCCCCGTTCCATTGTAAAACAGTAAGACGCAGCTAGCTAGGAGCCTCCACGGCTATTTGATGCTCTAAGCCGCCGGATCTTGTGTACGAATGCGCTGGATTTCTTCAGCCGTCCAGGTCGTTACGCACGTACCAAGCATGGCCGCTGCTCTGCAGAATTAGCTGCAATTTTCATCAGTAATCGGGCTGTGAGATAGAAGGCCCAGGTTCAGCCCAACGTGCAAAGCAGGCAGGTCGTCCGGGTCTCTTCGTCTATCCCCGAGCGGCGGCGCAATCCCTAGCCCCGAGCTCCTCTGTTCGTCGCCGTCCTTCATCTCGGTGGTGAGCTTCTGAAGCACGTGTGCTTAGGCATCGGCGCCTTCCACTGCCCCTCTACTCTTCCTTTCCAGGCCCCCATGGTGGGTTCCTTATTTACCATTTTTTTATGTCGTTCCTGTAGTGTTCTTCATGGCAGTTGAGGCGGCCACACGCGCCATCGGCGTCCATCTCCGATTGTCTTACCGTGTCTGCTAGCATGCCCTTTAGCCCTTGGAGCTGTAACGCGCGTCCCTCCCCGTTTCCTACCTGAGATGCCTCTTCGTCCGACCCTCCCTGGACGGCGAAGGAGATTCGACAATGCCGATCGTGACCCAAAGAGGAAAATCGTAGTTAGTCGCCAGCGCCTTATCCTTCTTTTACGCCGCAGGATCAGCGTCCCCTCTTCTTTCGTGCCTGCCCAGCAAGGTACGCGGACAACGTCTCTGCACCAACAGACTGTAGAGATTAGATTCTAAACTGCAACATCTAATTTTATGTTTGATTTATTGATAATTTCAGATGGCTTGATAATCTCCAGGGAGGATGAAGTTGTTGATTTGTTGTGCTGATGCGTGATGAGCATCTCGAGAGGATGTAGTTGGAACAGTCGGTGTACTGTTTCTTATGGCAGATTCGTTTACTTTGTTCATCAATCCTGGAGGGCAAGGTTTCAGTAATTTGTCTTCTTATAATGGATAAGATCAGAAGCTTAACTTGGAACATTGGAATTCATGTATTATGCATAGTTGTTTACGTGCATTAGCTTTATTGGTTATATAGGAATTTACTATCAGATTATGTGGGCTTATTTTGTTTGTGAAATTGTTCCTTGATTCTTTAGCAATCTCAATGGGATCAGTTTTATAAGTTCAGCTTGGTGCTACTATTTATTGGATATCTGATCAAATGCTCATGTACTTTAAAGATTTACCATGTGTGTGCTTTTTTTGTTTTGGTGCATTGCATGTTTTAGTACACTGAAATTCTTGATATGTTTTACAGCTAGGCCATTAATTAGTTGGTGCAAGCCATTTTATGAGGCCGTTGTTGACAGCAATGTTATGTTCAACTTCGAGAGCCAGTCTTCTTTTATCCATATTCAACTTTTGCTTGTCACGTATTCATCTCTTGTTGGGTAAGCTTATGAGTTGATCTTACATTTTGCAGGATTTTGATGTTTGTGCTTTCGAGAGGTTCCTTGATGCTGGCATCACCTTGCAAGTTGTTACTTTTCAGAGAACACCGGAAATCATATCTTTTTTTTTTCTGTTAGCTCTGCTACGGTGATTTACATTCAATTATTTTTCTTCCTCCAAAATATTTCTCACATTAAGTCAGCAAATTGCCTCGAAGGTAGTTAGCAAATAATCATCTTCATATTACAGGTGTTGTACTTTCGAACACTCGTACTTGTTAGATATATTGGTATCATCTAAACTATAAAAGATATTTCTACTATTTTTCTGTTAAAATGGACGAGCGTGGCAACGCGCGCCTTCATGTTCTAGTCACAGTTATGTGGGTGCAGATTCTGAGGGGGCGGCCTTGGCCGCTTGCGGGGGGCCGGCTTCTTGGAGTCGGCCTTTACGTGGTCGGCTCCGCGGAGTCGGCCCTCTGGTAGCCGGCTCCTTGGAAGCCGGCCCTATGTGGCCTTCGTCCTGTAGGTTTTGGGGCCGGGCCGCCTCCTGACAGCCGGCCGGGGGAAGGCGGCCCCGCGTCTTGGATGTTGGATGGCTTGATTGGCTTATAATTTTTTCAGAGGTCCCAGGGGGAGCCGTCTAGGCTACCCGTGGCCATTTACTCCGACAAATCAACTAGGCGTATCAACGGGCTATGGAGATGCCCATCAATAGATATCAATGTGAGTGAGTAGGGATTGCCATGCAACGGATGCACTAGAGCTATAAGTATATGAAAGCTCAACAAAAGAAACTAAGTAGGTGTGCATCCAACTCACTTGCTCAAGAAGACCTAGGGCATTTTGAGGAAGCCCATCATTGGAATATACAAGCCAAGTTCTATAATGAAAATTCCCACTAGTATATGAAAGTGACAACATATGAGTCTCTCTAACATGAAGAACATGGTGCTATCTTGAAGCACAAGGGTGGAAAAAGAAATAGTAGCATTGTCCCTTCTCTCTTTTTCTCTCATTTTATTTTTTTCTTTTCTTTTTCTTCTCTTTTTTTCCTTTTTTTTCTTTGGCCTTCACTTTTTTTCTTTTTTTTTTCTTTTTGTAAAGTCCGAAGTCTCATCCCGACTTGCGGGGGAATCATAGCCTTCATCATCTTTTCCTCACTAGGACAATGCTCTAAAAAAATGATGATCATCACACTTTTATTTTCTTACAACTCAAAAAATACAACTCGATTCTTAGAACAAAATATGACTCTATATGAATGCCTCCGGCGGTGTACCGGGATGTGCAATGACTCATGAGTGACATGTATGAAAGAATTATGAACGGTGGCTTTTCCACAAATACAATGTCAACTACATGATCATGCAAAGCAATATGACAATGATGGACCGTGTCATAATAATCGGAACGGTGGTAAGTTGTATGGCAATATATCTCGGAATGGCTATGGAAATGCCATGGTAGGTGTGGTGGTTGTTTTGAGGAAGATATATGGTGGGTGTATGATACCGGCGAAAGGTGCGCGGTATTAGAGAGGCTAGCAATGGTGGAAGGGTGAGAGTGTGTATAATCCATGGACTCAACATTAGTCATATAGAACTCATATACTTATTGCAAAAATCTAAAAGTTATCAAAGCAAAGTATTACACGAATGCTCCTAGGGGGATAGATTGGTAGGAAAAGACCATCGCTCGTCCCCGACCGCCACTCATAAGGAAGAAAATCAATAAATAAATCATGCTCCGACTTCATCACATAACGGTTCACCATACGTGCATGCTACGGGAATCACAAACTTTAACACAAGTATTTCTCAAATTCATAACTACCCAACTAGCATGACTCTAATATCACCATCTTCACATCTCAAAACAATTATCAAGCATCAAACTTTTCTTAGTATTCAACACACTCATAAGAAAGTTTTTACTATTTTTGGATACCAATCATATTAAGATTATTTAAGCAAATTACCATGCTATTTAAGACTCTCAAAATAATATAAGTGAAGAATTATAGTTCATCTATTTCTTCAAAAATAAAACCACTACCGTGCTCCAAAATATATAAGTGAAGTACTAGACCAAATGACAAACTACTCCGAAAGATATAAGTGAAGATCAATGAGTAGTCGAATAATTATACAAGTATGTGAAGACTCTCCCATTTAATAATTTCAGATATTGGTATTTTATTAAAAAAGCAAGCAAAGCTAAAGAAAATGACATGACGCTCCAAGCAAAACACATATCATGTGGTGAATAAAAATATAGCTCCAAGTAAAGTTACCGATGAACGAAGACGAAAGAGGGGATGCCTTCCGGGGCATCCTCAAGCTTAGGCTATTGGTTATCCTTGAATATTACCTTGGGGTGCCTTGGGCATCCCCAATCTTAGGCTCTTTCCACTCCTTATTCCATAGTCCATCGAATCTTTACACAAAACTTGAAAACTTCACAACACAAAACTTAACAGAAAACTCATGAGCTCCGTTAGCGAAAGAAAACAAAACACAACTTCAAGATACTGTAATGAAATCATTCTTTATTTATATTGGTGTTAAACCTAATGTATTCCAACTTCTCTATGGTTTATAAACTATTTTACTAGCCATAGAGTCATCAAAATAAGCAAACAACACACGAAAAACAGAATCTGTAAAAAACAGAACAGTCTGTAGTAATCTGTAACTAAAGCAAACTTCTGGAACTCGAAAAATTCTAAAATAAATTGGTGGACCTGAGGAATTTGTCTAGTAATCAGCTGCAAAAAGAATAAACTAAATAGCACTCTCTAGTAAAAGGTTGAAGCTAATCTCGTGAGCGCTAAAGTTTCTGTTTTTTTTTACAGCATGATCATAAAGACTTCACCGAAGTCTTCCCAAAGGTTCTACTTGGCACAAACACTAATTAAAACATAAAACCACATATAAACAGAAGATAGATGGATTATTTATTCCTAAACAGAACCAAAAATCAAGAAACTAATATAAAGTTGGGTTGCCTCCCAACAAGCGCTATCGTTTAACGCCCCTAGCTAGGCATGATGATTTCAATGATGCTCACATAAGACATAAGAATTGAAACATAAAAAGAGCATCATGAAGAATATGAATAGCACATTTAAGTCTAACCCACTTCCTATGCATAGGGATTTTTGTGAGCAAACAACTTATGGGAACAATAATCAACTAGCATAGGAAGGCAAAACAAGCATAACTTCAAAAATTGAA
Source organism: Aegilops longissima (assembly GCA_021605205.1). NCBI lineage: Eukaryota > Viridiplantae > Streptophyta > Magnoliopsida > Poales > Poaceae > Aegilops > Aegilops longissima. The sequence goes on from CM038676.1 coordinate 649,559,698, forward strand.
GCACATAGAGAGGAAATTTGACATTATTGCAACTCCTACAAGCCATATGTTCCTCCCTCATAATAATTTTCAATAGCATCATGAATGAATTCAACAATATAACCAGCACCTAAAACATTCTTTTCATGATCTACCAGCATAGAAAATTTACTACTCTCCACATAAACAAAATTCTTCTCATTCGGAATAGTCGGAGTATCATAAGAGACATGAACACTAAAAATTGTTTCCACACTAAAATAGTAATGTTCAGAAAAAGGGTAATCATAATCATGACAAGATTTGTAAATATAATCATCACTACTTTTTATAGCATAAGTTTCATCACAATAATCATCATAAGTAGCAACTTCGTTCTCATCATAATCGATTGAAACCTCTCCCAGGATAGTGGAATCACTAAATAAAGTTGACACTCTTCCAAATCCACTTTCATAAATAAAATCATCATAGGTAGGAGGCATGCTATCATCATTACAACTTTGCATATCAAAACTTGGGGTGCTAAAAATATCATCTTCATTAAACATAGCATCCCCAAGCTTGGGACAAACATTAATTTCAGCAAATATATTCTCAAATATTTCATCCTCATCAAACATAGCTTCCCCAAGCTTGGGCTCTTTCATATCATAAGAATAATCACTTTCATCATTAAAAATATGGATAGCACCAATAGTAAAGCAATTATCATCATCACAATGAGTAGTAGGAGCAACATCATTTGGGAGGGATACCTTTCTACCTTTGTTGCTCCTTCTTTTCTTTTTCTTCTTCACATTATGTGTAGGTTCAACCTTCCTCTTTGAACTCATTATTGATGAGATTGGTTGAATAGAAAGCTCCTCCTCGTTACCTGATTCATCATGAGAAATAATAGGAGGAGAATGGGAAGTCTCTTCCCTTTCATTAGTATTTTCATCATCTTCCATTTGCTTTCTTTTCTTTAGGTAATTGGCAATATAAGGATTTTCAATGCAATTCTCCGCACAAAACATATAAATCTTTTCTAGATCAATATCAAGAAAATGCTTAAGATTAAATTCTGGAATAGGCTTAGTTAAACGTTTCAACTCTTCACAACCCAAAAGCAATCTAAGTTCATTGTAATGAGAAAGGGAGATCAAATCATCATAATTTTTGGACACGATCCGATCATGAAACAATTTGCATTGGAGATATAAATGATCTTGTTTATTGCAAAATTCACAACGAGAAAGATATCTTAAATTCTCCGCACTCTTATCTAGCCTTTCTTCCAACTTCTTAGTTTCTAAATACTTATGCCTCTTGCAATATATATCTTCTTTATTTGGTGTGTTAATGCAAACATGCACTCCACAAAAGTTGACATGCTTACGAGAGATATTTTCATCATGACTAGAGCAATCATCATTAGTACTATGGATATTCAAGGAGTTTATACTAACAACATTGCAATCGTCATCATCATTCAAAGATTTAGTACCAAGCATTTTAGAGCATTCTTCTTCTAGCACTTGAGCACAATTTTCCTTTCCATCATACTCACGAAAGATATTAAAAAGACGAAGCGTATGAGACAAACTCAGTTCCATTTTTTTGGTAGTTTTCTTTTATAAACTAAACTAGTGATAAAACAAGAAACAAAAAGATTTGATTGCAAGATCTAAAGATATACCTTCAAGCACTCACCTCCCCGGCAACGGCGCCAAGAAAGAGCTTGATGTCTACTACACTACCTTCTTCTTGTAGACGTTGTTGGGCCTGCAAGTGCACAGGTTTGTAGGACAGTAGCAAATTTCCCTCAAGTGGATGACCTAAGGTTTATCAATCCGTAGGAGGCGTAGGATGAAGATGGTCTCTCTCAAACAACCCTGCAACCAAACAACAAAGAGTCTCTTGTGTCCCCAACACACCCAATACAATGGTAAATTGTATAGGTGCACTAGTTCGGCGAAGAGATGGTGATACAAGTGCAATATGGATGGTAGATAAAGGTTTTTGTAATCTGAAAATATAAAAACAGCAAGGTAACTAATGATAAAAGTGAGCGTAAACGGTATTGCAATGATAGGAAACGAGACCTAGGGTTCATACTTTCACTAGTGCAAGTTCTCTCAACAATAATAACATAGATAGATCATATAACAATCCCTCAACATGCAACAAAGAGTCACTCCAAAGCCACTAATGGCGGAGAACAAATGTAGAGATTATGGTAGGGTACGAAACCACCTCAAAGTTATTCTTTCGGATTGATCTATTAAAGAGTTCGTACTAGAATAACACCTTAAGACACAAATCAACCAAAACGCTAATGTCACCTAGATACTCCATTGTCACCTCAAGTATCCGTGGGCATGATTATACGATATGCATCACACAATCTCAGATTCATCCAACCAACACAAAGTACTTCAAAGAGTGCCCCAAAGTTTCTACCGGAGAGTCAAGAAAACGTGTGCCAACCCCTATGCATAGGTTCATGGGCGGGACCCGCAAGTTGGTCACCAAAACATACATCAAGTGGCACGTGATATCCCATTGTCACCACAGATAAACACGGCAAGACATATATCAAGTGTTCTCAAATAAAGACTCAATCCGATAAGATAACTTCAAGAGGGAAACTCAATTCATCACAAGAGAGTAGAGGAGGAGAAACATCATAAGATCCAACTATAATAACAAAGCTCACGATACATCAAGATCGTGCCATAGAGAGAACACGAGAGAGAGAGAGAGATCAAACACATAGCTACTAGTACATACCCTCAGCCCCGAGGGTGAACTACTCCCTCCTCGTCATGGATAGCGCCGGGATGATGAAGATGGCCACCGGTGATGGATTCCCCCTCCGGCAGGTCTTGAACAGACTCCTGAGAGGTTTTTGGTGGCTACAGAGGCTTGCGGCGGCGGAACTCCCGATCTATCTTCTCTGTGGATGTTTTTAGGGTACATGGGACTATATAGGCGAAAGAAGTCGGTTGGGGGGTGCTCGAGGGGCCCACGAGACAGGGGGCGCGCCCTACAGGGGGGGGGGCACCCTCCTATCTCGTGGCTGCCTCAAGGATCTTCTGACGTGAACTCCAAGTCTCCAGGATCATATTCTTCCCAAAAATAACGCTGCCGAAGGTTTCATTCCGTTTGGACTCCGTTTGATATTCCTTTTCCTCGAAATACTGAAACAGGCAATAAAACAACAATATGGGCTGGGCCTCCAGTTAATAGGTTAGTCCCAAAAGTAATATAAAAGTGTATAATAAAGCCCAATATTGCCCAAAACAGTAGATAATATAGCATGGAGCAATCAAAAATTATAGATACGTTGGAGACGTGTATCAAGCATCCCCAAGCTTAATTCCTGCTCGTCCTCGAGTAGGTAAATGATAAAAAGATAATTTTTTATGCGGAGTGCTACTTGGCATAATTTCAATGTAATTCTTCTTAATTGTGGTATGAATATTCAGATCCGAAAGATTCAAGACAAAAGTTCATATTGACATAAAAATAATAATACTTCAAGCATACTAACAAAACAATTATGTCTTCTCAAAATAACATGGCCAAAGAAAGTTATCCCTACAAAATCATATAGTCTGGCTATGCTCTATCTTCACCACACAAAGTATTTAAATCATGCACAACCCCGATGGCAAGCCAAGCAATTGTTTCATACTTTTGACATTCTCAAACTTTTTCAATCTTCACGCAATACATGAGCGTGAGCCATGGATATAGCACTATGAGTGGAATAGAAGGGTGGTTGTGGAGAAGACAAAAAGGGAGAAGATATTCTCACATCAACTAGGCGTATCAACGGGCTATGGAGATGCCCATCAATACATATCAATGTGAGTGAGTAGGGATTGCCATGCAACAGATGCACTAGAGCTATAAGAAATGAAAGCTCAACAAAAGAAACTAAGTAGGTGTGCATCCAACTCGCTTGCTCAAGAAGACCTAGGGCATTTTGAGGAAGCCCATCATTGGAATATACAAGCCAAGTTCTATAATGAAAATTCCCACTGGTATATGAAAGTGACAACATATGAGACTCTCTAACATGAAGATCATGGTGCTATCTTGAAGCACAAGTGTGGAAAAAGAGATAGTAGCATTGTCCCTTCTCTCTTTTTCTCTCATTTTATTTTTTTTTTCTTTTTCTTCTCTTTTTTTCCTTTTTTTCTTTGGACTTCTCTTTTTTTTTGTAAAGTCCGAAGTCTCATCCCGACTTGCAGGGGAATCATAGCCTTCATCATCTTTTCCTCACTAGGACAATGCTCTAAAAAATGATGATCATCGCACTTTTATTTTCTTACAAATCAAAAATTACAACTCGATTCTTAGAACAAAATATGACTCTATATGAATGCCTCCGGCGGTGTACCGGGATGTGCAATGACTCATGAGTGACATGTATGAAAGAATTATGAACGGTGGCTTTGCCACAAATACAATGTCAACTACATGATCATGCAAAGGAATATGACAATGATGGACCGTGTCATAATAATTGGAACGGTGGTAAGTTGTATGGCAATATATCTCGGAATGGCTATGGAAATGCCATGATAGGTAGGTGTGGTGGTTGTTTTGAGGAAGATATATGGTGGGTGTATGATACCGGCGAAAGGTGCGCGGTATTAGAGAGGCTAGCAATGGTGGAAGGGTGAGAGTGTGTATAATCCATGGACTCAACATTAGTCATATAGAACTCATATACTTATTGCAAAAATCCAAAAGTTATCAAAGCATAGTATTACACGCATGCTCCTAGGGGGATAGATTGGTAGGAAAAGACCATCGCTCGTCCCCGACCGCCACTCATAAGGAAGACAATCAATAAATAAATCATGCTCCGACTTCATCACATAACGGTTCACCATACGTGCATGCTACGGGAATCACAAACTTTAACACAAGTATTTCTCAAATTCATAACTACCCAACTAGCATGACTCTAATATCACCATCTTCATATCTCAAAACAATTATCAAGCATCAAACTTTTTTTAGTATTCAACACACTCATAAGAAAGTTTTTACTATTTTTGGATACCTAGCATATTAAGATTATTTAAGCAAATTACCATGCTATTTAAGACTCTCAAAATAATATAAGTGAAGCATGAGAGTTCATCTATTTCTTCAAAAATAAAACCACTACCGTGCTCTAAATGATATAAGTGAAGTACTAGAGCAAATGACAAACTACTCCGAAAGATATAAGTGAAGATCAATGAGTAGTCGAATAATTATACAACTATGTGAAGACTCTCCCATTTAATAATTTCAGATCTTGGTATTTTATTCAAACAGCAAGCAAAGCTAAAGAAAATGACATGACGCTCCAAGCAAAACACATATCATGTGGTGAATAAAATATAGCTCCAAGTAAAGTTACCGATGAACGAAGACGAAAGAGGGGATGCCTTCCGGGGCATCCTCAAGCTTAGGCTATTGGTTATCCTTGAATATTACCTTGGGGTGCCTTGGGAATCCCCAATCTTAGGCTCTTGCCACTCCTTATTCCATAGTCCATCGAATCTTTACCCAAAACTTGGAAACTTCACAACACAAAACTTAACAGAAAACTCATGAGCTCCGTTAGCGAAAGAAAACAAAACACAACTTCAAGGTACTGTAATGAAATCATTCTTTATTTATATTGGTGTTAATACTAATGTATTCCAACTTCTCTATGGTTTATAAACTATTTTACTAGCCATAGAGTCATCAAAATAAGCAAACAACACACGAAAAACAGAATCTGTCAAAAACAGAACAGTCTGTAGTAATCTGTAACTAAAGCAAACTTCTGGAACTCGAAAAATTCTAAAATAAATTGGTGGACCTGAGGAATTTGTCTAGTAATCAGCTGCAAAAAGAATAAACTAAATAGCACTCTCTAGTAAAAGGTTGAAGCTAATCTCGTGAGCGCTAAAGTTTCTGTTTTTTTTACAGCATGATCATAAAGACTTCACTGAAGTCTTCCCAAAGGTTCTACTTGGCACAAACACTAATTAAAACATAAAACCACATATAAACAGAAGATAGATGGATTATTTATTCCTAAACAGAACCAAAAATCAAGAAACTAAAATAAAGTTGGGTTGCCTCCCAACAAGCGCTATCGTTTAACGCCCCTAGCTAGGCATGATGATTTCAATGATGCTCACATAAGACATAAGAATTGAAACATAAAAAGAGCATCATGAAGAATATGAATAGCACATTTAAGTCTAACCCACTTCCTATGCATAGGGATTTTTGTGAGCAAACAACTTATGGGAACAATAATCAACTAGCATAGGAAGGCAAAACAAGCATAACTTCAAAAACTGAAGCACATAGAGAGGAAACTTGACATTATTGCAACTCCTACAAGCCATATGTTACTCCCTCATAATAATTTTCAGTAGCATCATGAATGAATTCAACAATATAACCAGCACCTAAAACATTCTTTTCATGATCTACCAGCATAGAAAATTTACTACTCTCCACATAAACAAAATTCTTCTCATTCGGAATAGTCGGAGTATCATAAGAGACATGAACACTAAAAATTGTTTCCACACTAAAAGAGTAATGTTCAGAAAAAGGGTAATCATAATCATGACAAGATTTGTAAATATAATCATCACTACTTTTTATAGCATAAGTTTCATCACAATAATCATCATAAGTAGCAACTTCGTTCTCATCATAATCGATTGAAACCTCTCCCGGGATAGTGGAATCACTAAATAAAGTTGACACTCTTCCAAATCCACTTTCATAAATATAATCATCATAGGTAGGAGGCATGCTATCATCATAACAACTTTGCATATCAAAACTTGGGGTGCTAAAAATATCATCTTCATTAAACATAGCATCCCCAAGCTTGGGACAAACATAAATTTCAGCAAATATATTCTCAAATATTTCATCCTCATCAAACATAGCTTCCCCAAGCTTGGGCTGTTTCATATCATAAGCATAATCACTTTCATCATTAAAGATATGGATAGCACCAATAGTAAAGCAATTATCATCATCATAATGAGTAGTAGGAGCAACATCATTTGGGAGGGATACCTTTCTACCTTTGTTGCTCCTTCTTTTCTTTTTCTTCTTCACATTATGTGTAGGTTCAACCTTCCTCTTTGAGCTCATTATTGATGAGATTGGTTGAATAGAAAGCTCCTCCTCGTTACCTGATTCATCATAAGAAATAATAGGAGGAGAATGGGAAGTCTCTTCCCTTTCATTAGTATTTTCATCATCTTCCATTTGCTTTCTTTTCTTTAGGTAATTGGCAATACAAGGATTTTCAATGCAATTCTCCGCACAAAACATATAAATCTTTTCTAGATCAATATCAAGAAAATGCTTAAGATTAAATTCTGGAATAGGCTTAGTTAAAAGTTTCAACTCTTCACAACCCAAAAGCAATCTAAGTTCATTGTAATGAGAAAGGGAGATCAAATCATCACAATTTTTGGACACGATCAGATCATGAAACAATTTGCATTGGAGATGTAGATGATCTTGTTTATTGCAAAATTCACAACGGGAAAGATATCTTAAATTCTCCGCACTCTTATCTAGCCTTTCTTGCAACTTCTTAGTTTCTAAATACTTATGCCTCTTGCAATATATATCTTATTTATTTGGTGTCTTAATGCCAACATGCACTCCACAAAAGTTGACATGCTTACGAGAGATATTTTCATCATGACTAGAGCAATCATCATTAGTACTATGGATATTCAAGGAGTTTATACTAACAACATTGCAATCATGCTCATCATTCAAAGATTTAGTACCAAGCATTTTAAAGCATTCTTCTTCTAGGACTTGAGCACAATTTTCCTTTCCATCATACTCACGAAAGATATTAAAAAGACGAAGCGTATCAGACAAACTCAGTTCCATTTTTTTGGTAGTTTTCTTTTATAAACTAAACTAGTGATAAAAAAAGAAACAAAAAGATTCGATTGCAAGATCTAAAGATATACTCCCTCCGTTCCGAATTACTTGTCTTAGATTTGTCTAGATACGGATGTATCTAGCACTAAAATGAGTCTAAATACATCTGTATCTAGACAAATCCAAGACAAGTAATTCAGAACGGAGGGAGTACCTTCAAGCACTCACCTCCCCGGCAACGGCGTCAGAAAAGAGCTTGATGTCTACTACACAACCTTCTTCTTGTAGACGTTTTTGGGCCTGCAAGTGCACAGGTTTGTAGGACAGTAGCAAATTTCCCTCAAGTGGATGACCTAAGGTTTATCAATCCGCAGGAGGCGTAGGATGAAGATGGTCTCTCTCAAACAACCCTGCAACCAAATAACAAAGAGTCTCTTGTGTCCCCAACACACCCAATACAATGGTAAATTGTATAGGTGCACTAGTTCGGCGAAGAGATGGTGATACAAGTGCAATATGGATGGTAGATAAAGGTTTTTGTAATCTGAAAATATAAAAACAGCAAGGTAACTAATGATAAAAGTGAGCGTAAACGGTATTGCAATGATAGGAAACAAGACCTAGGGTTCATACTTTCACTAGTGCAAGTTCTCTCAACAATAATAACATAGATAGATCATATAACAATCCCTCAACATGCAACAAAGAGTCACTCCAAAGCCACTAATGGCGGAGAACAAATGTAGAGATTATGGTAGGGTATGAAACCACCTCAAAGTTATTCTTTCGGATTGATCTATTAAAGAGTTCGTACTAGAATAACACCTTAAGACACAAATCAACCAAAACGCTAATGTCACCTAGATACTCCGTTGTCACCTCAAGTATCCGTGGGCATGATTATACGATATGCATCACACGATCTCAGATTCATCCAACCAACACAAAGTACTTCAAAGAGTGCCCCAAAGTTTCTACCGGAGAGTCTAGAAAACGTGTGCCTACCCCTATGCATAGGTTCATGGGCGGGACCCGCAAGTTGGTCACCAAAACATACATCAAGTGGCACGTGATATCCCATTGTCACCACAGATAAACACGGCAAGACATATATCAAGTGTTCTCAAATAAAGACTCAATCCGATAAGATAACTTCAAGAGGGAAACTCAATTCATCACAAGAGAGTAGAGGAGGAGAAACATCATAAGATCCAACTATAATAACAAAGCTCGCGATACATCAAGATCGTGCCATAGAGAGAACACGAGAGAGAGAGAGAGATCAAACACATAGCTACTAGTACATACCCTCAGCCCCGAGGGTGAACTACTCCCTCCTCGTCATGGATAGCGCCGGGATGATGAAGATGGCCACCGGTGATGGATTCCCCCCGCAGGGCTTGGAACAGACTCGAGAGGTTTTGGTGGCTCTGAGAGGCTTGCGGCGGACTCCCGATCTATCTTCTTCGTGGATGTTTTTAGGGTACATGGGACTATATAGGCGAAAGAAGTCGGTTGGGGGGTGCTCGAGGGGCCCACGAGACAGGGGGCGCGCCCTACAGGGGGGGGCACCCTCCTATCTCATGGATGCCTCAAGGATCTTCTGACGTGAACTCCAAGTCTCCAGGATCATATTCTTCCCAAAAATAACGCTGCCGAAGGTTTCATTCCGTCTGGACTCCGTTTGATATTCCTTTTCCTCGAAATACTGAAACAGGCAATAAAACAGCAATATGGGCTGGGCCTCCAGTTAATAGGTTAGTCCCAAAAGTAATATAAAAGTGTATAATAAAGCCCAATATTGCCCAAAACAGTAGATAATATAGCATGGAGCAATCAAAAATTATAGATACGTTGGAGACGTGTATCAAGCATCCCCAAGCTTAATTCCTGCTCGTCCTCGAGTAGGTAAATGATGAAAAGATAATTTTTGATGCGGAGTGCTACTTGGCATAATTTCAATGTAATTCTTCTTAATTGTGGTATGAATATTCAGATCCGAAAGATTCAAGACAAAAGTTCATATTGACATAAAAATAATAATACTTCAAGCATACTAACAAAACAATTATGTCTTCTCAAAATAACATGGCCAAAGAAAGTTATCCCTACAAAATCATATAGTCTGGCTATGCTCTATCTTCACCACACAAAGTATTTAAATCATGCACAACCCCGATGACAAGCCAAGCAATTGTTTCATACTTTTGACATTCTCAAAGTTTTTCAATCTTCACGCAATACATGAGCGTGAGCCATGGATATAGCACTATGAGTGGAATAGAAGGGTGGTTGTGGAGAAGACAAAAAGGGAGAAGATAATCTCACATCAACTAGGCATATCAACGGGCTATGGAGATGCCCATCAGTAGATATCAATGTGAGTGAGTAGGGATTGCCATGCAACGGATGCACTAGAGCTATAAGAAATGAAAGCTCAACAAAAAAAACTAAGTAGGTGTGCATCCAACTCGCTTGCTCAAGAAGACCTAGGGCATTTTGAGGAAGCCCATCATTGGAATATACAAGCCAAGTTCTATAATGAAAATTCCCACTGGTATATGAAAGTGACAACATATGAGACTCTCTAACATGAAGATCATGGTGCTATCTTTAAGCACAAGTGTGGAAAAAGAGATGACAAGCCAAGCTATCTATATAGGCGAAAGAAGTCGGTCGGGGGGTGCTCGAGGGGCCCACGAGACAGGGGGCGCGCCCTACAGGGGGGGGGGGTGCACTCCTATCTCGTGGCTGCCTCGAGGATCTTCTGACGTGAACTCGAAGTCTCCAGGATCATATTCTTCCCAAAAATAACGCTGCCGAAGGTTTCATTCCGTTTGGACTCCGTTTGATATTCCTTTTCCTCGAAATACTGAAACAAGCAATAAAACAGCAATATGGGCTGGGCCTCCGGTTAATAGGTTAGTCCCAAAAGTAATATAAAAGTGTATAATAAAGCCCACTATTGCCCAAAACAGTAGATAATATAGCATGGAGCAATCAAAAATTATAGATACGTTGGAGACGTATCACGCATACGAGCACTTCAAGAGGAAATAGCGGGATTTTTGCTCGACCAGGTCATAGATCCCAAAGGAAAATACTTTTACCCGCTACCGCCCCCATGAACCACTCCCAATTGTCATCGTGCTCCGAAGGCACCAAGGCAAATGCCACTGGTTCCGAAGGCAACATGTAGGGGAAATTTTATATACCTAATTGTATATATATACATGTGTATGTGTGTGAAAGGTGGTTGTGAGACATTCGATGAAATATATATATATATATATATATATATATATATATATATATATATATATATATATATATATATATATATATATATATATATATATATATATATATATATATATATATATATGTATAATATGTAGTATCGTAAAATACCAGCAAACGAAAAAGGATTAAACGGAAATCACAAAATTAAAGGAAAAAGAGATCATGGACCCAAAACCCCCCAAAACCTTTTAGTACCGGTGGGTGTACTAAAGGTCTCCGCGCCCCCGGGATGCTGGCTCTTGCCTCGTGGTGGACCTTTAGCGGCGGTTCGTGCAGAACCGGCACTAAAGGGCCTTACGAACCGGTGCTATAGTCCGGTTCTACACTAGTGGGGGGTCGGCAATGTAAAGTGTACCATGGCAGGCAGTGGTAAGAGCACAAGGTCGCTAGATTTACCACTCTAGCAAGCAAAAACATATCCCTCCAAGCTTCATCCACACATGCCCTGTCCATTTGCACACGAACATTGCGGATGCCCCGCTGCCCATTATCGTTTCTAGATGGAACACCTAAGAGGTCTAGGTCCTAAAGTTCACACATCATCAAACAGTCTCGAATGGCAGCCATCTGACCTTCAGCATGCAGTGAGCTCGAAAATTGTTTGTGTTGCCAAAGTGCTTCATTGTAGTCGCCACAAACAAACCATGGATCTTGCCGTACTACCTGTAAATTTGCAAGGTGTTCCTATATCAAGTGACGATTCTCAACTCAGGGTTCCCATAAACAAACGTGGTCCACCAGCTATTAACATGTGTGGAAGAATAAACACCAAACACATCCCTAGTCATGCCTTTGGACTAGCTCATATATTAATTATAGTTCTGCTTTCTTAACCATAGGCATTGTTATTGTAACAAGGACGCCTAGAATAATGTGTACACATTGTTATTGATAACAATGGTGTTAGATAGACCCAACTTATGAAATAATGTGTGATCACTCCTCAATATGTTGTCGGTATTCTCATGTAAGGTATTAACATTTACTTGTGTCCATAGACCATGAGAATATCATATAACTGGATTCCACATGGTTACTTTGAGGTTTCCAAACGTCACTCCTTAACTGGGTGACTAGAATGGTAGCTTTCAGTTATACTAAAAGGGTATGTTGTCGTGTTCGATATGCCAAGACCAAGACTTGCTCCTCCGACGATGAAGAGATACACCTTGGGACCATTCAGTATTACAGTGTCCATTATCTCTTAGCCAAATATAGTGGCTAAGGTGTTAGTCACATGGACTCAAAATACGCTAATGAGAAAAGAGTACAAACCAATAACGAGGATAACTAGGTTTTGTGTTAGTTGCAAGCATACAAATTTAAAATTAGAACAAGCTTGAATATGAAGCATGGAAAGAGTGCTCCGGGTGTAGAATTAGTTAGTATGATGCACTTTGCAGTGTGCTATGTCACAAGGAACCTATTTAACTGGAAGCATACAAATTTGAAATGGAAATTAAACGATGTACACACCAACATGTAGATTCATGTTTCTGCCAACTATACTGGAAATTCAACAAGTGAGTTGAAGTATTTGCAGCAAATACTATCTATACAATTGCAGTACACTTTGGAAGCTCCATATATAAGAAGCATGTTTCTATATCGATAATTCTTAACTTTATTGGAAGCATTGAAATTTGAAACTAGAAACTAACAACTACTCCCTCTAATCTAAAATAAGTGTCGTGGTTTTAGTTCAAATTTGAATGAAAACCACGATACTTATTTTGGAACGGAGGGAGTGACTATGCAAGTCCGGGTAGTCTAAAATCCTAAAACAACTAAAATTCTTGTTGACCTAATGACGGAATGCATTGATAGAACAATTTTCACACCAACAATAGTTAGTACTTAGCACACAATGTATTAGATACCTAATTGTAATGCTGAAATTAAAGGTCATTTAATTGAGAATAATATGAACAAAGGACATGAGGTGATGGAGTCAGGGGGTGGGTCGGGGGGGGGGGGGATTTATGGAGTGCGATACTTTATATTCCGAGGAGGGGCTTCAAAGACGGAAATACAAATGGAGAGGCATCTGCTTGTTCTTTGGCGAAAGAGTGGTACACCGACAGTGGGTTGTACCTCTGGGTAACCTGGTGAAGTACCAGACGGGGAGGAGATGGTGGGCATGCCCTCCTAATGCCGAAATGGCGCAACATCAGGTCCCCCTTAGGGGCCATCGATGGTGTGGTAGATGGAGTGGGAATGGCAGGGGATCATATCTGGGTAGAGAGGGTGGATGGTGTTGTCGTCGGCGACTTGTGAAAGAAGCACTGTGCGTAGTACTCCCTCCGTCTCAAAATAAGTGTCTCAACTTTATTTTGGGACGGAGGGAGTAGATGGAAACTAGGAGTACATTGGTGGTGGGGTTGACGGCAAGGTAGGGCCGTAGGCGGAGGTGTGTGCAAGGCAGGAGAGAGGAACAACGTCCTAGTTAATAAACAAGCGAGTAATTAGGGGTGCGTGATATGCGAGCGGTTAGCAGCGGGCCAAAATGGTGATATGTCGGCCATGAGATTATGCTAGAATCGACGGTAGTCGTGTGGTCCAATGTCAGCTTCTAATCAGATTATTGATTAAACAGCGTTTCTTAAAGTAAAATTGACACAAAGAATTATGGTTGGAGAGCTCTTTATTTCGGATTCATCAATTGTACATACAAAAAGGACGCCCTCCTATTTATATAACTGCTAGCTAATTATCTGTGCATTGTAACGGTGGCATATATATTCTAGTGGTTCAACATCAACCGTGTCTGACATAAATCTTACACACGTCGTATTGCAGATTTTGGTAAGATTCGGTTTGATTTGAGTATGGGTAGAGGAAAGTAAGGAAAATTCTGATTTAGTTGAGGTTTTGGTAAGATTTGATTTGGGTATGGGTAAGAGAAGCAAAGAAAGTTTAATTTAGTTAAAATATGTTTTGAATTAATTGAGTTAATGCAGGACATGAGAATTAATTAAGTTAATGCAGGACATGAGAATGGGTTCAAGGGGAGAGGAATATATGAATGTACAATCATCAACTCCCCTTTAATAAAAGAGATAGGGGGTGAGGGATAAGTGTTCACTTTAAGTTAAGTTCGAAAACGTTTGACCAAAGGGAGGAGAGGTGGCCGATTTGGGCCCACCAACTTCTAATAGCCGTCAGTTTTCTAAGAGCATCTACAGCCGACCCATCAAATATCATCCCTCAAATCCTCAAAACCATACATTCTCATGCAACGTATAAATAAAGCACACGTAGGTCATCAAGATCACACACATAGCGTAGGGACAATTCATCATATATGTCATCGGACTATAAAAAATTAGCATGTTCAAAATACTAGAGTGGCTAGGGTTTAAGGGCCCACATACGGAAAGGAGGGGATATTTGTGGGTTCGGGGTTGGCCGGTTGTGCCGGATCCGATATGGCAGACGCGTCCGGGCGTGCCCGAACCTCTCCATATCCACCCCAGATATGGGCTGTGTTTAAGAGCTGCCCCTGTGGACAACCCGAACGTAGAGGGGTTGTTTGATGGGTCTAACTGAGTTGAGTTCTTGTGACCGATCAATGACTTGGCCGTCCATGCGGACATACAGTGACAATTTGAGGGGTCTGACTTTTTTTTGAGGAATTTGAGGGACCCGACTATATATGCTCGAACAAGGAGACCACACCCAACCACTGAACTGAATCCAGGAAGTTGGAAGATCGAGTGACGTCAATTTTTTAAGGCAGCTTACGAATGTCTCCGAAAAATATATGAAAATGCACTAATTTCCGTAGAGAAAGAAAAGGGTTATCACACACGTGTCTAGCGGGCAAGGCGAGCACTTGCCTTAATCACAGGTTGACACATAACGACCGACTCGGAAAGCGAGTGCGTGCATGCAGCTCCGGCCGGCGACGTCATGCATGCACATACGGCTGGCTGCCGCCGGCCTGCGCGCGCACTTGGCGCGTCGTGTCGAGCGGGCGGAGGCGCCGGCCTGCCCACTCCTGGCTCGGCGAAGCGTACCCGAGTCGGTTGGGACGGATAGATGAATGTCCGTGCCCGCCCTCTGCGTGTACCTGCCCTGGTTAATTGCGACCGATCAATGTGATGGCCCGGCCGGCCGTGTGGTACAGTGGCCTGGGCACGCACTCGGGGAGAGAAAAAGAACGTACACCCATGAAACGTCGCGATACCGAGGTGCACCACGTACCAGTGTACCTCTACAATTACAAGGTCGTGTTGGTACGTGCATGATGTGGATGCACCTAGCTAGATGGACTAGACGCTGCTGTACTGCTCCACGTGCACGCCGGCCGATGCCCGTGCATTCTGTTAAATTGAACCACTGTGCGGGCTGCCCGCGTCCATGCACTCCACGAGAAAGAGATCGTCGTACTAGTCTAAGTCCGTGGTTTCCAGCAAAATTACCGCTATTTTTTACTGGAGAAGGAAGGCTGCTGCGGTCGTATGATTATATTAGACATCAAAGGAGGAAGTGCATAGCTAGCCAGCATCAAAAGGAAGAAAAGACCAAAGGAAAGGAGCAAACCAGATGAAAATGAGTGTATGCACAGGAGCGGCGAAAGTAGACAGGAAAGGGACTGGAAACAGAATTACATCCAGCCTTTGCATCTACGTTGCCTCAAGAGCTGCTTTGCTCTCTTTCTCCGGTTTTTCGTGGGCATCGGCCGGCTTTCCCTTTCGGAGCCGCGCGACTCTCCACGCATCCAATCCATCACAAACCATGTATATACTCGGACTCCTCCTACTGCCATGCAGTACGTGCACGCGTATATCGAGGCACTCGTGTACGTACAGTACGTACTCTACGTCGACGACAAAAACACAACGGATATGTATGCAGAGATGCCTACATGAAGCTTTCTTTCGATCGAGTCAAAGAAGGGAAAGAGGCAGGCTTAGGTGAGGTTCACGAGGAAAAAGGCGCAGGGGCTTAGCGTAGGTAGTACGGACAGATCGATGCAGCAGTGCGCATCGGTGGTCACGCGAACTTTGCCGTCGCATCGCCACAGCTTGCATGGAGCTGTATCTTTAGGCCAACTCTATCCCTCAAACCCGTTAGGCCAACTCCAGCGCACAACCCAAACGGGCGTTCGTTTTGCGTAAATTTTGTCCGTTTGGATAGTGCAATGGGATCATGTCCGGACCTGTTCTGAGATATGGTGGTCGTGCGTCCAGCGCGGCCGCATCCTTTAGCCCCATCCTACCCGCCACGACCAAAAATGCCCATATAATCATATTTCAATGTTTAAAACAAGTTTGCATGTCCAAATAAAAATAGTTTTACAACCCAATCGAAATTGTCTCTAAATAAAATAGTTTTACAACCATATATCGAAATAGTCTTAAATGAACCAATACATCTATTGGTTGCCAATGTAAGCCCACACGTGCTCAACCAAGTCATTTTGAAGATCCAAATGAGTGTGTCAATCACGCATTTCACGATGAAATTTGGAAAATTGTCCAAACGTGGCCGTTTCTTGGTGCAGGGGCTCAACATTTTCACCTTGATAATCAAATCCTTGGTCGAAGATGCTGTCATCACGCTTGTCCTCGACCAGCCAATCGACGACCAAATCTGCGGCGCAAGCGCGGGCGTGGTGGCGGCCATGTCGAGACGTGGTTTGGTATGGACGGCCGGGGGGTGCGCAGTGAGGAGGCGGCCAGAGAATAGTGGCGGCGCCGGCGGCAGGGTGGGGACTGCTAGTGTCCCCGACAGGCGGGCCACGGGGGGGCAAGGGGCATGCGTCGAGCCCGTCCGCGCGATGTCCGTTTCACCCTAAACTCGACGCAAGTTTGCGCCGGGGATGGGTCGAAAACAGACGGAATCCGGACATTTGTCCGTTTAGGCCGCGCTATTCGTCCATTCCTCCCCAAACAAACGCACCTGAACAGGATGGGGCCGCGCGCTAGAGTTGGCCTTAAGAGAGTAAAAGTCCGGTTTCATTTTTCTGATCGAGACCTGGCCGATCCCTAAAACCCTTAGAGGAGTAAAACTTTTACCTTATTGTTTATCCGGCACCTATATTTACTCCGCCGCTCGGTGTCGGAGTACAAAAAATCTCCACGCCTCATCTGCCTCTCCTCCTCCCCAATCCCCGCCACCGGTGAATTCCCCGCTGTTACCCGCCAGTCCCCATCCCCCTCCCTAATGGCCGGATCCCGCAGCCACCGGTCCCCACCACCACAAGCGCAGCATGGGCGCGTCCTCAAGCCGCCGCCGCGATAATGCAGCCCCGTCCCGCCGGCTCGCCAGCTTCCTGGATCTCCTCGCGCCGTGGCAGCCACAGAGGAACTACCTCGGCGTTCGGCAGCGGGCGTGGGGGACGTGGGTGGCCGAGATCAGCGACCGGGCACCCACAAGAAGCACTGGTTCGGGTCCTTCCACACAGTCAAGCTCATCGCCCGTGAGTGCGACCAGTGGCATGTCAGATTCATAGCGCCGATGCCCGCCTCAACTTCCCGTGGGGCGAGATGCCGCTGCTGCCTGGAGTGGTGACTGCTGAGGCGGCTCGGGAAGACCGGGAGGGGAGGAAGCTGATCGCGGTGGGAGCCGCCGATGAGGAGTACATGGCGGGCCTCCGCCGCCAGTACACCGGGCTGGTGGAGGCGGAGCACAAGATCTTCGCTGAGCGTGCGGCCAGCGGGGGGGGGGGGAGGGAGGGGGGAGGACGGCTATCATCCTCCAAAGCGACAAGGAGGACGGCGGCAAAGGAGGCGGCGCCGACAATGACTTTGACTTTGAAGAATGGTGGAGGATCTTCCCCGACTCCGGCGACGACGTCATAGGGCCTCACCCCATGGGCGATGGGATTTCTCGGGCGGAGTGGCTCGCCCCGCCAAGTCCAACCGATTAATAAGGTTTTGGTTTGACTAGGCTTCCGTGGTTGTAGACCAACCAATAGTGGAATTTTTCCTCCTCTATTTTTAGGAATTGGCTAGAGTAGGCATTAGCTGGTGATCTGGTGTATTCGAGAAGAAATATCAATGCGCATATGCACATGCATGTCTGGACGTACTGGAGCTGTAGTATCCAGGGTCTCCTGAGTACTGCTCCCTCCGACCTCAATTATTTGTTGAAAAATGGATAGAAGTGGATGTATATAAAATTTAAAATACATCTAGATATATCTATTTCTATAACAAATAATTCCGGGCCGAGAGTGCACTAACCAAGAACAGCATAAAACAGCTTGATTAAAAATAGAAAAATTCTGTAACTAACAATGGCATATGATATGTATTTTTTGCAGGAAGTGACACACCAAAATTTAAGAAAAGTAGAAGGAAACAAGAAGTAAATAGTATTGCTCATTTCTTTTTTACTTCACATATTAGATTTGTCCAATATATTGCACAGCATCCATTTGGCAGCTTTGACCGTTACTTTTGTATAAATATATGGTACTTAATGTTAAGAACAACCATAGAACAAGCAAGTCAACTGCAAAAATAATTATAAAGTCATGCATGTCGTTTGGAATGAAAATATGAAGATATTATCTTAGCTCATATGAGGCTTAATTTCTCTTAAATTGGTGATGCACATACAAATATTATAACACATGAACAATGTAATTTTTGACTAAAATTTGAGCTTAATTTTGTCATTGTATATATTTTTGCAAAAGAAAAATACATTTGCAGATATACACCCAGATCTATCTGGCACCCGAATTAATTAAACTAGAATCAGTACTGCATTGCACAGGCTCATGGTAGTCAATGCCGCACCACAGATTAGTCCACCCCCATCCGTGGTTAACAGCAGCTAGTGGAGTTTAACTAGTGTTCTCAAACCCTGAGATTGGTCGATCACATGCATGGACATGCACGTACCGATGCACGTGTGATGCCCCAAAACATTCAGCTAATCTACGTACGGCTGATGACTGATCAAGTAGATTAAATATAACTGGCATGCAGAATCAACCATCAGATGGAACAATTAGCAGTAGCTAGCGCCAAATCGGGTGCCCCGAGGAAAGAGGAAGGAGATCGCTGCTCAAAAAGCTGTCACCTAAAAAGGCCTCGAGATCGCTATAATTAACAATGTTGTTTTCCTTTAGGCGCTAAGCACGAGAGACATGCATGTTTGTTAATGCACAGAGAGCATCTTTTGAGATCGTCCGATGGCTGATCGCTCTTTGCACCCTGTTGCTCAGTACGAGTACTGCTCGAGTATAGTACTCCGAACAGAGATATTAGCAGAATTAACCATTTAAAAACGAGATGTTTCTTTTTTCAGAAAAACTTGCAATCTGTTCATCTTTAGTAATGATAGTACAACGAACACTATAAATAATACTCCCTCCATTCCATAATGTAGTGCGCTCGCACTTTCCGAGATCCAAATTTGACCATAAATTTAACCAACAAGACCGACTGCAACGGGAGCAAAAATTATACCACCGAATTTGTATGTTCGATATAATTCAGTGGTATAATTTTTGTTCCCACCGCAATAGGTCTCGATAGTTAAATTTATGGTCAAATTTGAATCTCGAGAAGCGCAGACGCACTATATTGTGGAATGGAGGGAGTAAAAATTAAACCCAGATCCGTAGACCACCTAGCGACGACTATAACCACTGAAGCGAGTCAAAGGCGCGCCACTGTCATCGCCCCTCCCTCGCCGGAGCCGGGTAAACCTTGTTGTAGTAGACAGTCGGGAAGTCCTCGTACTAAGACCACATAGAACCAACGCACCAGAACAGTAACCGCCACGGATGAAGCTGAAGACAAAAGAACATAGACGAACGATGAAAAGATCCGAACAATTCCACCAAAGACAGATCCACCGGAGACACAGATCCACACGCCCACTGACAGTGCTAGACGCATCAACGAAACAAGTACTAAGCAAGGAGATCTTTATTCCATCTTCAGGGAGCCGTCGCTGTTTTGCCTTCCTGAGCAGGAAACAAATCCTAACAAAATTTGAAAAAATATCTAAAAATGAAGCCCTCCAACTGGCAAGGGCGAGGATCCACTCTTCCCCCATAGCCCTAAGGCCACCGGAGACGGGGTGGACCAGGGACAACACCGGCGGGATGCAGAGAAACCCTAATGAGATGGCTTTTTATTTAGTCAATTTAAAATGTGCATTCCTATTTCTCGTAAAGAAAAAAAAGTATTCCCTATTGTCACCGGTTGTAATGTTTTTCCTATGTGACACTTTCATACAATTTAGGCACCAACCCTGTTAGGTGTTGCATGAGAAGTCTATTTTATTGTTTTAGCCACTTAGTAGTATTGTGTTTGCTAGAAAAGGGTTACAGCATTGTCTAGAAAAGGTAATAATATTGTGAAAGTGGCGGGGGTGGAGGTTTCACTAATATAGATTCTCCAGCAAATGCCACACTAGTAGAAAAAGGAGCTATCGTTGAGGCCTGTTTTGCCCATTAGTCCCGGTTCAATCCGTAACCGGACTAATGTGAGCATTTATCCGGTTCGTGAGCCTGTGGGGCCGGCCGGGCCACGTGGGCCATTGGTCCGGTTCGTCCGGACCTTTTGGTCCGGTTGGTGGCATGAACCGGGACCAATGGTCCCGGCTCTGGCCCACCACTATTGGTCCCGGGTGGTGGCATGAACCGGGACCAAAGGCTTCCTTTAGTCCCGGCTCATGCCACCAACCGGGCTAATGGTGCTGCCTATATATAGCCCCTCAGCGCAAGAGCAGAGCACCTGCCTGCTTTTTTTACGGCCGAGGGGAGAGGGCTTGGTGGTGCTCTAGCTCACCTCCTATGCACACAAGGTGTTCGATGGAATGCCCGAGCCACACTACTTAAGCTTTCTCCTCTCCAAGCTCGACCTCTAACCTCCATTTTCCTCAATATTTGTCTAGGTTTAGCGGTCCGTCACACCCCGTCCCCGTCTTCACCGCCGTCGATCACCCGCGCCGATCTCATCGCCAGCACCACCGTGGTGAGCCTCTTGTTCTTATCTTCTTTCTGAAAGGAAAAATATTCTTACTTGTATTATTTTCTTACTTTTATTATTGCATCTTATATAGTGCGATGGTTTTGGTATCCGCCCCCGTCGGCCCTCGTCCTGTCTATGATTCGGATGTGGTATATATTATCTTTTCATAACTATTGGTTCATTTATTGTTTATGAAAATTATGCCGACCAACGTGACATAGATTTTATTTATCTAGGAGGTTGTTGAACCGAAATTCCAACCGACCCTATTGTCGAGAGGTTAAATTTAGTTGAAGAAGAAAACAATTTCTTGAAGGAAAAATAAAAAACTTGAGGAGGAGAAGATGATATTGGAGTTGCATGTTGCGGATGTAAATCGATGATCACAAGATCAAGATGGATGCAATGCGCTTGAAGATGAGAAAGATTAGAAAATATGCCATTCATACCGAGGCTTGGTATCATTATGCCGTTGGATCAGTTGTTACCTTGGTTGCAATTATGATCGTATTTGTTTTCACATTGAAATGTTTTACATAGTTTCAATGTATGGTTTAATTAATTTAGATGCTCTGCAGAGCTTTATGTTGTTAGATGAGAACTATGTATGTACTTTGGTTTTATGTGATGATGAACTTCTATTAATTTGGTCACTTAATTATCTATTCATGATGTTCTGTAATGATTTTGACACACTTAATTATATATAATGCACGCAGATGAACCGCAATGGATGTACGGTGACAGACACACCTCCGAGTACATTAAGGGCGTGCATGCTTTTCTCAAGTGGCTGAGGCAAACAAGCAGAATGGTTTTATGTGTTGTCCATGCCCTATATGTGGAATCTAAGTCTTACTCGACCGGAAAATCCTTCACACCCACCTGCTTTACAAGGGTTTCATGCCACACTATAATGTTTGGACAAGGCACGGAGAAATAGGGGTTATGATGGAAGACGGCGAGGAAGAAGAGTACGATGACAACTATGTGCCCCTGAATACGGTGATGCTATCTGAACATCAAGATGCACTGACGATGTGCACGATGGTGCTGCAACGGGCGAAGCTGCTGAAGATCAAGAGGAACCAGACGATGTGCCCCATGATGATGATCTCCGCCGGTCATTGTCGATGCAAGGACACAATGCGAAAGTCAAAAGGAGAAGCTGAAGTTCGATCGCATGTTAGAGGATCACAAAAAGGGTTGTACCCCAATTGCGAAGATGGCAACAAAGCTCGCATCTGTACTCGAATTGCTGCGAGTGGAAGGCGAGAATGCTGTGCTCGATAAAGGATTTGAGAAGCTACTGAAAATAATGAAGAAGAAGCTTCCAAAGGATAACGAATTGCCCGACAAGTACATACGCAGCAAAGAAGGTCGATGCCCTCTAGGATTGGAGGTGGAGAAGATACATGCATGCCCTAATGACTGCATCCTCTACCGTTGTGCCTACAAGGATCTGAACGCATGCCCGGTATGCGGTGCATTGCGGTATAAGATCGCACGAGATGACCTGGTGATGTTGATTGGCGAGCCTCCCGGAAGAGGGTTCTGCGAAGGTGATGTGGTATGCTCCTATAATACCACGGTTGAAACGTCTGCTCGTAAACGGAGAGCATGCCAAGTTGATGCGATGGCACGTGAGGACCGTAAGAAAGACGGAAGTTGAGAGCACCACGACGGGTCGCAGTGGAGAAAAATCGAGAGAAAGTACTGGGATGAGTTTGCAAAGGACCCAAGGAACGTATGGTTTGCTTTAAGCGCGGATGGCATTAATCCTTTCGGGGAGCAGAGCAGCAATCACAACACCTGGCCCGTGACTCTATGTATGTATAACCTTCCTCCTTGGATGTGCATGAAGCGGAAGTTCATTATGATGCAGTTCTCATCCAAGGCCCTAAGCAACCCGGCAACGACATTGATGTGTACCTAAGGCCATTAGTTGAGGAACTTTTACAGCTGTGGAATGGAAACGGTGTACGTACGTGGGATGAGCACAAAAAGGAGGAATTTGACCTAAAGGCGTTGCTGTTCGTGACAATCAACGATTGGCCCGCTCTCGATAACCTTTCGTGACAGACAAACAAGGATACCACGATGCACGCACTGTTTACTTGACACCGATAGTATATACGGAAGCTGCAGGAAGAATGTGTACTGGGCTATCGCCGATTTCTTCCGACCAACCATCAATGTCGAAAGAAAGGCAAGCATTTCAAAGCGAGGCAGATCACGGAAGAAGCCCGCCATGCGCATCGGTGATCACGTATTTGCTATGGTCAATGATTTACACGTAATCTTTGGAAAGGGTCCGGCGGACTAGCTGTTCGAATGACGCCGAGAATCACGCACCCATGTGGAAGAAGAAATCTATATTTTGGGACCTACCCTCACCGAAAGACCTAGAGGTCCGCTCTTGATCGACGTGATGCACGTGACGAAGAACCTTTGCGTGAACCTGCTAGGCTTCTTGGGCGTGTATGGGAAGACAAAAGATACACCTGAGGCACGAGAGGACCTGCAATGCTTGCACGAAAAAGAGGGCATGCCTCCGAAACAGTATGAAGGTCCTGCCAGCTACGCTCTTACGAAAGAAGAGAAAGAAATATTCTTTCAATGCCTGCTCAGTATGAAGGTCCCGACGGCTTCTCGTCGAATATAAAGGGAATAATAAATATGTCGGAGAAAAGTTTCAGAACCTAAAGTCTCATGACTGCCACGTGATTATGACGCAATCGCTTCCGGTTGCATTGAGGGGCTTCTACCGGAAAACGTCCGATTAGCCATTGTGAAGCTATGTGCATTCCTCAATGCAATATCTCGAAGGTGATCGATCCAGAAATCGTAGTAACGCTAAGGAGTGATGTGGCGCAATGTATTGTCAGTTTCGAGCTGGTGTTCCCACCATCCTTCTTCAATATCATGACGCACGTCCTAGTTCATCTAGTCGACGAGATTGTCATTCTGGGGCCCGTATTTCTACACAATATGTACCCCTTTGAGAGGTTCATGGGAGTCCTAAAGAAATATGTTCGTAACCGTGCTAGGCCAGAAGGAAGCATCTCCATGGGCCATCAAACAGAGGTGAGGGTGAAGAAGCAGCTGGCTATGATTTACATGGCTCCGATGACCCAATGCCGGTGCAAGAAGGAGAGGGTGAAGAAGTAGACCGTGAGGACGGCTCCAGTGATCACCAAACCGAGTCCGGCCAGGTATATATATTAGTTAATCCTGTGCTGACTAGCTCTCGTCTTTGTTTTGGTATATATGTACACATATTAATTAACTCTCGTCTTTGTTCTTTTTTCTAGCCCTCCGGATCGAGCACAACTTCGGTAAAGAGACGAGGCCCGAAGAAAAAGTTGAGCTCGGATGAAAAGTTTGAGATCATACAAATCGCGCGCGACGGCCAACCGATTGAACCCTACCGGACAAAGAAGGCATTTGTTGCTCAAGGGGGTTCGGTTAGGGACAAGATCCCGATCAGCATCCACCAATGGTATAAGCCTAAGAACGAAGACCCCGAGGTGTCTTGTGTCAATGATATGCGAAAAATGATCTTTGGACTGAGCTGAAGTCAAATTTTACCCTACCGCCAGAGGATGATCCGGAGAAGCCAGTAATAGAGCCATTAATCAAGTCTTTTGCTCTTAAGAAGATGGCAGAACTATTCAGGAATTGGAAGAAAGACCTCAATACGTATGTCGAAAAAAATGAGACACCAGAATTCACGGGCAAATATGAGAAGATCGAGATGATGGCCCGCATTTGTGGCCTACAAGACATCGGAAAAGAGTAAAAAGATGTCAGCGACAAACAAGAGAAATGCTGCGAAGAAGAAGCTTCATCATCGCACGGGTCGTGGCTACCTCATAGCCCGCCTATGTGGGCCAAGGCTGAGAATGATCTGCTTGATAAAGGGATCGAACCCGAGACAATGAATGGCTGACCGTTGCGGACTTGGTTCTTCGAGGCGGCGGATCCTTGGACCCTATAACGGGAAGTGCATTTGGACGGACGAACAATTAGACATACCAGTCAAGAGGCTTAAGCATTATATCAAAGCAGCGCAGCAAGGGAAATTCGTTCGAGCATGGGGAGAAGGACGAGCTCACAATGGCCCTCGGGAATCCTCGAGCACCCTGGACGGACACGAGGCACGCCAGCTCCCTTTCGTGGAAGGCTGGATTTCCGGACGCAGGGGTTACAAAACCCATGAGAGGAGGAAGAAAGCGGAGCAGAGCCTAATGCAGCGCTGCACGAAAGGGTAATGAGGCTAGAGGAACGAGAAGAGGAACGCGAAGCAGCCGATCACAACAAACGACCTGCGAAGCTTCCCCGGCTACCCCGCCATCTCGCGGAGAAGCAGCGTGGCTTCCACCGAGTTGCTTCAGCCGAGCAGCATGCCTTGACGGCTCCTCGCCAGCTATCCCGTGGATGCTATCACGGATGCTGAAAGTTGCCACCATATGGCGCAATGGAGCAATTTGAAGGTCAAGGCGGCTGTTGGCTCTGCTTATCCCACTAAACCCGACTCAACTTTTCACCGCCGCCGATTCCGAAGGATATGCTAAGGTGATGGTCGATGAAATAACGGAGGATTTGAGGAGCTCGGCTTGACCACCCTACCGGTGAAGGGAGTATCGGCTGGGTTCGCTCAAGACTCCATGCCTATGGCGGAAGGATCTCATCAACCTTCCGAACTGGGCGCCTCCGCCTCCTCCTCCTCCTCCGCGAGTCGGGCACTCCGCCTCCTCCACCGCCTCCTCCTCCTCCTCCGCGAGTCAGGCACTCCGCCTCCTCCACCGCCTCCTCCTCCCGCGAGTGACGATCGGGCACTCGGCGGCTCCTTCTCCGGCGTGGCGGCACTCCGTCTCCTTCTCCGCCTGCACCGGCGCGTCCGGGCAGCGAGCCTCCTCCTTCTCCGCCTCGTCGGCAAGGGTGGAAGAGACCGCCGCCGCTCCGCTGCTCCGGCGTCGTAGTCCTTCTCCTCCGCCTCGTAAGCAAGGAAAGAAGACATCCGCTCCGTTTGCTCTGCTGGCGTCTAGCAAGACAGCCAAAGGCGGGAGGAGATCTGATTCGGTCCTTCTCAAGACTCGGAGAAGTTACCGTCACGAGAGGAGCGAGGAGGAAAACGCGAAGATCGCGCAGATCAAGTGGATGACTGGTTTCAAGGGTTGAAAGCAAAGAGACATCCACCTCCGGAGGAGAAGGTAGATCCGGTCAAAGCGAAGCGCACTTTGGCTGCCCCGACAAAACCACCCAAGTCTCCGCGAAAGGCAACTATGAGCGCATTATTGAAAGGCATTTGCCGAGGCGGAGAGATCGGGAAGTCTGCATCGCTGATCAAAGGATGAAAGAACGACGAGCTGGGAAACAAATTGCCCAGCTCGGCGAACAAGCGAAGCGAATCGTGCCCCCGCTCAAGGTGCCTGCTAGCGACATCGTCGATCCGAGGATGGTGCCCGGTTATGGCAATCCTGAAGATTACCTGCTTGACGATGTACAATTTGATTTCTTGGAGGTGCAGATACAAAGATACGAGTACGGGAAGCCTCTCGTCAAAGATGAAAGCTCTCTAACAACGATGATGCTAAGATTGCATGATTGGTACATGAAAACCTGCAAAGAGTCTCGAGGGAGGAATACTTTGTATTTGAGAGTTAAAAAGGAGCATGACCTCCTTGGAATTGAACTGTTGCCTATTCCATTTGAGGAGTTCTATCAGTTTTTCAATCAATTGGCCCTCGATAAAGCAACGGTCACCTGCTACTGTCTGTAAGTAGTACTACTTCTGTCATTAAGTATCTCTATATAACTCAGCTCTTTCATTGCATGTATTTATAAATATCCTCACTATATTATGCAGATTGAAGATCGCAGAAATGAAGAAAAAACAAGTGGGTGATATTGGGTTCATTAACACATATCTCATCGATGCAAATGAGGTTAAATATCGTGCCAAGGAAACCGAGGCCAACTTGCTACGATCGTTGGAAATAAATGAACACAAAATACAATACTCTTTCCTTACAACTACACGTGAGTGTTACTGTCTTGTGGCATATTCGGTTTCCTTTATTTAGTCCAGGTTATAGAAATGTAATATTGATGAGTTATGCATGCATGCGCAGGTTCCACTATATTCTCCTAGAGATTAAGCTTGAGCAGGAGTAGTAACTGTCTTAGACTCGAGACTAAAAGATCCCAAGGAGTATGCGGAAATGACTGAATTGCTCGAGAAGTAAGTTAAATCGATCATTATCCACCATATCAGCAACTTTGTTCATTTCTGATATCAAGTAATTGTTTTCTTTGTATGGCAGGGCTTGGGAAAATTCACCAAAAAGCTCCGGACTACCGAAGAAGCTGCAATTTAGACACCAAAGTAAGTACTATATAGTAGCATATTCCACGCAGATCTCCTAGTGATTCAAGCGCTAGTTTCATCAATACCATTTAGCATGTGCTTCCTAATTATCAGTTTGATTGACCTCTGTTTCTTGTAAAGTGGTTGTGGCAGGAACAAGGAATGATTTCTGTGGATACTACGTTTGCAGTCCATCCGCCACACGACCTGTGAGAGGGCTACTCCGACAAACAATTTGAAGTGCGTAAATAAAAATATTCATAATTTTATTTTATTACCATCATTTGTGTTGAGTTTCATTCATTCATATATATATATATATATATATATATATATATATATATATATATATATATATATATATATATATGTATGTATTGACCCCTTTCTTAAAATTAGATGTTTCGGAAGCGGGATGAACTCCTAGCACCAGATCGCATGCGAGCAATTCAGGAGGAATTGGCGGCATTCTTTCTTGACTATGTGATCGCTGAAGACGGGGAATACTATGTGGACCACGCGTCCGTATTGTAAAAGATAATTATTGTATATATGTAGCGGTAGTGTCGGATAGATATACGAGAACTTGTTGTTCGACCAATCTCTCGAGAAGGAGAGGTGGTCGATATCACTTCTCTCTGTATGCATATATGTTCATGACGATCTTCTGTTTGCTTAATTACTAGCTAGCTAGCATGTCTAGTTAGTCCTCTCTATACGTATGTATAGTACGAAGCGTCGACCAAGCACGGACAAAAGAAAGGACATTTTCTCTATTAATTAGCTAGCTATAGCACAATATATGAAACACCTAAATTAACCCCCAAAACCCCCAAACCCCCCTTTTGAAAAAAAAACAAAAACCAGAGCCAAAGAAATGACGCGTGGATGCCTATTGGTCCCGGTTGGTGCCACCAACCGGGACCAAAACCTCCGCCTGGGCTCAGCGGACAGGCCACGTGGAGGCCCATCTGTCCCGGTTCTATCCAGAACCGGGACTAAAGGGTGAGGGTATTAGTACCGATCCTTTAGTCCCGGTTCATGAACCGGGACTAAAGGCCCTCACCAACCGGGACTATAGGCCCTTTTTCTACTAGTGCCATGAGTTGTTTAAGCTAGTCTGGTCATCCAAATTCCTAGGGCTCCGAAAAGGTATTGCAAATTTTCATATTTATTTAGTGGTGTATGTATTTCCTTTTATTACTACGTTTTTTAATTCCTATAGCAAATCTTTGAATCGTCAAATTGACATGATTGTCAATATAAAACAGAGGATTACCTAACAAAATATAAAGGTAGTCGTTTGGATGGAATGTGAGAAACGTGCGTCCATTTACCGGATTAAGTTTTTAAAGAGGTTTGAGTTGTTGTTCAAATTCCTATTCAAGAAGTTGAGGTATAGGAATCCATTTCATAGGAATATGGACGCCACCATTACTGTGATCTAAAAGCAAAAAAAATAGAAATTTCCAAAAGATTGGAAACGTGTACTCCCTCCATCTATATATATAGGGCCTAATGCGTTTTTCAAGACTGCATCTGACTATTGATAAGATTAATAGTAAGATGTATAATGTGGAAATTATATCATTAGAAGCTTCTTTCACATATGATTTTTATGGTATGCTTTGTGTAACTTGCATGTCATATATTATTGCTTCAATATATAGTCAAAGTTAGCATCGGAAAACGCATTAGGCTCTATATATATATGACAAGAGGGAGTAAATATCTTACCAAATTCCAGCTATCTAAGAGCATATACAATGGGAACCCCCATTTTTTCCTATACGTCTGGATGGACAGCCTGCCAGTGTCTGGATATGAAATAGAGAAAAAAAAGGTCATACAACTGGACTCCTGAAATTGTCCTCATATATCTGGATTGTCCATGAGCCCTCATATATGAGGATATAAGGGTATTCCGACATGTTCGGGTAGTTCGATTATAGATGCTATAAAGAGGACCGGATTTCTTTCTATCCCATGTTTTAGGCTAGCCATAGTGGGAGTAACTTAGGTAGTAACATAGCATATTCCAAGAAAAAATTGCTTATGTGACATGGAGTTAATGAGGAAAGAGATGTTTGTGGTAACATAATATATTACTGTAACATAACACACCCCGAGGTAAAGTGAATCTATATCTCAATTAATGAAGACTTGCATGTTACCGTCCATATGTTACTATCCTATGAAGGTAGTAACATAAACTAATAACATATGTATGTTACTAGTCTAAGTTACTCCCCACTATGACCAGTCTTAGGTGGCTCTTGATTTTCTGTTAATGACAATATGAGAAGTGCTCCTCCCGCGTTTGAGGAGTACCACTGTGTACATTGCATTTCCACCGCGTTACTTCTATAATTATAAGAAAAAACAGTGCTCCTACTGATTCCTTAAAAAAAAGTGAATGCAGTACAGTGGCCTCGTTGTGATTCTTTTGTCTTTCTTAAAATAACAATGGTGCCTAAATATAATTTATATATGTAACAAAAGTAATATTATTTAAAACTTATTTCGAATACAAATTACTAATATATTTCAAACCTGAAATGAGGAAGTACATAGATTAGATTAGTGCTAGGCTGCTAGCTACTACTAGTCAGTGTTGGCCAGGGAATAGGCAAGCACAGAGGATCGGGAAGGGTCTCAGCGGCCTTGAGAGAAGCGAGACATGCTCCTGCTCCTGCTGCTGATTCTGCATTTGCCTTGACCGTGGTGTCTGTCCGTCTCTCTGTCGGCACCAACCTCGAACGCTACACTCTACGACTAGTATACGGATATTCCTACGCCACCCAACGTACTGCGTATACATACACACACGCTGTCATCGCCACGTCACCATCATGCTCCACCGGCGGGTCGACAGGAGGCCCCACACGCCAGGGCCACCCTGCCGCGCAGCTCATGCAAAACGGATTCTCGTTGCGGACTGGGGTCTGGGGTGCAAGGGCAGATTCGTAGTCGTATAGGTAGGGGCTAGTACGTAGGCCACAGCACACACAGGCGTAGTCGCGTAGACTGCAGTGTACTGTACTGTACTGTACTGTACTGTACTGTACAGTAGAGTACAGGCGTGTGGGGGCGTATCTATCCATGCAGTGCAACGGCCGTTTGGTTTGACCGCCAACTCGAAGACTGTAGACTGTGTAGTACGTACGAGGGAAGAAGGACCCGGAGCTGGATTCTTTTTAGCTGCAGTGGCGCGGGCTTCACTCATGGGCTGTCGCAGCATGGGCTTCTGGGCCTGCATTGGTCTGTAAGGCGGTTGACTTACACTTGCTACTGAAAAGCTGCAATAGGGCTGGATAGGCCAAGAAATGAGCTTTGATCTCCCCAAAAAAAAGCGAAGAAATGAGCCTTAAGCCCAATAAGGCCCAAGTGTCAAATCGAATTTACACTGAAAATAGAGGTGTTTTGTTAAAAGAAAAAATGATGGTGTACCACAGGTGAAGGTTCTCGGGTATTCTAAAAAAAAGGTGAGGGGCCTCAGGAAAAACAAACATGTTTCCCTCATAAAGGAAAAAAAAAGTAGTATGTATGAACTGGCGGTGAGTCAACTGCGGCACCGCGTCCACTCTGCTCTAGCAGAACGGCTCTCACGGGTCCAAGGTACGCATACACCCTCGGACATATATGTATCCAGCCGTAAACAATTGTTGAATGAATATAGTGCGTGACGTGTGCGTGGGGGAGCGGGGATGCCCCTGCCCACCAACACGACATGTACTAGCAGTGGTGGAGCTATGTGTAGTGTTGAGGGGGCCTCTGTCTCCCCCCACCCCACCCCACCCCCCAGCCTTGCACATTTAGTGAAGGAAAATTATTTTAGAGGCTTAAATTATGAATAGTTTAGTCATTTGCCCCTCCCCAAAGCTGCGTATGTTCTTGTTGCCCCCCCTTCGATTCTGCTCTACCTCCGCCAGTACTAGTATACATATATTTTTTTGCGAGTCAGTACTAGTATGTGTGTGCGTGTGTGTGTGTGTGTCTGTGTGTGTGTGTGTGTGATTATATGATACAAAATTGATGATAATAAGGTACATGTATTCAACCGTAAACAATTATTGAATAAATATTGTGTGGGGATGTGTAGGAGGGAGGGAGTAGGTGTCAAGTGCTTAGGAGATAGATCGATGTTTGGTTTCCTTTCCATCAAGATCAACATTCCGGACAGTTAGTTTGCAGAGTAAATAAAATCATACGTAACTTAATAATAGATACTCAACATTGTTGCAGAAACACATTGCATTTGCATAGGCAAGGGATACTCCATTTTCTCTTGAAAGTTTTAAGACAGAGGGTGATATTAGATAATGATGTGGTGAGAACCAATAGAGTTTCACAAGAAAGAACATATCATAGAGATCCACTGTCCACCATAAGGCCGTATTTTGAACGTGGAATTGTAAAAACATAAGAAACTGCATTCATTGAAAGTCGTGTCTTGAAAATTTGTACATAAATCTAAAACGTAGGAATCATGTGACAGAGTTGTTTATATACTGCACTGAAAATTTGTAGAAAATTATTTTTGGAGAGAGAGAGAGAGAGAGAGAGAGAGAGAGAACGTAAGGTCTGAGCAATGGTTAAGAACCATCCAAAATGTGAATTAAAGGACGAATTCACATAGGAACTCTCAAAGCCAATCCTACAACAAATGACACAAAGGAAAATGTCCTATAGAATTCCATTCCTATGATATTCATGTAAATTTCACCCGCTATGCATGTAATTCCTGTAAAACTGACCACATAGGTAATTCCAAGGGAGAATGGAGCCTAAAAATTGGATTGACGCACTTTAAATAAAAAAATCTCCCAATCTCTTTTCGGCTCATTTCACCTGCTAAAATTACCATATGGTGTTGGAACACTTTACTACCTAACAATTTCTTGAATGACTAAATTGCGCCTAGAAACTTCAAAGGTTTGTATGAGGTATATGTACAAGTTATTGGCATTTTTATTTTGCACTAGTCATATTATAAGACAAAAAAGTTACACAACATATACAACATAGTAGAAAAAAGAGAGCGAGATTTGACATTTGCGGTGAAGAAACTGACCAGGGTTCTAGCGCTCCACAACACATAAACAAAGCACAGCCCCATTTGGAACATAGGAATTTCATGGGAATGGGATCCTATAGGAATTGTGTTGTGGTGCCCTTTGAATTAAGAATGGCTTTTGAAATTTCTCATAGGTATCCTTCACATTGGATAACTATGAACATTTTTTGTTTTTTTTATGTTTTTACATTATTTGAAAAGTACAATCCAACATGTGTCTTTGTCTCTCTTCCTCTGTTTTTTTGGGCGATGCCCTCTATCTCTCCTTAAGTAATACTCCCTCAAGATTTCCATTGAGCATCCAAGCAACTATGCTACAGAAAATTATGTATTTTAGATTCCAATATGAAAGTTTACACGACATGCTTCCAATTTCTGCAGTATGGGAGCGGCGACAATGGTGCGTCGGCGGCTCGTTCCGGGGATCCCGGGGAAGGCAAGCACTGCCCTGAAAGAAGAGAAAAACAGTACGTATCACAGATGTGTCTCACTCGGCTGATATGCTGTTACGACGATCCTGCGCGTGCGTAGAGATGAGCACCGCCCTTCGTCACAGTCTGGCTCGGAAAGCGACCGCGTGCAGCTCCGGCCGGCCGGCGACGTCATGCATGCGCATACGGCGGCCTGCGCGCGTACTTGGCGCGTCGTGTCGAGCAGGCGGAGGCGCCGGCCGCCGGGAGCCCTGCATCTGCATGCCTCACCGGTGGGCGGTGGCTACGGGCGCGGTACGCACTTGGCGACTGAGTCGGCCCGATGAATGTCCGTGCCCTCGCAGTACCTTGCACGTAGCTGGATTGCTCGCGACCGATCAATGGCGGTGCGCAACGGTGGCGCACTTCGAAGATTAAAGGGACGTACGTGTACGTGGTACATCCATGAGACGTCGCGACACCAACGTGCACCTAGTACGTACGTGCCGCTACAAAGTCGTGTTGGTACGTGCATGATGCACCTAGACTAGACGCTGCTGTACTACGCACCCCTTAACTGAACCACTGTGCTGCTGTACTACGCATCCCTTAACTGAACCACTGTGCTGTGCTGCTGTCGTGCCTGCCTGCCTTCTCATCGGGCAGGAGGCCGGTGTACATATCACATGATAGAAAGTGTTGGCGCTTCATGTGTGTCGACTCGTAGTTGGTCAAAGAGAAATGCTTGTCGCGTGATTAGCTATTATTTACCTACTACTACTGTAGTTGTTAGCAAATTTCCAACAAAATGACTGCCACTCTTTTTTTTTCCTTTTTGATTACTGGAGAAGGAAGGCTGCTGCGGTCGTATGATTAGAAATCAAAGGGAGTATGGCGAGCATCAAAAGGAAGAAAAGACCAAAGGAAAGGAGCAAACCAGATGAAAATGAGTGATGCTGCACTGCAAGAGCGGCGAAAGTAAGACACGAAAGAGACTGGAAACAGAATTACAGCCAGCCTTGCATCTACGCTGTCTGAAGAACGTATGTACACCTGCTGCTTTGCTCTCTTTCTCCGTTTTTTCGTGGGCATCGGCCGGCTTTCCCTTTCGGAGCCGCGCGGCCCTCCACGCGTCGAATCCATCATAAACCATGTATATGTACTCCTCCTATACTGCCATACAGTACATGCATGATGCATGCATTCATGTACAGTAGTGCATGTGCCTACATCGAGGTGCTCGTGTACG
Organism: Aegilops longissima; assembly: GCA_021605205.1. Taxonomy (NCBI): domain Eukaryota; kingdom Viridiplantae; phylum Streptophyta; class Magnoliopsida; order Poales; family Poaceae; genus Aegilops; species Aegilops longissima. The sequence continues at coordinate 649,593,956 of CM038676.1, forward strand.
TACGTCGACGGCAAGAAGACGACACGGATATGTATGGAAATGCATACATGGAGCTTTCTTCCCTTGCTTTCGACCTCCTCAGAGGCAGCTTAGGCAGACTTGTCCATGACCTTGGCCTTGGGTAGAGCTGTAGCTTATAGCTAGGGTATTTTTTGTTTATTTAAATAAGGAGAAGGTGTTACCTAGCCACAAAGTGGCGAAAATAAGATAACTACTCGCAAGGCAAAATTACATCCAGTCCCTTTCCAACAAAAGACTTGTTATTTCATTAAATAAGGAGAAGGTGTTACCTAGCCACAAAGTGGCGAAAATAAGATAACTACTCGCAAGGCAAAATTACATCCAGTCCCTTGGCATCCGCTGATGCCCACAACCTTGCCTCTTAAAAGGATCTTGTCCACGATGATGAACGAAGGTGTGGGGATGTTCTAGAAGACCCTGGCGTTCCTTTCCTTTCAAATTGAAAGTTCCCAGGAAATTAGCATGAGGAGGGAGGCCGACCCTTTACGATTTGTCGAGCGTGCAAGGGCAAGCATGTTCCACCAGTCTTTTACACTGACCATAGCCACACAAGCACTTGCTAAAACCGTGTTCCACACTGCAGTTGGAAAACGGCGCTGGAAGTGCAGATGAGCCGCAGTTTCCTGAACATGGCCGCAAAGTGGCCGGAAACCGCAATTTGGCCATCCCTGCGCTGAAGCCTATCAGTCGTCCAGACCCTATTGTGAATAACTAACCAAGCAAAAAAAATGCACTTTGGAGTAGCCCACACCTTGCAAACGGTCTTAAGCTGAGGCGTGATGGTGCGCCCCTCGAATTGCATCTTGTAGGCCGAGGACATCGAGAAGGTACCATTCTCCATAAACTTCCAAGTGATCATATATTTCCTGTTGTGGTCCGGATTCACCCCATCCAACTTTTTCCAAAGAGCGGAGAACACCTGAATGTGAGCAGAAGAAACGTCGTCTGACAAATTAATCTGGAACCCAAAAGTTACCAGTGAAGGCCTTCTGCGATGAGCAACCTTTCCTGTTCAAAATCTTGAAAATTCTAGGTGCAATCTCCATACGCCTCAGTCCATTAAGCCAAGGTGACTTCCAAAAGCAAGCCTTAGCGCTATCACCAACCTTCACCATCATTGCCGCCATGAAAGATCTCTGTCAGCATCATCGCAAGGGGTGCCCGGCCCAATCCACGGCTTAGGCTATTCGGGCCATTCAAACCAGAGCCATCTTACACGAAAAGCAGTTGCAAACTTGCACAGGTTCAGGACACCCATCCCACCCATGATCTTCAACCGACAAACATGTTCCCAATTGATCTTGCACTTGCCTCCGATGACCTTATCACAACCTGCCCACAAGAAAGCACGCCTCAAGACATCGATCCTATTCATCACATCAGCTGGGGGGACAAGCAAAGTGATGCTATAAATTGCTATGGCAGTGAGCACCGCCTTAACCAAAACTGTCCTATCAGGCGCATCCATGAGTTGTTCGATCCATGGTGCGAGATTGCGAGAAATATTATCTTCAAGAGGCAGAAAGTGCGTGATTGAGCCTTGAGACCGACAGGGGCAGCCCAAGGTATGTCAAAAGGAAAGGAGTGAGCTTTGCCGGGAAATGATATAAAATGCCATGGAGATCAAGGCCAGCAAAACGTATGGGAGCCACGGGGCTTTTAGTGTAATTAGTGACCAAGCTTGTGACCTCTCCAAAAGCATCAAGGGAGGAGATGAAGTAGACAACATCCTTTTTTTGCGGCAAAGCAAACATCCTATTTGATGGGCTTGTTAAAAATAGCGGCATCATCAGCATATAGAGAGCCACGAAGGGTTGTGGTATTTGCATGGAGCGGCTGCAGATTGCCTTAGCTTGTGGCCTTGCTCATGATGTGGTGCAAAGGATCGATGTCGAGCACAAATAGAAGAGTGGACAATGGGTCCCCTTGTCGTAATCCCTTTCCATGATGTATAGGGTCTCCAACAGTGCCATTTAGCAAGACTCTCGAGGAAGCCGGTGAAAGGAGTGTGGAGACCCAACCTCGGAAATCTGTCGGGAAGCCAAGATGTTGTGGGACATCCATTAAGTAGTCCCAACGAACCGAGTCAAAGGCCTTCTTGATATCGAGCTTGAAGAGCAACTTGGGGGTTTTACTCATGTGGAATCTTCTAGCCAGGTTGCGAACATAAGTGAAGTTGTCGTGAATACTTTTTTTTTATGAAAGCACTTTGGCTTGTGAAATAAGTTCATCCGTGTGAACCGAGAGGCGGGACACCATCATCTTGGCAATAAGCTTAGCCACGACATGGATCAAACTGATAGGCCTAAATTCAGAAATATCTTCAGCACCATCTTTCCTAGGAATGAGCGTTATGTTGGCGGACTTCAGCCAATGGAAGTTTGAGGCATGGAGATCGGAGAAGTGGTCAATGGCGGCCATGACATCCACCTTGATAATATCCCAGCATGCTCTGAAGAACGCCCCGTGAACCCCTCCGGCCCTGGTGCCTTGTCATTTGGAGAATCAAACATAGCACGCCTAGCTTCATCCATGGTGAAAGGGGTGCCAAGATTAGTGAGATCACATTCTGGGTTGGGAACACAATTCCAATTAATGTCCCTTTGTCGTCAAGGACCCTTATTGATGACAGAGGAGAAGTGACTGTGGATGATGGCCTTCTTGTGATCATGATCGGTCACCCAACCCGCATTGTGCTTAAGACGGTGGATAATTCCTTCTCCGGCAGTTAATTCTCAGGTGAAATTATCTAGTTTTTGCATCGGCCTCTTTGATGTTAGTGATCCTAGAGTTCTGCCACTTCCTAGCCTTCTCAAGTACAGCCGCTCGTCGCTTAAGCCTCTTCCGAAGGTCAAGTTCCTCCGGGCTCAAGGATCGAGATTCTTGCGCGGTATCAAGGTGGAGGATGATCTCCCGAGCCATATGCAACTGAACTTTCACATTGGAGAAAAGAGTTTTGCTCAAAGCCTTTAACTTGATGCTAGTTTTCGTGAGACTATAGTGAATAACATGCTAGGGCTCGACATGGTTGTGATCTTCATTCCATGCCTCTTGGATTGTTGCCAAAAAATCGGGCATCTTAATCCAGAAGTTCTCAAAGTAGAAGCACTTGGATCGTTTAGGGCCATTTCCATTTGCGAGTAGAAGAAGACAGTGGTCAGATAGGGAAGATGAGAGTGCATGCAGAATGTGAGAACCAAACTACACATCCCATTCCTCATTGCAAAAGAAGTTATCCGACTTGCTCAAGATCGGGTCACTCTAGCCATTGCTCCAAGTGAATCTTTTGTTTGAAGATGAATCTCTTTTAGCTCATAGGTGCTCAACACATTTCTAAACCGAACAATGCAGCTTCGATCACGTTAGCGCGGTTCTTATCCCTTGCCCAATAAATTTGGTTGAAGTCTCCCGTGACCAGCCAAGGAACCCGGGGGTGGTTTTTCGGAAACGAACTCGGTGAAGAAACCATCCTTGAGGTTGCCTCTAGTCGGACCATAGATGGCCATGAGCTTCAAGGAGGTGGTGTTATGGTTTTGTGAACGCAAGGAAACAATGGTCGAGAGGGTAAAAGACCCAAATAGCACATTGGAGAGTTGAGCCGCTTCATCATCCCACAGTAGGAGGATACCGCCACGGGTCTTGGCAGCCGGGCGTTGGGCAAAGTTTTTTAAGTCTTTGGCCTCCAATGTGAGCAGCAGTGTAGGGGTCGACGTTTCCCATTTTGGACTCCTGCAGACAAACAATGTGACAAGGGGTAGCGGCGATAGTCTCATGGAACATTGAGCGACGGTCCGGGCAATTAGACCCCGAATGTTGCAGTTCAGAATTGCAAGGTTGTGCCCTGTCATTTGGAAACTGGGCAAGCATCATTGTTGACATAGCCAAACTGGCAGGGACAACAGCTGGGAAAGTACTACTCTAGTAGAACAACCGCACACACCCACACACGGCCTCGCCATGGCTACAACTAGCTGCCACAAAACACAACATCAAACCGGCATACAGACTACTCTAACCCACCGCCTTGCCAGGGCATCAGCCAGGTGCAACAGGCTGCAACTGCAAACAGGCATCGAAACATCTGAACAGGGTGGTTTAACTAACATGATGCAGAATGGAAACAACAGTTCAGCACTAGCCAGAAGCGATTCAAATAGTAATGTTGTTTCACCCAACCAAATCTCACTGAAATAATTCCTACAACCAGGGACGTGTGTAGTCAGTGTCCACAAGGGACTAATGGACTCCTTTCGTTTCTTTTTACTCTGTATATAAATTTGTTTGAAGTCAAACTACGCGAAGTTTAATAAAATTCATATTAAAATATCAACATCTATAATACTCTCTTCGGGCCTTTTTAGTCAGAATGGAATTTTTTTTGGAAGTTAAAGTATCTCTACTTTGACCAAACTTATAAAAAAGTAGCAATACTCACAACGCCAAAACAATACTTTTGGGTTCATTATGAAATGTAGTTTCATAGTATATATATTTGATATTGTAGGTGTTGATATTTTTTTAATATAAATTTGGTCAAATTTTGCAAAGTTTGACTGGACACTAATCTAATAAGCAGAGTGAAAAGGACCGGAGCGAGTACTAAAGTTATATAGTCTGAAATTAACTCCATGATGCATCTAATGACATTGATTTTATATTCTGAGTGTTAATATTTTTTCTATAAAGTTGGTCAAACATATACCACAGGACACATGCGGCCAAACTATTTGAAAAAAAAAGAATGGTCAAACACATGAAGTTTGACTTGAGAAATTTTTTATTTAGACTAAAAAAATGGAGGGAGCATAATTTCTAGTGGTATACTGGTGCTGGGGATCTGAAGCATGCCTACTGCCTAAGTCTTGGTGAGGGCAGTAGGCAAGCACAGAGGATCGTGGAGGGTCTGAGTGACCTTGAGAGAAGCGAGACATGCTCCTGCTGATCCTCCATTGTTTCCTTGACCGTGGTGTCTCGTTCTCTTGTCGGCATCAACCTCCAACGTTATACTGCATGCCACGACTAGTAGGTAACTACAGTACAACAGTACAGTATAATACTCCTACTATTCGTAAAAAAAATACAGTACAGTATAATACTGCTACGCCACCCGACGCCACACATACGTATAGTATACTACGCATACGAGCTGTCATCGCCACGTCAGTGGCGTACCGGCCCAAGTCCCCCACGTCAGGGCCCCTCTGTCATGCGGATGCGGTCCATGCAAAACGAATTCTCGCTGGTGTCTGGCCCGAGAGCAACTGACTGAGGAAAGGGCAAACCTTCTGCCAGGGCACCGATTTATTTTTGTTGAGACACGGATTTGTTTCCGTGAGAGATACGGTCGTGCTTTTCGAAGGAAAAAAGTGTGTTTTTTTCTTCCGCGACAGACACATATTTACTTCTTTTGAAGGTTTACTTCTCGTGGAGGCACGGATTTATTTTCACGAGAGGTATGGCGTGCCCCTTGGAAAGGTGAAAAAACTTTTTTTTCTCTTTCATGAAAGGCACAGATTTGCTTCGCGTTGAGGCATGAATTTGCTTCAGCAAGAAAAAACGCATGCCTATTCGGAAAGGAAAAAAACTTGCTCCCGATTTGGTTTTTCTTGTCCTGTTTTTTTGGTGAAAAAAGTTCATCGAAACCTATCAAAATAGGATCTGGTTTTAAAGATCTCAACGTGAGGATCCAACGGTGTAAACAGTTTGAAATTTAGACACACGGTTTAGAAGATAAAACATTTTAAATAAACAAATGTAAAAATAAAAAAACTCACAGATTACAAAAGGTGACGAACATGCAGCTCACCACGACATACTCCTTAGTTACTGATTTGGGGATGGAGGGGGCTCGTAGTAGGGAAGAAGGATCCATACCCAGAGCTGCAGTAACGTGGGCTTCATTGATGGGCCGTCCCAGCATCGGGTTGCTCTGGGCCTCCATCCATTCTGGACGCAAGTCTGGGGGGCTGGCTGAAGAAGAAGGGCGCAGATATGTGTTAAGCCCAAGTAGACGGCCCAAATGTACAGCTGACTGCAGAACATTTTTTTCTCCTCAACAAGACTTTCAGGCAATAGGTTCTGGGAACTGGCATGCACACTACAGTCTACAGCCATAATGCAGCACACTGAAAGTAGCTCAAAATTTATTCTTGGACATTACATCTGAATTATTCCTTTGGCAACAGCTGCTGCTGTATATATGAAACCCAATGTACTGACCAGCAAATTGCTCTTCTACTTACTGCACACCCCCCTGACTGACTGACTGACTGCAAAGGGGGTTGGGTGCCCATTCCACCCCTCCCCATTCTATTGCACATACACAAATGGTACACTGATTGTACACTATTACACAAAACACATGATACAAATATCCCTGCAAAAAACACGGCTGCGTGACTACCTGATCCAGGCCCCGACGCCTGACCCGAAACAGCCATCAAGTAGCACGACGCCCCGCCCGCCTGCCTGCCTGTCTACCCTACGCGCCGTGGTTCCGGGCTTCAGCGGAACGAGAACGCGATCTCCTCGAGCGTTCTTCCCTTGGTCTCCGGCACACACAGGCACACGAAGAGGAGGGTGCCCATGGACACCGCCGCATATATAGCAAAGGTTCCTGCTCGAAACAAGATGGATGGTACGTGGTAAGACACGGTGTCATAAAAGAGGTACTCCCTCCGTTCCATATTACTTGTCGCTGATTTAGTACAAAGTTGTACTAAATCAGCGACGAGTAATATGGAACGGAGGGAGTAGGAAGGAAGAGGGACAGAGAGGGAGGAATAGACTGACCTCCGTTGCTCCAGTTTAGCATCAAGCTCGCGGTCATCGTGATGAGCCACGACGTCATCCAGTTTGCAAGGGTGGCGGTGCTTCCGGCAAGACTCTTGATGTTAACAGGAAGAATCTGAAGGGACACAAGGTGGACGACACATTATTATATTTCTAGATATGTTCAGTGTGATGTTTGCTCTAGGTAAGTTGTCATTGTCACTTGCAACTACAGATATGAAACACAAAGCAACCACTGCAGTTTTTGGTGACAGTACAGCTAACACTAAAAGCAGTAGTGGCCGTCTTTAGTGATAGGTACAGCTACGGTCAGTGTAATCTTGGCTACATTACAAAAAATGCAGTTTCCTGTATGTCTTGAAGCAGCAGCTGGTCGACAAAACCACAAGAGCGACTGCAACTGCAGCGTTCGCTCCATTTCATAGTTAAAAAGCTGTGTTCGGAGGACGGCTCATTGATAAAGAAAAAGAGAGGCTATAGAGGATATTCACAGACAGGAACAGAAGTGGCAAATGATAGTGGCTACAACTACAGAGATAAAATCAGATAGATGCAAGTGTAATTATTGAACTTGAGTCTCTCTAGATACTTGCAGCGAGGAGGAGCAGACTATACCTCAGACATTATAATCCATGGGATGGCTCCCATGCCAAGGGAAAATGCAAGCACAAATGCCTGCAGTAGCAAAAAGCAAGGCATTAAACCTGCTCACTCTGACCAATAAAGCAGAGACATATATAGACAGAACTGAAACTAACCACAAGTCCAGCCAGTGAAAGCATACTCATCACAGAGTGTAAATGAGAAGCTTCCTCTATGTTGTCCTGTTTCAGAATTGACACTCAAATATATCAGAGGGAAACTCAGATAGTACTGATTGATCTGATTACAAATTGTACAACAAACCATTACATATGCCATTAACATTTTAAGTGGAGTTACCTTCACAAAAAATGACACAGAAACAACGAGAAGACTGACTGTCATCCCTACAGCAGAGATCTGGAAAGTAAGAGAAATTAATCAACACAAATCATATTTTCTTCTGAAAAAAAACGTGTCTTGTGATGTAACTAACAATGAGAAGTAGCCGTCGACCAGCTTTGTCAGTCAACCAGGTTGTGATTCCAGTAGCAACCACCTAACAATGAAAAGATCCCAATAAGTATGCAAATACCAAACCCACAATCCCACAAAGTTCATAGGCGCAATGTAGATGTAACGATAAGATGAATATACCTGAACAGCCCCCAAACCGCATGTTGCTAGATTACTATTTTTAAGACCTGTTTAGGAAAAGAACTTTGTAAGAGATCAGACATGAAAGACAAGCTATTGCTATTGCTGAAGTATTAAGGCTCAGTACTGCAATATGAGCTTCCTGCGAGTACAATTCACATACAAACAGGGCAGCATTACATTTTTCAAGTGTTCCGAATATCCCAATCAAACTGCTAGGGATGTGCAGCATGCTTACTAACATTTGAATTTACCATTTAGTTCATTTGCATGTTCACAGTATGCTGTAGAGTTATTAAATGTGTGAGGAAAAACTATTGCACACAAGAATGCTTAATAAGCAGAGCCTCATCAAATCATGCAGAACATACCAGCAGCTTTGAAGATACTTGCAGCATAGAAGAAAATGCCATTGACACCACTTAGTTGCTGAAGTATAAGGAGACCAATTCCTATCTAAACAAGTAAAAACCAGTAAGCAAATAGAGGAACATTGATGTGTTAAAGCAAAGTATTTAATGCAAATTACCAACCATAAGAGGAACACTATATCTCTTGTGTTTGATCTCTGCAAATCGTATGGTTGTCCTCCTCCTAGATGAGGCAACTGATCTCTGTGTTAGCAAAATGCAAAAAAAAAAAGGGTTACATTCCCTCATATTACTTAAAAGAAAAATATTTTCAGGTGTAGCATAAAGCATAAAGTTGCCTGCAATGTATTGCATATGACATGATTGCAACAAAATTGATCCCTGTTACTACATGTTACCTTTATTTCATTTACTTCTGCTGAGATATCAGTTTCAAATCCGCGCAGGACCTGCAGTGAAGATTCAAAATCTTCCATCTTTCCCATTTTTGCCTGGTACAACAGTTGCTCTGTTTAGATGCTTATGTTAATGTCAACAAAAAATAATGCAACACATCACTTCACTTACCAGCCACCTTGGTGATTCAGGAATGAAGAACAGCCCAGGTATCAGGATTGAGCAAGGTAAAATGCCTTAGAAATGTGAATGTAACATAAATGAGTTAGGACAATATTCTGTATCAACCAATCTATTAATTTAGCAAAGCTGATTTAGAGGAGCAGGACATCTTATCATAGTAAACAAACACATGAACACAAACTAGTTTGTCCATCTTACCAAGAACAGAAAGAATTCTCCAGGGAACAAACATGCCTAATGTGTAGGCAAGCAATATACCGATTGTAACCGAGAGCTGCGTAAGAAATTATGGACAGGATTAAAACTTGAAAACAAATGGTCAGACCAGAAGACAGACCACACTAATCAAATGTTATTGTTTATACAAGTGCTGACCTGATTGACTGAACCAAGAGCTCCTCTCATGTTTTGTGGAGCAATTTCTGCTATATAAACTGGCACCTGACAACATGAAACGAAATTTTCAGACAGAAGGTAATGTCAGGCATAAAAATATCCAAGTGTATGCAGCTAGAGTGTCCATAAAAGAGATGATATTGTTAAACAGTGGACGCCCAATCCGATAAACTTCAGAACAATCAGTATGCATGAGGTTAAATGATATCTAGATATGCTATTTTTATGCAAAGTAACGCTGAAGTTCAATAGCAATCATGAAAATCCCCAACTTCAATACCCAGCAAAAAGAGAGGTTCTAAGTCAAAAAATCACAACTCAGTTGCGCAGCTGTAAGTCGATACAGAATACCAGCCTTTTCAGTTCCTCTTATAGGCTAATTATAAGTTCATTTTGATCCAGAAAAGAGTTTGATGTTTTCATCCTTTTCTGTACAGAGACTGAACAGACAGAGAAGCTACTGTGATGATAAATATTGTTGGATTATGATTAGGCCAGGGGAAGCTACCACATCATAGGCCATACCAACAGGCAACAGCACATCTTTACACCCCTGATGTCCCAGAGAAGGAAATACAACTGCTGTTTACAGTTGGTATTTGGTTAAGCATGACAGTCTACTCTCCCATGTGTTGGGACTTGGGAGCTGGCACTGCATTCTTTTATGAACTTAAGAACCAGTAAGACAGCAAACGAATTGTCAATTCATGCTTGGGCTCTGGAGTGAATTTGTTTACAAGGTTAGGAGCAGAGGGATACAGACCGTGTAGGAATCACACCGACCCCAAATCCTTCCAGCAAACGGCCCATGAACAAGAACGAGGAATCCTGCAGAAAACAATTCAGAAGTAAGTTAAGCAGACAGAGGAAATATGACCCTAAACGAAGCAAATCGAAATGGACGAGCATCCTTAAACAGGACAGAAAGCACAGGATATTCATACACAGAGGACATCATACTGAACGAAGCATCCCTGAAAATAACAGGGGTAAATTAAGCAATCTTACATTTGCAAACGATATTGCAAGCCACCCAATGATGTTCGGGATCGCGGCGATCATCAGAGACTGCAGACAAGGAAAGCAGAGAGCATCGTCAGTTAGTGAGTGCACGACTGAATCCAGTTCCATGAGAAAATTCCAGGAGCAGATCCGAGAATCCAATACTCCGTACATCTAACAGTACAACTGTCCGTCACAGGACCAGACAGAGGTCAAAGGGGACTGAAACCTCACCCCTTTACGGCCGATGTACTCGGCGATCTGGCCGCTGGCAATGGCGCCCACCATGGCCCCGACGTTGGACAGGGATCCGAATAAAGAGAACTGGAAGCAAGGAGACGGCATAAAGCAAAGGCCATCGAGGCAAGAAGCATGTAATAAGATTATAAGAGGAGAAGAACCTCGGAGAGGGTGAGGCCGAGGTCGGCCATGATGGCGTCCTGGGTGGGCGAGGAGTAGCCGCAGGTGAAGCCGAACTGGATGGGGCCGAGCGCGACGATGAGGGTGCAGAGCAGGGCGGAGATGGAGCTGTCGCGGAGGCCGTAGGCGGAGGAGCCGAGGCGGTCCATGGCGCCGCCGCCGGCGGCGGACATCCGGTACCAGCTGCCCGTGTGCAGGAAGGGCTTGCGCAGGTCGGACGCGGAGGAGGACCGGCCCCCGCTGCCGTCCTCCCCGCCGCTCTCGTCCCGGAAGCTCATCGCGCCGCCGCCGCCGCCGCGCGGGCTCGGATCGCGGATTGGCTGGCTGGCTGGCTGGCTTCCGTGCGTGGCACGATTCGCGGGCGTGATTGGGGGCGGGGGAGGAGGAGGGGAGGACAAAGGAGCGAGCTTTGTGGACGGAGGATGGACAGTGTCGCTGTGTTTTCTCCTCCGGTTTTCCTTCCTGTGTTGTGTGCGTGAGATCTGACGACGGTGAGCTGGAGACAAGAGAGAGAGACGTGCCTTTCTTTCCACCTGTTTGGCCCTTTCCTGCTGCTATTATTGTGATTCTATAATTCCAAAAAAATTCTGACCGTCCAACGCTCACGTGTGGGATCCCATGGGAGCATGCACAAATCAGTGTCATACTACAAAAGTGCATGATTTTGTTTTAATTTTCTATGTGCGGCCCATTTTTTACTACTAGTAAATATGTACCGGCAATTGCACGTTGATGTTTGAGTATCTAGCGTTAAAATAGAATAGTGCTAGATACAGCGACAGGTAATTCCAGACGGAGATAGTATTAAATTAATTACACAAAAATATTAGGTGATTATTATGTGCACATTAATTATATGATTAACATTAATATTGAATATTTGGTATTTTATTAATTGCATGCTAAGAATTAGAGTAGTCTAGGTCATTGGATTGACCTGGTTTGCTGATCAAGATCATTTGGATCTGCCGGTCTTATTAGGTAGGATATTATTTGCGCGTTTATTATATGATTAGCACTAGTATTGATAATTTTTCTTAAGTGATAAGTGTTACACGTGACACGAAGCAATCTGGATCTGAAGTTTTTTACAACTAAAGTTGTCATCCAATAAGAAAAAAGAAAACCTAAAAAAACTGAGACTTTCCATCCGAAAAGAAAGTTGTCATGCTTGACAACTAAAGTTGACACCCTCAGGGTCCTCATTTTTTGAGCGGGACTAATGTTGATACTTGATAGTCTGTACTTAAAGGGGAGTTAGTTATGTCGTCTCCACTACCCATCCTATTTTTTTTCCTCCCATGTTTCCCTTCCCCCTTTGGTTTCCTGTTGGTTTTTGGTAACCCAACTGATGCCACACAAAATAAAAACCAACATAAATATACTAATTCGAAATAATCTAATGTAAATCGATGATGTCCCAAAATCACATCCTGCGATAACTCAATCAAATCAATCTTACTAAAATCTCAACTAAATCAACATGTTTCTTGCCTTCCGCTAACCATACTCCCATCAAATTAAATGTTACCAAAATCTAGAAGACAGATGTAAGGTATACGCCGGACAAGATTGATGTTGAACCACTAAGTACGCACCTGTTGCAACGCACAGGTAATTGGGCGGTAGAATATTTATGCACACTAAACATGTTGAGCGCTCACCACTAGAACAATCTAGGTCATTGGATTGACCTGGTTTGATGTGTCGGGATTACCTGAATTTGCTGAAGGAAATATGCCCTAGAGGCAATAATAAAGTTATTATTTATTTCCTCATATCATGATAAATGTTTATTATTCATGCTAGAATTGTATTAACCGGAAACATAATACATGTGTGAATACATAGACAAACATACAGTCACTATTATGCCTCTACTTGACTAGCTCATTAATCAAAGATGGTTATGTTTCCTGACCATAGACATGTGTTGTTATTTGATTAATGGGATCACATTATTAGGAGAATGATGTGATTGACATGACCCATTCCGTTAGCTTAGCACTTGATCGTTTAGTATATTGCTATTGCTTTCTTCATGACCTATACATGTTCTCGTAACTATGAGATTATGCAACTCCGTTTACGGAGGAACACTTTGGTGCTACCAAACGTCACAACGAATCGGGTGATTATAAAGGAGTACTACAGGTGTCTCCAAAGGTACATGTTGGGTTGGCGTATTTGAGATTAGGTTTTGTCACTCCGATTGTCGGAGAGGTATCTCTAGGTTTTCTCGGTAATACACATCACATAAGCCTTGCAAGCATTGCAACTAATAAGTTAGTTATGAGATGATGTATTACGGAACGAGTAAAGAGACTTGCCGTAACGAGATTGAACTAGGTATTGGATACCGACGATCGAATCTCGGGTAAGTAACATACCGATGACAAAGGGAACAACGTATGTCGTTATGCGGTTTGACCGATAAAGATCTTCGAAGAATATGTAGGAACCAATATGGGCATCCAGGTTCCGCTATTGGTTATTGACCGAGAATAGTTCTAGGTCATGTCTACATAGTTCTCGAACCCGTAGGGTCCGCACGCTTAACGTTACGATGACAGTTTATTATGAGTTTATAAGTTTTGATGTACCGAAGTTTGTTCGGAGTCCGGATGTGATCAAGGACATGACGAGGAGTCTCGAAATGGTCGAGACATAAAGATTGATATATTGGAAGCCTATGTTTGACTTGAATAGTTCCGTGAAATCGGATTTTCTGGGAAACCGGGGTTACTGGAACCCTCCCGGGGATGTTGGGCCTTAATGGGCCATAAGGGAGAAGAGGAGGGCGGCCGGGGCAGGCAGCGCGCCCCCCCCTAGTCCGAATAGGACAAGGAGAGGGGTGGCGCCTTCCTCTCTCCCTCCCCAAGTCCTAATCCAACTAGGAGGGGGAGTCCTACTCCGGTGGGAGTAGGACTCCTCCGCGCCTCCTACTAGGGCTGGCCGCACCCCCCTTGCTCCTTTATATATAGGGCGGGGGCACCCATGACACACAAGTTGATCTACGGATCGTTCCTTAGCGTGTCGGTGCCCCTCCACCATATTTCACTTGGTCATATCGTCGCAGAGCTTAGGCGAAGCCTGCGCCGTAGAGTCATATGGTCGCGAGCTTAGGCGAAGCCCTGCGCCGGTGGAGCATCATCATCGTCACCACGCCGTCGTCGACGGAACTCATCCCCGACGCTTTCTTTGGATCGGAGCCCGGGATCGCCATCGAGTGAACGTGTGCTGAACTCGGAGGTGCCGTGCGTTCGGTACTTGGATCGGTCGGATCGTGAAGACGTACGACTACATCAACCGCGTTGTTATAACGCTTCCGCTTACGGTCTACGAGGGTACGTGGACATACACTCTCCCTCTCGTTGCTATGCCATCACCATGATCTTGCGTGTGCGTAGGAAAATTTTGAAATTACTACGTTCCCCAACAGTGGCATCCGAGCCTGGTTTTATGCGTTGATGTCATATGCACGAGTAGAACACAAGTGAGTTGTGGGCGATATAAGTCATACCGCTTACCGGCATGTCATACTTTGGTTCAGCGGTATTGTGAGATGAAGCGGCCGGACCGACATTACGCCAGACGCTACGCGAGACTGGTTTCACCGCTCGAGCACTCGTTGCTTAAAGGTGACCGTGGGTGTCTGTTTCTCTCACTTTAGTTGAACCGAGTGTGGCTACGCCGGTCCTTGCGAAGGTTAAAACAGCACCAACTTGACAAACTATCGTTGTGGTTTTGATGCGTAGGTAAGAACGGTTCTTGCTCAGCCCGTAGCAGCCACGTAAAACTTGCAACAACAAAGTAGAGGACGTCTAACTTGTTTTTGCAGGGCATGTTGTGATGTGATATGGTCAAGACGTGATGCTATATTTATTGTATGAGATGATCATGTTTTGTAACCGAAGTTATCGGCAATCGGCAGGAGCCATATGGTTGTCGCTTATTGTATGAAATGCAAAAGCCATGTAATTGCTTTACTTTATCACTAAGCGAGCGATAGTCGTAGAAGCAATAGTTGGCGAGACGACAACGATGCTACGATGGAGATCAAGGTGTCGCGCCGGTGACAATGGTGATCATGACGGTGCCGGAGATGGAGATCACAAGCACAAGATGATGATGGCCATATCATATCACTTATAATGATTGCATGTGATGTTTATCCTTTATGCATCTTATCTTGCTTTGGTTGACGGTAGCATTATAAGATGATCTCTCACTAAAATTATCAAGAAGTGTTCTCCCGAGTATGCACCGTATGCGAAAGTTCTTCGTCTTTGAGACACCACGTGATGATCGGGTGTGATAGGCTCTACGTTCAAATACAACGGGTGCAAAACAGTTGCGCACGCGAATACTCGAGTTAAACTTGACGAGCCTAGCATATAACAGATATGGCCTCGAGCACGGAGACCGAAGGTCGAACGTGAATCATATAGTAGATATGATCAACATAGTGATGTTCACCATTGAAACTACTCCATCTCACGTGATGATCGGACATGGTTTAGTTGATTTGGATCACGTAATCACTTAGATAACTGCAGAGATGTCTATCTAAGTGGGAGTTCTTTAGTAATATGATTAATTGAACTTAAATTTATCCTGAACTTAGTACCTGGTAGTATTTTGCTTGTCTATGTTTACTGTAGATAGATGGCTCGTCTTTGTTGTTCCGTTGAATTTTAATGCGTTCTTGAGAAAGCAAAGTTGAAAGATGATGGTAGCAATTACACGGACTGGGTCCGTATTTGAGAATTATCCTCATTGCTGCACGGAAGAATTACGCCTGGAAGCACCGCTGGGTGCCAGAACTTCTGCGAGAGCAACGCCGAAGTTGTGAACGTCTGGCGAGCAAAGTCGATGACTACTCTATAGTTCAAGTGTGCCATGCTTTACGGCTTAGAACCGGATCTTCAACGACATTTTGAACGTCATGGAGCATATGAGATGTTCCAAGAGTTGAAGTTAATATTTCAAGCAAATGCCCGGATTGAGAGATATGAAGTCTCCAATAAGTTCTATAGCTGCAAGATGGAGGAGAATAGTTACATCGGTGAACATATACTCAAAATGTGCGGGTATAATAATCACTTGATTCAAGCGGGAGTTAATCTTCCGGATGATAGTGTCATTGACAGAATTCTCCAATCACGCCACCAAGCTACAAGAGCTTCGTGATGAACTATAATATGCAAGGGATGACCAAGACAATTCGAGCTCTTCGCAATGCTAAAAGCGCGAAGGTAGAAATCAAGAAAGAACATCAAGTGTTGATGGTCAACAAGACCACTAGTTTCAAGAAAAGGGCAAAGGGAAGAAGAAGGGAACTTCAAAAGAACAGCAAGAAAGTTGCTGCTCAAGAGAAGAAACCCAAGTCTAGACCTAAGCCAAATCGAGTGTTTTACCGCAAGCGGATCGACACCGAAGCGGAACTGCCCCAAGTATTTGGCGGATAAGAAGGATGGCAAGGTGAACAAAGGTATATGTGATATACATGTTATTGATGTGTACCTTACTAACACTCATGATAGTACCGGTATTTGATCTGGTTACATTGCTAATATTTGCAACTCAAACAGAACTACGGATTGCGAAGATTGGCTAAGGACGAGGTGACGATACGCGTGGGAAATGGTTCCAAAGTCGATGTGATCGCGGTCGGCATGCTACCTCTACATCTACCATCGGTATTAGTATTAGACCTAAATAATTGTTATTTGGTGCCAGCGTTAAGCATGAACATTATATCTGGATCTTGTTTGATGCGAGACGGTTATTCATTTAAGTCGAGAATAATGGTTGTTCTATTTATATGAATAATATCTTTTATGGTCATGCACCCTTGAAGAGTGGTCTATTTTATTGAATCTCGATAGTAGTAATACACATATTCATAGTGTTGAAACCAAAAGATGCAGAGTTGATAATGATAATGCAACTTATTTGTGGCATCGCCGTTTGGGTCATATCGAGTAAAACGCATGAAGAAACTCCACCGATGGGCTTTTGGAATCACTTGATTATGAATCACTTGGTACTTATGAACCGTGCCTCATAGGCAAGATGACTAAAACGCCGTTCTCGGAACTATGGAGCGAGCAACTGATTTGTTGGAAATCATACATACCGATGTTTGTGGTCGAATGAATGTTGAGGCACGCCTTGTGGCGGGTATCGTTATTTTCTCACCTTCACAGATGATTTGAGCAGATATGGGTATATCTACTTAATGAAACACAAATCTGAAACATTTGAAAAGTTCAAAGAATTTCAGAGTGAAGTGGAAAATCATCGTAACAAGAAAATAAAGTTTCTACGATCTGATCGTGGAGGAGAATATTTGAGTTACGAGTTTGGTTTACATTTGAAACAATGCGGAATAGTTTCGCAACTCACGCCACCCGGAACACCACAATGAAATGGTGTGTCCGAACGTCGTAATCGTACTTTACTAGATATGGTGCGATCTATGATGTCTCTTACTGATTTACCGCTATCGTTTTGGGGTTATGCTTTAGAGACGGCCGCATTCACATTAAATAGGGCACCATCAAAATCCGTTGAGACGACACCTCATGAACTGTGGTTTGGCAAGAAACCAAAGTTGTCGTTTCTTAAAGTTTGGGGCTGCGATGCTTATGTGAAGAAACTTCAACCAGATAAGCTCGAACCCAAATCGGAGAAATGTGTCTTCATAGGATACCCAAAGGAGACTGTTGGGTACACCTTCTATCACAGATCTGAAGGCAAGATTTTCGTTGCTAAATTCGGATCCTTTCTAGAAAAGGAGTTTCTCTCGAAAGAAGTGAGTGGGAGGAAAGTAGAACTTGATGAGATAATCAGATCTGCTCCCTTATTGGAAAGTAGTTCATCACAAGAAACGGTTCTGTGACAACTACACCAATTTGTGAGGAAACTAATGATATTGATCATGAAACTTCAGATCAAGTTTCTCTTGAACTTCAGAGGTCAACAGAGTAAGATCCGCACTGAGTGGTACGGTAATCCTATTCGGAAGTCATGTTACTTGACCATGGCGAACCCGCAAACTATGAAGAAGCGATGGTGAGCCCAGATTCGCAACATGGTGGAAGCCATGAAATCTGAGATGGGATCCATGTATGAGAACAAAGTATGGACTTTGGTTGACTTGCCCGATGATCGGCAAGCCATTGAGAATAAATGGATTTTTAAGAAGAAGACCGACGCGATGGTAATATAAGCGTCTATAAAGCTCGACTTGTTGCGAAAGGTTTTCGACAAGTTCAAGGGTTGACTACGATGATACTTTCTCACCGTAGCGATGCTTAAGTCTGTCCGAATCATGTTAGCAATTGCTGCATTTTATAATTATGAAATCGGCAAATGGATGTAAAACTGCATTCTTGAATGGATTTCTAGAAGAAGAGTTGTATATGATGCAACCAGAAGGTTTTGTTGATCCAAAGGGTGCTAACAAAGTGTGCAAGCTCCAACGATCAATTTATGGTCAGTGCAAGCCTCTCGGAGTTGGAATAAACGCTTTGATAGTGTGATCAAAGCATATGGTTTTATCTGAGACTTTTGGAGAAGCTTTGTATTTACAAGAAAGTGAGTGGGAGCTCAGTAGCATTTCGATATTATATGTGGATGACATATTATTGATTGGAAATGATATAGAATTTCTGGATAGCATAAAAGGATACTTGAATAAAAGTTTTTCAATGAAAGACCTCGGTGAAGCTGCTTACATATTGGGCATCAAGATCTATAGAGATAGATCAAGACGCTTAATTGGACTTTCACAAAGCACATACCTTGATAAAGTTTTGAAAAAGTTCAAAATGGATCGAGCAAAGAAAGGATTTTACTGTATTACAAGGTGTGAAATTGAGTCGACTCAATGCCCGACCATAGCAGAAGATAGAGAAAATGAAAGATGTTCCCTATGCTTCAGCCATAGGCTCTATCATGTATGCAATGCTGTGTACGGACTGACGTATGCTTAGCAATAAGCTTGGCAGGAAGGTACCAAAGTAATCCAGAGTGGATCATGGACAGCGGTCAAGAACATCCTGAAATACGAAAAGGACTAAGGATATGTTTCTCGTATATGGAGGTGACAAAGAGCTAGTCGTAAATGGTTACGTCGATGCAAGCTTTGACACTCGATCCGGACGATTCTAAATCGCAAACCGGATCGTGTTTTTATTAAGCGGTGGAGCTGTCGGTTGGTGCAGTTCTAAACAAAGCGTCGTGGCGGGATCTACATGTGAAGCGGAGTACATAGCTGCTTGGAAGCAGCAAATGAAGGAGTCTGGATGAAAGAGTTCATTTCGATCTAGGTGTCATACCTAGTGCATCGGGACCAATGAAGATCTTCTGTGACAATCTTGGTGCAATTGCCTTGGCAAAGGAATCCAGATTTCACAAGAGGACCAAGCATATCAAGAGACGCTTCAATTCCATTCGGGACCAAGTCCAAGTGGGAGACATAGAGATTTGCAAGATACGACGGATCTGAATGTTGCGACCCGTTGACTAAGCCTCTTCCACGAGCAAAACATGATCAGCACCAAGACTCCATGGGTGTTAGAATCATTCTTGTGTAATCTAGATTATTGACTCTAGTGCAAGTGGGAGACTGAAGGAAATATGCCCTAGAGGCAATAATAAAGTTATTATTTATTTCCTCATATCATGATAAATGTTTATTATTCATGCTATAATTGTATTAACCGGAAACATAATGCATGTGTGAATACATAGACAAACATACAGTCACTAGTATGCCTCTACTTGACTAGCTCATTAATCAAAGATGGTTATGTTTCCGACCATAGACATGTGTTGTTATTTGATTAATGGGATCACATCATTAGGAGAATGATGTGATTGACATGACCCATTCCGTTAGCTTAGCACTTGATCATTTAGTATATTGCTATTGCTTTCTTCATGACCTATACATGTTCTCGTAACTATGAGATTATGCAACTCCCGCTTCGGAGGAACACTTTTGGTGCTACCAAGCGTCACTAGCATATCGGGTGATTATAAAGGAGTACTACAGGTGTCTCCAAAGGTACATGTTGGGTTGGCGTATTTGAGATTAGGTTTTGTCACTCCGATTGTCGGAGAGGTATCTCTAGGCCTTCTCGGTAATACACATCACATAAGCCTTGCAAGCATTGCAACTAATAAGTTAGTTGTGAGATGATGTATTACGGAACGAGTAAAGAGACTTGCCGTAACTAGATTGAACTAGGTATTGGATACCGACGATCGAATCTCGGGTAAGTAACATACCGATGACAAAGGGAACAACGTATGTCGTTATGCGGTTTGACCGATAAAGATCTTGAAGAATATGTAGGAACCAATATGGGCATCCAGGTTCCGCTATTGGTTATTGACCGAGAATAGTTCTAGGTCATGTCTACATAGTTCTCGAACCCATAGGGTCCGCACGCTTAACGTTACGATGACAGTTTATTATGAGTTTATAAGTTTTGATGTACGAAGTTTGTTGAGTCCGGATGTGATCACGGACATGACGAGGAGTCTCGAAATGGTCGAGACATAAAGATTGATATATTGGAAGCCTATGTTTGGACTTGAATAGTTCGGGTGAAATCGATTTTCTGGGAAACCGGGGTTATCGGAACCCTCCGGGGATGTTGGGCCTTAATGGGCCATAAGGGAGAAGAGGAGGGCCGGCCGGGGCAGGCGCGCCGCCTCCCCTAGTCCGAATAGGACAGGAGAGAGGCGGCGCCCCTCTCTCTCCCCTCCCCCAAGTCCTAATCCAACTAGGAAAGGGGGAGTCCTACTCGGTGGGAGTAGGACTCCTCAGCCGCGCCTCCTACTAGGGCTGGCCACACCCCTTGCTCCTTTATATCTGAGGCAGGGGGCACCCATGACACACAAGTTGATCTACGGATCGTTCCTTAGCCGTGTGCGGTGCCCCTCCACCATATTTCACTTGGTCATATCGTCATGAGCTTAAGCGAAGCCTGCGCCGTAGAGTCATATCGTCGCGGAGCTTAGGCGAAGCCTGCGCCGGTGGAGCATCATCATCGCCACCACGCCGTCGTCTTGTGGAACTCATCCCCGACGCTTTCTGGATCGGAGCCCGGGATCGTCATCGAGCTGAACGTGTGCTGAACTCGGAGGTGCCGTGCGTTCGGTACTTGGATCGGTCGGATCGTGAAGACGTACGACTACATCAACCGCGTTGTTATAACGCTTCTGCTTACGGTCTACGAGGGTACGTGGACATACACTCTCCCCTCTCGTTGCTATGCCATCACCATGATCTTGCGTGTGCGTAGGAAAATTTTGAAATTACTACGTTCCCCAACATTTGCCCCTTGGGTCTTTTATATTGACATAGATGAAAATACAAATGAACAAATAATCTAACCCGTGAGTAGATCGTTGGGTGACCATCTGATCTGGATAAATGAATCGAGAGAGGAGTATCAAGGGGTGAAATGAGGAGAAAGTAAAGAAGGACATGGGTGGAGGGAGGAAAGAAAGCAAAAAAGTTAACTAACAACATGATGAGCTATAACAATGCTCCTTGTGTTTAGATGAAAGCCTGGTGGAGGTATCAACATCCGCTTTTGGCACCATTGATCATGGTCACTGGTCAGATGTGATAGGGGAAGCATGAGTAACAAAGGAGGAAGGAAGGAAGTAGCGGTGGACGGTGGATGACTTATGCATCACAAGGCAACATGTGTGAAGGTATGAAAGACAGGAATGATATGTCATCATCAAAAGAAGGCACAAGAAATATGGACTTGGTAACCGGAGGAGGGCTCACATAAATGAGTCTTAGGGCATATTTAGTCGATCCCTTAAAAACCTTTAGAGGAGCAAAATTAGAGCTAACCTCATCTAGCCAAACTCTTAAACGTTTAGAGGAGCAAAATTTTAAGGGGTTATCCCCAAAAGATAGCCCAAGTGACTCATTTTTACTTGGCTGACGCCACTTCTCGGGATAATTTTGGGCGCTCCCGTAGGAGGCGCCACCTTTTCCCGCCACTACTGTTGGGGAACGTTGCAGAAAATAAAAAAATTTCTACGGTTTCACCAAGACCCATCTATGAGTTCATCTAGCAACGAGTGATAGGAGTGCATCTACATACCTTTGTAGATCGCGAGCGGAAGCGTTCAAGAGAACGGGGTTGAGGGAGTCGTACTCGTCGTGATCCAAATCATCGATGACCAAGTGCGAACGGACAGCACCTCCGCGTTCAACACACGTGACGGAGCGGATGGCGTCTCCGCACCTTGATCCAGCAAGGAGGAGGAGAGGTTGAGGAAGAAGGCTCCAACAGCAGACGACGGTGTGGTGGTGATGGAGTGGCGATTCTCGGCAGGGCTTCGCCAAGCTCACGCGGAGGAGGAGAGGTGTTGGGGAGGGGAGGGGTTGCGCCTTTGATGTTGTGTGCAGCCCTCCCCTCGGCCCTCTATTTATAGGGGAAGGGGAAGGGGCGGCCCCTCTAGATGAGATCTAGAGGGGGCAGCGGCCAAGGGAGGGCTTGCCCCCCCAAGCAAGGCGCCCCACCAGGGTTCCCCCCCCCCCCACCCCCAACTCTAGGCACATGGGCCCAGGGGATGCGCCCAGCCCTCCATGGGCTGGTTCCCTGCCCACTACGGCCCATGAGGCCCTCCGAGAGAGGTGGCCCCTCCCGGTGGACCCCCGGAACCCCTCCGGTGGCCCCGGTACAATACCGATATGCCCCCGAAACTTTCCGGTGACCGTATGACAACTTCTCATATATAAATCTTCACCTCCGGACCATTCTGGAACTCCTCGTGACGTCCCGGATCTTATCCGGGACTCCGAACAACATTCGGTAATCACATACAAGTCTTCCTAATAACCCTAGCATCACCGAACCTTAAGTGTGTAGACCCTACGGGTTCGGGAATCATCTGAACATGACCGAGACAGCTCTCCGGCCAATAACCAACAGCGGGATCTGGATACCCATGTTGGCTCCACATGTTCCACGATGATCTCATCGGATGAACCATGATGTCGAGGATTCAAGCAACCCCGTATACAATTCCCTTTGTCAATCGATGCGTTACTTGCCCGAGATTCGATCGTCGGTATCCCAATACCTCGTTCAATCTCTTTACCGGTAAGTCACTTTACTCGCACTGTAATGCATGATCCCGTGACGGACACTTGGTCACTTTGAGCTCATTATGACGATGCATTACCGAGTGGGCCCAGAGATACCTCCCGTCATACGGAGTGACAAATCCATCTCGATCCGTGTCAACCCCAGACACTTTCGGAGATACCCGTAGTATACCTTTATAGTCACCCAGTTACGTTGTGATGTTTGGTACACCCAAAGAACTCCTACGGTATCCGGGAGTTACACGATCTCATGGTCTAAGGAAAGGATACTTGACATTAGAAAAGCTCTAGCAAACGAACTACACGATCTTGTGCTATGCTTAGGATTGGGTCTTGTCCATCACATCATTCTCCTAATGATGTGATCTCGTTATCAATGACATCCAATGTCCATAGTCAGGAAACCATGACTATCTGTTGATCAACGAGCTAGTCAACTAGAGGCTCACTAGGGAAATGTTGTGGTCTATGTATTCACACATGTATTACGATTTCCGGATAATACAATTAAAGCATGAGTAAAAGACAATTATCATGAACAAGGAAATATAATAATAATCGTTTTATTATTGCCTCTAGGGCATATTTCCAATGATCTCCCACTTGCACTAGAGTCAATAATCTAGTTACATTGTGATGAATCGAACACCCATAGAGTTACGTGTTGATCATGTTTTGCTCATGGAAGAGGTTTAGTCAACGGATCTGCAACATTCAGATCCGTATGCACTTTGCAAATTTCTATGTCTCCATCTTGAACATTTTCACGAATAGAGTTGAAGCGGCGCTTGATGTGCTGGTCTTGTTGTGAAACCTGGGCTCCTTGGCAAGTGCAATAGCTCGGTGTTATCACAGAAGAGTTTGATCGGCCCGACGCATTGGGTATAACTCCTAGGTCGGTGATGAACTCCTTCACCCAAATTGCTTAATGCGCTGCCTCCGAGGCTGCCATGTACTCCGCTTCACATGTAGATCCCGCCACGACGCTTCGCTTGCGCTGCACCAGCCATCTTGCTCCACCATTCAACATATACACGTATCCGGTTTGTGACTTAGAGTCATCCAGATCGTGTCGAAGCTAAGCGTCGACATAACCCTTCTGACGAGCTCTTCGTCACCTCCATAAACGAGAAACATGTCCTTAGTCCTTTTCGGTACTTCAGGATATTCTTGACCATTGTCCGGTGTTCCTTGCGGGATTACTTTGGTACCTTCCTACCAAACTTACGGCAAGGTTTCCATCAGTCTGGTACACAGCATGGCATACATAATAGACCCTATGGCTGAGGCATAGGGATGACACTCATCTCTTCTATATCTTACGTCGTGGTGGGACATTGAGCCAAGCTCAATTTCACACCTTGCAAACCTGAGCAAGAACCCTTCTTAGACTGATCCATATTGAACTTCTTCAATATCTTATCAAGGTATGTGCTTTGTGAAAGACCTATGAGGCGTCTCGATCTATCTCTATAGATCTTGATGCCTAATATATAAGCAGCTTCTCCAAGGTCCTTCATTGAAAACTCTTATTCAAGTAGGCCTTAATGTTGTCCAAAAGTTCTATATCATTTCCCATCAAAAGTATGTCATCTACATATAATATGAGAAATGCTACAGAGCTCCCACTCATTTTCTTATAAACGCAGGCTTCTCCATAAGTCTGCATAAACCCAAACGCTTTGATCATCTCATCAAAGCGAATGTTCCAACTCCGAGATGCTTGCACCAGCCCATAAATGGATCGCTGGAGCTTTCATACCTTGTTAGCACTCTTAGGTCGACAAAACCTTCCGGCTGCATCATATACAGTTCTTCCTTAAGATAGCCGTTAAGGAATGTCGTTTTGACGTCCATTTGTCATATCTCATAATCATAGTATGCTGCAATTGCTAACATGATTCGGACGGACTTCAGCTTCGCTACGGGAGAGAAAGTCTCATCGTAGTCAACTCCTTGAACTTGCCGATAACCCTTAGCGACAAGTCGAGCTTTATAGATGGTAACATTACCATCCGCGTCCGTCTTCTTCTTAAAAATCCATTTGTTTTCTATCGCTCGCCGATCATCGGGCAAGTCTGTCAAAGTCCATACTTTGTTTTCGTACATGGATCCTATCTCGGATTGCATGGCTTCAAGCCATTTGTTGGAATCTGGGCCCGCCATCGCTTCTTCATAGTTCGAAGGTTCACCGTTGTCTAACAACATGATTTCCAGGACAGGGTTGCCATACCACTCTGGTGTGGAACGTGTCCTTGTGGACCTACGGAGTTCAGTAGCAACTTGATCCGAAGCACCTTGATCATCATCATTAATTTCCTCTCCAGTCGGTGTAGGCACCACAAGAACATTTTCCTGAGCTGCACTACTTTCCGGTTCAAGAGGTAGTACTTCATCGAGTTCTACTTTCCTCCCACTTACTCCTTTCGAGAGAAACTCTTTTTCCAGAAAGGATCCGTTCTTGGCAACAAAGATCTTGCCTTCGGATCTAAGGTAGAAGGTATACCCAATGGTTTCCTTAGGGTATCCTATGAAGACGCATTTTTCCGACTTGGGTTCGAGCTTTTCAGGTTGAAGTTTCTTGACATAAGCATCGCATCCCCAAACTTTTAGAAACGACAGCTTAGGTTTCTATCCAAACCATAATTCATACGGTGTCGTCTCAACGGATTTAGAAGTGCCCTATTTAAAGTGAATGTAGCTGTCTCTAGAGCGTATCCCCAAAATGATAGCGGTAAATCAGCAAGAGACATCATAGATCGCACCATATCCAATAGAGTGCGATTATGACGTTCGGACACACAGTTACGCTTAGGTGTTCCAGGCGGCGTGAGTTGTGAAACGATTCCACATTTCCTTAGGTGTGTACCAAATTCGTGAATTAAATATTCTCCTCCACGATATGATCGTAAGAACTTTATTTTTCGGTCACGTTGTTTCTCTACCTCATTCTGAAATTCCTTGAACTTTTCAAAGGTCTCAGACTTGTGTTTCATCAAGTAGACATACCCATATCTACTCAAGTCATCAGTGAGAGTGAGAATATAACGATATCCTCCGCGAGCCTCAACGCTCATTGGACCGCACACATCAGTATGTATAATTCTAATAAGTTGGTTGCTCGCTCCATTGTTCCGGAGAACGGAGTCTTGGTCATTTTGCCCATAAGGCATGGTTCGCATGTGTCAAATGATTCATAATCGAGAGACTCTAAAAGTCCATCAGCATGGAGCTTCTTCATGCGCTTGACACCAATGTGACCAAGGCGGCAGTGCCACAAGTATGTGGGACTATCGTTATCAACTTTACATCTTTTGGTATTCACACTATGAATATGTGTAACATTACGTTCGAGATTCATTAAGAATAAACCATTGACCATCGGGGCATGACCATAAAACATATCTCTCATATAAATAGAACAACCATTATTCTCGGATTCAAATGAGTAGCCATCTCGTATTAAATGAGATCCAGATACAATGTTCATGCTCAAACTTGGCACTAAATAACAATTATTGAGGTTTTAAAACTAATCCCGTGGGTAAATGTAGAGGTAGCATGCCGACGGCGATCACATCGACCTTGGAACCATTCCTGACGCGCATCGTCACCTCGTCCTTCGCCAGTCTCCGCTTATTCCGCAGCTCCTGCTGTGAGTTACAAATATGAGCAGCGGCACCGGTATCAAATACTCAGGAGTTACTACGAGTACTGGTAAGGTACACATCAATTACATGTATATCACATATACCTTTAGTGTTGCCGGCCTTCTTGTCCGCTAAGTATTTGCGGCAGTTCCGCTTCGATGACCCTTCCTTTGCAATAAAAGCACTCGGTCTCGTGCTTGGGTCCATTCTTTGACTTCTTCCCGGCAATCGGCTTACCGGCGCGGCAACATCTTTGCCGTCCTTCTTGAAGTTCTTCTTACCCTTGCCCTTCTTGAACTTGGTGGTTTTATTGACCATCAACACTTGATGTTCCTTTTGATTTCTACCTCTGCTGACTTGAGATTGAAAATACTTCAGGAATAGTTTTCACCATCCCCCTGCATATTGTAGTTCATCACAAAGCTCTTGTAGCTCGGTGGGAGCGATCGAAGGATTCTGTCAATGACCGCCTCGTCCGGAGGTTAATATTCAAGCTGGGAAAGCGGTTGTGCAACCAGACATTTCGAGTATGTGCTCACCGACGAACTATTTTCCTCCATCTTACAACTATAGAACTTGTCGGAGACTTCATATCTCTCGACCGGCGTGAGCTTGGAAAACCATTTTCAGCTCCTCGAACATCTCATATGCTCCGTGTTGCTCAAAACGCTTTTGGAGCCCGGTTCTAAGCGTAAAGCATGCCGCCTTTGAGCGAGGGAGTAATCATCAACACGTGATCGCCAAGCGTTCATAACGTCTTGGTTCTGGGATGGGTGCTTCACCTAGCGGTCCTTCTAGGACATATGCTTTCTTGGCAGCTATGAGGATGATCCTCGTGTTAGGACCCAGTCCGTATAGTTGCTGCCATCATCTTTCAGCTTGGTTTTCTCTAGGAACGCGTTGAAGTTCATGTTGACATGAGCGTTGGCCATTTGATCTACAAGACATATTTGCAAAGATTTTAGACTAAGTTCATGATAATTAAGTTCATCTAATCAAATTATTTAATGAACTCCCACTCAGATTTGACATCCCTCTAGTCATCTAAGTGTTACATGATCCGAGTCGACTAGGCCGTGTCCGATCATCACGTGAGACGGACTAGTCATCATCGGTGAACATCTCCATGTTGATCGTATCTTCCATCGACTCATGTTCGACCTTTCGGTCTCGTGTTCCGAGGCCATGTCTGTACATGCTAGGCTCTTCAAGTTAACCTAAGTGTTTTGCATGTGTAAAACTGTCTTACACCCGTTGTATGTGAACGTAGGAATCTATCACACCCGATCATCATGTGGTGCTTCGAAACGACGAACTTTAGCAACGACGCACAGTTAGGGGGAACACTTTCTTGAAATTATTATGAGGGATCATCTTATTTACTACCGCCGTTCTAAGTAAACAAGATGCAAAAACATAATAAACATCACATGCAATTAAATAGTAATGACATGATATGGCCAATATCATATAGCTCCTTTGATCTCCATCTCGGGGCTCCATGATCATCTTGTCACCGGCATGACACCATGATCTCCATCATCATGATCTCCATCATCGTGTCTCCATGAAGTTGCTCGCCAACTATTACTTCTACTACTATAGCTAACAGTTTAGCAATAAAGTAAAGTAATTACATGGCGTTGAATCAATGACACGCAGGTCATACAATAATTAAGACAACTCCTATGGCTCATGCCGGTTGTCATACTCATCGCCATGCAAGTCGTGATTCGTATTACAAGAACATGATCTCATACATCACAATATATCATTCATCATTCATCACAACTTTTGGCCATATCACATCACAAGGCAATTGCTGCAAAAACAAGTTAGACGTCCTCTAATTGTTGTTGCATCTTTTACGTGGCTGCAATAGGGTTCTAGCAAGAACGTTTTCTTACCTACGAAAAAGCCACAACGTGATTTGTCAACTTCTATTTACCCTTCATAAGGACCCTTTTCATCGAATCCGCTCCAACTAAAGTGGGAGAGACAGACACCCGCTAGCCACCTTATGCAACTAGTGCATGGCAGTCGGTGGAACCTGTCTCACGTAAGCGTACGTGTAAAGTCGGTCCGGGCCGCTTCATCCCACAATACCGCTGAAGCAAAATAAGACTAGTAGTGGCAAGAAAGTTGACAACATCTACACCCACAACAGATTTGTGTTCTACTCGTGCAATAGAGAACTACGCATAGACCTAGCTCATGATGCCACTGTTGGGGAACGTTGCAGAAAATAAAAAAAAATCTACGGTTTCACCAAGATCCATCTATGAGTTCATCTAGCAACGAGTGATAGGTGTGCATCTACATACCTTTGTAGATCGCGGCGGAAGCGTTCAAGAGAACGGGGTTGAGGAGTCGACTCGTCGTGATCCAAATCACCGATGACCAAGTGCCGAACGGACAGCACCTCCGCGTTCCACACATGTACGGAGCGGATGGCGTCTCCCGCACCTTGATCCAGCAAGGAGGAGGGAGAGGTTGAGGAAGAAGGCTCCAACAGAAGACGACGAGGCGTGGTGGTGATGGAGTGGCAGTTCTCCGGCAGGCTTCGCCAAGCTCACGCGGAGGAGGAGAGGTGTTGGGAGGGAGGGCTGCGCCTTTGATGTTGTGTGCAGCCTCCCTCGCCTCTATTTATAGGGAAGGGGAAGGGGCGGCCCCTCTAGATGAGATCTAGAGGGGGGCAGGGAGGGGCTTGCCCCAAGGGAGGCGCCCCACTAGGGTTCCCCCAACCCTAGGCGCATGGGCCCAAGGGGGATCGCCCAGCCCTCCAGGCTGGTTCCCTGCCCACTACGGCCCATGAGGCCCTCCGAGAGAGGTGGCCCCGGTACAATACCGATATGCCCCCGAAACTTTCCGGTGACCGCATGACAACTTCCCATATATAAATCTTCACCTCCGGACCATTCTGGAACTCCTCGTGACGTCCAGGGATCTTATCCGGACTCGAACAACATTCGGTAATCACATACAAGTCTTCCTAATAACCCTAAGCGCCACCGAACTTTAAGTGTGTAGACCCTACGGGTTCGGGATCATCATGCGACATGACCGAGACAGCTCTCCGGCCAATAACCAACAGCGGGATCTGGATACCCATGTTGGCTCCCACATGTTCCACGATGATCTCATCGGATGAACCACGATGTCGAGGATTCAAGCAACCCGTATACAATTCCCTTTGTCAATCGATGCGTTACTTGCCGAGACTCGATCGTCGGTATCCCAATACCTCGTTCAATCTCGTTACGGTAAGTCACTTTACTCGCATCCGTAATGCATGATCCGTGACGGACACTTGGTCACTTTGAGATCATTATGATGATGCATTACCAAGTGGGCCCAGAGATACCTCTCCGTCATACGGAGTGACAAATCTCAGCCTCCATCTGTGTCAACCCAACAGACACTTTCGGAGATACCCGTAGTATACCTTTATAGTCACCCAGTTATGTTGTGACGTTTGGTACACCCAAAGCACTCCTACGGTATCCGGGAGTTACACGATCTCATGGTCTAAGGAAAGGATACTTGACATTGGAAAAGCTCTAGCAAACGAACTACACGATCTTGTGCTATGCTTAGGATTGGGTCTTGTCCATCACATCATTCTCCTAATGATGTGATCTCGTTATCAATGACATCCAATGTCCTTAGTCAGGAAACCATGACTATTTGTTGATCAACGAGCTAGTCAACTAGAGGCTCACTAGGGATATGTTGTGGTCTATGTATTCACACGTGTATTACGATTTCCGGATAATACAATTAAAGCATGAATAAAAGACAATTATCATAAACAAGGATATATAATAATAATCCTTTTATTATTGCCTCTAGGGCATATTTCCAACAACTACCACCCAACCCAATGGAACCAGAAGGTGACTCCGCCACCTCGCCGGCCATTGCCGCCGGAATCGCCCCTACCCCTCTTGCCACCTCCCGCGCTAAGGAAGAGGTTGGGGACAAAGAACGTGTTGGGGATCGTCATGCTCTCAATGAAGGAGGGGGCAAGGCCCCAGTGGTCGTGACGACGCCAAGTCGCCCTCCCGTTGCTCTGCCTGGCGGCAAGCGAGCGAGGAAACTGGCGGAGGCGATGAAGGCGGTCACTGAGGCAGTGACAATGAAGAAGAAGACCCCATTGTATCTTCAAAACTCCATAATCAAAGGGAAACCCTTGTGTTCACCCGGCTGATCTTCCGTGCACATCAACCACATCCGTGGGCATTCGATCTGTTATTGATCGACGATCAAGAGCCACCCTCACATACTTCACGTTCTTGCAACTCCACCCCTGTTCCAGAAGCGTTTCCGCAACTCGGCATTATTACATATCCAGGTACGCCCCATGCTAGCCACCAGCCCGCTCCGGCAGCAGTAGTTCGCCGCCTAACTTCCATTCCTCCTCTTTTCTTTCACCGACTCACTTGTCGCCGGCCAGGCAGCCGGCCGCGCTACCGCTCACATTTCTCCTGCCCTGCATCTAGATCGGGATCGCCAACCCACCACACGACGGTGCCTGAGATTCGCGCGGCTCGGTCGTCATTCCAACGACGTGCGGCACAACACATGGCCTCTCCATCGATGTTGTTGGTGTCGGGGGAGCCCTCCTTACTGATCCGTCCCGGTCTTGCGTGACATTTTTTCTGAAACAAAGCCCTTGCTGCGATAGTTGTTTCTGAAACAAAGCTCTTGTTGCAAAGAGGGATCATACACAGAGATGTTTTTGCATCCTCGCCAATGTTTCTGAAACAAAGATCTTGTTGCAATGGTCACCGATGTGTTTCCGAAACAAAGCTCCTGTTGTTGCAGTAGTCATAATTGTTTCTAAAACAATACCCTTCTTGCAAAAAGGTATCGCACGCTGAGCAACCTAGATCAGACGTTTCGCGAGGCGGCCGATCTTTTAAAAAGATCCGCCGGCCGACGCGTAGCTCACCCCATAACCAAACATACCTAGTAGTACAAATTTCTGTCCAAATTCATTTAAAAAAATTTTCAAAACCATTAAAAAATGGGTCTTTTACATCTGTGTCCCTAACTGGAACCCACTACTCATATTTGCCCTTAATTTCGAAGTGTGCTCAAATTTGCCCCTCTGCCGTTAGGTGCACTTATAGAAATGTCCTTCCGTGCCGTTTCCGTCCGGTCAAAGTGGGTTGACTGGTATCTGGCCGTTTCTTTGACAATCTTGCCCCTGTCTCCCTGTGCCTCTTACGGATGGGACCCACTCCAATTGTTTTGGTAAAAAACCTATCTCTCACACACTTCCACGTGGGTCCTGGCTAAAAACTAAAATGAAAAATAGAAAAGGACTAGTCAAACTAGATAGTAGGCCCACATGCCATTGGCTTATCAGTATTGTCTCAAATAATTTTTTAATTAACAGTGGATTAGGCTTCCTCAATTAAAAACCGTGGCTTAGGCCGACGGTCGCCGGCGACGACCAATTCCCACGCCGGAGGCACACAGGGAGGCCGCAAGGAGGCCGACCGAGAGGACCAGGCGATAGCCCTCGATCTACCGCGTGCGGGGATATTGTCGTCGGACCATATGGTCGCCGGAACAAACGGCGACGACCATTCTCGCGGCGGCTCTGGGCGGCACAAGTGGGGGAGCTTCCATGCGAGCGGGAGGGAGAGGGAAAAAGGCTGTGTGGGGGATCTTCCATCACTAGGATCACGATGGCTACGCCGCTCGGGCTAAGAGAAGGCTAGAGCGAGGACTTCGACGATGGCGGCCATGGCAGAGCTCGGAGCTCGCAGGGAAGAAAACCCGAGCTCATGGCGCTTGCTGTGGAGGAAGCCCACGTCTTCTTAGGTACATCACGATGCCCGGGGAGCAGGCGGAATCGACCGGCGTGCCTTAATGGCGTCGAATCGAAGGCGGCAATCCGAGACTGGAGGCGGGGAAGATGCGTTGTAGCGCTCAATCCTTGATGTCTCTGGTCGAATTAGTAGGCTGGTAGGATGCGTTCATGTCGTAAGAGCTTCCCAGCGAGTTGGCGGGGCTTGGGGTTGCCCTTGGCCACGTTCTTGACAGACGACGGCGACAGGTCATTCTCCAGCGTGCTTGCGGGAGAGGGCTCAAGGGCGGGAGAGAGAAAGCAGGCTAGTGGCAGAAAGAGAACGAGGGCGAGAGGGTGCGGCGTCAGGGGAGGACAGCGGTAGAGGCGGCGCCCGTTCGGCACTCTCACCGGAGTTGAGAGAGAGTGGCGTCGGCCCGTCGTTCGGCAGGGAGAGATAGGTGAGAGAAAGAAAAATATTTTTTTGTATAGCTAGGACCCACATGTAAGTGTGTGTGAGAGAGAGATGGGGGTGAGAGAAAGTTTTTTTTCAAAAAAAAGGGAGTGGGTCCTACCGGTAAGTGACACACGAAGACAGGGGCAAAATTGTCAAAGAAACGGCCAGATACCGGTCAAACAGCTTTGACCGGACGGAAACGGCACGGATGGGCATTTCTATAAGCGCACCTAACGGCAGAGGGGCAAATTTGAGCATGCTTTGAAATTAGGGACAAATCTGAGTAGGTGGTTCCAGTTAGGGACAGAAATGCAAATGGCCCTTAAAAAATAGATTTACCGCCTTTTGGAAATTGATTTTGGAAAGTGATAATGGTCGTGGATCGGCTTCAGATCCAGGCCAACCCCACCTTAATAAGTCGCAGCTCGGAAATACCACAAACGCCCCCAGCCCCCAGATCCACCCAAGGTCAAGAACCCACCTTTTTCCTCCTCATCCATGGGCGAGCAATCCCTCTCCCAGCCCTTTCCCCATCCCCTCTCCCCGTCGCCCCCCGCATCCGCCGCCGCTACGCCGCCAGCCACCGCCCTCGCCGTCTCCGCCTCCGCCTCCGCTTCCCGCCCCAAGAAGAAGCCCCGGTCGTCCGGCTCCAACCCGGCGCCCAAGAAGCCCCGCCTGGTGCCGTCCGTCCGGGGCCGGCCCCTCTCGGCCGACGGCGAGGTGGACGCGGCCATCCGCCATCTGCGCGCGGCCGACCCGGCCCTGGCCCCCGTCATCGACGCGCACGACCCCCCGTCGTTCCACTGCCCGCATCCCCCTTTCCACTCCCTCGTCCGATCCGTCCTCTACCAGCAGCTCGCCTTCAAGGCCGCCGCCTCCGTCTACTCCCGGTTCATCGCGCTCGTCGGCGGCGAGGCCGGCGTGCTCCCGGACGCCGTCCTCGCGCTCTCCCCCGAGCAGCTCCGCCAAATCGGGGTCTCCGCGCGCAAGGCCTCCTACCTCCATGACCTCGCCCGCAAGTACGCGTCGGGGATCCTCTCCGACGACAGCATCGTCGCCATGGACGACCGCTCCCTCGCCGCCATGCTCACCATGGTCAACGGCATCGGCGCCTGGAGCGTCCACATGTTCATGATATTCTCCCTAGCGCGCCCGGATGTGCTCCCCTCCGCGGATCTCGGGATCCGCAAGGGCGTGCAGATGCTGTATGGGCTGGAGGATGTGCCCCGGCCGTCGCAGATGGAGAAGCTCTGCGAGCGCTGGCGCCCTTACCGCTCCGTCGCCGCCTGGTACATGTGGCGGCTTATCGAGTCCAAGGCGGCGCAGACGGCAGCGGCCATGCCTGTAGTGCCACCTGCAATGCCTGCGCCTGGTGAGGAGTTCATGCTCCAGCAACACCAGCAGCAGCACCACCACCAGCATCAGCAGCAACAGCAACAAGCTGCCATCCAAATGCTCGATCCGGTTCAGATGCTTCCAGGATTGGGGTGAATTCGGTATACTCGCTCTGCTCATTTCTTCTTGATGTTAAATGGATATCTGAAATCTGAATCCACCGCTTCATTTGTGTATCAGTGTCCTGTATTGGTCGAGAATTGTAGCATTGGACAGGAGGATCATTATCAATTAGTTGGTGTTGTGTCGTTCATTTGTAAATTTCTGCTATATTGAGAGAGAGACATTGTTGTTGCCCTAGACATGTTTGTATTTGAAAAATAAATGTAGACCAACTGTCATGTTCTGGGATGCATTTTGAGCTTTTGTTTTGGATTAAATGTGAGAAAAAATATGTACCCCAAGATTGTCCATGCATTGTCAAAGATATCTGTCAAATTGCTTTTGATCAAAGACACATTATATATGATCCTTTTCAGAGGTATCATGAATTCATCCATGTTATCTGTAGGGTGCTGCATCATACAGTCTGCATCATAGGCCGTGATGGTATCTGAAGCAGTTAAGTCTGTTAGAGTATCCTCACAAAGATCATCACATAGCTCAAAGATACTCATGTAAAACTGCATTATCTGTTCTTCACCCCACAAGGCTACACCTGAAATGTAGTCAAATTGGCAATGGAGCCGCTCCAGAAACTCCTGGACATGGCTACTGAAAGTGGTATGTCCACTGGCGTCCAGGGCTGGTAGGTTGCCTGGGAGTCAAGGCAATTCCGCACCAATATGCTGACGATGCCGCCCTCTTCGTCAACCCCTGCACGCAAGACATCCTCGGAGTCGAGGCAATTCTGCAATGCTTTGGTGATGCCTTGGGTTTCATAGTCAATCTAAACAAGTGTGCTGCTCATCCACAGTTTTGAGGTCATCCATGATTTTGGTGGTTCTGCTGGCTCTCCCCCTTGCTGCTACCTTGGGCTCCCGCTCAACTTCAGGAAACCAAGGCGCGTTGAAGTGCAACCCACCATTGACAAGATGGCTAGTAAACTCAAAGCATGGAAAGGGAAGGAAGCTTCTTTATAGATTTGGAGATTGGTTTTGATTAATTTTGTGACTTCTGTTGCAACATACTTTTCAACAAGCTTCGCCCCTGATAAATGGGTTCAAAAGATTTAGAAGCTCAGTAGGAACTTCTTATGGAATGTTCATGGCGGGAAGGCCAGCAGCACCAAAGGCACCACCTACTACATCCGCGCCCTTTATTGCTGGCCTGGGTATGCATGGACCGACGAGCAGAGACCCTGGTCAGGTTCCGGCCTCCCTTGTGATCACATTGACAAGGCTCTCTTCTCAGCATGCACTGAAATTGAGATCGGGGATGGCTGTCTCTGGGGCAAAATTCTGGTTTGTTTGCTCTCACTTGTCGAAAGAACCTAATTGTGAAAGATGCCTTGTTTGAGGGCCGCTGGATGAAAGGGTTGCAACTACTGGATTTCTTGGAAGCTCATGGCGGACGGTCAGTACTCCGCTGCTTCTGCGTATGACTTCCAGTTTTTCCGGTTTTTGACTTGGGCTCCTGATCCTATGCTGAATGCTATCTGGAAGGTCAAGGCCGACCCCAAAGTGAGCTTTTATATGTGGCTGCTGATCCAAAATCACAACTGAACTGTTGATCGCTTAGCTGCGTGTGGTTAGCCTCACTATGCTGTCCGCAACGTGTGTGACCTCAATCATGAGACTGTTGCTCATATGCTCATCCGTTGCCCCTTTGTCCAGCATGTTTGGAATTTGTTCCAAGTATCCGACTGTCAGGCAGCCAACGACAGTATCAACCAAGTACCATCCAAATGATCGATTTGGTTCATATGCTTCCAGGATCAGGGTGAATTCGGTATCACTCACTCCTGCTCGTTGATTATTAATGTTGGATGGATAGCTGAAATCTGAATCCGTTGCTTCATTTCTGTATCAGTTATCTGTATCGACCGAGAAGTGTAGGCATTGGAAAGGAGTATCTCAAGGCAATTTGTTATTCAGTTAGTTTGTGTTGTGTCGTTTGTTTGTGTTGTGAGTTCTTGGCAAGAGATCGGGACTCACCGCTGTCTAGATCGTGTAAAAATAAGTTCCTAGTATGTAAGAGTCTCCCTCCCCTTTGGAGTTGTGATAAACATAAGAAGCACCTTTCTTGGGGCATTTTACATGCACTCCGTGTTGATTACTTAGTCAGAAAGATGTTATCATTTGTTTGCATGACTTTAATTGCTGATCGATGAATTTTCAAGTTAAATTGAGCTAACAATTTATCTCAACTAATATTTGGTTCGGTGCACGTTGTGCTCAACTGCTGCCTCTGCCCTCCAGCACAGGTTGGTATCAATTTGAATAAATCTTTGTTGCAATTTCATAGTCTGCAGTTATCCCTTCTTCATGCTGTTGTTTGTCACTACGTAGCAATTTTATTCTTCCTGGTAACTATTCTTTCTCATTACAATCTCCTGCGGAAATCTGATATATCCCAAGCTTCCTTGCACCCTACTTATCATAAATAAATCGATAGAAGCTGGTAATCTTGTACTCCCTCCGTTCCATATTAGTTGTCGCTGAAATGTATGTATCTAAACGTATTTCAGTGCTAGATCCATCCCTTTGAGCGACAACTACTATGAGACAGAGGGAGTAGTTTGGATGTAATCAAGTTCCAAGCATACGTGGGGATTTGTTTAGAAGTTGATATTCTTGTTGGGAAAGTAGGTGCTAGCACCTGAATTTTTGTTAGCTACAACTCGTGTTAACAAACCCTGATTAACTGAATAAAACATTAATCACATCCTGAGGTTGTAAATACTTAAATGACGCAAATGGCAATGGCACAATAGTCTGTAAAAGAGTTTTTTTCCTCTACTAGATATTGAATACTGAACATCGATGCATTTTACAAGACACTCAATGCAAATGATCGAACTGGTACATCATTTAATATTGATCATTGATGCATTTTAGAAGTTCTGCCGAGCTTACAATATATGTTGTATCTGAACTGTTGAATCACATGGTAAAGTATAATATAATTGTGTTTGGACACCATAAATGTTGTAATACCATACAATCTTGAGGGCGTTGTGAACAGTTTAGTTGAATCATTGTCAGTTTGTCATAGAAATGTCTGGCCACATGGGTCATCATTTGTTGGAATAGTTCGAGCGTATAATTAGATAAATTGTTGAGCTTTGTCTACTACTATGATCACGACTATCATGCTGCACTAGCGGTTGACAAGGTATCGTTTTATTCATGTGGTGGTCGTATTATGAAACCAAGATATGAACCATGTTGAAAGGAGGTGTAGTTTTTGAGAAAATAGCAAGTGTGTTTTTAGTTTGCTGGAAGCGAAGAAATGAATCTGTCTGCCTGGGACGATATCTCTCCTTGCCGCCGTCACCGCTTGGTCTTCCATCTCCAACCACCCTCTCCACAACAGAGGGCAGATCCAGAACCCTCTCTGCACCCTCTCTCCACGCCTTTCAAAGTCCAATTGCGTCGTCAACCGGGGTCACCGCAACAACGGCCGTCCACCTCCACGCCTAACCTCCAAACCAACTCATTCCCGTGCGACCCCGTCGGCCACACTGGGGCGCCCGGGCTAGCTTGCATCGGGCCTCCCTGCCTTGGCCATCCCCTCGCCGCCGTTGGATGGTGTTGTCTAGGTGAAGCCGGGGCGGCACGTGCGGCGAAGCCTTCCTTTTCCCTGGTGGTGCGGGTTTATGGGGCTCGGCGGGGGCCTCATGAACCGACTCCACTAAGTGCACTTCCTTGGTGAAGGGAGATCGCTCCCTCATCCCGCTTGGTGGCCCGAAGTTTTGCAGCGCCTAGGTGGTTAGTGATGGCGGCGCTTCACGGCGCGACGAGCTAGCTGCAAGGATGCGGGGGCGGCAACCCCCTTGTCAACAATTGTGATGTGAGGGATGAGACAGTCAGTGGCAGGGGAGGGTGGACTTGGCACTTTATGCTTGGTTCTGACCCTAGCAAGCGATGCTTTCCATGGTAGGCGGATCCTCGCGAGGTGGGGTATGGTGGCTAGCAATGGGATGGGCTGCACAACAGCTTGGCTCGATATGGTCTTCGGTGCCCATGGTGCTCTGGAACCGCATGCACACTTCCGGAGAGGTGGAACTCGGGCGAAAGCCTTTTAGCAACGATGACATCTGCGGGCGGCGTTTTCTCCTTGGAGGCGCTATCTCAAAGCTTCATTACTTTTCTATGCTCGGGGTTATCTGGGTGAAAACCCAAACTCCAAACTCCAGCTTTCTGCAGTGAGCGGCGTCGACATCTACGTCATGAACTCCTCAGAGACATTGCTTTGGAGGGTCATATTTTGGCTGTTGTGTGGAGTTCTCCCACCGTCTTGGGAGGTGGAGGTGTATGCCGAGGCATCGGCTTCGGGATCCTTGTTGTAAGCCGAGACGGCGGTCTCGGGGTAGCGGTGCGGCGACAACTCCGTGAGGCAGGGTTGTTGTCCCATTGCTTGGGTGACAATCTTGAGGTGTGTGGGTCGCAGGGTTGTCGGCTCGGCCATCGCGTCCTAGTGGGGACAGTTGGACGATATGTCGGGGCTGAGTGGTGCGGTGTTCATGGTCTGTGTGGAGTTGCCCTGAGCAACGTGTGCTGAGAGCATCTGGGTCATGCGGCATTGCAGCTCGAGAACGAGTGGTGTCATGTCGGGATGACGACCCCAAAAGGTGGTGTAAGTGGGCTGCGCAGGGTGGTGTGGCAGATGAAAGTTGGGTTTCGCTTCAGCCGCTATGGCACGCTCCTCCAGAGCCTTGCAGTCGCGCCTGGTTGCCCAGGGTGAACCCGGCACGGCGACGAGAGCTAGCACGAAGACCACAGTGATGGTCTTCTTGAGGAAGGCCATAGAATCTGTACGGACACGAAAACAATGAAAAAAAAACATAATTCGATCAGTAACTGGACAGATCCCCAGCCCCGCCCAAATCCGAAATCTCCTAAGAAGATACTTTCTTTCGCAACTCTTTAGGGCGCTCACGCTCAGATCCAACGGAGAAATAACACAAATCCCCGGAAGAACAGCTAACCTACGCGTGATCAACAGCTAACCTACGCGTGATCAACTTGCGCAGCTAAAAAAATTCCCGGAAGAACAGCTGACCTATGGAAAAATAACACAAATTACAGTTGAGTTTGAGCTGATCTAAAGGGGTTACCGGTGGGTGCTCTGCTACTTGATCAACTTCTTGCTGGAGATCCTGTTAGATCCGGATACCTCGAGATGCTTCGAATTCCTGTAATTCATGATTGGAGCGGAGCTACACCGAAGGGGGGCAGGGGAATGCTGTGTGCAACCGGGTCACCTTAATTAGGATGCCTCCCGTGCATTGGAGGAGGGCATTCGAGGGAGTGGTGTGGGTGTGGGTGTGTGTGTGTGTGGGGGGGCTAAGTTATATGGTGGAG
The DNA here is from genome assembly GCA_021605205.1 of Aegilops longissima. NCBI lineage: Eukaryota > Viridiplantae > Streptophyta > Magnoliopsida > Poales > Poaceae > Aegilops > Aegilops longissima. Next base: position 649,633,703 of record CM038676.1, read on the forward strand.
GCTTGCTAGTTCCGTTTTTTACAGGGAAGGATAGCGCGGGTGTGATGTGTGGCCGCAGTCGGGTGGACGCCCGTTCATACACATGCTACCCCAAAAACTTACCTTAAAAGAAGAAAACGGGGTGGTTGCTCTGTATTAATGATTCTACCCGTGAGCGGATGATATGACAAGCCGCTAGTGTCCCTCCGTGATGAAACCCGATGGTCAACCGTGAGTTACTGCCGATCCTAGACTTGAAGAAGACTTTTATCACTTATTAAACTAAACTTTTATACCATTTTTTAGTTTAGTCTCTCGACATACAGTCTTAATTAGCATAATTTTCTATTATACTACGAAATTAACCACATAACAGTATAGCTAAATATTCAAATACAATTAGCCATATTTTATTATGTTATCAATTCTGTAAGACATTGTTTCAATAAATTTAAACATATATTGCAAAGAAAGTGGTGTTAGCTTATTTATTTATTTTGAGGCATTGTTCCTAATTATTTTTTTCAAACCAAATTATTCTATATCGGTGAACAATTGGAAAAGAACAAACTACATGTCTTTAGAATGTAAATTATGGAACTTAGATGAATTCAATGCATATGTATGTGTTTGTTTCTATGTTATAGAACCTTCAATACCATGACAAAGAGTGCTAAAGTTGATAAATATTTCTAGAGTGCATGATTTGGTGTAATTAAGTTGAAGGGATAATGATGGAGTAAAGAATATCTACGGGAGATATGTTGTCGAATTGTTGGCATTGCTTGTTTATTGGTTTCTTTGTGGCCAAATATCTCTTACATGTTTTTGGTTCAACAATCAGTCAACATCCCATGCATTCTGGAACCGCGCCTCGATTTTTTATAAGTCTGATGTGTTTTCTAATAAAATGATTTCCTTGTACTTAGTGAAATATTAAAGTTTTAAATATATCCACCGAAAATTTCCGCACTATATTTTTTTCTTACTTTGGTATGCAATGTGCATACGAGTGTGCAATTCCACCCCAAAAGTAACATTATCATTCACTCACCCCCTTAACTCACTCAAAATCAACTTAACTCATCAATATTTAAGCATTAACTAATATTTTGGGAAATAATATATAGATGTGCAACTAGTTTTCCATGCACATCTTAGCCTTCCTTCCTTTCCCCCTTTTTCGAGCCTTAAAAATATGAAAGAATAGGATTCATGGATGAAAGTCGGGTTACATCATGTGGACTTACAAATTTAATAAAAAGATATGACCATATGGGACCTAGACAAAAAGGAAAGATATAAAGTAATAGTGCCGGAGCCAAATAGGCACCACCTTACCAAAATTTGTCATTTTATACATATGACAACAAGTCATTGTTTTCTTAATAATTTTTATAGATGAAAATTATACAACTGATTTGCATCCATGAATTTTTCATTTTTTTTTTGCAAACACATGTACGGGAAAAGAAGAGAGGAATATGGGTGCCTGGGCAACTAGTTTTCAGAATTACCTTCGCATTGCCTATACTATGATAAATTTGAATGCCTTCAGTGTGTGCAAATTGGGCATCACAAAAGAGAATCCATAAGTGATCATTCTTATTATCCTAGCTTGGGGTCAGCCATGTGTATTGCTGACTTGGTGACCTGGGTCTTTTGAATCCATGTGACATAGGCAATTTGGCTTTGATGGAGGCCAACTTTTGCATTTTCAAGAAACTGCCGACTTGAACGAAATGTTTTTGTCAATATTAAGACCATGCGTATGTATAAGTGTATCTTTTTGTCCACCAAGAAGGCAAACATGTGATCTTGTATGTTATACTGATTGTGGATGCATAATTAGTTTGATACATGTGTAAGAGTCTAAGGGAGATACTGTTTATTTTCAAATTGCAGGGGATTTTTTTCTAATGATTTTCTTGTAGAAAACTAGAGATATTGTTTATTTTCAAATTTTAGAAGATATACACATTTTGATACATGTGCTTGGGTCCAATAGTGACAGAAACAAAACTGAATTAATTGAGAAGATATACACATTTTAAAAGTGTTCACACATTTAAAAACTATGAAAATTACATTTTTAAATGGTCACGAGAATTTAGGAATGTGTTCGCATAATTTGTAAATAATATTCCATACCATTCTCATGAAAGTTTGAAAAGATTCACACATATTAAAATATGTTTCATGGCATTCTATGAAATGATCACAAATGTAAAAGTTCGTTTGCACAGTTATACAAAAAATGCCATAACATATAAAAACTGTTAATGCAATTTTTAAAAAATGTTGCAACACATAATAACATGTTTGCATTTTTTAAATAATTCAAAAGTGTGTTTAATTTTTTTCATTGTGTATTAAAAATGTGCAATGTCCATTTTACAATATTTTCAGTGTGCATTTTACAAAATGTTCAACATGTGTTTGGAAAAAGTTTAACGCAAATCTGAAAATATTTAACCTGTATATGAAAATGTTCAATCTGTATTTTTCTTGACAATTTTTGAAATAAAAATAAAAAGGGAAAATAGAAACCAAAAGAAACCATGAAACCAATGCAGAAAACACGTAGAAAGTAAAAAACAAAAAAACAATGAAAAGTTAAGAAAAATATAAAACCACGTTGAATGTTCTAAAACTGATTCGTACGGGTCCACACAAGCTTCCCAAAACCACTTTATTGTGCTTGCCCACTAAGGCAAGCGTAGTAAGCGAGATATAACTCATTTTGTCGGAACCTAGTGGTTGTGGAGGTCTTGTAACGTTTTGTGCGTCAAATTACCATTTTAATGCCTACAAAGCTCCTACATGGTCTGGCCACGTGAAAGGCCAATATCGTAATAATCATTTATTTAACATATTTTTCTAAATCAGTACAAATAAGAATAGCAAAAAATATAAATGATTATAGAACAGACGAAAATGTTCATATTATGTTAAAAAAATTGTGTTCATAAAAAAAGTATTAATGTTTAAAAGGGGTAACTATAATAAACTCATGCACGACTAGGATTTATGTTCATTTTCTTAAATTTCATATTTAATCCCACCCCCTCGAAACAAAACAAAGTGAAAAAGACAAATAATAAAAAGAAGAACAAGCACAGAATGGGGGAAGTTGGAAAACAGAAAATGAAAAAACATTGGAGAAGAAAATGGAGGGAAAATGGCAAGAAAAGGAGTAGATATAGAGAAAAATAAGCTAAATGGGTCTGGAACCTTGAGGTGCATGTTATTATACGGCAAGTGTTCTCTCAAAACAAAAACAAAAGTGGCTAGAGCTCAGTCGACTGGGACTTAACGAAGTCTCAATCAAGTGATATAACATATAAAGAAAGGAAGAAAAATTGAAAATAAAATATCCCACGAATCTCCATGTACTATCTCCGTCCTGGTTTATTAGTCTTCTTTGTAATTTATGCTAAATTTTGATCAAAGATTTAATTGACAAAATGTTAGTGCATTCAACAAGAATTATATCGTTGGATTCGTATTTGAACATAGTTTTTAATGATATAATTTTACATGACATGCATAAACGTTTTGTTAGTTAAATTTATAGTCAAAATTTGGCACAGATTATATCGGGGACCAATAAATCAGGATGGAGGACGGAGGACGTGTAATTTATGTACAGGTGTAACTAACGAATATAGCATCGAATGAGACTTATCGATCCTGAAAACAAAAACACGGACAAGTGTGCACGTTGCGCCGGGTAGAGGTGGATAGACTCGTCGGCGTCATGGCATCAACACGAGCGATATCGCCCAATCGCTACATCCTCCCAAAAATACATTTCCGTGAGTGCGATAGCGTGAATATGCCCGTGCAGATCCCAAATTCCAGGGGTCGTTCTCACATCCTCCTCGGCATCAACGGATTCGGACATCGTTGCAGGCGACAGAGATTGGGATCACTGATGATACTGGTGCGTGCAGTGGTTCAGGTCCCGATCACGAGACTGTTGAGCGCGGCAAAAATAAACAGCTTGCACGGCATATGCCCTCACATATCCGCCGCCGCCGGGATGCACCCAAGGAGGCGACACCAAGCCACCGCCCTCTTTGTTTTCGTCCACGTCGCCGTCGGCTGACACATCGCCTGCGCTGGCCACCGTCGCCATCGCCATGGCGGATCGGGTGGCACTATAAATACCGCTGCGTTGCATGAGTTGTTACAGGCAAGTGGACACTGCAGACATAGCTGCCAGCACGCACGGCCATGGCGACCGAGAACTACGACCCCTGCTACCCGGACCAGCCGGCGGTGCACCGGTACCTGCCCCTGTGGGCCAGGATGCCGGCGTTCGCCGCCAAGCCGGCCTTCGTCTGGGCCGACGACGACGCTGCCACCGGCGCCATGTCGTACACCGCGATCACGTACTCCGAGCTCAATGCGGCGGTGGAGCGCATGGCGTCCGGGCTCCTCGGCACGCTCCGGCGCGGCGACACCGTGCTCGTGCTCGCCTCCCCCGGCCTCCGCCTCGTCAAGCTCCTCTTCGCGTGCCAGCGCGCCGGGCTCACCGCGGTCCCCGTCATCCCGCCCGACCCGTCCAGGCCCGGCCCCGCGCACGCGCACCTCCTGCGCGCCGTGTCTCAGACGAGGCCCAGCGCCGCCGTCGCCGACGCGCGCTACGTCACCGCCGTCGCCTCGAGCCGGCTAGCGGCCGCGCTGAGCGGCCTGCGCTGGCTGTCCGTGGACGCGCTGGACGAAGGAGAAGCTGGTTTGCCGGGCGCCATGGCGGGGCACGCAGGCTGCGGCGCGGGAGACGCGTACCTGGTCCAGTACACGTCCGGCGCGACGGGCGTCCCGAAGCCCGTGGTGGTCACCGCCGGCTCGGCGGCGCACAACGTGCGGGCGGCGAGGCGGGCCTACGACCTGGGCCCCGGCAGCACGATCGTCTCGTGGCTGCCGCAGTACCACGACTGCGGCCTCATGTTCCTGCTCCTCACCGTCGTCTCCGGCGCCACCTGCGTGCTTGCCTCGCCCGACGCCTTCCTCCGGCGCCCGCGCCTCTGGCTCGAGCTCATCTCCGAGTTCAAGGCCACGTGCACGCCCGTTCCGTCCTTCACGTTGCCGCTCGTGCTCCGCCGTGGCGGCGGGCGCTCGGCGTCGGCGCACGGACTGCAGCGGCCGGTGCAGCTCGGCAGCCTCCGGAACCTGATCCTCATAAACGAGCCGATCTACAAGGCGTGCGTCGACGAGTTCGTCGCAGAGTTCGGCCGCCACGGGCTGCGCGCCGAGTCGGTCTCGCCGTCGTACGGCCTCGCCGAGAACTGCACGTTCGTGTCCACGGCGTGGCGGAGCACCAGCGGGCGCGTGGACCGCCTCCCGTCGTACAAGAAGCTTCTGCCGTCGGCGAGGCTGCCATCGTCCTCGTCCAGGGCGCACGAGGCGCCGGAGATCGATATCGTCGTGGTGGATGAGAAGACCGGTGAGCCGGTGAGGGACGGCACGGAGGGGGAGGTCTGGGTGTCCTCGCCGAGCAACGCGTCGGGGTACCTAGGCCACCCGTCGGCGAGCCACGAGGCATTCTGCGGGAGGATGCCGAGGAGGGCGGGGTCGCGCTTCGTGCGCACGGGCGACCGCGGCGTGGTCACCGGACCAGAGCGGTACCTGTATGTTGTCGGCCGTAGCGTCGACGTGGTCGGCACGGCGTTCAACAGCCGCGTGCACGCACACTACATCGAGACGGCAGCTCTCGGAAGCGCGCCGGAGCGCCTGAGGGGTGGCTGCATCGCCGCTTTCACAACGCCGGCGACATCTTCGAAGGAGCAAATGTGCATCGTCGCGGAGCTGCAGAAGGGGAGCCGCAGCGATGAACACACGAGTCTCTGTGACCACATAAGGCGGTCAGTGTGGGAGGCGGAAATGGTAAGGGTTGGTCGGGTGCTGCTGGTCCAGAGCGGCGCGGTGCCCAAGACGACGTCGGGGAAGGTGCGCCGTGGGGCGGCGAGGGAGAAGCTGGTCGCCCGGAGGTATCCGGTGGTTTTTGAGGCCCTGTACGACGACGGTGACGGCGAAGGCCCGGCGCGTTCGGTGGGTGACGAAGATGGGGAAATGGAGGAGAGGTGCGCGGCGAGCTGGATGGCAGGAGAGGGTGGGGTGCCCGCCATGGCCACGGCCTTAGGTGGTGCAAGCCGCCGTGTTCGCGTCCAATCGTTTCTGTGAGAAAGAAGTTCTCGAAGATTAAAGTGTGTAGTAGGATGAATGGAATTGTTTGGTTTGGTTTGGTTTGTCTTGGTGATCATGTTTGATGACATGTTTAACACCTCTCCCTTTTTGCCATGTTTTATTATGTCTTGATGTCCATTTAGGGGAGTTGAAGATATGGTGTTTTTAATGAAGTTTGTGTTAGTGGTAGGCATTAAAAACCTGCATGGCAGAATGTTGAGTCATTTCTCATTCCAATTTTAATCTGAACGGTTCTCATTCCAATTTTAATTCTCAAGTTTGTGCTTATGAACCCGAAGTGTTTCTTTTTTGCGAGGAAAACTTCTAAACTATTCATGAACTGTCAAGGTAGTATAAAGAACTTTTCGTAAAAAAAAAGGTAGTATAAAGAACACCAGAAGTAAAAAAATACATCCAGACCCGTAGACCATTTAGGGACGACTGCAAGCACTGGAGCAAAGGCACACCGCAGTCATCGCCCCTCCCTCGTCGGAGCCGGGCATACCTTGTAGTACATCGAAACAACACCATAGGACCAGCGCACCAGAATAGCAACCGCTGCCGATGAAGACACATGTACATCGAAAGGGGCCAACCTGTAGACACACAAACAAAGATGAACGAAGACCTGATCCATGTGGATCCACTAAAGACAAACGTCGACCGAATCCCATGTGGATCCGCCGGAAAGAAATCTCCACACACCCTCCGATGATGCTAAAAACGCCACCATAACGCTCCCTTGGCCTCGTAGCACATGGCAGGTCTTGGGGTTCACTGAGGTCTTCGACGATCAAGCTTGCTTGGCGCATTCAGAGCCTATTAGCTGTAGTTGCTTGTATCTTTGTCATCCAGTTTTTCTTTTTCATTTTTTGTTTTTTCTATTGCGCTATGTATCCTTGGTGTGGTGATTGCTTTATAATATAAAACGGGAGAAACCCTTTTTCATCAAAAGCACCACAAGAGCAGGGACTAGGTGGAGAAAATCATATTCCATCTCCAGGGAGTCGTCACTGCCTTGGCTCTCTAAGCAGGACAGAAAGCCTAACAAAAACTCAAAATACACCTAAAAACGGAGTCCTCCAGCCGGCAAGGGCCGAGATCCACTCCATGGCTCTAAGACAACAGGAGGCAAGATAGATCGGCAACACCGGCGGGAGGCACAAGAAACCCTAAGCGGTTGGGTTCCCTTGGGCACGGGCGAAGGGATGTCTTGACCATGAACCCGGAGTGTTTAATATAGATAATGGCATTACTAATCCCAGTAACCGAAACAAACTGAAGAGTATGCTACAACATAAATTATAGATGGAATAAAAAGAGTATATTTGTTGTAGGCATATCTTGGAATTTTGGGATCCATGTATGGTGAGGGAGCGACGTTTCGGCACCCGGGCTCAGGTGAGCCCGATGATGAACTATAAATTTGCGAAATTTAGAAAACAAAATTTTAAAAGATCTATTTTTTGTGTGGTGCTAGATGATCCTGCGTGTGAGGCCCGTGCAAAATTTGGTGAAGTTAGGACATTCGTGGAGGTCATGGCAAAAAATAAAAATGTTGGTGTCCGAGAAACTTTTGAAAACAACATTGTTCACACCCGAGTTTGTACTTTTTGCCACGAACTCCTCGAATGTCCAAACAGCCCAAAATTTCGCAAAAATACCACACATTTGACCATCTTGTACCACAAAAACTTCAGAATGTTTTGTTTGTGCTTTTTTATTTTACTATTCATCGGATGCATATGAGCCCGGCCTCCCACTTGAAATATCGGTATGGTGAGCATCTTTAAAGTGGCCGAAGTCTATGTTATGAATCCTTTTTATGTCTTTTTTGTGCTCTTGATAGTTGTATCCTATAGATCATAAATACAAATTCTGTTTTGGTCAAAGAGTCATATGGAGTAAACTTGCACTATGTCATAAATCGTTGGACACTAAACATGTGGATCGTGACTCCACCAGGATGGTCAAGAGGTGCCGAAACCTTCCCACCCGCCCAAGTTTGAGCACTAGTGCTCGCATTCTCAGTTGTGTACACGCCTTTTTTCTTAATGAAAGGTTGTGGTGTTGTCTAACTCATGATCAAGGTTTGGGGTTTAAACATTTTTCCTAACAAACTTTAATTCTAGGCTGCAATGTTGCCCACACTTGACCATTGAACCATGACAATTTGGCAACTAAAAATAGGGTATCCAATATTACTATATGAAAATTGTCATGCTTTTGTGGCGTTTTCCACAAATCTATGAGAAAACAATAAACCATTCGGATTTCCATACTTTTACCATAACACAATAAATCGATTCACCCTAGTCCTCTAACCAAATGCTAGAACGGGAGGTGCATCGAACTGTTGTGTGATGCTGGGAACATATCACTATCATGATGCAAGCTTCGAGCAACGGAGGAGATTAGTAGCGAGACAAAGTGGCATCAGTCATCATTTGGCTATGCCCACGAACATCAAATCGATCTAGAGATTAATGAAACATTTCTTTCTGCTCAACCTATAGTTTCTAGACTCTTGGCTTTCTTTTTATTGGCACATCAAAATTTTATAATCTTGCCCTTTTGCGGAGTTTGGGGCAAAATCTTGGAGTTGCGATGGTCTTTAGGAGAGGGAGGGGGAGAGGGTGGTCAGACCAAGATTTGAGCTTATTTTTGTTTTTTATGTGGGCCATCTATTACGGGTTAATGGATGAAAAATCTCCTAAGCTAGGGATGGCCGCCGAAGTTGCCCATCACTGAGCGCCACTACTTAATACACTAACAACACCATGACTGACTTCATCATAATGCTATACCATATGATAGCCAACGCGGCCACCCCACACTCTACTCAACTCAAGTTAGTATTGTTGCTAAAGCAGCCACACGTCAGGTCGTTGGCGCCTCCTCTGCCCAGCTCACCCTTGCTAGTTGTGTTTCTCTTTCCACCAAGATGTACATCCATTGCACCGGCAATGTTGAACTCGAAGCTGTAGATTCGACATAATCAGTTTCTATACAGTCTGAGCTAGAAGGTGTTGAAGGAGGCGACAATGACCAACAACCACTTTAGGAAGATTGACAGCCTGCACAAGACAATATTTTTTTTTACCTTTTTATAGCTCAATTTTTGGATATACAATGTTTAATGTACATTGTTTGATTATAAGGCCAAAATTAATCACATAACAATCTTCACAAAATTAAGTTACATTATTTTGATATGTATCTGTAAACCGATGTAAAGAAAATGTATTTGCACTAAGCTAAAAATATCTATTGCATGGAAAGTGACATTACTAATTTCCTTTATGAGACATTTGATCTTAATTTGGTTTGTTGAACTGAATTATTCTAAACTAGTCACAAATAAAAAATTATAGGTCTCTAAAATCAATTGTTGTCACTTAGATACATTGCCAATATATGTATGTGTCGACATCTTGTTTGGTATAAATCCATAATTATGAAGGTGGCGAGTTCCAAACTTGACAAAGTTTCCTAAACCGTGAGGTTTTAGGTGCAAGTGAATATAAGGGGGCAATTACCAACGTACCTAGTAGAAATTTCTAGAGCAAGCCAACTATGTATGGGGAAACTGCTTTGAATCAGTAACATTACTTGAGTTTTTCCCATGGCCATATAAGAATAACAACCAGTCGGCATTTTATTCATTTGTTGTTGAAATAACAACACTTAGCTCCTCCTGGATTGAACGAGTCCCCTTTTCTTGGTTTGATATACAATATGCATTAAAATGTTTCAATGTACTCAATGACATAGTATAGCTTTCTTTTGAAGGTAAACTAGGGATTTTATTCAAAGTTCACGGCCTCTGGAATACAGGCAATATCTGGTAAAACCCCTAGCCACACATGGCGGCCCACCGCGAGAGACGCAGCTCCCTTAACTAGCATGTGGGCCTCAAAATTATTGCATCTACTTTCAAAACAAAAAACAACAGAAGAAAAATTGTTGCTACTAACTCGAATCTCTCTAAGAATAGGAGCATAAGGTGGGGATGCTGCAGATTTGATATTAGCGATAACTTCTGCACTATCTGAAGCATTGACATGATCTTGCAGATTCAAGTCCTGAGCTAGGGCTATTGCTTCTCTACATGCATGCACCTCAAGACTTGCCGGGTCCGTTAGACCATCAAAGACCATTGCTGAAGCACCCAAAAAATTGCCCAACTTGTCACGACACACCACTCCTGCTGCACCTTTGTCTCCTAGGGTTGACAAGCCACCATCACAGTTAAACTTTGCAGCCTCGCCCGCAGGCGGCAGCCACACTTTCATTTTCGGCTGGTTCAGTCGACCTTCAGTAGCTACCGGTCGACGCGCGGTAGCTATATCTAGCTCCTCCAGAAACCTGTCGATAAAACACATAGTAGAAAGCGGACTCTGAAACTCGTTATCATGAATAGCCCTCCTTCTTGCCCACCAAATTGCCCACATGGTCACTAGACTTCTAGCTAGATCTTTTTGTGAAGTAGTCTCGAAGAGCCAAAACAGCCAGAGCCTCGCATTGTCGCTTTGATTCGAAATCACATGCTCTACCAGATCATCGTCCTCCAAGGCCCAAACACACCTTGCCATATGACAGCTTAACAAAGAGTGGCGCCACGTGTCTTCCGCCGCCCCACAAATAGAGCAGGATGCCGAATCTGCCATATGTCTATCATATCGAACCGAGCCAGTTGGGATTGAAGTGTGTGCTAAACGCCACACAAATACTCTGATTTTTGACGGGATTTTTACCTTCCACAGCTGGGTCCATGAGCGTTTATCAGCCTCAATGTTCGAGTGACCCGGCCGATGATCTAGCCAGTCCTCTCTCTGTGTCTTGATAGCACAGATCATCCGGTACGCTGATCTTACCGAAAAAATACCACGCTTATCATAATGCCAAGCCCAGAAGTCCTCCTGTTGCCTTGTACTGAGTGGTATATTGAGGATGACCTCGACATCAGCAGGGATAAAATGTTCTACTAGGCAGGGTTGATTAGCTCCGACACCAACTCCATCGGATTTGCTGATTGTGCACAAATAGGCCTGAGCTCAAAATCTCTCGGCAGCCAGTTGTCGGACCAAATGTTAGTAGTAGCTCCTGTGCCGATCCTCTTAATAAGTCCTAGGGGCAGAATGTCGCGACCCTCCAGGAGAGATCGCCAGACCTGGGAAGGTGTATTTCCCAAAGTGGCATTCAACAGATCAGTATCCGGGAAATACCGAGCCTTCAAAACGCGAGCGCTCAAAGACCCTGGTTGCTGCATCATCCTCCATGCCTGACGAGCTAGGAGTGCCAGATTGAACAGTTCGATATCTCGAAAGCCCAGGCCACCCATATACTTGGGTTTTGACATAGTTTTCCACGACACCCAAGCCGTCTTTCTCTCGCCATTTTTACTTCCCCACCAGAACTTCCGTATCAGACTATTGATGTGCTCGCATAGGCCTCGAGGTAGCTTGCAACATGCCATCAAATATGTAGGGATGGCTTGGGCGACAGATTTGATGAGGACCTCCTTCCCGCCCGCTGACAGACACTTCTCCATCCACCCTTGCACACGTTTCCAGATTCTGTCCTTTAAATACTTGAAAGATCCTTCTTTCGTTCTCCCCACATCAGAGGGTAAACCCAAATATTTCTCAGTGAGCGCCTCATTGTGTACCTCAAGGATATTTTTGACCGCTGCTTTGGTTAAGTCCGCTACCCCCTTGCTGAAAAAAATTGATGATTTGTCTACATTTATTCTCTGGCCCGATGCTTCACAGTAAACTCCGAGGAGACCTTTCACCCGTGTAGCAGACTCCTCATTTGCCTCAAAAAAGAGTAGACTATCGTCGGCAAATAAGAGATGATTAACTGAAGGGGCTGTCGGTGCAACTGCAATACCTTGAACTCCAACTTGTGACTTGAGCAAGCAAGAAAGTCCCTCCGCTGCAAGCAGAAATAAATATGGCGAGATTGGATCAACCTGCCTTAGCCCACGAGTCGACCTGAAACTATCCAGACAACCACCATTAAACAAAACTGAGAAGGTGACCGAAGAGACACACCTCATTACCGTCTCCATAAATCTAGGGCTGAACCCTAGTTTGATCATCACCGCTTTCAGATACGGCCACTCCAAGCGATCATATGCCTTCATCATATCCAGCTTAAGCGCACAAAATCTATTTCCCTTCACCCTTCTTGTTTTCATATAATGCAAACACTCGTAGGCCGTGATAAAATTGTCCGTAATGAGACGTCCTGGGACAAAGGCAGGCTGCTCTTCGGAGATGATATCGGGGATAAATAATTTCAGCCGGTTAGCTAAGACCTTTGACGCAATCTTGTAGATTACGTTACAGAGACTTATAGGGCGAAATTGTCCTAAAACTTTTGGACTGGAGATCTTGGGAATTAATACGATGAACGTGTTGTTTATCTCCTCCAGGGAATCAACTCCATCAAGCACTCGGATGATCATCATAGTAACCTCGTCACCGCACAAATCCCAGTGTTTCTGGAAAAAATGCGCGGGAAAACCGTCTGGGCCAGGTGCCTTGGTTGGGAACATCTGAAACAGGGCCTCTTTTATCTCCTCCTTGCTATAATCTGCGTTAAGAAGAGCATTCATATTTCCATCCACACGAATAGGAATATGAGACAAAACTTCCTCCATACCAATCGTGCCTTTCGACGAATACAAGCTTTTATAAAACTCTGTGACCATACCTGCCAGCTCGCTCGGGTCAGTGCACACCGTTCCATCAGCTCGTTCCAGTTGGACGATTCTATTTTTTGCCCGCCGAGCACTTGCTTTCCGCTGAATTTTTTTTGTGTTGCTATCTCCTTCAGCCAGCCACATGATCCAAGAGCGTTGTTTTGCCATGATCTCCTCTCTGTACAATAATTCAATCAAGCGATCCATAACCTTTGCTTCTTCCTGTCCAGGGCCCGTCCGCAATGGGTCAGCTCTAAGCTCAGCAAGCTGGCGGCGCAACTCCCTCATCTCCTGCCGTACAGATCCAAATGTCCTCTAACTCCACCTTAACATTGATGCTGAAACATTGTTGAGCTTATTAGCCAAGTCAGCTAGATTTGACGCCGGGCCGGTTCCAATCCAGGCTTCGTCTACCACGCCGCGAAAGCGGTCGTCAGTCTCCCAAGCACACTCGTACCGGAATGGTTTCCTCCCAACCATCCGTTGGCTACCCATCTCTGTGTCCGTCCTGAGTAGGATCGGACAATGATCGCTCTTGGCTGATGTCAGATGTTCTAGTGTTGCAAAAGGGAAAAGTAAGGACCAGCTCGGCGAGGCCAGCGCTCGGTCAAGCCGGACCCTGCAGTTTTGACCACCTGACACTCGCTTTTCAAATGTCCAGTCAAGACCCAAATATCCAATATCCGCCAAGCCACAAACATCCACCGCATCTCTGATCCCATCCATTTGTGCACTATCCCGTGTGTTCGGTCCCATCTGTTCCTCCTAGCGAAGGATTTCATTGAAGTCGCCGATGCATAGCCACGGCAAGGTACTCTCCCCCCTCAGCGTCTTCATAGTTTCCCAAGTTTTATACCGCATGCTCCTGTTCGCCTCCCCATAGAAACATGTGAGCCTCCACTGCTCCGAACCGGGCTCAACACCCAGGAGTCAATGTGATACTGCGAAAAGCTTTTTATTACAAGATTAACATCTGACTTCCAAAAAATACCAAGACCTCCACTCCTACCACTGCTAGCTACTGCAAAACTATTTTGAAAACCTAATGACACCGCCAAGCCCTCCACTCGATTTTTTGCAATCCGCGTCTCCACAACACAAAGAACCGACGGCGCACTATCCTCCACTAGAGCACGAAGCTCGTTAACTGTCGCAGGGTCGCCAATACCGCGACAGTTCCAACATAAGGTCCGCATCAGGCTTGGCGGTCCTCCTCTAGGGAGGCCGCCTTGTCCATGAGCTCCATATCTTCGCCTTCTTCACCCTCCTGTCTCCTCTTCTTCACGATGTGAATCTTCTCCGGCGTAGTGACCACTGTATTGATCGGCGTAGACGAAGACGCCCCCTCGATCAGCATAACGGTGTCTGCAACCTTGCGTTCCAGAGATAGCTGTTGTCCTCTAATATTTATTGAACCATCAGCCGCCACTAATCGTTTCCGAGCTCCCTTCTCTCCTTCCTCCCCCATATTCTCCCTTCTCGTCTGCACCTCCATCTGCTGCGGCCCGTGCGTATACAATCCTCCCACATCGCCCCTCCCCGACCCCCTGGAGGGACTCTACCACCTCGTCCCCTTGCTCCTCTACCACCATCGCCTCCTCGGCCTCTCCCATTGTCTCCTCTTCCTGCACCTCCATATGGTTGAGCCGCTGGCATCTCCGGCTCCCACAGCAGCCAATCACCCCACTCGAATGACTCAGGGTCATGTACACCATCGCCGCACTCATCAGCCAAGTGACCCATTCGGCCGCAGGAAAAGCAGAAATCTGGGAGCTTTTCGTAGTACACGCTGAACTTTTTGTGTTCCTTTAGGGAGATCGGAACAAACCTGACCAAAGGCTCATTAACATCAACGAATACTCTGGCTCGTAGCGTGCTTGACGGATTTATTCTGCCCTCATTCACCACAACAGTGAACAGAGGATCTCCCACCTTTGCTGCTACCTTCTCCGCCAACTCCCTTCTTCTAGTAAGGCCATCAGGCAGACCCTTGACACGAGCCCACAGCGGTACCTTGTTTAGTTTATAGTCCTTGACATCAGAAAATCCGTCATACTCCTGGATCACAACAGGCGCCCGTCGGAACAGCCACGGCCCCCCATCCATGATCTTCCTCCAATCTCTCAAGCAGTGGCACTGAACAAGGAACAAATTGGGCCCCTTGATATTGAAAGTCACGCCCTGCGCCGCCAACCACGCATTACGCATCTGTGTTAAGAGCGTCGCATGACTGAACGGCTTGGTCGTATGAACCCGGAACAAGGCTAACCAGCGGACATCTTTGATCAAATCTTCCACCTCCTCTGAGAAATCCAGATCCTCCTCTTCCTTCCCATGCAACTTCATCCCGGTGAACTGATCCTCAAGATCAGGCCCCGGCCCATAATACGAGCCATACTCATCCTCCCCTCCTCCCGATGCACTCCTCCTAGCCTGGGAGCTGTGGCTCCCCCCATCCGCCATCGAGTTGTCTTGGCTTCCAACTCCCCGACCCCATCATGAACTCCAGATCCGGTCGCCCCCTCCAGCCCTAACCCTACTTCCGCCTCCGACTCTTCCCCCTGCCCCCCTGTCATCTGACGCGTTGGATCCGCCATGCAAGCGAGCGAGCGCTGCGAGAAGTGGTAGATCTCACCGGCGGCCGGAGGAAACCGGCGATCGGCGAGAGTTTACGTGGACTCTGGCGAGAATCGCCAGAGGAGCGGTGGAACCCTAGAAACTAGGGGGTCGTTGCGTTCTGCCATGACATAGTATAGCTAGATACAAAGGAAACTTACACCTGGCTTTTTTCTCTTGGTTTGATGTACAATTTCCATAAGAATGTGCAATCCAAAACATTCACGTACGCATCAAGGGCGCCTTCTCGCCATATCCACCTGTCCCTTTTAGCTTTTACTGTGTGAGGTGAAAAAAAACCGACGAAGAAAAGAGAAACGGGGCCCTCGTTTCCCATTCACGGATTCACCACTGCCCCGATTCCTCCCCCTCCCCCTCTCCCTCTCCCTCTTTGGCCGCCGCCACCACTCACCGGCGCCCTCCCCCACAGCCCCTCTCTCCTCTGCTCACCTTATCCCTACCACCGGGCGAGCTCCTCTCCTCCCCCTCGCCCCAGATCGAGCAGCAGGTCTGGATCCACGGCCACGGCAGCGCGAGCGCTCCCCGTCAGATCGCTTTCGTTCCCGAGCAGAGGAGGAGGCAACGGCGCATGGCTAGCTCGGTGGTCGCGGCGCTGTTCCGCGGCTGGTTCGCCTTCAGCTTGCCGGGGCGGATGAGGTGATTCATTAGGTTTAGTGCCGCCGCCACCCCATCCCGCTCCGCATCGACGGGTCTCGGGCAAGCCACCCCATCATATTCTCTCTGTCCTGTCGCCTGCCATAGTTCTTCCTCAACCACGATCGGGGTGGGATGGACCTGCATATCCGTCAAGGTAACTAGCGGGGTGGTGCTCACGGATCGGGGCATTATGAGGTAGGATCGATTATGTGGGTTGTACCTCTGCAGCGGGCGTTTTGGATGGGAGTGATAGCCAGGTTCTATGCTTATATTTCATCTCTTTTTTATAAGCTGCAAGTAATTGCTATCATCATAGACATTAAGAAAGTATATATATACTCATGCATCATCTTTTAGGAGAATTTGAATGTTATTTCAAACCATGATGTGTTTGTTGGTGCCATATGGATAGTAAATGATGCTACTAAGTTAACAAATAGTTGTAGATATAAATAAAATCAGGAGGTCACCATTATGTTGATTTCAGAATAAGCATCATGTCAGTCTTGTAAATATCTTTTGTGTTCTGCAGGCTAATCATACGCTCTCTTTTGTGCCATATTTGGCAATCTTGTACTACTATCTTGCAGGTTGTTGGGACATTTACTCACCCCCAAATATGTTTGTTGGTTGATACACAGGCTTCGGGAAACAAGTAGAAAGCTGCTGCTTTCGTTGGGGACCTAGATCTTTGTGAGGCTTTTTAAAGATCTTGACACAGTATATGAAAATGATTTTCATAACTCGACAATTTCAGTGAGTTCATTTTTACCAATATGTTGAACTCCGCCGTCCCATATTAACTGCCGCTGAAAAAAGATGTATCTAGACGAATGTAACTTCGTTATGCTTATGAAGTTGGAGTCAAGGACGTAAGCTTCTGCGAACTAGTGTCATGCGTGAATGCGTGCTGGCTGCCAGTGCTTATCTTGCACCACAACCACATTAATCTCTTTGAGTTTTAATGTTCCTATCTCGTTGAGTTTTAATTCCGTAATCAACTTAGGAAAGTATCTCGTTGGAAAGATGATGCCCTGATAAAGTTGGAACATATCTCAGGATACTTAGTCGTTCACCTAATGTTCCAAATGATCATGTTAGTTTGTAGGTTTCAAAAGAAGAAGATGAAAATTGGCATGTTTAGGCTTTAGCACTTGCTCTTTAATTTGTGCTTATGTTAATACTTGTGAATTATAGGCACTGGTTAAGATATTAATTCTTCAGGTATTTTGGTCAATTGACTCGGGCTCTCTAAAAGGATTTCATAGTGATTGCAAAGAAGCTTCAAAGCAGGCTAGTTTGGCACATCTTCCTTGTATTCCTTCGCAATGTTCAGTAATGTACAACTATGTTGAAGTTTGTGGTGCTGTTTTGTTTTATTTATTTTTCATCTTCTTGTCATGTACCATTTGAAACTACGTTCTTCTTGTATAAACTACTAAACCATTAAATGGACCTGTGCAGAATCTTTTGATCCGAAAGAACCTCATAATCAATAAGAGCATTCGCACAACATATGTCTGGGCAATCAGATCAAAACACCATTTCATTTATATTTAAAATCAGTAATTTCTTGGTTCTTCGTATGAGTGGCCATCCTATGTGAATTCAGGTCTGGGTTCTTCCTATGTATCATGTCTGAAACTTGGAATATTGATTGTTAGGCATAGCTTAACTTCCACATTTTCATGCATATTCTTCTGCTGGTAAGATAGGGCAAAACATGCACCACAGAATGCAGGGAGAGCATAGATTTATTTTTCTTTTTTTATTAGATAGGCTACATTGCAGGGAGAGCATGCTTTTATTTTGCTCTTCCTACTTTTGTTAGATAGGGTACATTCTTTTTGTTCCATTCATGCCTCTGTTGCTGACGGTACTATCCTGTAAATTGAAAATTGATGTTTAATGTTACGACATGATTTACACAAACTGAAATTCTGATCCCTTGGGATGTTGCAGGTTCCTACAATCTAATACTAATGGAATTGGCCTTCAAAATTGCAACCAATATTAGAGCTGGCGAACGATTTGCATTTTATGTAGTCATACCAATGTGGCCTGAAGGAGTCCCTACCTCAGCCTCTGTGCAAGAAATTCTTTTCTTTCAGGTAAGCTCTATTTTATAAAAGAATTATAGCAGCTATTAGGAAACCACAAATCTGAGATTTGTTGAGATATGGAAATCCCAATGTGAGATTCACTGAGATAAGGAAATGTCTTTCGACCTTAATTTCAATCCTCTCCCAATTAATATATTTCCATTTGAGTGCATATTGGCATATTCCTTGATATGTCTGGCATTTTTCGCTTTTAATACGATATTACTCAACTGGTGCTCACTTCCCTTTGTTTAGTTCAGCGCCATTTCTATTCTTGCCTTCATTTTGGTTAAAAAAATCTCTCACCACCAAATGTTACTTTATGTTTTTTTTTGCTCGGCAGCAGTGATTTTCATAGAGGCAATGTAATATGTAATGTTGTTATTGCTATAAAAGCTGCAGAAGCGTAATGCTGATTATCCGTACATGCCTACCATATTGTAAAGAGATCTTCCAACTTGTCCCTTTTGTAGACCTTTGATTATCCATGACACGGAAGGCAGGGATTAGCTTTGAAAATATGACGAAGATGATACAACCATTTGAACTTTTACATGCATTTATGTTGAATTAGGATTTGGAGCTTGGGAATATTACACAAAGGAGGGGGCATGGCAACCCCTGGATCATATTCGTGGTAGACTGTCTACAGAGCTCATACTGCTGCGTCCACAAGCAGTTTGAAAGGTCTTAACATAACAGAAAACAAAACGATCTGCCACATGTTAATCTTAGATGAGGTTTACCAACTGTCATCTCCAGAAGCCAAAATTTTGATACAAAAAGTCCATGCTATTGTGTTATCCATCTTGAAGTTAACTATTTATACACATTCTCTAAGCACGATATTCACCTTTCCGTTTCACCTTATCGCAGGTCAATCATCTAGGTTACAAACATGTTGTCTCTGTATTCATATGCGCCTATCAGTATCTATGCTGCTGCCATCTTTGCTTCTAAGTCTGATCTTTTTATGCATGTGCAGTGGCTGTAATGGATTTCAATTGCTGTAAATTAATTTTTTCAGCCTGTTCAAAGTGGCAGGCATATTTGGGCGTGACGGGATTCTCGTGCACTCATCCGGCGAGATCCTCCTGATGAACAAGCATGGCGTCCTCATGAATGGCCTGCAAATGGGGGCATGTTGCTACCTGGTAATTTGTCACTTCTTGTGCTGCTAACCAGAGTTGATTGGTTCTATCTTCTATTTCACTAAAAATATCAACTTAGCAATTTGCTCGTTCCTTGATGTGTTTGTAGGTACTCATATCGATCTAATTAATCTACTTCATATTTAGCCGGTTAGAAGAATCAAGATCTCTGTATATGTATGCAAGGCAACAAAACAAGCGTGCATTTCTTATCAAGCTTCAATGAGAACGATCTTGTCATGATAATCGTATCAGTGTGCAATGTTGTTCTTGCTTTCTTTGTTGATATCAGCTTACAGTTACTGGGAGAAATAAATTATCAAAATGTTCATGTACAATGTCATTATACCGACACTGGCTACCTAGCATAACTCTTATCATCTTAAACTAAGTTCTATAATTAGATTATTGATTGCTTATGTTGTGGCAGTAGGTTGTGTTCTGCACATACTACAATTCGGAGCTGAATTGGTGTCAGCCAATTCAGTGTCCACATGTATGACCTGGGTGTGCAGGTGTGACATGTGCAGCAAAAAAAAAGTTAGAAAAGTGCGTGTATCCTACCTGGCACCGCAGAGATGCCACTCAGGTGGCGCGCCATGGCGCGCCCCAACAACTAGTTCAACACCAAAAGTAACAATAACTTGCACTTATTATCTTAACTCACATAAAATTGACTTAACTCATTAAGATTTATGCATTGTCTATTTTGATTTGGAAAACCACATACAATGACACACAACTATTTTGCATTTCTTGACACACAACCACATACAAATATGAATATCTCCAGTTCATACAAATTGGCCTCTAGCTAATAAGAGACCATATGTGAGCAACCTTATTGCCCGCTCTATAGCTGCCATATGCGTTGGTGGGTAGTTAGTCTGCCAGTGTATTTTGGGCGCACATGAAATGGGCAAATGTGGTTTGGGTGGAGATCAATTTTGACATCTCGAATGAATCACCTAAACTTGATTGATTGAATTTTTTGGGCCCATGAGTCAACGACAATGAGGAATAAGGAGACACATTCTTCTCGTCTGGTCGATGGCAAATCCATATGTATGTGTAAGTGTATCTTCTATCTAGTTTCGTGCCCATATAGGCGGATGGAGAACTTTATGTATGCTTTTGCAATGGCATGAGTGAGGATTGTTTATTCCTAAGTTCCAGGAGATTCTTAAATCTTAATCCTATTTTGACCTATGAGATCAAACTGAAATTTCTCATCCTCACCTTCTTCACATATAACATTTAAATTAAAAACTATAGTAACATTTTTTCAAGGGCCTGTTCTTTCCTATGACACAAGCAATCTCAAAACACTGAACCTAGTAGTTGTATTATAATGAGAAAAGTATACTTTTCATCTCTGCCGAGTCTAAATTTGATCCCTCAACTTTGAAACCGAACAACTTGCACCCTCTACTATTGAAAGCGGTCAAGATTCGTCCCTGGTCTTGGTTTTGCCTGGTTATGGTGCTGAGAGCATCTCCAACAGGCGCACAAAAAGAGCTCTGCGCATTAAAAGTTTGTTTTTTTGGGCGCCGGACAGCTCCAGCAGAAGCTGTAGCGCTAAAAGTTTTTGGCCAGCATGAAAACGCTTATCGCAAGACAGCATATTTGGGGCGCCGGATTGCGCGCGCTTCACAATTTGCACTGACTGCTTTTTGGGCGCGCGTTTTTGGGCGCCTGCTAAACCAAAGTTGGTCCCGGCGCATTAAAAGCGCTACAGTGGCGTGCTATAACGTTTATTGGGCGCGGGATTTTTGTGCGGCTGTTGGAGATGCTCTGACTCACCCTGGTTTTGCCCGGTGCTGACTCAAATTCATGTAGTTTCTTCAAATCCGTGTTTTTTTTGAAATTCACGTACATTTTCCATATCTGTTTACTCTCCCAAATCCATGTACTTTATTCAAAATTGTTTTTTACATCTGTAAACCTTTTTGAATTTCGTGTACTTTTTCAGTTCGTGTGATTGTTTCAAATTCGTGTAAAACTTTCAAATCCTTGTACTATTTTGAATCCATGAACTTTTTAAAAATTCATGTACTTCTTAAAGTCCATGTACCTCTTCCAAGTTCGTGTAGTTTTCAATATTCATGTAATGTTTTCATGTTCGCGTACTTTTTTAAAATTCACATATTTTTCTATAAAACCGCGTACATTTTTCAAGTTCACATATTTTTTCAAATTCACGTACTTTTTTGAAAATCACATATTTTTCTGCAAAACCGCGTACATTTTTCAAGTTCGTATTTTTTTCCAAATTCGTGTACTTTTATTCTAGTTCGCATACTTTTTTGAAATTAACATATTTTTCTACAAAACCGCGTACATTTTCAAAGTTCACATATTTTTAGCAAATTCGCGTACTTTTATTCTAGTTCGCGTACTTATTTAATTCATAAATTTTTTCCAAAAATATTATGCGGATTTGGAAAAAGTATGTGAATTGAAAAAATATGCGAACTTTTTCAAGTTACAGTATGAACGTTGGTTTGGAAAAGGTACAGTGATTATGAAAAAAAACACGAATTTAAGAAAATATGCAAACTTGAAAAAATATGTGGGTTAATTTTTTTCCAGGAATCTGAGTCCGCTTAGTAAAACTGGGTGAGTCAGCAGCAAAACCAGTCAAAATAGTAAGTCCAGGGACGAACCTTGTCCGATTTCACTAGTTGGGGTGCAAGTTGTCTAGTTTTAAAGTTGAGGGACGAAATCTAGACTTCACCAACCGTTGAGAGACGAAAAATATACTTTTCTCTATTATAATAGACACATTTTGACTTAACTGAAAAACACATGACCGGATGTAATTATGCTCGTGTATGCTTTAGTCATGGTGATAAAACCTAGAAAATGCAAAGGACTCAAGATGATGACTGTATTTTATTGATTACTCGAACAAAATACATGAGATCAAGAACAATGAAAGAAAAACAAAGAACAATGATATAGGAACGAATTCTCCATTAGTTCAGCAATGAAATCCTTTTAACCCCGCAAAAAAAAAAGGTTACTTCAAAATTGTTGTCCCGAGCTTTATCTTTTGCATCTTTACCATGCTTCAAATAAAGATCTTGTACAGGACCAACCCTGCACAAAGCTTAACCAACCTCATGGGTTCTCAATAACCACATGAATCATCCACAGAAGTTTATATCCACCAAATTTATGTTTGTCGTTGTATACTTGAGGAAGAAGACATGGATCACAAAAGAATAGATCCGAGTCTCCCGTGTCGAGAAATTATTTTGATTTGCTATGGTTTTGTCAAAAACTTTATTTTGACTTGATAAACACCTTTGGCTTTCAAAGAAGTTGAGCTGGTTAAAAGAAAAAAAAACAGAGACCGGGGAATTGTTAGAGCATCTACAGCCGGACCTCTCAAACCCGCCTCATATGTCTGGGCGGGCTGCCCGATCACATTTTTTTGACCCAGACGGACGCCTCAAACTGGCCTTAAACACACGGACTAACCGGCACCCCGCATATCCAGCCCAAATATGTGGCGGACATGGGGTGGCGCGGGCACGCCCGGGCGCGTCCGCCTGACTAGCCCGGCCCAACACCGACCCCACGGATGTCCAAAAAAACCCATCGGCCTCGTCGGTTCGAAACCCTAGCTCACTCACTCTCCTCTCTCGCTCCGTCCTCCTTTTCCCTTACCGATTCTGGCGCGAAATGTCGAGCTCCGGCAGCCGCTCTGACGACGAGGTGGAGCTGGAGTATGAACTTGCCCTTCGAACCGCCTTGTAGCGGTCCAAGGTGGAGACCGGGGGCAGCTCCGGATCTGCAGCCTCACCACAACCGCAGCATCCCCGTCGGTGCATCTCGGACGTCGGCGCTGGCCCCTCGCGGCCCATGGGCAGCTCCGACAAGCGGCCAGCGCAATCCGCGCCTCCCCTACGCCTTCCCCTCGCCCCGCCGGCTGCTGCTCCCCCACACCGTCCCCTCGCCACGCCAGCTGCTGCTCCCCCTCGTGGGCAGCGGTGGGTGCTTGTGCCCGCCCTGCTGGCCCGGACGCGCACGCCGCGAGAAGCAGCGGGCAAGGGAGAGGGAGGCTGTGGAGAGCTCTGTCCGTCGCCGACGTAGGTTACCGGTGAAGTTGATTTTAATCTCAAGTTTTATATGTAGTATAAAGCGGAACTGCTTTGCGTACGACCTATTTTCATACGATTTTACAACCAGAGAGAGGCCCGTTTCCCGATGTATGAGCCCACAACACCATACCAGTCTGGTCGTACAGATATCGTACGAAATTTGATCGTACGTATAGCAGCTCTCTATAAAGTTGTCCGTTGTTTATGTGAACTTTGGTGAATCTTCTGGTGAACTATTGTTCTATTTCTATGTCCGATTAGCTGATTTACATAGTTTGATTGATGTTGCATGATATACTATGGATATAGGGATTGACGACGTGATTTGAGAAATGATCGTTCAGTATCCACGGATGTTTGAGGACCTGGATTTGCCAAGTCTGGCTGAAGATGCTCTCAACCTTTTATTTTTTACCGAATGTTGCACATGCTCGTAGTACCCCGCTGGTAAACCAGGCTCTGCACGTGGGACAATTAAAGGATGGGGCCGGGCTGCAGGGAGAGGGGGTGACGCCTTCCCCTGCCATGCCGCTGTCGGTCGCTCGTCGCTCCACCACCACCACGCATCTCCGTCCACCCCGCCGGCCCTCTAGGAGACAAAAGTGCCATTTCAGAACCAGTGTCTCCCCTGCTGAAGCCCATCTCTCGCTCTCGCTCCTTGGTGGCTACAAAACCACAAGAGGCCAAGCGCCTGCGCGCTAGCTGCATCCATCCAGAGCCCAGAGGCATGCGGTGATGGAGTTCACGGGGCCGGAGCACGCCGCCGGGACGCGCGCGCCCTCCGACGCCTCCTCGGGGAACAGCGGCGAGGCGAGGTACCGCGAGTGCCTGCGCAACCACGCGGCCGCGCAGGGCGGGCACGCCGTGGACGGGTGCGGGGAGTTCATGCCCTCCGGCGCCCACGACCTGCTCAGGTGCGCCGCCTGCGGGTGCCACCGCAGCTTCCACCGCAGGGACGACGGGCAGCAGCACCCCCGCCTCTTCCTCCCCGCGCCCGCCGCCACGCCGACGACGCGCGTGCCGCTGCTCATGCCGCCTCCGCAGCAGCACCACCCCTACGCCGCCGGGCACCCGCACGCGCCGCCGTTCGCGTACAACCCCCACCACCACCAGTACCAACGCACACCCAGCGGCGGTGGCACGACGACCGAGTCGTCCAGCGAGGAGCCCGGCCCGGGCCCGCCCTCGACGTCGGCACCGGGGCACGGGCACGGGCAGGCGCGGCCGCGGAAGCGGTTCCGGACGAGGTTCACGCCGGAGCAGAGGGGGCAGATGCTGGCGCTGGCGGAGCGGGTGGGGTGGCGGATGCTGAAGCAGGACGAGGCCCTGGTGGAGCAGCTCTGCGCGCAGTCCGGCGTGCGGCGGCAGGTCTTCAAGGTCTGGATGCACAACAACAAGCACCACAGGAGGCAGCCGCAGGCACCACAGTCCCAACAGCAGCAACAAAAACAGTAGGGTGGCCGTGGCCATGGGAGGGGACAAGCTCACGAATCCCCCTAATCTTCATCATTGTCTCCTAATTTTTGTACTTCCGACAGGGGAAGAGGGATTGATTAAACAGGGAGACTGAAGTGAAGTGAAGCTAGCGAGGGGCTCTCTCTAATCTTCATCATTGTCTCCTAATTCTACTTCTTGTTCTTGATCATGGTCCATGATCCTTGCTTGGTTTAATCCTTTTGTTTCTAGTTGATGCTTCAGTTAATTGGGATGCATGATGAGGGCACTCAACGCGCATACGTACATTTGTCATTATTTTCTACTGTACGTATTTGATTTGGCCTCTGAACAAGAAGATCAATTGACCACGGCAATTTCCTTCATACCATCTTGTTCTTTCATCTTCACTTGATCGATCGGAGGTGCTGTTATTTCTCGCTGTTCTTTCAAATGCAGAATCATGGATCATGTGGTTGGAGCTTAAAAACCAGCACCGAATTATTTATCAGAGATTCAACGAGACAGTGATAAGACAAATCATGGACCTTTCTTGCTGACAAGAGAATGTACTTACTGGGAACATATGCTTGAACGTGACTTAATTATCAGCACCAACTAAATTTGGCTGCATCAAGAACACATGCAGGAGTACTGTTCATCAGTGTGTGTTTATCTATCCTCCATTCGATCGGTTGCTGTGCATTGTTGTAAGACTTTGCCAAAGAAGAGAAAAAAAAATACAGATTATTACCGGGAAAGTTGAGAGTGAGCCCTTATCCAAACCAGATCCCTTAATTGGGCACGCATGCCGGTCGGTCATTCACATGGCCTATGTTTGCCGAAGAAGAGGATACAAGGATTTCGCTTCATGGAACACAACTGCGAGGGCCGGCCCATGCTGCCTGCAACTAACTGCAAGGGATGGGGGGATACAGCGGATAAGGACGCAGTAATGAGTACCCATCCAAGGGAGGATGTTAGCGTCACTCAGATTTTGTGTTCTTGTTGGCCGTCACACTTCTGGGCTTCTGGCTGGACTACATGAACCTCCAACTAGATTTTTTTAGTGTTCTAGGTATTCATTTGGATGGTTGAGCAGAGCAATAAGAGCAACTCCAACGCGCCGACCCAAACAGACGCACACATTTTCTTTCTTTTTGTTCGTTTGGGTCGGCCGCCCACTCATCGTCCGCCCCCTTTTGCGTCAGGTTCGGCCGTGCCATCAAAACGCGGACCCATTTTCACCCTCGCTGCCGGCCAACCGTGTTGTTCTCAAACAAAATACAAACATCTTACGTAGTTTCACAACCAAACAAATATACAACAAAGTTTACAAGCCAAATAAATATATCATAGTAGCTGGCCTGGTGGCGTCCGGCAAGCGTGGCGGCGTCAGACGAGAGTGGCGTCTTCGCCGAAGGACCTGGCCGGGGCATTGGGGGGTGGGGGGGGGGGCAAGTTGGTGATGGCAACGACGTTGGAGGAACACTAGTAGAAAAAGGGTCAAATGTGAGACACATTAGTCCCGGTTTGTAACAGAACCGGCACTAATGTCCTATATAAATCCTTCGTCCACCCGCACTCTGTTCTTCCCCCTTTCCCCTTTCCCCTCTCCCTCTCATCTGTTCTTCCCTTCTTCCTCTCGAGTTCATCACAAAATTTGCCCCAAATTTGTCAAGATTTGCAGGCCCTCATCCATTCAAATGATCACCAAGGTTAGCAACTTTGTCCTTTCATCTCTCATTGCTAGATTAGCTCTTGCATTGGTTTATATAGTGATTAATTGTGGGTTTTAGTAATTTGGGAGGAATTATATGTGGTAGTATTTGATTTATATGCAATTTGAGGTCAAAATAACACTTAGTTTGCATATGTAGGTGTGGTTTACTTAGTGCCTTCTAAATCTCTGTCGTAACCACCGTCGATCGCCCGCACTGTCCGTCGCGGCACCACCTTGTGGTGAGCCTCTTGTTCATGAAATTTTATATAAAATTGATGTTTGTGTGATTTGGATATATAGTTACTCGTATAATAATTATCTTACCCGTACGTTGTTTGTTATACATAGTGTCATGGTTTTGATATCCGTCCCCGTCGGCCCTCGTCCTTGTTATGATTCGGATGTGGTATATTCTCTTTTAAAACTATTTGTTGCATTTCGTGTTTATGACAAATTATGCCATCAAGTTGACATAGATATTTTTATCTAGGAGGTATGTGAACCGGAAATTCCAACCGACCCTATTGTCGAGAGGTTAAATTTAGTTGAAAGAGAAAACGAGTACTTGAAAGAAAAATTGAAAAGAATTGAGGGGGAGAAGATGGAATTGGAGTTGCATGTTGCCGATGTCGTCGATGATCACAAGATCAAGATGGAGAAAATGCGCTTGAAGATTAGAAAGATTAGAAAATATGCCATCGATGGTGAGGCTTGGTATCATTATGCTGTTGGATCAATTGTTACCTTAGTTGCGATCTTGATCGCATTTGTTGTTGCATTTAAATGCTTTAGCTAGAGAGTTATTTGTTTGTTGCATTTAAGTGTTGTATGAACTTTATGTATGAACTTGTATTAATTTGGTCTATTCGGTGTTGTGTAATGAAGATGAGCCGGCAATGCACGACGATGACCGATGCTCTCCCAGTTCGTTGAGGCGTGCATAGTTTTCGCTTGCGGCTGAGGCAAACAAGCGGGCGGATGGTTTTATGCCTTGTCCATGTGCTGGCTGTAAGAATGGTCACAATTACTCTACGTCAAGAACCATTCACGTCCACCTGTTTGTGTCCGGTTTCATGCCCCACTATAATGTTTGGACCAAGCACGGAGAAAGAGGGGTTATGATGGAAGACAATGAAGAAGAAGAGGACGACGACAGCTAACCTGGCCATGGGTTCCCTGAATACGATGATACAACAATGGGGGAAGAAGCTGAGCCGGTAATGCGAGAAGAAGCTGGGCCGACAATGCGGGAAGAAGCTGAAGAAGAGGCATCAGATGAGCCTGTTGATGATCTAGGTCGGGCCATTGCCGATGCAAAGAGAAACTGCGCAAGTGATTTGGAGAAGAAGAAGTTGCAGCGCATGTTAGAGGATCACAAAAATTGTTGTACCCAATTGCGTGAGGTGACAAGAAAAAGCTGGGCACCACACGCAATTGCTGCAATGGAAGGCGAGAGAATGGTGTATCGACAAGGGATTTGGAAAGTTGCTGGTAATGATAAAGGATATGCTTCCAAAGGACAACGAATTGCCCGAGAGTACGTACGAAGCAAAGAAGGTTGTCTGCCCTCTAGGGTTAGAGGTGCAGAAGATACATGCATGCCCTAATGATTGCATCCTCTACCGCGGTGAGTACAAGGATTTGAACGCTTGCCCGGTATGTGGTGCATTGCGCTATAAGATCAGCCGCGATGAGCATGGTGATGTCGAGGGCGGCGCCCAGAAGAAGATTCCTGCCAAGGTGATGTGGTATTCTCCTATAATACCATGGTTGAAACGTTTGTTCCAAAACAAAGAGCATGCCAAGGCGATGCGATGGCACAAAGAAGACCGTAAGAAAGACGGAAAGTTGAGAGTACCAGCTGACGGGTCGCAGTGGAGAAAAATCGAAAGAAAGTACGAGAAGGAGTTTGCAGATGACGCAAGGAGCGTATGGTTTGGTCTAAGCGCAGATGGCATTAATCCTTTTGGGGAGCAGAGCAGCAACCATAGCACCTGGCCTGTGACTCTATGTTTGTATAAACTTCCTCCTTGGTTGTGCATGAAGCGGAAGTTCATTATGATGCCAGTGCTCATCCAAGGCCCTAAGCAACCCGGCAACGACATTGATGTGTACCTAAGGACATTAGTTGAAGAACTCTTACAACTGTGGAATGGAACAGGTGTACGTGCGTGGGATGAGCACATGGGGGAAGAGTTTGACCTAAAGGCGTTGCTGTTCGTGACCATCAATGATTGGCCTGCTCTCAGTAACCTTTCAGGACAGACAAACAAGGGATACCGCGGATGCACGCACTGTTTGTATGATACCGACAGTATATATTTGAATAGTTGTAAGAAGAATGTGTACCTGGGACATCGTAGATTTCTTCCGAGCAGGCATCCCGTAAGAAAGAAAGGCAAGCATTTCAAAGGTGAGGCGGATCACCGGACGAAGCCTCGCCACCGCATTGGTGCTGATGTACATGATATGGTCAAGGATTTGAAGGTGATATTTGGAAAGGGTCCTGGCGGACAACCTGTGCCAAAGGACGCTGACGGACGCGCACCCATGTGGAAGAAGAAATCTATATTTTGGGACCTGCCATATTGGAAAGACCTAGAGGTCCGCTCCGCAATTGACGTGATGCACGTGACGAAGAATCTTTGCGTGACCCTGCTTGGCTTCTTGGGCGTGTATGGGAAGACAAAAGATACACGTGAGTCACGGGAGGACCAGCAACGTATGCACGGAGAAGACGGCATACATCAGGGTCATGCAAGCTACGCTCTTACCAAAGAAGAGAAGGAAATCTTCTTTGAATGCCTGCTCAGTATTAAGGTACCGTCGGCTTCGTCGAATATAAAGGGAATAATAAACATGGCGAGAAAAAGTTCCGAACCTAAAGTCTCATGACTGCCACGTGATTATGACGCAATCGCTTCCGGTTGCATTGAGGGGCTTCTACCGAAAACGTTCGATTAGCCATTGTGAAGCTATGTGCATTTCTCAATGCAATCTCTCGAAGGTAATCGGTCCAGAAATCATACCAAGGTTCTGAGAATGATTTGGTGCAATGTCTTGTCAGTTTCGAGTTGGTGTTCCCACCATCCTTCTTCAACATCATGACGCACGCCCTAGTTCACCTATGCGAAGAGATTAACATTTTGGGTCCTGTATTTCTACACAATATGTTCCCCTTTGAGAGGTTCATGGGAGTCTTAAAGAAATATGTTCATAACCGTGCTAGGCCAGAAGGAAGCATCTCCAAGGGCCATCAAAATGAGGAGGTCATTGAGTTTTGTATTGACTTTATTCCTGACCTTAAGCCGATTGGTGTTCCTGAATCGCGGCATAAGGGCAGACTGGATGGAAAAAGCACGCTAGGAGGGGCTCCGTATATGGATGAACACTACACAGTTCTACAGAATTCCGCCTTGGTGGCTCCGTATATGGATGAACACAAGAATTTGCTACGCTCCAAACACCCGGAGCGGTCTCGATGACTGGATTACACGTGAACAAACCAGGAGTTTCGCCACTGGTTGCGATACACGTACCATGCATGACACCTCTATTGAAGATGACCTGTACTTGCTGTCCCAGTTACCATCTTGAATATAATGACTTTCAAAGGGTACGAGATAAATGGTAATACATTTTACACGATCGCCCAAGATAAGAAGAGCACCAACCAAAACAGTGGTGTCCGCTTTGATGCAGAAACCAAGACGGAAAGGAAACATATTATGGTTATATACAGGACATATGGGAACTTGACTATCGACGTGGTTTAAAGGTCCCTTTGTTTCGTGCAAATGGGTCAATATGACACGAGGCGGGTAACGGAAGACCCGCAGAGACGGAATGACAACAAGTGGATCTCAACAATCTTGCGTATGCGAGCGAACCATTCGTCCTAGCCAATGATGTGGCATAGGTTTTCTATGTGAAGGACATGTCTACCAAGCCAAGAAAAAGACAAGATAAGGAAGCGAATGCATCGTACGATGAGCCAAAGCGGCACATAGTTCTTTCTGAGAAGAGAAACATCGTGGGAGTGGATGACAAGACAGACAAGTCAGAAGATTTTAGTGTTAGATGCTTAATTAGTATGAAATAGTATATAGATTTTTGAAATAGTAGAAATGTTAGAAATTTTAGTTATCAAAATCCAATCATTAAAAAAATATTACTTTTTGCGGGCATATAGCTAGTATTTGTTCTCGACGATGCCCGGCCCGCATCCTCGCCGTCGACCCGTCCGCGACGACGTCCAGCCGACCCATGTCCGGATCGGCTCCGCCAGCCGGCACCGGGAGGTGCTGCTGGAGGGCGCGCCGCTTGATGAGAACCCGGCCCGGGTCCGTCGTCGACCCCGATCTCGTTTGGTGGCGTTAGCGTGGGCAGTTTGGTGCGGAGGACCCGGCCCGCCGGAGGAGGTACGTCGCCGTGTGAGGGAGGAGGACGAGCACGCCCATCGCTACATGGTTGCGTTAGAGGCGGCAGGTTCTCCAATACCGGCAAGATCTTGAGGATCTCACTTCAGCTATGATCTGTGAGGTTCCTTCTCTTTGGGTGTCCACCGCCTTGCGCCGCAGAACCGCGAGTGTCCTAGATTCTTCTGTAGTATTCGATCTTTAATTAGCTAGCCGGTGATGTACTATTCAATATTATATATTATTCGAGACGATGTATTCGAGATTGTATCTATTATTCTAGAAGAAGTATTGAGATTATATCTATTATTCGAGACGATGTAATTTGAATACTAAATTGTTTTATATTTCTTTTGAATTAGTTAAATAAAAGCTATGGAAAACAATACCGACAGAGAGGAGAACAGACCATGTTCGATATGATCTGTGCTGGGCCGATGATGATCAGAATGAGGAAGATTGTGACGGCTCCGAATTTCTAAACAACACCGGAGAGGGTGATATGATATTCGATCGCGACGACCGAATTGATGAAGTCATGAACTACGATTATGACGATGACGAAGAACATGTTGATCCTGAAACAACAAAGACCGGCGAGGTATATATATTTATATAAGCAGATATCTGGTGATCATCACATGTTTTAAATGACTTGAAGATATATTAACGAATCGATCTTTGTTCTTTCAGCCATCCGGATCGAGCAAATCTTCAGGCAAAAGGACGAAACGAGGCCCGAACAAAAAGTTGAAGGAGGGCGTAAAGTACAATATCGAGGCAATCAGACCTAATGACGAACCACTAGCGCCTAAGAAGATTGCGGACAAGTTCGTTTCGGTCAATCGGAGTTCTTGTGAAGGACCAACTCCCGATCTCCCTTCAAGAATGGAGAGAGCCAGCAAAAGACAAAGGACAAAAAGGCAAAGAGGACGCTGCTCCACGTCCAGATGTTACTTTTGTCAACAAGAATAAAAAAGATCTGCTTTGGGATACTCTCATGGAACATTTCACCCTACCAGATCATTTCACAGAAGCAGATGTGCAGAAAGTCAAGGACGCTGCTCTTAGGAAGATGGCGGTTGCATTCAAGAACCACAAGAATCGTGAATGGGACAAGTACGTCAAGGAGGAAGGAAAACTCCAGATTCGAGGGAACACTAGAGAACCAACGTGCTCATTGGGACGATTTCGTGAAATTCAAGGATTCGGAATTAGCTAAGGAACGGTCGAGAATAAACAAGAAGAATGCGAAAAAAGGATAAGTTCCATAAGTGGGGCCGGTGGCTGCGCGGTGGCAATGCCTAAGTGGGAAAAGTCCGAGAAAGAGATGGAGGATGCAGGTGCCACTCCGGTTACTAAGAGCTGCCCGCCAGGTCGGGACTTGGTTCTATGCGCATGGGGGAGTTGGACCCAAGGCAGGCAATGTTTCGACGAGGGCAAGTCTGAAGGGAGCCGACGATGCGATACTTGTTGCAATAGAAGAGGCACGATCGGGGGTGTTCCAGCCCAACAGAGAGAATGACGAGCTTACGCGTGCCCTGGGAAATCCTGAACACCCGGGAAGAACACGAGGCAAGGGCGCTATTCCGTGGTATGAGGGGTTTTCAGACTGGAACACCGACTACAGAACCCGTGCGAGAAAGAAGATTGCGGAGGAGAAGAAGAGGAAGATGAAGGAGGAGCAGAGGAAGCGGGACTATGAACGCCTTCAAGGCCTAGAAGCAAGTCAAGCGGAATTGGTAGTCAAATTCCAGCGGTAGCAGGAGCAGATCGACTCACTTACCCAGCAAAGGGGGTCTCAGCAGCAGCAGCAGCTAGCGAATGATCCAGCATTGGATAGCACCGCCCCATCCATGCCGAGAAGCAGCGTGGGTTCCACCCCGGACGACGCAATGCTGGGTAGATACCCCGTGGATGACATCACAGAGAACACTAGCTGCGAGCTACACGTCAAAATGAAGAACATATCCATGAAGGTGGCGGACGGCGTTGCTTTTCCAGTTACCCCCAAAGCAACCTACCATTGCATCCCGATTCCAGAGGGCTATGCTCGTGTCATGGTTGAAGAGGTGGTGCACCCATATTCGGGGCTAGAGCTTGACATTCCTGGAGGTGACGACGAGCGCTTTCTCGGAGACGCCAACCATCGTATCATCCTATGGAAAAAGGATTGCATCATCTTGAAGGCCACCGACACGCGTCATCCGACTCCTCGTCAAGTCCGCCACCGAGTCAGCAGTCTCCGCTCCCGCAAGTCCACCAAGTCCGCAAAGTGTCGAGCCACTCCTCCTCCAAGTCCGCAAAGTGTCGAGGCCACTCCCCTCCTCCAAGTCCGCCACAGCGTCAGACGTCCACTCCTCCTCCAAGTCCAGCACAACCTCAGGCCACTCCTCCTCCAAGTCCGGCACAGCTTCAGGCGGCCACTCCTCCTCATCCAACTCAGCCCCGTCAGCCGGCGTCTCCGCTGCCTCAGCAATCGCAGAAGAGACACCCCGCAGCTATGGTGCGTAGCGGTACGAGTCGAGGTAGTACAGGAAGTACAGGCGGAGGCAAGCGATATAAATATGGTCCAAGCCTCACGCCTCTTCCGCGGAGGTCTTATGACAGGTCCGAGGAGGAAATCGCAGCCATATCGAAGTCCGAGGTGGAAGCCCATTTTGCACCGAAACCGCCACCGTCGCCAAGGGAGAAAGTGCCTGAGGAAACGATTGACCACTTCATTCGTATGGCTCAACCACCAGCTCCCAAGCCTGTTGACACAGACTATGAGCGCCACATCGGAAGTTAAATCGAGCACGCCTCACGTAAGGAGGCGAGCTCGGGATCGAGCAAACAAGAAGCAGCTGTCAAAAATGCGGAAAACCATTCCCAGCTGGGAGAACAGCGGCATAATCGATCCCTCGCTTGTTGTGCCAACAACACGTGATAAATCTGTGCGCCCAATATTATTATGGGCAAACAGTTTACGTTCTGAGGTGGGCAATGTGGTAATAACGGAGGACCATATAATGCAGGCTGAAGTTCTCAAAATCACTGTTGGACAACTCCTCGAGATCGAGCCCATGCCTGTGCTTAGAGAGGATGAAATAAAGCGGAAATATGTCCGGGGCCAACCTTTGGTCGAGCAGACAAGGTCAAGAACCTCCCAACGAGAATGTATGAATTGCATCAATGGTACATGAACATTACCAAGATTTCGATCGATTGTCCCTCATGGTGAATGTCAAGGAGGAGCATTACTTCCATGAGAAAGCTGTGTCCGTTGAGTATTCTGAAATGTTTCAGTTATACAATCAAGACGCACTCGACAAATCTATCGTCAGTTGCTATTGTCTGTAAGTGATTTCTTTCTGTAATTTAAGTCTCAAGCTAGCTGTAGTGATCCTTTTGATCAATCATTACCTGTAATTATCCTTACTATATTCTTTTCTGGTATTGTATGCAGGATGAAGATGTATGAAATGAGAAAAGATGGACGCTTTGGCATTGGGTTCATTGACCCAAACACCGTTAATGAATACACATGGAAAATAAATCAACGTCATCAAAAGGCCGTAGAGGACAACATGCTAGAGTTCTTGAAGCGCCTCAAATACAATGAAGATATACTACTTCCTTACAACTTCCAGTGAGTCACACTGTCTTGTACTACAAATTCTCTGTTTTTGCCTACTAGCTAGCTACATGTTTTTGCTTACATATGCCCGCTTAATTAAGACATGCAAACGTGTGTGCATGCAGATTTCACTGAGTCTTATGTATCATTAAAGTTGACACCGGAACAGTTGAAATACTGGACTCACTACTCAAAGAAAAAACTGACTATAACATCTTGTTTGGGATAGTCAACAGGTAATTTCAATCATTATTAACTATATATCTCGCCTATTTAGTTCGTCATTTTCATGATATGAACTATTTAATAACCCTCTATTCATTTTCTTTGTCGGCGGGCAGGGCTTGGGCAAGGTTCATCAACGTGACCCGGAGAATGGAAACAAAAGCTTAAATGGTTTCGACCCAAGGTAAGTAATTAAGTAGTACTAGCTAGCTAGCTAGCTGCCATCTCTTTAATTATCATGCTTGATTAATTATTATCTGATCAAATTCCATTCTCGTAAAGGCCCTGAAGCAGGCGCAGGGGACTGATCTGTGTGCATTCTGCGTTTGCGAGAACATTCGCATAGCAGATCTCAAAGACAGGAATGGGTACGCTTGTCAAAACACTATTCACAATTTTTACATCATTATCGATATCTAGTCACACAACTAATACACATGCATATTGATCTCCTTCTTAACAGTTCACAGAGGTGCGGAGAAGCTCCTAGAACGGAGCGTAGAAGCACTTCAAGAGGAAATAGCGGGATTTTGCTCGACCAGGTCATAAATCCGAAGGAGAAGCTATTACCGCTACCGCCCCATGAAAACCACTTCCAATTGTCAACGTGCTCAAGGCTTCAATTAGGCTAATGCCACTGGCTCCAAAGGCAACACGCATATGTAGGAGAAATTGTATATAGCTATACATGTGTGTATGTGTGAATTAATTAATATGATGATTTGTGAGACATTGATGATATATATATATATATATATATATATATATATATATATATATATATATATATATATATATATATATATATATATATATATATATGCATACGTGTATAATGTGTAGTATCGTAAAATACCAGCAAGCGAAAAAGAATTAAAATGGAAACACAAAATTAAATGAAAAGAAATCATAAAACTAAAACCCCCAAACCTTATAGTACCGGTTGGTCTTACCAACGGTACTAAAACTCGAGCCCCTCGAGCTGGCTCGTGCCACGTGGTTTCCCTTTTTAGCACCGGTTCGTGCTGAACCGGTACTAAAGAGGGGGGCTTTAGTGCCCACACTTTAGTGCGGTTATGGAACCGCACTAAAGAACCTCTGAACCGGTGCTATTGCCCGGTTCTGCACTAGTGGAAGCTGCGGTGGCCCGGCGGCGATGTTGGAAGGTGCATGCTGCAGGGGGAGGCATGTGGGTGCGGCTGGCTGGGAGGGCACCGAAACTAGGCGGCGACGGCGTCGCTGGGGTGGGGCGGCCGGGTGCTTGTTGTGGATGGGAGAAAGATAATGCCATATGTGCCACCGACTGGCGAGCCAGGAGGAGTAGGCGGGCGTCACGCGCATCTGCCTTGTGTCCACGCCGACGCAAATGGGGCCCAAATTTTGGCATGGAGTGGGCCACCAAGCGGACGAAAAGCGAACGCCCGTCCTTTTGGGCCCGCGCTTTGGACCGACTTTTGTGTCCGTTTTGACCCAAACGGACACGTGCAAACGAGAAGGGTAGGCGCGTTGGAGTTGCTCTAACGTCATGTACCTATTCCTCCCCCTACCATGGGCCCTCAAGGCTCCGCTGCCGAGCCTGTGGACTTCCCTCTATCTACCGCTCCGGCGCCAGCGATGGGGAGGAGAGTTCCGATGCTTCGGTTAGTAGTTTATGTTAGGTTTTATTCAATCTTCGTAGGGGGAACGCTTCATCTTTCTACTAGTCTTACGGGCTCCGATCCTCCTCGAGTTTGCCCATCGGGGCGGAGTCGACACAACTTCGACGTAGATTCCATTCGTCGCCTTGAGTCGATCGATGAGGTTAGAGTCTCTCGCCACGACTACAACTCTGTGGCACTGGTTCTTAGGGCACATGCACGAAGACTTTTCGGATGTCATCGACAAGGTTGGCCTGGGCTCCAGTAAGGGAGCAGAGACAGTGGCACGTCGATGTCTCGTTCTGACAGCGCTAGTGGTCCAGTGATCTTGATGTAATTTTTGTACTTCTAGTAAATTTTCACAATAGACGTGGGTAATGTTTGCAAAATTGAGAGGCTATTTTCGCATGACACCGAACTTGGCCGGTTTGTAGATAAAGGGAACGGGGAACACAGGGAAATACTCGGCCTCAATTGGCCGATTTATGGAAATAAATCAACCACCTCAATCACACATCACGTTGCCCTAGGCCCACACGACCTTTCTCCTCCACAGACTTTTCCTCAACCTCTCGTTCTTAATTTCTTCACCACCAAGCAACCGCCATGGTTGATGCCTCCGTCGCCATTGAGCCGCACGCTCATGGACTGATGCAGATGAGAAGAACTGTGCACGCCGCCGCCCATCGCTGCAATAGTCGTCGTGTTACAAAGCAACCGCGGAAACCATCCAATTGCAAGTTACCTTGTCGCCGCACATTGTTGCTGGAACAACCACCATGTTGCAAGGCAACCGTGGAGACCACCACATTGCAATACCCTTTGTCGCCGCCGCCATGCACAACCGCCGTGTTTCAAGAACCACATTGTCGAAAACCACCATGTTGCAATATCCTTGTCGAGATCGTCCGTGTATTGCAACACGACGTGACTACAACTTGATCCATGTTGTTATGGGTGATCGCAACATGGTCCATGTTGCAATGGGTGACCAAATGCTTGCACTTACAATTGTCACGCAAGTCGAAGGTGACCGCAATATGATCCATGTTGCAATGGATGCTGGCAACATCATCCATGTTGCGATTATTTGACAACCTACAATATTTTAGCATCGTCCTACACCTTGTGCCTGCTTTGTAGTTTGCGCCGTGGTACCTGGCGACAAGTACTATTCTCCCGTCGAAGGAGATTATAAGGAGAACATCACCAATACAACACTGCATTAACGAGTTACCATTAACTACCTAGATGTACAACAACAGATAGTTTAGGGCATCTTCAACACATACCCCTAAAACAGATACTGCATATGTCCACATACCGGTCTGGATCGGTGTCCATACATTGATACAAGAGCTGGCCACTCAAAGCTATCTGCCAAATGCATGTGCTATCATTATAGTCTTCCGCCAAATCCTGCGCGGACAGAGAGGAAAGGGGCACGTGATGGCTTTTAATTCATCATGTGGATGTTCGGACTCTCGCAAAGTCTCGTGTTTTGGTTCTGGTTTGTAAAAAAACGGACATCTGGACCGTCAGCGGACCGACGGGTACTACATTGGCTGTCAAACTGTGTCCAGACAGGTCGGTCCGTCGATTTGAGGGTCCGCTTTGGATTTGCCCGTACTAGTACACGGAAATACCTACCTCATCATATTATTTTATTCTACATAATAATTAAACATAGTAACGTAAAAAGAGAAAAAGATTTCCGATGAAAAGCTAAAAATATTAAAATAGGTAGTGGTAGCAAAGAAAAAGCAATTTAACATAACGAGATCTTCTGCTAAATCCTCTTCAGGAATACGATTCTAGGCACGTCGTAGAACTAAACCTCTTTTAGCTTTAAAAAAAAGTAAAACTATTTTATCTATACTAGGCACGTGCTGTTTATATGTACGCGTACTTTGATTTCGACAG
The DNA here is from genome assembly GCA_021605205.1 of Aegilops longissima. Taxonomy (NCBI): domain Eukaryota; kingdom Viridiplantae; phylum Streptophyta; class Magnoliopsida; order Poales; family Poaceae; genus Aegilops; species Aegilops longissima. Next base: position 649,672,200 of record CM038676.1, read on the forward strand.
GCATGGCCACGTTTTATAGCCTGGAATATTTCTCTGCCAAAAAATGTATAAATAAAGAGTTTATGTTAATGCTCCTTAAGTTAGAGGCTAGTCAGGTTTTTATCTTTGTTACAAAAGGTCATTTCAGCCGAGATGATTTTTCCTTTTTTTGGAAGGAGGTTGAAACTCTGGGCTCTGCACAAAAACATTTTTATAATTACTCCCTCCGTAAAGAGATATAAAAGCGTTTAGATCACTACTTTAATGATCTACACGATCTTATATTTTTTCATGAAGGGAGTATTTAACAGAGTGAAGAACAAATACAAGTAGGGTCGAAACATTACAAGCTGTGAAAAACAACCAACCATTAGATTGACCTCTTTCACAACAACGCTTTTAAGAAAGGATGTCGTAGCGAACCAATCAGTGATTGTGTGTTTAGGAGGACAACGACATTCTCAGCCCACCAGGGTTCAAGTCATGGTGCTCGCATTATTCCTGGTTTTATGTCAGGATTTTCGGCAATGTATGTTCAGTGAAAGTAGACCTTCCCGTAGACTACAAGGCGCCTGTGGTGACTTCATCAATCTTAAGATGATATGTCGGCTCGGTTTTTCGAAAGTGCTCATAAGGGTAGGGTCTGCATACATATATTCTAAGGATGAGTGTATGCGCGTATATATAAATGCCTGCGTTTGTACTGTGTTCTAAAAAAAAGATGTCATAGCAAAGAAGCTGATGTGCACCTTTTGAACGACTTTCACGGAGCATAGGATGAGTAGTGTGCAGTGCAGTGCACTTGGAGCAACAGTTGCTGAGATTTAGTCAGCCCCATCACGGTGTCACTCAATGACCAATCTTATCAGCAGCTCATCTGGTCGTTCAATTGATCTAGTCTCCATATGCTTTTCTAACAAAATATTTATGAGTGCTGATTCGGGAGATCGAACCATTCAAAGATCAGGAATGGTAGCTATGTGTCTGCTAATAGGATACTTATTTTTTAACGTTAGCGACGTTATTTAATTATAAAAACCATATCTTTTATACTTGTATTATTGGCCTCTTGTATTAACTATGCTATAGGAGTCGTGTTTCAATAGGACACTCACATCCTAGGCCTACTATATAATGTGAGGGTAGATACATGATTAACCCGTGCCAACATGATAACACAGACATGCATGCGGTGCCGACAGCTTGTGCCGGCGCCCAGGAGGCTGGTGTGCGGTATTGTGACAGTGTCATGAGGAGGAGCGGCCGTAGTCATGCCCCGGGATGTAGCCATGTTCAACGAACCTCATTAGCACATCTCGATGTTATGTCTCGTGTGATTACTTCTTTCTTGGTGGATTGACTATTCGTGTCGGATTATTCTAAAACTAGCTATAGCTGGAATTTATCACAAGACCCATTAAACCCTAACCGCCAACCCCGTGGCTCCAAGTCCCCATGAAGGCTAACCAAATGCAATCCTGCTCCAACTATTAATTGGCTCCAAGTATTTATATCAGCTCCAATCGTCGCTATCATAGACTAATCTTAGAAAAATTTGCAAACCAGACACCACATTTTTTCTTAACAGATCTCCATCATTATGAGTAAGCTATTCCGAGTTTTAGCCGTTTATGGAAGGACGAATGAGATTAAAGAACAACCGCCTACATCATGTAGGCTTGAGCAACGTAAGCATGAACCACTAAACAAAGGTTTCCATGTTCTAATCAAGTATCCTAATGCAAAGTGGTTGCCTCTAGGTACTAGGACTCTAGGATTCGAGAATCCAGATAACAACAACTTGGTTAATCATTTCGCTGACCTTGGGTCACCGTGGGCCATTTGCTTCCTTAAGCTAAGCATGTCAGGAGTGAAAAGGCCATCGTGCCACAGTGCCAGACCATGTGGTTGAACCCTAGCCAAAAATGGCTGGTTTTGTTTAATTGGCAGCACAGTGCAGTGACATACAGTACTAAACAGAGTACTAAGATATACTACCCCTATAACTTTGGGCCTTATTTCTTGTTTCTTTTTCTTTTTTCCATACCTGCACATAGCTTTTGGTCTTATGACTTCGCTAGTTGCCGGTGTGTTTCTATGTGTGTGTGTTGGGTTGGCTGTTTGCATCTTAGTTATATAGAGGCCGGGTGTGTGTTCAGTGTGATGTATCATCTTGATGCTCCACTAGATCTATGATGGCGCGCGTTGCCGCATCCGTCTATTTTGACAATATAGTGATAATAATTTCCATAAGTATATAAGGGAGTCCTTGATCACCAAATTGGAAAGTAAAGTCATTTTTATCCGAGACAAAATTTTGCATTACTCATTAGAAATTACCAAGGTAAAATAATTGGCATCACTTTCCAATAGTCAACATCCATCAATTCACCATCATAAAATTAGACATACTATCTCCGTCCGGAAATACTTGTCATCAAAATGGATAAAAGGAGATGTATCTAGATGTATTTTAGTTCTAGAAACATCTTTTTTTGTCCATTTTGATGGCAAGTATTTTCGGACGGAGGGAGTGCAAAGCAAGAAGATATAGCATCATTCATCCACATCACATACTGATATGTGGACTTTACAACCACTGGTAGCAATACTTCAATGACATGTGCTTGTACCTTGGAACGGTGTCCTCCTAATATGGATCTTTTGGTCCTTCCATTACTTGTGCTTGTCAAAGAAATGTGCCTTTCCCAACCTGGATCTTTCGATCAAATACCACCACATCCTACATTAGTACAGCACAAGTAATTAATATGTAGCAATATGATATAAGAAAGCATGTAGATTTACTGATTATGTATCTTTGATCTTATAATAAAATGAAGATATCTTAGCTTGGTCTGTAACGAAATACACGAAGTGTTCTACTCATAATTGCATGTAATCATACACATGGTCAAATAGTTTGCCAACTTTCTACTTTGTGGAATAAGAGGAATGCATAGATTAACTAAATCTCACAAAATGAGGGAGCTCAGCAGCTAGAGAAGAGCACTGTAGCAAAACTTCAGAGTGCCGAAGTTGGTTAAGTCAGAGTCTATCCTAAACAGGCAGAACAAAGGGAGTTATTCCATGGGATAACAACCTAACCAGGAAAGTCAAGAGCTAGAAATAGTTCCAATTGTAACATTGTGTCCTCTTGGTACTTCTCACAGAATTAGTAAACTACATTACCCATACGAATGATAAGTCCACTACAAATATAGTAAAAATGGAGAAATATTCAATTTACTATTGTCATAGATGGTCATGATGATCGAAGCTGGCCAAGCTTCAGAAACGGTAAGCTCATAACCTAAAGAATATTATTCTTTACTTATTTTCTCCGAGCCTAAATATTTTCCTAGTACAATAAAAGTAATGTTTAGTGGGCTCAGGCTGCGGGACGAAATCTTAGTCATGGACCCAGGCTCACCTATGAAATAGTCTGCAGTCATGTTAATGGTTCAACTAATTGATGGACAACAGAAAATGAAAAAAACCATAAAATTTCAAGGAAAAGGGGTGTGACCGGTATCTTGTCTCCTAAGATACACATACATATAGAGGGAGACAGACACTACAGGTATTGCATACAAGACCCAGACCTACGTACATGTACACATGTTCAACCCCCCCGCAGTCGAGCGTCGCCGGTGACGCAGAGACTGGACCGAAAGCCCTCGAATCTCGAGGTTGGTAGTCCCTTCGTTATGACATCGGCGAACTGCTGATTGGTGGGCACATGTAGAATACGAACATGACCAAGTGCGACGTGCTCCCTGACGAAGTGAATGTCGAGCTCAATATGCTTCATCCGTCGGTGATGGACCGGGTTGGCAGCAAGGTAGACCGCAGAGACGTTGTCACAGTAGACAAGTGTCGCCTTGGTGACCTCGCATAGCAACTCCTGAAGTAGCTGTCGTAGCCAAGAGCACTCCGCGTCGGCGTTGGCCACGGCCCAGTACTCAGCCTCGGCGCTCGATCGTGAGACTGTGGGTTGTCGTTTAGACGACCACGAAATCAGAGAGGGCCCGAGGTAGACGCAGTAGCCGGAGGTGGAGCGGTGAGTGTCCGGACACCCAGCCCGGTCGGCGTCGGAGTAGGCGACAAGGCTGGTGTCAGGTGATGCCGTCAGAGTGAGACCCATGGCTGTGGTGCCACGTATGTACCGAAGTATACGTTTCACGAGAGCCCAATGGGTGTCACGAGGAGCATGCATATGAAGGCACACCTGCTGGACATCATATTGAATGTCCAGACGCGTCAATGTGAGGTACTGAAGCGCACCGACGATGGAGCGGTAGAAGGGAGCGTCGGACGCCGGAGAACCCTCGACGGTGGACACCTTAGCCTTAGTGTCGACAGGCGGAGCAGGCTTGCAGTTAAGCATGCCCGCTCGCTCCAGAAGCTCATAGGCGTACTTCTGCTGGTGCAGGAAGAAGCCAGTAGCCCGACGCACGACCTCAATGCCGAGGAAGTAGTGGAGAGCCCCCAAGTCCTTGAGGGCGAACTCAGTGCCGAGGCGAGCTGTGATCTGCTGAAGTAGCGCTGGCAAGGAGGCAGTCAAGATGATGTCGTCGACGTACAGTAGGAGGTACGCGGTGGCGGGGCCCTGGTGATAGACAAACAGGGAGGCATCGGACCGTGTGGACCGGAACCCCTGCTGCTGAAGGAAGACCGCGATCCACTGCTACCAGGCCCGAGGCGCTTGCTTCAACCCGTAGAGAGAACGGGAGAGCAAGCACACATGGTCCGGATAGTCGGTGTGGACAAAACCAGTAGGCTGCTGACAGAACACCTGCTCGTCGAGATGACCATGCAAGAAAACATTAGACACATCGAGCTGGTGAACCGGCCAGGCGCGAGAAACAGCAAGCTGGAGGACGGCTCGAATCGTGCCCGGTTTGACAACCGGGGCGAAGGTGTCGGTGAAGTCCACGCCGGCACGCTGGCGGAAGCCGCGCACCACCCAACGCGCCTTGTAGCGCTCGAGAGAACTATCGGGGCGAGTCTTGTGGCGGAAGACCCACTTGCCAGTGATTACATTGGCACGGGGAGGCCGCGGAACAAGCTGCCACGTACGGTTGCGCTGCAGGGCGTCAAACTCCTCACGCATCGCAGCTAGCCAGTTCAGTCCCGAAGGGCTGAGCGAGCGGAGGTGGGTAGCGGAGACGGCGCTGAGGTGGATGCAGCACATGCGTACTCGTCCGACGGTAGCGCTTGTTGGGACAAAGTGTCTCGGTCCGAGCCCGAGTAACCACACCGGTGAGGGGTGCGGCCGCAGCGACGGGGGCCGCGGGGGCCGCAATAGGTCGCGTGGCGGGGCGCGCAGGGCAGCGGCGGGGCCGCAACAGGGCCGCAGCAGGGGCCATGGCGGGGCCGCAACAGGGGCCGCGGCATCAAGGGTCATGGCGGGGCCACGGCGGGAACAGGGCCGCCGGGGGCGACGGGGCCGTCGGGGGACCGTGGCGGGGCGGCCAAGGGGCAGCAGCGGTGGCAGCGGCGACAGGGGCCACGGCAGGGCCAGCGCCGAGGCCGCCACCGCTGGGAGCGCGCCAGCAGCTGCAGGCCGAGGCCAGCCGTGCTGGAGGGCTGTGGGCAGGGCCGACTCGGGCGCGCTGGGCGGTCCGCCAGAGGTGGGGGCAGGCGAACAGCGCCATCGAGACGCCAAGGTGGCGGTACCTGCTGAAACGGGAACACCAGCTCATCAAAGTACACATGTCGCGAAGTGAAAGCGGTGGGACACTAGATCATAGCACCGGTAACCTTTGGTGTTGGGAGGATAACCAAGAAAAATGCAAGGAAGTGACCAGGGTGCGAGTTTGTGAGGAGCAGTGGACGCGGTGCTAGGATAACAAAGACACCCGAAGATGCGAAGACCATCATAAGATGGAACCGCACCGAAGAGAAGCTGGTGAGGAGTGTAGTTCCAGCAGGAACGACAGGGGTGAATGTTAATGAGGAGGCTGGCGGTCGCGAGCGCGTCCGGCCAGCACCGAGGAGGCACGTAGGAGTGGAAGAGCATCATGCAGACACAATCATTAAGAGTGCGAAGGACGCGCTCGGCCTCCTGTGGTGCTTGTTGGGAGTCCCCGTCCACACCGCCCTCAGACCTTCCCCTCCATCGCCTCCCAATACCGACGCCGTCGCTGATGACGCCGCGGGGCGAAGCCTCTGTGGTGAGGCGGCGGCGGTGGCGCAGTCCTTGACCGTTGGTAATGCGTGGGGGCAGCGGCGTCCATCTCCCTCCTCCTCCAATGACAGTGCGCAGCGGGTTGGCGGTGGCCAGGAGATCTCCGGCGGCTGTTTGGAGGATGGGATTTTGGCTGCAATGAGATCTGATCTAGGCCCCAGGGGTTTAGATCGAGATCCACTGCGACTGCGCCTCGTCTCGACAATGGCAAGAGGAGATCCCCACTGAGTAATCTTCGCAGCACGAGGACGTCCGGGTCTCTTGGCCCGGGCATGGTGGTGGTGGCTGCCTTCTCCACCGAAGGCGGTTGGCCAGGCTGGTAGTGACGGATCTTGGATTCCACTATTAGCACCGGCGGCGAGTTGGGAAGACATAGTCGCCGGTGAAAACCGAGACGACTCCGGTCATGGCGGGCGATGGCGGCGTCTACGTCGTTACCTTGATGAAGGAATCGTCAAGCAACTATCGTCAACTTGCTCGTGCCGCTCCGGGAGAAATCCTAAGATCTCCGGATCGGATGATGGCGTTACTGCGGTGTTGTGTTCCCTATGGGGGCATCATTTGTGGAGTGTCGCCGGATGGAAGAGGCGTGAGGTGGTGTGGCGTGCCTTCTCTTGCGTCGATGACGGCGGGTCTCGACGGCATGGAGCAGCGGGGTCTTGCCAATGGGCGTGTGATGATGGACGAGCGTAGGATGATGGCGTTATCTGGCGTCGTGGTGGCGTCGACGACAGCTAGACTGGGCAAGGAAGATGCAACAGTACATCACTGAAGATGGATTGATGGCAGGTGGATGCGGCGACCTCATACCCGGCAGGCATCCTGGTTGAGGAGCGCGCCGGACTGGTGGGTGCCCCATACCCGGCAGGCGTCCTGGTTGGGACCTCAGGTCTTAGATGTTAGGTTTGGCTGCGAGGTCTGTTTGGTATTAGGCCCAGACTATCAGCATCCCTACATCAACTGGATATGAGTAGCAACAAATGTTGCCTAGACGGTGGCTTTAGTCTTACTGTTGTATAACTTTGTAAGGTCTTGTGTGAATAATTAATAAAGTGCTTGCATGCATCATCCAGATGCAGAGGCCGGGGGTCCTCCTCCATTTCTAAACAAAATGAGTGTCCATCCGAGAGAGGGGTTAGAGCATCTCCAACCCCCCCAACAAGCCCCTCAAACCACTTGCCGCACTTTATTAATAAGGTAAGAGTCGTTTTCTAATAGAATACTTGTATCATAGGCCTTTTTTAGGGGGAAACCACTTGCCGCACTTTATTAAACTTAAATCAGAGTTACATCATCCATAATGTCCGAAAGTAAAAAGCTGGTGGGATCATCATCCCAAACAAAAGTAGAATTTAAATTGTAACTATGTCTACCAAGATTGTGCGCCAATCTACTAGCCTTCCTAAGGCAATGAGCGAAGGGTACCACGCCAATACGGTATGCTTTTTGAAAACAATCAGCCAAAATAGCAGTATAGGGGCTCCAAATCTCGATCACGCCAGTGCATGCTTGAATAACTTTCAATGAGTTAGATTCAACAATGACTTGATGACAGCCGAGTCCTTCAACCAGCTGAGTCCTTCAACCAACTCTAGTCCTCGCTGAATAGCTACTGCTTCTGCTGCCATTGCATCAAGGAGATGATGAAGCAACCAGGATGCTCCCGCAAGAGCCTCTCCTTGGTTGTTTCAAAGAATTGCCGTAGCTGCACCCGTTCCATCTTAAAAAAAGCGGCACTAACATTTAGTTTATAAGAATTGACTAGAGGTTTCACCCACATAACTTTATCCTGTTTATTCTGATCCGTAGCTCGAGAGAAGTTACTTGTGATCGCTTGGATAGCGAACGTAGTACTTGAAGGATTTTGGACGTTTTTGCCCTTAACAAATTCTCGTTGCTGCCACCATATATACCATGCCCCGACCACCAAAGACTCCCGGAATCCCAACCTACCGAGAACAGGTGACTATCTTTCCAGCTGCATGAGTAATTCTTCAAGGATCACACTACCTGACCTGTCAATATGAATGACTTCACCTATTATTTCATGTAGCCCCATTTTCTTCCATACTTCTTTTGCTCTTTCACATGTAAACATCAGATCCCGCATATCTTCCGCCCCTTGCTTGCATACTGGGCATTGAGGTTGTACCTTGATGTGTCTGTTTGCTAAGATTGACATCCCCGGGACAATACCATGTAAAGCACGCCGGGTGAAAGTTTTCACCTTGCTTGGAATTTGCAACTTTCACAAAATATCCTGTATCGGGTTTGCATTGATAACTCCTTGGCCATCATCCTAGCTTGAGCACCAAATTGATGTTCCCATTCCACATAATAAGTTGATCGGACCGAGAACGAGAACGACTTCCTATACTGCCATGCAACAAAATCTTCAGTCATGTTTGGGCTCAAAGGGATTTTTAAAATTCTTCCCACATCCACCCAAATAAAATTATCTCTAATCAAAGCCTCATCCCACTGTCCTGTAAAGGGATCAATTAAATCATCTACATTTTGCAAAAGTTTTGTCCTTTCACAGTTATTACTTTCCTGTCTGGACTGCTAGGCACCCAATGGTCATCCCATATGTTGATATTTGCTCCAGTACCAACTCTCCATATGTGTCCTCTCATAAACGTGCGTAGCACAACAATTATACTCTGCCAAGTAAAAGAGGATCCCTTCTTCGGACCTGCTTTCAGTAAATTGCCGTTGGGGTAATACTTAGCTCTGAGAACAGTCGCACACAAAGAATTGAGTTTTGTGATCAACCTCCAACTTTACTTTGCTAACACCACGAGATTAAAAGCATGCAAGTCCCTAAACCCCATGCCTCCGTTCTTTTTTGGTACACATATCTTCCACCAGGCCCACCATTGCGTTCTCTTTTGTTCTTCGTTATCTCCCCACCAAAAGCTAGACATTTCATCTGTTATGGGCTTACAAATCATTTTGGGAATATTAAAAACTGTATCATAGGCCTTTTATTATAATGTGAGGGCAGACACATGATGTAACCTATGCAAACATAATAGCACATACACGCAGGGGGACCGAGGGTGTGTTCGGGCACTTGAGTGGCTGATGTGTGGTATTGTAACGGTGTCACAGGGAGGAGCGGCCGTAGTTATACCCCAGGGATGTAGACATATTCAATGAACATCGTTGGCAAATCTCGGTGTCATGACTAGTGTGATTGTTTTTTCCATGGTGGATTTTCTATGCGTATCGGACTACGAAACTACTACAAACATGAAATTTTCTAGTAAGATTAGCGTATGATGGTAAATCCAACGATCTGGTCTTCCTTTGCTCAATGCTGTAGGGTCATATCACAACTATCGTGCACATATCGAGCACTGCTCTCTGCTGCTGGAACAACCAAAAAGCTAAGCCCTGGCGTCACTCCCTCCCGGGGTGACTTGGGCGGCACCTCTGACCCCATCCACCGTGTCCCCTTCCCACCTCCCCTCCCCTCGCTGTCACCGATGGGCTCCGTCAGGCGAAGCCCGCGCGGATCCGGCTACAATGGGCTCTCTTCTTCCGACGGATCGCTCGGGAGGGGGAGCTTGCGGCGTTGACCGGCGGATGGCGGCTGGCGCGCGGTACTTCGCATCGTCTGCAGGCGGCGGCCACGGTCCGGGCTCCCGCGTAACCTGGGCATGGACGGCGTGCATGCTCATGGTGCTCCAGATGTGTGCGTGGAGTGCAGATCGTTGGCCGGCGGTGCGGCGGCTGGTACTCGTTTGGCGCAGCGGCTGGCTAGGCGGGCGCGACTGGCTGTTTTCCCCGGGGCGTGAGGTGTGCCGCGGGTCGAAGTCCTGCTCCTATCCAACGGCTTCGTTCGAGCGGCTCCAATCTAGACTCTCCGATCTGGGTGCTGCTCGTTGCGTTGTGGCACTGGTTTCTTCAGCGGCGGTGGCCGTGGTGGTGCTGTGGCGGTGGTCGGCGGCTACAGCCCGGGGGTGGTGCGTGTCTGGGCGCGGTGGATCATGGGATCCCGCCACCAAAAGGAGGTCGACCTTGGAAGGTCTGATGGTTGGTGGGCGGCGGTCGGTGGTGCTAGGTGGTTGTCACGTCTCTAGGAGAAATCCTTGCTCTGATTTGCATTGGAGCCAGCAATGGTGGTGCCCACGGGTGGTGTGCCCTTTCTTGGAAGCGTCATCGTGGAAGTGTGCTCCTCCTTTCCATGGCTTGGGCTTCGGAGGTAACCTCAGATCCGCTGGATCATGCGATGAAGGCATCTTCGCATCTTTCTCCTCCTTGGGGGCATCGTCTTGGATCCAGCTACGACTGAAAGACCGGTTGATGGTGGCATCTTCTCCGCGTGGTTAGCTGAGGCAGGGTTCTGGTTTCTATTTTGGCAACGATGATGGCGTCGAGTGGAGCTTCGGTCGCGGCGTGGACTTTGGTGGCCGGTTCTTCCCGGCGTGTCCCATGTGCTCTTTTGTGGATTGCTGGGTTGCTTTGAAGTTGGAGCTGCGGTGGAGTGGGTCCATGTGGTGATGATGACAGATACTTGGTGGTCATTTGCAGAGGCATGGTCGGTGCAAGTCCGGCATATTTTCCTCGTGATGCTCGTCGTCAAAGTCGGAGCTGTCAGTTGCTTGCGTGTGTGGCTCTCCGTTGGCATGTGCCGGCTTGGCTACTTTGTAGCTGTTTGCGGGTTGGCTTAGATGATGAAGCTCTATGGTGAAGTCGGAGTCACCCATTCGAGGCAACCAGTGTAAGCCTAGAGCATCAAATTATGGAGCAAAATGTGTGTAGCACATATAACAACTAATGCATCCCATTACAAGCCAACATGGCTGGAACCGAGGAACATAGTTTTAGCAACAACAACAACAACAACAACAACAACGACGATGACGACGACGACGACGACGACATATAACCAAGACAGATTAACAACATATAATCTCTAGGAAGTAAGTGGATTATCTAGTGCCGTTGATGGATGTTCTCAGAGTAGGAACAAGTCAGATACACAAGTGCAGGTGATTTACCAATCCACACTCTCTTCCGCTGACATCCTTTTGGTGTATGCCACCTTGATCTTCTTCAATATCGCAACCACATCGCTCATTGTCAACCTCTCGTTTGGCGAATGGCTAGAGCAGAGCAAACCCAACTCAAATATCGGTACAAGGAAATCTTCATTCAAGTCGCAGATGGAAGGCGATGAGCCTTGCAGTAGATGGCTATCCACGACGTGGACAAGATTAGCAGGAAACGCCTCACGAACCCACTCTCTAAGGGTTAGTTCTCCCACAAACATAGAATCCATAGGTCTCCTTCGAGTGAAAACTTCAAGAAGCATGATTCCGTAGCTGAATACATCACTCTTACGTGATGCTTTTCCCATAGACCCATATTCTACACGAGAAAAATATGTAAAGACTCTAAAGAACAATTAATGAAATATAATTAGCAAACGGTATAACAAATGTTAGCAATGTACCTGGTGCCATGTAACCAACCGTTCCAGGCATGCTAGCAACAATCATCGAGTTGTCATCACCTAATAGCATCTTTGCAATGCCAAAGTCCGCCACATGCGCCGTCAAGTCCATGTCAAATAACACATTACTAGGCTTCAAATCACAATGCAAAACCACCTCGTGGTGCTCATAGTGGAGATAATTGATTGCCATTGACACATCGAGCATGATATCCATCCTCTCCATGAACCCTAGGTACATCGCACCATCATAACGATGTAGCAGTGTCTCCAAGCTGCCATTGGGCATGAACTGAAGAACCAATGCTCTAAAGTCCATGTTTGAACATGTGTTGAGTATTTTTATGAGGTTACGATGCCGCACCATGCGGAGCACATGACACTCGGCCTCAAAGACTCTGATGGCATGGTCAAGCTTCATGTCAAGAACCTTTATTGCAACAACCAAACCATTACTAAGTTGTCCCTTGAATACTTTTCCAAATCCTCCAGACCCTAACATGTTATCATCACTGAAATTCCGAGTGGCATGGGCGAGGTCATGGTAGGAGACTAATTGATGGCTTGTGGCATCTACCACATCACCGTGAGCTTTGAAATTCTTATGCTTCTTTTCAATCATTAGGTACAAAAATATAGCAAGGGCGCTACAAGTTACCAGGATAGCTGGGAGTAGAAATTTGAGAAGATGACTACTATAAGGGTGGGACTTTTTATGGCAAGGAGAAAATCCAAGACGTTGAGAACCACAAAGCCTAGCATTCCCAATGAAAGATTGTGCCGTGAGGTTTGAGAAAATACCTCTCTCGGGTATTTGACCTTCTAGCCTATTGTAGGAGAGGTTCAACATAGACAAGTCGGTAAGGTTTTCAAGGAACATGGGAAAGGGACCAGTGAGTTTGTTGGAGGAGAGATCTAATGAGGTTAAGATAGTTAGCTTATCAAGTGTGCTAGGAATTGAACCTTCGAATGAGTTGTGTGACAGAATTAGGTAGGTTAGCATATTAAGTTGACCAAATGATTCTGGGATACTCCCGTTCAAGGAATTGGATGAAATATCAATTTGGTCGATTTGTCTTGCCCCAGCAACATCATTTGGCAGAGCACCAACAATTGAATTATAAGAAAGATTTACTTGGATAAGTTTCTGAAGTTGGAATAAGCTTGCCGGTAGTGTTTGACTTAACCTGTTATTGGACAAGTCAATGTATTCTAACCTGCTAAGATTACCAATGCTATCTGGTATGGAGCCAAATATTTTGTTTCTTTCAAGAAATAGTCGTTCTAGACCCAAAAGCATACCCATTTTTGTTGGCATAGGGCCTAAAATATCATTGTTAGAGATATCAAGCAACACAAGAGTTTCCATCATAGTGATTGATTCTGGAATTGAGTCAGTGAGTTGGTTGTATCCAAGATCTAACAGTTCAAGGCTACTTAAGTTTGAAATTGTTGATGGAAGCCTACCTGTTAATTTATTTTGATTTGCAATGAAACTAATTAACTTTGTTGAGAGATTCCCCACATGGTCTGGAAGGGCACCTATGAAAGAATTATAGTTCAGGATAAGGCGTTCAAGTTGTCTACATCCAGAAAGAGCGGACAAGAAGCCCATGCCCCCCTCTAATTTGTTGTGTGATAGAACAAGCTTTTTCAAAGCAACAATATTTCCAAGTGTTGGCGGTACTGAGCCAGACAGTTGATTATTCATAAGAAGCAAATATGAAAGTTTCTGGAGTTTTCCTATTTCTGGTGGAATATTTCCTTTCAAGTTGCCAAAAGAGAGCTCTAGTACTGTAAGACTGCTGAGATTGCTAAGAACATGTGGGATTGAACCAATGAGGTCATTTCCCCCCAAGGAAACTATTTCGAGGTGTGTCAATTTAGCTAGCCATGTTGGCACAACATCCATAAAAGAATTGGTATGCAAATAAATCTCTCTCAAGTATTGGCATGATGCAATACCTTTTGGAAACTGACCAGTAAATCTGTTTTGTGCGAGAGAAATAAATTGCAACATAGGGAGGCTGAATGTTTGATTGCTTGGTATTGGCCCGGTTAGGTTCCTATTGCCAGCGAGTGCCATGACTTGTAGTCTGGACATATTATACATAGCTTGTGGCACTAGGCTGGAAAGCTGATTGTACTGCATGTCTAAGATCTCAAGTATGGGCAGGGAGGCAACACTATCTGGTATAGGACCTGATAGACTGTTGTTTCCAAATTTGAGGTACCTCAAGGAAGGAGTGTTGTTGAACAAATAAGGTGGTATTTGCCCACTCAAATGATTTCCTTGTAGATAAATCTCCTTAAGGTTGTTCAGATGCAGCAACAACCCTGGAGGTATCTGGCCCGAGAGTTGGTTGTGCCGTAAATCAAAGACCTTAAGCCCTGCCAGGTTTCCTAGGCTAGGAGGAATGACACCTGATAGGCTATTTTCACCTAGAAGGAGATATCTGAGACGATGCAGATTGCCAAGATCAGTTGGGATGGAGCCAGTGAGGTTGGCGCTGGTGATGTCTAGGAAAGAAAGGAAAGAGAGGTTACCCAAGAGAGGAGTGATCGGTCCATGGAGGGATCTGTATGGCAGTGACAGTCGAGTGACCCTCTGTCGGCGGCGGCTGCATGTGACGCCCACCCAGTGGCAGAAAGAACTCTCCATGGTCCAGTTTTTGGCAAGGATGCCAAAGGGGTCAGAAAATTGGACCTTGAAAGATAACAAGGCGGTGCGATCAGCATCGCTGCCGTTGCCGGCGGTTGGACTCGGAGAAGAACATGAGATGAATGAAAGTAGTAGGAGTAGTATTACTACAGCCATGGAAATGCATGCCGAGGATACAGTTGCCATGTTAGCTAGTTGTGTGGGTGTTCTTGTATGTCGTTACACCAATGAAAGTATGTTGAATTTATACAGGTTGGGAGCGCATCTGGATGTGCTAAATTTCTGTATATTTTTACGTCAACCCAACTGTAGCGTGGATATTAGTCGTCTTGCGGTCATCACACGACACAGTAAGCACTTTTAACTCTAGAGCTATCATACCCTTACCTGAGTGACACGCTTCTGGTCATATTAAAACCAATAGAAAAAGACTCCATCTCAAAGAAAAAGATCATTAGTAAAAGACGCAGAGGAAAACCCATGGCCATTTGTTGTTTATCATTCATTGAGAAGAAAATCTCTGATGTATATAGATTCATGCGAGGTGTTTGTTAATTTCAGATAGCTTATATGCACAACACTTTGTGTATGAAGTGAATATGACTCCTTGGGAGCGTCAAAAAAGAATATGACTCCTTGGAGTCGGAGTGACTAGCAGGTGACTCTTTGTCTTGCTAATGAAATGAGACCAGCATATCTTTCCTTCCACACGTGGCTAATTTCTACGGGCATGCTTACCCGCTGAAAAAAAAAAATAGCGCCAGAAAGCCTGAAAATAATAATTCACGAAATATGCTAGTACCCATGTCACTCTAGGACTTGAAACCAGCTCGCTTGGTTCCACCATAAGGAACCTAACCATCGTCTAAGCCAGACTTAGTTCACTCCATTACAGAAAGTTAGGGCCTAAGGTACAATATTAGAGAATGAACGCCTGAATCAGACCTTTTTCTGAACGAGAGTAAGAAAGATTCAGCCCATCACCTTATTAAAAACCCCTAATGACCCCTAATGACCTCTCTTCCTCCTTAACCCCATCACCGGCTTGGCACTCTCACACACTTTCTCATCCTTCGAAAAAGCCCCGAAGTCCTAGATCGACCCACACCATCAATATTTCTCTGAGTATCTCACAAATATCCTTTGAAATTTATAAAAACGATACTTGAAAAACTAGTGCTAAACTCATGCTTTGGCGCACTGTGATTTTCTTCTCTCTCTTTGTAAACATTTAGTAGTTATGTTTTTTCTTGTGTTCAAGATTTTGTTGCGGAGACATCTTTTATTTTTATTCGCAAATGTTTTTCTTTATGAACCAGACAGAAAATGTTGTAAGAAGGGAGTGTGATGCAGGGCCTATCGCTCTTTATTAGCCGACATTAATTAGGATGTTGCCCTATAACCTTCGTCACAGGTAAATTGCTGATAGATGCATGGGAGTGCCATGCCCTTCAGGGAAATCTTAACACGAAAAGTTGAGAACGATGTGCATAAATGGAGTTAATTGTAAAAAAATCACCACATTTGGGGCATCGATTGCAGAAAACCACCTAGTGCCCTGCTCGCTCAAATTCTAACAGCATCGGTGAGCTTGCATGCATGCACAAATGCCCTGCTCTATGCCCTTCTATAAATAGGGCATAGCTGGCACACTATCTTCCCAGCCAAAGCTTGCAAAGCTCCATCGAACGTCTTATCAAGAAGCATAGAAATGGCTGCAAGGCTCCCACTTCTCCTTGGCGTCGTATTGGTCGCTCTCCTGCTCGTCTCCCAGGATGCAGCGCCTGCAGCAGGTGGTTTGCAAACTGACACCGCAAAACTGTTAAGAACAAATAGTGCTGCTAGTTAATTGAGGGGAAAGTAGTGGCTGCACCCACCTTCGGTGCACCCGCACTTAATTGAGTTCTAATAGAAGAGGACATATTATTTATATGTGTAATGACATTTTTTGCATCCACATGCAGAAGAAAAGATGGCGCAACTTCCAGACGGGTATGGTGGATATGGGCCTGGGTACGGTGGTGGCTACGACAACAACGGTGGAGGAGGAGCCGGTCAAAATGGTGGTGGTGGTGGCAGCGGCTATCCTTGAGGTGAATATTATGGGGTGGCGGTCAAAATGATGGTTGTCACTCTAGAAACCAAATATAAATGGTCTGTATCTATATATGAAATAAGGAGCGTCTTCATCTGCTCGAGCGTTTACTTGCTAGCAGGGCCGGTATGATAGTATTGCGAGCTAGTAAATGTATGATCACTTGTGAATGCATGACATATGCTGACTTTAAGATATGGTGGCAACGGTCATGCGTACATGTATTTGAACACATGTCCATAAATGGACTTATTTCCAGTTCTTAAGTTCAACAACAAAACATATACTAGTTTATGAACATATGCCCGCGCCTCTTGTGGACCTCACGGCTTGATAAACTTGAGCACTATAAAGAGTTAAGTTCTTTGCTTTGTTGACTATTCGAAATAGGGTTTCGACTGCTTATTGTGGCCTATGCCGCTTATCCAAAAGAGAGCAGAATCTTTGGTTCATCTCTTCTCCAAGTGTCGGTTCCCTTTAAGGCTTTGGATTTGGCTAAGGAGTGGCTCCAACTCAAGAACATTGACATATCCATGTGCCATTTGGAGCGCTCCCTCAAAGAGTTGTGGGTTAACTCGCCTGACAAGAGAATTCCAAATATGAAAGCCATGGCTTTACCAACTGCGCTCATTAGTTGGATTATTTTGAATGAGAGGAACGTGCGTGTTTTCCACCACAGGTCCAGACCACCGCCAATCCTGTTGGTTTTTGATCTTGGTAGATCAAATTCCCCGGAGAGGTGCAGCAACACACGTACGCATAATAAGCTAGCTCAAAGAAGCAACCAAGCTAGTATCTTAATTGATCTACAGGGAACTAGGTGTAGCCTCTCGTACGTGAGTCTGCGTGCAGCAGCTCTAGCTGGATCGGATCGATCTACTCTCTTCGGAACACTTGCGGCGACTTCTGTAACTTGCGAACGATGAAACTGATCGATGGCCAAAGGCTCCTGTCGAGCCTTTCAAAAATCTTTATTGCTTTTCTCTTTTTCGTTGTGTTACAAGGACAGGGGTAGACGCATATATATATGCGTACGATTGCCTATAGCTAATCTACTCGGTTTTACTGTTGGAGTACTACTCGGACTAGTATACGAGTACTACTCGGACACAATACACGGCATGTTTAGCTCTAACAAATCCTACTTGGCATCATCAAGAGTGAATCAATGCTATGAGCTATAGCGGTGCAAAAAGCTCGGGTACAATAGTACTGGGAGAGTAATGTCCTCTGCGAAAGAGAGAGTTGGGGCAAAAATGCCACACATGGAGCGATTGGCTCGTACTGATGATTGTATAGGCAGGTGCATGTTAACAAGGCCTTGCAACGCAGCAAACAAGCTATCCTCGCACCGAGATATGCACATGATGAGGGCTGGGAGAGGGCGGGCGGATGGAGAGCGTCTCAACGGCTCTCGTACGGCAGGCGATTCGGGAGGCGATTGCGGGCGCCGACGGGGCTGGCTGGCGGCGGTCCGGTCCGCCCAGGGGCGTCGCGTGGTGGTGCGCGCCGTCCGGTGTTCGGTCCCCCGGGCCGTCCCGCGGGGGTCGACTCCGACGATGACGAGGTCGAGGACGACCAGGTAAGTGACAAGGTAAGTGGTGGTGGTTCGTCGAGGCCGCGTGCGGCATGCTCGGTGAGTGACTATGTCGCCCGTGCGGAGGAGCTCGGGGGCTCGTTCATGGCCGGTCGCAGGTGTGCTTTCGCTCCCGGTGGGCATGGTGGGCGTCGCCAGGCGGCGCGGATCTGGCGGCCGCCGAGGGGGGTGGATGCGGGCCCAGAGGGTCGCCCGCGCCCCCTGCTGGAGGTGGGGCGCCGGGATCTTGTGCTGGCGGTGCCGCCTTCGGACTCGGTGAGCTCGCTATCGTTGACAGGGGTCGGCGGTGGCGGCGGCGGGGCGGATCCGGCCAGGGAGCCGCGGGTTTTGGCTAGGGTTCCGCAGGCGACGACGCCGAACGGGCCTGTGCCTCAGCTGGGCCTGGCGGAATGGCCCAATTTACCAGTGCGTGGGCCTGGGGGGCAGCGGGTGACCCGGTCATTCCTTCACCAGTGGGGGCGCAGGGGCACTCCCCAGTGCCTGGGCCGGGCCTTCCTGGCCCGTTGGCCTTGTGCCCACTAGTGATTCAACTGGGCCGGTGCGGTGGTGGATGAGCGACCGGCCCCGCCCCTACATAAGTGGTTGTGGCTGCCTGCGGGTCCCCTAGATCTCTCGCTAGGGTTTCCCGCATCCCCCTCGCAAGTGCGGCGATTCGGGCATCGTGCTCGTCGCCTACGCCGCTCCGCCCCCTCCCCCTCTCACCTGCTCATTCGCGACAGCGGTTCGGATGGGATCCCGCTGGGTGGAGAAGCCCCCCATGTCGCCTCCGGTTCCGGCGGCCGAGCGTCAGCGGGAGCAAGATCTGCGGGCGAAGGCGCTTTCCAAGACGTCGGCGACCCCCGCGGAGGAGGGGCCATGGGGGCCGCCACCTCCATGGTGGCTCGCGGAGCAAGAAAGGAAGCAGTAGGAGGAGCGAGAGCTCAAGAGGAAGAAGAAGGATGAGTACCGGCGTCGGGGTTTGGAGCAGAAGAAGGAGCTCAAGAGGAAGGAGTCCCAGCTTCCTCCAAGCGGCGAGCGGACAAGGGGTCCGCTGGCCAAAAAGCAGAAGCAGAAGGGGGAAGCTCGGCGCAGCTTGCTCTGGTGGCCGGGCCTGCGAGGCTGCAACCACGAAGGGTTCGGCCGAGGCCCCAATCCCCGTGGAGGAGGCTGACGAGCCGGAATGCTTCAAGTGCGGCAGGGTAGGCCATTACCAGAACATGTGCCATTTCAAACCCCTCTGTGTAGTGTGCCACGAGGAGGGGCACGCGTCGGCTCACTGCCCCACGCGCGGGTGGCCTCTGCTGCTCCAGATCCCTGGCGAGGGTTTCTTCTGCCTGCCTTTCATGGAGACGGAGGGCGAGGAGGTGCACGCCCCGCTGGTGGTGGACGCGGCGGTCATCTCGGCGGCGCCTGGCTTGCTCTCGGTCCCCATCTTGGAGGCGGAACTCCCCCATCTCTTCGAGGGGGAGTGGGACTGGCAAGTGACGGCGGTCGGCGAGAACCTCTTCTCCGTCGTCTTCCCCAACAAGGCCTTGCTGCGGATGGCGACCTGCAGCGGCAAGTTGTTTCTGTCCCTCAACAACATCTTGGCGGAGATCAAGGAATCCCTCCCAGAGGAACACAAGGCCGAGATCATGCCGGATGTGTGGGTCAAGCTGTGGGGTGTGCCACCCAAGCACCGCCGCGTGGATCATCTCATGGCAGGGACCGTGATGATTGGGCGCCCCATGGAGGTGGACAAGGCGTCGCTGGTTGCGCTCGGTCTGGTGCGGATGCGTTTCGCTTGTCGCTCCCCGGCTAAGCTTCGTGGGTACGTCCAACTGTGGTTCAACAGTGAGGGCTTCACAATTCGGCTGGAGGCCGAGGCGGACGATCTGCAGGGTGCTGCGGCCCCTCCCCCTCCCCCAGCTAGCTTGGACAAGGGCCCGGATGGCAAGGATCAGGAGCGTGACACGAGCATGGGAGATGACTCGATCGATACCGCGACCTGGGACAAGATGGGGCTCAAGGACAAGGCTCCCGAGTCTGCGGCTCCCATCAGGGATGCGGCAAAAGACTAGGAGGAGCGTCAATGGGTAGTGGGCAGCAACGAAACGGGCTTCAACCAGTACGGCTCCAACTTGTCGCTCGGCCTTGACATCGACAAGGGTGTCTCTGCTTCCTGTGACTCGGAGGGGCGCTCCATGCTCGTCTCCCCTGCGGCTGCGGAGGCGGGCGGGGCGTGTGCATTTGTGGAGCGCTCTCCTCCGCCTACGCTTGGACAAGGGGGCGGTGGGACACGGTTCAACAAGAAGACGGCGGACCGCAAGAACCCCCCCCCCCCCAGTGGCGCCGGTGAGCCCTCCATTGGTCCGTGCGGGCACGCCTGCCTCGCACCGGGCGGTGGTGATGGCGCTGGCCTCTCCTGGGGGCTCGGCTAGCGGGTCTTTGCTGGCTGCCCCCCTCCTTCCTCTAACGCGATGAGGGCGGTGGTGTCCAAGACGGCGCCCATCCCCATGGCCAAGCGCTCCAAGGCGGTGGTGGTGGCCCCGGCGTCGCAAGAGAGGGTCAGCTCGCGCTCAAAAGGCTCCAAGGGCAATCTTCCTGCGCTACAACGCGCTCAACTCCTGGTGGCTCAAAAGAACATGGAAATCGAAGGTAACCCCCTGCCTCGTTTTACAATCTTCGACGATTATTCTGATGTGCGTCTAGGGGGTATCTTAGAGGATAATGGTATTGATATGTCTGATGTGGGTGAGGCTCGTGAACTTTTATCGCTGATTCGCTCGAAGGAAATCGTGCAGGCCGCGCTCGCTCAGGCAGCGGCGGCACGCGTTGCGCCGGCAGCAGACGAAGCAGGGGCTTCTCTATTGACCTTTGCGTGGCCCGACCAGGAGGACACAGCAGCAGGGGCTGCGCCGTCCCCTTCAACCCGTCGTCCTGGCAAGACACGGCGCGTGGCCAAAGCGGTTACCGCTCGCGGTATTCGCCTCCGCAATCGTGTTATTTAATGTGTTTTATCTTCTGGAACATTCGTGGCTTCGACCACGCTGGGAGGCGGACCCAGTTGAAAGAGTTCGTCCGCGAGGAGGGGATCGACGTAGTTGGCCTGCAGGAAACTATCACAGCCGATTTTTTCCATTGGGACCTGCTAGCTGTCGACCCGCTCGAGCGCTTTGCGTGGCAATGGGTGCCTACGGTTGGACACTCGGGGGGCCTGCTGCTTGGCATTAACCACGTCGGTTGCGAGGTGGTGTCATGGGATGCTGGTAGATTTTTCTTGTCGGCACACGTGCGCCAACGCGCGACTCTTCGCGAGTGGGAGGTCATTGTGGTGTATGGCCCGGCCGATCACTCGCACTCACACGAATTTTTGGATGAACTTCAGGCGAAGGTCGCGTCCCTTCGTGTGAGTAACCTACCAGTTCTGGTGGGTGGCGATTTCAACTTAATTCTCTCGGGAGCAGATAAGAACAATGGAATCATTAACTCAAGGGTGTCCCTGTTTAATAATGCGATAGCATCCATGGCCCTTAGGGAAGTGGCACGCGTGGGCGCACGCTACACTTGGACCAACAAACAGTTAACGCCGGCGCGGTCGGTGCTGGACCGAGTTTTCATGTCCGCGGAGTGGGAAGTGTTATTCCCCATGTGCTCCCTCCAAGCGGAAACGAGGATTCGTTCGGATCACATTCCCTTAATCTGTCCTCAGGGGAGGATAGAGTAAAGCGTAGCCCTCATTTTTACTTTGAAACGGCGTGGTTCGAGGTCCCGAATTTTGAGCAAATCTTCCTCTCCAAATGGGAGACATGCGTAGCCCAGATCGGGCAAACGCGCGGGCCAGTGGAGTTTTGGATGGCCGTAGGGGACGGAATGCGTGCGGCCCTCAAAGGTTGGGGGGTTAACCAGGGCCGCGAGGATAAGCTACTCCGAGTGCGGGTGACTGCGGACCTCGCCCGTATGGACGCGGTTGCGGATGCGCAGGGCTTCTCGAAACAAGAATGGGCCCAGCGCTATGCGGTTGAAGCCCAAGTTGAGTCCCTCCTTAGGGCAGAGGAGGAGTACTGGCGTAGACGCGGTGGCATCAAGTGGACGCTCAAGGGAGACGCGAACACTAAGTATTTCCACGCGTACGCTAACGGTAGACGCCGTAAGTGCGCCATCTTGCGTCTGCAATCTGAGCAGGGGCTCCTTTTGCTCCAACAGGACATCGTCCGTCACATTTACGACTTCTATATCCAGTTGATGGGCTCCAGGGAGGAGTCCCGTGCCCGGCTGCGGGCAGACGTCTCGGACCCTGCGCTGTGGGTCACGGATGAGGAGAACGAGGGCCTGGGGCTGGCCTTCCTCCCCCAGGAGATAGATGCGGCGGCTCTTGGGATGAAATCGGACGCCGCACCGGGTCCGGATGGGTGCCCGGTGGCGATGTTCAAACGTTTTTGGCAAGTGCTTAAAGGGACAATTTTTGACGTTTGTAATGGGTTCATGCGCGGTAATGTAGATATCTCTCGCCTCAACTTTGGGCTTTTATCTCTGATCCCCAAAGTTCAGGGAGCGGACTGTATTGGACTCTTTCGTCCGATAGCGCTCATTAATGTCCCTTTTAAAATTTGTGCTAAGGCGTGTTCCACTCGCATGTCTCCAATAGCTCACTGTATTATTAGTAGGAACCAGTCGGCTTTCATTCGTGGTCGCGACATTCTGGAGGGGCCGTTGGCCCTCCAAGAGATCATTCACTCGCTCAAACGCTCTCGACAGCCTGCCATCCTTTTGAAATTAGACTTTGAGAAGGCGTACGATAGAGTGAACTGGGAGTTTCTCCGACAAGTCCTCCTGGACCGAGGATTTTCATCAGTCTGGGTTCACCGCATGATGCCATTGGACTCGGGGGGCCAAACGGCGATTGCGGTGAATGGAGAAGTAGGGAACTTCTTCCGCAACAAGCGTGGGCTGCGTCAAGGGGACCTGGCCTCGCCGTTGCTCTTTACCTTTGTGGCAGACGCCCTGGGCGCCATGCTAGACAAAGCTCGTATTGCGGGCCATATCAGGGGAGTGGTTGGCAATCTGATCCCGGGAGGCGTGTCACACCTTCAGTACGCTGATGACACCCTTCTCCTTTTCGAGCCGGACCAACACAGTATCGCAACGATAAAGGCCATTCTTCTTTGTTTCGAGCTCATGTCCGGGCTAAAAATAAATTTTCACAAATGTGAAGTGGTGTCCATAGGGAAGGATGCGGCTGAAAGCCTGCGGGTAGCCAATTTGCTTAACTGCAAATTGGGAAAACTGCCTGTCACCTACCTCGACCAAGGGGGGCTTGGGATCATCAACTCTAAGTTGATGAATATTGTACTTATGTGCAAGTGGATTTGGAAGTTGTCTCAGGGAGAGACCGGCCTCCGGATGGATCTCCTCGGCACCAAATACTTTTCGGAAGGGAATTTCTTTGAGGCCGCGGCCCACGGATCACCTTTCTGGAACTCCATCCAATCCCTAAAACCGTTCTTTGCCAGGGGTGCGAGGTTTTCGGTTAATAACGGACACTCCACGCGTTTCTGGCTCGACACATGGATAGGCCAGCACCCTCTTTGGTCGGAATTCCGCCAACTATACTCCATCGCTGTCCAGCCCAACCAATTGGTTGCTTCGGCTCTTAGCTCCTTCCCGCCCCCTATTCACTTTAGAAGGGAGCTCTCGGGGCCTGAGAGGGAGGATTGGGATCGCCTTCGGGCCAAGATAGCGGACGTGCGCTTGTCGAACATCGCGGATACGGTGTCCTGGAGGCTTTCGGGCTCTGGCAAATTTACTGCCAAGTCCCTTTATAGAGAGTTGTCCCGCGGCCATGCCCCTATGGCTGCCACAGGGCTTTGGAAGGCTCGAATTGCTCTCAAGATCAAGGTGTTCCTCTGGCAACTTTGCCAAGACCGCCTTCCTACTTCCATCAATATTGTCAAACGCAATGGCCCGGCCTCCGAGCCTTGTGCGTTGTGTGGTGTCCCGAAAGACGCTGACCATGTGTTCTTCCGGTGCTCTTTGGCGCGCTTTGCCTGGAGCGCGGTCCGTGAGGCCGCGGGGGTGGATTGGGATCCACGCTCCCGCCCCGAGCTTGTGTCGTCTTTGTCCTCGGTCCAGGGTTCTTCGCGTCGTGTTATGCGGACAAGTGCGGCGGCCATGTTGTGGGCTCTGTGGCATATTCGTAACAAGTTTACCATTGCGGGTGTGTTCCCCTCTCACCCTGCTGACGTAATCTACAAATGCATCTTTTTCTTGCAGCAATGGGCACCGCTGGGAAGGCAACAAGACTCTGATCTTCATCTTCTGGATCTGGCTCGCCTTCGCTCTGTCTACTCCGCGTAGCGAGCCCCGTCGCCGCCTTCCGCTGCCTCTTAGGGATGGGTGGCCCTTTTGGATGTGTTTCCTCCGAGCCTGCGTGCTCTTATTTTGGCTGGACATGCCATGTAATGCACTTTAATCCTTCGTCGTTTTGCTTGTGGTATGTCTAAGACCCTGGAAGACTAGGTCTGTTATGTTTGTTTGGTCGTTTGGTTGTGCACGCTGCCTAAGTTGAGGGCTTTATTAATTTAAAGCCGGACGTATCTGACGTCTATGTTCTAAAAAAAAAGATATGCACATGATGACCTGGAATTGAATCTAAAAGGATAGCCTACCAACTATACTTTAACAATGTCACTCTAATTTGGTACCGTTGTAAAATAAATTGTATTCTGCTTCTTAATTAATAGACGAGACAAAATCTTACAAAGATTAGGACGGTTGCCGATTGATCCCGCGGAGAGAAAAAAAGGAATGGCAACCATGGTTAACTATTTAGTCAGACTACTAAAGTCTAAGCTTAGGAGAGGTAGAACAAGATGCTCAAACAAGAACTATATACTACTCCTTCTGTTTTAAAATAAGTGTTTCAACATTAGGTTAAAGTTCAATGCATGACCTGTGCCTCTATTCAGCATTGAACTTTAGCCTAAAGTTGAGACACTTATTTTATGACGGAGAAAGTATGTTTAAAGATGGAGGAAGAAATGTCGGCCAGCTAGCTAACAACGAGGAAGAGGATGGAACAAACAGTTGATCCCCAGTTCGATACACCCTCCCTCACTAAACGTATAAAGAATAATATAGGCCTTCCGCAGATCGTATCCACTTTTGTGGCGCTAGTTATAGGCTTTGTCCTAGGCTGCACATTTACCTTTATTTCCCATTTTTTAGCTTCAAAAAATATTGTGCCCCTTTAGATCCGAACTCAATACCTCCAAGTTTATTTCCTACCACACCTACCAGCTCGGATAGATAACCTGTTGTGAATAGTTCCTTTTCTTTTTTGTTGTTGCTACATTTTCGGTTCAGGTTCTGCATGGTTTTTCTGTGCAATTTTTCTTTTGGATTTTTTTATGCACGGTTTCCTCTCAGTTTTTTCTCTTTCTTTTTCAATTTTTGTTTTATAATTGTTTTTCCGTTTCGAATCTTATTTCACAAACTTTCTTTTGAATTTGTGAACATTCTAAAAATTCGTGAAACATTTTTTCGAAACCACAATTTTTTTTAAATTTGTGAACATTTTCCAAACTCGTGATTTTTTTAAAAATTCATGAAAACTTTTCAAAACTCATCTCGTGAAGAATGTTCAAATTCATGAACCTTTTCCATATTCATGGTACTTTTAAAATTTAAAATCGTAACAATTTTTAATTTACAAAAAAACAAACTTGTGAACTTTTTAAAATTTAATGCATGAACAATTTTCCAATTCGTCAACATTAATTCAAACTTCTGAAACTTTTCAAATTCACCAAAAATTTTCAAAGCGAGCGAGCAAGCCAGTTTGCGCAATATTAGGCCACGGCCCGCACGCATGCGCGTGAGCATCAACTACCTAACTGGCGCTTAAAGCGCTCACTAGGAGCTCCTCAAATAGACCGCACCACGCACAGAAATTTGTACAGAATTTTTAAAAAATTCTTTTTAAAAAGAAAATCAGAAAATTACAGATATTCACATTTTTAAAAATAGTACCGAAATTTCAGGATAATATTATGTCATTCAAAATTCTTCAGAATGTGAAAACAAGACCATTTTTGAAAAAGAGCGAATACAATTTTGAACACAAACACGTGTTTATTTTTTCAAACATTTTTTGAAAAACAATGAAAGTTTAGTATTATAAAAAATATAAGAAAAATATGAAAAAAATGGAAACTAATTTGTTTTCTGAAATTCCTTGATCATTTATTTATTTGTGCAGATTTTTTTGAATGGGAATATTTTTTCAATTTGTAACAAATTTTGAAAGTGCAAACATAATTTGAAACTCTGTAAACATTATTTGAGTTTCTGAGCAAGTTTCAAAAAAGGTAATGTTTTTTGAATTTGTTAACAAATTTCGTAAACAGGGATATTTTTGAAACATTGAACCTTTCTCAAACGCGAGAGAGCTTGGCCCGTCCCAATTGGCGCCCGACCAGTGCGATTCCGTCGCCTAGTTGGGCCAAGCCAAAGTTTTTTTTTCTTTCTATTTGTTTGTTAATTCAATTTTTCTCATTGTTAAACTTTATTTTTCTTTTTGAAACTTGTTCAAGAATATTAAATATTTTTTGGAATACCAAAATAACAGTTTGTAGTAACTATCATAAATTATAAATTTTCCCTACAAATATTTATTAAATGCTTTTCAAAATAGCATTTGCTATTTTCAATTTTACCCCTTTGTATTTATTAGTTTTGTTAAAAACTTAACATAATAGTTTTTAGTCCGCGTTTAAATTATGTTTTTAAATATTTTTTCCTTCTAACCAGACATGGATGCCTACCATGAGCATGCACACCTACTCGCAAATGTTTGGGTCATTTCAAAAATTCCCAAAAAATTATAATGTTCAACATAGCGAGTGAAGCGACAAGCGAGTGAAGCTAAGGATCCAAGCGGCCAAGCCCATGTCAAGCAGCGAGTGGAGCTCGTTCTGTGCACACTACATGGGTTGAGACGGCCACGAATACCCGAACATGCGCGTGCGTCCAGCCACCCATAGCGGCCAATTTAGTCCCACCCGTTGAGCTACGAAAATGGGGCCATAGAGCTCTATTATATAATGCAACGGAGTATCATAATACAAAAGCAACACATTTGACAAGTTTGCTCGGTGTAAACTAAACACCCAACCGAATAAGCCTTTTAGTCGAATTATAGGTTAACTGCTTTTCCCTGTTCATTTCGGTTTGTAGTTTTGCTAACAAAAATTTAAAATAAATTGAATGGTAAAACCCGAGTTTTCGATTTCTACCACCCACCATGAGATTAAAGAAATGTTCATAATTTAAAATATAAACTAATTGTCGTACTTGATATGCCTATATCAAGCAATCGTGTCCAATACAGGGCCGTCGATGGACGGGGCCAAAGTGGGCGACCGCACAGGGCCTCCAAATCCCCACGTATTAGTCTATTATAGATGTAGAATTAATTAGGAAAAAATAAAGCTCAGCAGCCCCAAATCACCGTATTAGTTCGGCATAGCAAAGCCAGCCCATTAGGTCATCATTGTCAATCATCGATCGTTTTTCCCGCCGGAGGGCCAAGGCCCCAACAACGCCCGTCAGTTCCGTTACCGGCAGGGGAATGCTAAGTGCAACCGGGTCACCTTAATTAGGATCCTCCCGTGCATTGGAGGAGGGCATTCGAGGGAGTGGTGTGGGTTGGGGGGGGCTAAGTTATATGGTGGAGGCTTGCTAGTTGCGTTTTTTACAGGGAAAGATAGCGTGGGTGTGATGTGTGGTTGGGCAGTCGGGCACAAAAGGCTCGTTTGTGGCGGGCGTGGCAGTGGAGGGTGCCCGCCACTGATGTGCCAATACTGCTAACAGGTTACAGATGGAGGGCGAACAAAATAAACCGCCATTGGTGGAAGTAAAGGGGGTAATCCAGTAAAGCAAATATCATCACCTTGCCTTTTCTTCATTCATCTAATTTGAAGTTCCATTAATTGTGACATTATCAAGGAAATATCCAAGCCTAGAGAATGGGTCTTCGTCTGCGTGGGCCCGGGCCGTGAGCCATGGGCGTGTGGATCCTGCGTGCAGGTCGCCTGCCCCTGTTCGTTGTCTTCAACCTCCCGATTGAGAGGGACAATGGGATACGCTGGTATTAATTGAACAGATAATACTCAATCTGTCCTTATGCGCCATCCTTTCGCAATAGACGATAATGCACGTGGCCGCAGTCGGGTGGACGCCCGTTCATACACCTGTTATCCCAAAAACTTACCTTAAAAGAATAAAACACGGTGGTTGCTGTGTATTGATGATTCTGCCCGTGAGCGGGTCATATGACAAGCCGCTAGTGTCCCTCCGCGACGAAACCCGATGGTCAACCGTGAGCTACTGCCGATCCTAGACTTGAAGAAGACTTTTATCACTTATTTAAAATAAACTTTTATACCATTTTATAATTTACTCTCTCGACATAAAATCTTAACTAGCATAATTTTCTATTATACTACTGAAATTAACCACATAACAGTATAGCTAAATATTCAAATACAATTAGCCATATTTTATTATGTGATCAATTTTGTAAGACATTGTTTCAATAAATTTAAACATATATTGCAAAGAAAGTGGTCTTAGCTTATTTATTTATTTTGAGACATTGTTCTTAATTATTTTTGTCAAACCAAATTATTCTATATCGGTGAAGAATTGGAGAAGAACAAACTGCATGTCTTTAGAATGTAAATTATGGAACTTAGATGAATTCAATGCATATGTATTTGTTTGTTTCTATGTTATAGAACCTTCAATACCATGACAAAGAGTGCTAAAGTTGATAAATATTTCTAGAGTGCATGATTTGGTGTAATTAAGTTGAAGGGATAATGATGGAGTAAAGAATATCTACGGGAGATATGTTGTCGAATTGTTGGCATTGCTTGTTTATTGGTTTCTTTGTGGCCAAATATTTCGTACATGTTTTTGGTTCAACAATCAGTCAACATCCCATGCATTCTGGAACCGCGCCTCAATTTTTTATAAGTCTGATGTGTTTTCTAATAAAATGATTTCCTTGTACTTAGTGGAATATTAAAGTTTTAAATATATCCATAGAGAAATTTCCGCACTATATTTTTTTCTTACCTTGGTATGCAATGTGCATACGAGTGTGCAATTCCACCCCAAAAGTAACATTATCATTCACTCAACCCCTTAACTCACTCAAAATCAACTTAATTCATCAATATTTAAGCATTAACTAATTATTTGGGCAATAATATATAGATGTGCAACTAGATTTCCATGCACATCTTATCCTTCCTTCCTTTCCCCCTTTTTTGAGCCTTAAAAATGTGAAATAATATGATTCATGGATGAAAGTCGGGTTACATCATGTGGACTTACAAATTTAATAAAAAGATATGACCATATGGGACCGAGACAAAAAAAGGAAAGATATAAAGTAATAGTGCCTGAGCCAAATAGGCACCACCTTATCAAAATTTGTCATTTTATACATATGACAACAAGTCATTGTTTTCCTAATAATTTTTATAGATGAAAAATATACAACTGATTTGCATCCATGAATTATTCATTTTTTTGGCAAACACATGTACGGGAAAAGAAGAGAGGAATATGGGTGCCTGGGCAACTAGTTTTCAAAATTACCTTGGCATTGCCTATACTATGATAAATTTGAATGCCTTCAGTGTGTGCAAATTGGGCATCACAAAAGAGAACCCATAAGTGATCATTCTTATTATCCTAGCTTGGGGTCAGCCATGCGTATTGCTGACTTGGTGACCTGGGTCTTTTGAATCCATGTGACATAGGCAATTTGGCTTGGATGGAGGCCAACTTTTGCATTTTCAAGAAACTGCCGACTTGAACGGATTGTTTTTGTCAATGTTAAGACCATGCGTATGTACAAGTGTATCTTTTGTCCACCAAGAAGGCAAACATGTGACCTTGTATGTTATACTCATGGTGGATGCATAATTAGTTTGATACATGTGTAAGAGTCTAAGGGAGATACTATTTATTTTCAAATTGTAGAAGATTTTTTACTAATGATTTTCTTGTAGAAAACTAGAGATGTTGTTTACTTTCAAATTGTAGAAGATAGACACATTTTGATACATGTGCTTGGGTCCAACGATGACTTAGATCTCCCCTCCCGGAGGGAAGTTTCCTCACCAGAATCACTCTGTGAGAGAGCAAAAGTGCTCCGCCTCAGTTCCACCTCGCAGGAAAAAGACCTCAAGGCCACTCCATGAGAGAGCAAAAGTCCTGAATATTTTTTGTCATTTTTTCAAGGAAAAATGACATTTATAGCCAAAGGGCACCGGTAATGCAGCCAAGAGGCCACCAGACGGGCCCACCATGTGGCCAGGCCGTTTGGCGCCCCTGTAGCTCCCCTCTAGCCCTCCTTCGGTATTCGGTTTTCATATTTTCCAGAAATAATTCACAAAAATCCCTGGCAAGTTTGGAGCTCTGAAAAAATGATTTTTCTTTTGTTGCAAATTAGGTGCAGAGTTTCATTTGTCTGGTAATTTCCCTCTTGATGTATACCTTGCAATTAAGAAAGAAAAGACATTTGAATTGCATCATAATATGAAATATATAATTGAAAAAATAGTGATGCAAAATGCAAAAAGGACGTATCAAAGACTATATCGGATACGTCTTTCTGAGGCTGTACGTACCCATCATAATAGAAGCCCGGTGTTCAGGTCCGCCTCCAGGAACAATTGGCGGAGCATATTACCAACTTTCTGAGGACGCATCGACAAATTCAAGATCAACAAGTGCATATGCAACTTCTAAATGATCTTGTGAATCATGTGTTCATCCACGTAGAAAATCCTTGAACTATGATTTTCATGTTTTAGTTATGCACTATCAACAAATTTTATGTTTGGACTATGTTTGAATTATGTATTTTTAAGTGCGAACAATTTGTATTTGTGTGCGCTACTTAGGGCGTGTTTGGTTGCCCGCATCGAGCCCAACCAGGCCCGCGCGGGAAGGAAGAGGCCTGTTTGGTTGCCTGGTTTCACTATTGGGCCCGCACCACACGCTTCTCAAAGCAGCCCACAGCCTGGCTCGCTGGAAACGCTCGGATCGGCAGTTTCTCGTGAGCCAGGCTGAGTGTGGCGCGAGGTCGCACGGGCGCATGCGAGGCGAGGGCGAGGGGAGATGGCGGGAGATGGAAATCTGGTGCGCCTTCCCGGCGCCAAATCTAGCCTCACCCCCTTTCACTCGCTCTCCCACCATAGCCAGTACCCCCTTTCTTCCCTACTGCCTCACCACCGGCGGCGGCTACGATTTCAAATTTGCGCTAGAGGGGGAGGCGGCATCGTTTACGGCGGATCTGGTGCTCCCCTTGCTGTTGGCCACCGCGTGGTCGACCTTGTATGTGCCATGGCTCCCCCTAAGTCATCCTCGTCTCCGATGCCGATAAGCAGCACCCCTCCCCCCTTTGTTAGGTCGATGGTTAGGCCGTTAGGCTAGGTGTAGGATCGATTACCCACTGAACGAACCGTCGATGTGTACTAGGTTACGGACGCACGGATGAGGCTGATAATTCAGGCAGCAACACTGATTAGTGTGATTCAGGCATGGGTCCTGTTCATGCACCGGAGAGCTGTTCGTCGTGCTGGGAGACCTTTGATCCGCTATGTCCATTGTTTATCCGGGAACAGGAGGGGGTCCAAAATCTGAACTACATCTACAACTGCAATGACGTCGAGGCTCTGTGGATGCTTCCAATGAAAAGAGCACAATTTGCCAGGCTTGTCGAGACCTTCAGGAGCAGGGGGCTGCTACAAGATAACATCAACACCAGTGTGGAAGAGCAAGTGGCCATGTTTCTCCATGGTGTTGGCCATAACTAGAGGTTCAGGGTCATTCACAACACGTTCAGGAGATCAATGGAGATCATCTCTAGGTAAGCAGGTGCTTTTTGCTATTGGGGAGCTTAGAGGAGAGATGATCAGGAGACCATATGGCCAGACTCCACCCAAGATTCGCGGAAGCCCAAGATGGTATCCATACTTCAAGGTGAGCATTGACAATATACACTTCATGGCTTGATATGCTTGTATTGTTAAAATTGAGCACTAACACAGGCTTGTGATGCCATTTTCAAGATTACATTGGGGCAATAGATGGTACTCATGTCACTGCCAGAGTTCCTAGGTCATAGTCTGCAGCATACAGGGGGAGGAAGCACTACACAAGCCAGAATGTGCTTGCTGCTGTTGACTTTGATCTGAAGTTCACATATGTGTTGGTTGGCTGGCTGGGAGGGGTCAGCGCATGATGCTAACATTCTCAGTGACAGCATGAGTCGACCTGATGGGATCAACATCCCCGACGGGAAGTTCTACCTTGGAGATGCTGGCTATGCATGTCGGTCGGGTATTCTTCCACCCTTCAGGAAAACCAGGTACCATCTCAACGAGTTCTTTGGTAGGAACTATCCTAGGACTGCACATGAGCTGTATAATCTCAGACACTCCATCCTTAGAGTAACTGTTGAGAGGGCATTTGGAGCTCTGAAGAATAGGTTTAAGATCCTGGATCAGAAGCCATTCCACTCATACCTCACTCAGGTTAAGCTTGTTCTTGCTTGTTGCATTCTGCATAACTGAATCCTCCAGTGGGGCTTTGATGAACACGTGCCTGAGGAGGAAGAGGTCGAGCCTGACGATGTTGTTAGCTCCAGCCATGGTGTGGAGGCATTTGACAATGACGCTTGGAAGAACAAGAGGTTGGAGTGAGGAGAGGCAATGTGACTTAACAAAGGTCACTGCAGGATTTGAAGAAGAGGAGGAGGAAGAAGAAGAAGCAGCAGCAGCAGAAGAGGAAGAGGAAGAGGAAGAAGAAGATCTGGTAGCAGCAACACCGATGAACTATCCCCTATTTAGCCAGTGGCTCTTATTAATTTGAACTGTCATTTGATAGTAGTTACGATGAACTGTCATTTGTTTAACTAGCTGGCACAATATTCAGATTATGTGTGATAAGGTCACCACTAGTTAAAAGTGGTGACAACACCTTGTGCAGGTTGCAATCAAACACCATGTCATATTGCGCCTAATGCAACGCGGGCAGTCAAACGCCGGGTCAAAAATGGTCGTCTCATGCAACTAGGTATATGCACGCAACCAAACTATGTGCATCTGGTTTTTTTTGCCTACATCTCCTCAAACCGGCTAGCCAGGCTCGATTGACATGTAACCGAACACGCCCTTATTGTTTATGTGTGATGATGGATGTGCATGAGTTTGTATGAATTTAACATCTGAAAAGTAAAGGCTGTGGTAGCAAATGGAGTCCTTTGAGGGCCTGTCCTGGCGCGTCCACAGATATGTTGGGGTTTCGGATTTGGCAACTCTAGCTCTCACAAAAACACGACGAAGGCCCACATATTCAGAAGAGACGTCAGTCAGCAAGGCAACAACGGAATGGGTCGGCACTCCTGCACTATATGTAGTTTGGACGCGCGACACGATCGAACTGGACAACCACACACGACGAAACACACAACTGCCAATGTACTCAGAGTGTGATATATACTCCCTTCGTTCCTAAATATTTGTCTTTCTAAGATTTCAAATGAACTATTACATACGGATATACATAGACACATTTTAAAGGTGTAGATTCATTCATTTTGCTCCGTATGTAGTTACTTGTTGAAATCTCTAGAAAGACAAATATTTAGGAACGGAGGGAGTAGTATATAAACTAAGCAACGGCAGGCTCGGCGGGGAGAAGAATACGTGTGTAATCCGGCGTGCATGCAGGCCATCCAATCCAATTGAAATCTCTGCAGCAGCCTAGGCCATAATCCTCCACCGTGTATGTCCTCGACGTACGTTAAGAACACGCTGTATTCACCACAGGTTTCGATGAAACGTTGTCGTACTGAGGCTGTACGTACCCGCGTGGGTGGACGTGCTTCTACAACATCGATCTCACTCTTGTATTAAGGCGCCACATGCCTACGCGCGCGCACCCATCCTACCCGTCTTATATTTGTAAAAAGATGGATACTTACTAAAGTTAGGGATACATTGTGCGCATGTGTCACTAAAGTTAGGGATATATTGTGCGCATGTGTCTGTGTGTGCGCGCGCGCGCGTGCACGCGTGCTACGTCTCTATCTTATGTCTGCCGGCCTAAGAGTTAGTAAGACGTATGGACTTCGCCATGATGAGCAAGCTATATCCATCCGCCGCCCTGGAAACTCTCCAAAACCCCACCGTCTTGACCAACTGATGACTCTTTTCATCCTTCACACCAATGTGGTCACGTATGTACACCACCTTCTTATGAAAGCACAACTTCTAAGAGCATCTCCAGCTGTTCGGCCTCCCAGGGGCGAGCCGGCGCTAGTTTGGCCTTAGGATTGGGTTCGCTCCCAATCACACGCCCACGGTCACCGCGGGTTCGGCGAAATTCGTCTTGTTTTTTTTTTTTCAAACTCGGTGACTTTTACATGAACACGGCCATTTTCGTCTAAATTTGTACAAAAGCGTAAAACATGTGTGAACTAACTTAAAAACGAACTTAAAACGCCTAGCTAGTGCCGCCACCGTCGCCGCCGCCGCCTTCTACATGCCGAGAAGCCTGTAGAAGCGGGTGTAGTCGCCGTCGTCGTCGTCGCGCACCTCGCCCGCGGCGTCCCTGCTGCACCTCTCGCCCGGGTCGCCGACAGCGCATGACGGCCCGGCCTCGACCTCGTCGTCGCTGTCGATGACGATAACGCCGACCTCCTCGGCGCGGCTGCGGGCCTGGGTCTCCAGGTAAGCCCGACGCTGGCGGCGCACCTGCTCGCGGACGTAGTCCTCTCTCGCCTGTTTGAGGGCGGACTCGTCGTCGGGTGCCACCATGCCGATGTGCTCCGGCTTCATGAGGGGCGTGTCCGGCTCGGGCTTCGGCCGGACAAAGCGAAGGGAGCGCCTCGTTGGTGCCGTCGCAGGCGACGGCTCGTTGATGACGACGGCGCCGCTCCGCACGCGAGGCCCGAGCGGTGTCTCCTCCGGCTCGGGCTTGACGGGGCGGAGCGCCGGCGAGCCGAAACCCGACGAGGAGGACGACCCCGGATCCATTCGCCGCGGTATCCAGGAACTACCGCGGCGGCGAGAGAAGGAGAGGCGTGCCGGGTACTCCAGTCGCGGCACATTGCCGGTCTCGATGTGGTCGAGGACGGCGTCGAGTGTGCGACCGGGGACGCCCCACCACTCGCGTCGTCTTTCGGAGTTATGGCGGCCGCGGGGGACAACGCCGTTGACGGAGGCGATCTGCTCCTCGCGGCGCCGCTTCAATACATCGTCCACGATGAGCCATTGTCGGCGCGTACCTCGCTCGTTTCCGCTCCTCCTCCGCCGACGAAGCGGATGCGGCGATCTCCGCCCGCCGTCGGCGGCTCCTTCGGGACGGGCGGTAACGGACGCCGCCGGCGCTCAGCCTCCACGCCCCCGCACGCGCATGTCGGGCGGCGCCGGGTACTCGGCCTCGTACAGAAGGCGCGCCTCCGGCTCCTGGAGGTGTCGGCGGCCGAAGCCGTTCGCCGCTGCGTCATCGCCTGGGTATCTCTCGGCCATTTCGCTCGTCGGCGGTGGAAGGCAGTGGGGGGAGAGCTCCTCGGCGGGAAGAAGGCTTTCGCGGGAGGGAGAGGGGAAGTGTGTGGTGCTCACCGGCAGCGAGGGGCGCCTTTTATAGCCGAAGCGGGGGTGGTGGTGGGCGGCATGCGGGCGGACGCGTGGCGCATGCGAGCGGACGCGTGGCGCATGCAAGCGGACGCGCGTCGGCGGCGTCTTCACTGCGCCGCCCATGAGGCATCAATGAAGGCTGACCGGGCGGCAGCACGGCAGCCCGGCAGCCTTCGCATTGGTTCCCGCAGGAACCGAGGCGATGAGGTCGACGAAGCAGCCGTCTTGCTGACTTGGCGGGCCCGTGGCTGCTTCGCGCCAAAACGCTCACTCCGGCGCCCCCGAGCGCCACCCGGCGCGTCGGGTTCGGCCTGGGTCCGCCGGCGCTGATTTCGGCCCGAGCTGGCGAAAAAGGGCTCCATGGGGCGCGGCTGGGCCGTTTTTTCGGCGCCGGCGGAAAAAAACGCCTGGGAAGGCCGTTCTGGGGGCGCAGCTGGAGATGCTCTAAGTATTGTTGCTAACGACAAGGTGCAATAGCCAAAATTAAAAGATTTCCCTAAAATAGATGTAGACCCTGATAGTGATGATCTATATCTGGGTAGCAGTTTAGTTGTTAGTTTTAAAGTAGGCAAGCTGACTAGAAATATGGGGAAGTAATAGTCTGTCGCGTAAAGTATTTTACCAAAAATACCACTGTAGCCAAATATAGAAGACGAAGTGACGAACATATAAGTTTGTTGGTGCATTCTTGGTACCTAAAACGCAGAAAAGAACGAATAAGTTTGCAGTATCTCATGTGCAGGTGTGTGCAATCGTGCAAGTGTACCCGTAATTTGTGTCCGTCATTGCCAACATACATTTGTTCTGAGAGCATCTACAACAGGACATAGCAAATACTCCCTCCGTTCGGAAATACTTGTCATCAAAATGAATAAAAGACGATGTATCTAGACATATTTTAGTTCTAGATACACCCCTTTTTATCCATTTTGATGACAAGTATTTCCGGACGGAGGGAGTACGTTTGTGGACGCGCCCGGTCTGAGCCTTTATTTATCCGTTCGTGTAGCCATACTTCTCATTTTTCTTCTCATATTTCTTCTCATATGTCGGGTCACTTGCACATGATAGAAGAAGATGAAGAGAGAGAACTAAAAGAATGAATAAAGAAAGAGAAAAGGTGGTCCGGGGTGGGGCCACGTCCTACGTGGCGGAATGCCCAGGCCCTCATATCCTCTCCATATTTGAGATAGATATGAGGGTTCGCGGATAGCCCAGACGTATAGGGATGATATGAGGGGCCAGGTTGGGTCACGTTTTCCTTCTCTTTCCTGTCCGGTCACTGACCGGGCGCGTCCACGGGCGTATGAGGGATGGTTTGAGGAGTTCGGCTGTAGATGCTTTAAGAAGAGTATTTTGTGTCCCTCGATGTATTTTACATGAACAATATGTGTAGTAAACATGCATGTATGCATCAGTAGGACGTGCATAAAAAGGGAAACATAACGTTCTAAGAAAAAAAAAATAAGCGCACACACAATATGCATGATAATTAATAGGATGTATTACCTTCACCACGAAAGACAAGCTACATTCATCCGGCCCCCTGAAAATCCACAAAAACTCCGCCGTCTTGACCAGCTGGCGAATCTTTTCGTCCTTCACTCTAACATACGTAGCCACGTACGTAACCATCTTCTTCAAAAAGTGCACCCCCTTACTCTAATTGTTAACAACAAGGCACAATAGCCAAAATTAAAAGATTTCAGTAATATAGACGTAGACCCTTATATATAGCATGGAAATTGTTATCTTGGGCTGCTGGAACCTTTGGATTCAGAGGAATGAAAGAATTTTCAGAAACTTCACTCATTCCATTCAAGCCTGGAGGCATGATTTCAAAGTTGATAAGGGTCCTCTTACCCATAGGATTCGGAGCAAACATGCTGTTTGATTTCACGAGTGGCTTTCGGTAAACTTTTGGAACATTCATACAACTGTATTCGAAAAAAAAAAAAAGATTCCCACAACTGGTATTGGATAGTCATAGTCTGTTCATGGCTAGCCTTTTGTAGGTTTTTCTTCTTTTGCTCCTCCCTTTTGTACTATACTTTTATACGAGTTAATAGAAAACAAAATACCATAGAATAATTAATCTACTTTTCCGGGTTAAAAAATGAGAAAAA
Organism: Aegilops longissima; assembly: GCA_021605205.1. Lineage (NCBI taxonomy): Eukaryota > Viridiplantae > Streptophyta > Magnoliopsida > Poales > Poaceae > Aegilops > Aegilops longissima. The sequence continues at coordinate 649,710,000 of CM038676.1, forward strand.
GAAAGTTTGAATATACGGGAGAGAGACAGAAATCTGGCGGCACGTTTCACGCTTAGCTTATACTGTATATCTCTGCCGGCCTAAGAAATAACAAGGTGTGGCCTTCGCCACGATGGACATGGTATATCCGCCCATCGCCCTGAAAACCCTCTAACTAACGACTCTTCTCATCCCTCACATCAAAGTGGCAACTTACGTACACCATCCTCTTAAGAAAATGCACCTCCTTACTCTTGTTGTTAACGACAACACAATAGCCAAAATTAAAGATTTCACTGATACAGATGTAGACCTTGATAGTGATATATTTGGGTAATAGTCTAGCCATTAGTTTCAAAGCAGGTATGTTATCTAGAAAAAAGGGGAACTATATTAATAGTCTGTCACGTAAAGTGTTTTACCAAAAGTACCACTCTTAGGTAAATAGAAAAGGCGAAGAAACAAGTTAGTTGGCACGTTCTTCGTGCCTAAAACGTCCTCCCTCCGTCATATTATGGGATGGAGGGAGTAGAAAAAGAACAAATAAGTTTGTGCTTCTCATGTGCAAGTGTGCACATATTTTGTGTTCTGGTTTGTCAATATATATTTGTTCTAAGAATAGTATTTTTGTTACCATATTTTGTGTGAACAATATGTGCAGTAATCGTGCATGCATGCATCACTCGGGCGTGCATAAAAATGAAAACACAACATTCTAAGAAAAAAAAGATGACCTCAAACACAACATGCATGATACTAATTAACAAGAAGGGTGACCTTCACCACGATGGACAGGATATATTCATCGGCCGCCCTGAACCCTCCAAAACCCCACCGTTTTGACCAACTGATGACTCTTTTGGTTCTTCACACTAACGTGGCCGCGTACGTAACCATTCTTAAGAAAGTCTAATAGTTAACGACAAAGCACAATAGCCAAAATTAAAAGATTTCACTAATATAGACGTAGACCCTGATAGCGATGTCGTATATTTAGGTTGCAGTTTGGTGGTTAGTTTCAAAGCGGGTATGTTGTCTAGTAAAGTGGGGAACTATATATTAATTAATAAGTCTATCACGGAAAGTATTTTTTACCGAAAATACCACTGTTAGGAAAATATAGAAGGCGAACAAACAAGTTTGTTGGTGCATTCTTGGTACCTAAAACGCAGAGAAGAACAAAAAAGTTGGCAAGTGCGTCTGGTAGTGCAAGTGTGCAAATATTTTGTGTCCGTGTTTGTCAGTATGTAGTACGGGTAGAAACCACAGCCTGCCGGCCGAACACATAGATTAGTGCTAATCAAAACGAAATGATTTTTAACCGCTCGTTGCGCATCGTTTTCTCCTTAACTAATCACGCCGGCCTGCATGTAAAAGAATAAAATCACGCGGGCCTGCATAAAACCCCACGCGCACATCGTCACACTCCACAGTCCATGCGTCAATGGCCATCGGCGTGCTTTTCTCTCTTCTGCTCCGCCTCCTCGCCGTGCAAGCGGCTTCACACGGCAGCGTCGGCAACGGCAACGACGACGATGACAGCGCCCTGATGACGTCCTGCCTCGCGGCCGCCGGCGTGCGCAACGTCACCACACGCCGCTCGCCCGCGTACGCCGCCGCGCTCGCCTTCTCCGTCCAGAACCTCCGGTTCGCGGCCGCCTGTGCGCACCACGGCCCGGCCGCCGTGGTAGTCCCGGCGTCCCTGGCCGAGCTGCGCGCGGCCGTGCTGTGCGCCCGGGAGGCGGGGCTCGTGGTGCGCCTCCGCAGCGGCGGGCACAGCTACGAGGGCCTCTCCTACACCACGGACGGCGCCGGCGGCTTCGTCGTCATCGACCTCGTGGCGCTGGACCGCGTTCGGGTCGACGCCGGAACGCGCACGGCCTGGGTCCAGTCCGGCGCGACGCTCGGGCAGGTGTACCACGCGGTGGCCGCGTCCAGCAAGACTCTGGCGTTCTCTGCAGGATCATGCCCCACGGTCGGATCCGGAGGCCACATCGCCGGTGGCGGGTTTGGGCTGCTGTCCCGCAAGTACGGGCTCGCGGCGGACAACGTGATCGACGCCGTGCTGGTCGACGCCGACGGGCGCGTGCTGGACCGCGACGCCATGGGCGAGGAGGTCTTCTGGGCGATCCGCGGCGGCGGAGGCGGCACCTGGGGCGCCGTCTACGCGTGGCGCGTCAAGCTCAGCCCTGTCCCGGAGCGCGTCACCGTGTTCGTCGTCAACCGGCCCGGCACCGTGGAGTCGGTGGCACGGCTGGTGTCAACATGGCAGCACGTCGCGCCGTGGCTGCCCGACGAGTTCTACCTCTCGGCGTTCGTCGGAGCCGGCTTGCCGGAGTCTGACCGGACCGGCATCTCCGTCACCTTTAAAGGGTTCTACCTCGGGCGGAGCCACGAAGCGTTGGAGATACTCTCCACGCGGTTCCCTGAGATCGGGCTGTCGGACCTGGACCCGAGAGAGATGAGCTGGATCGACTCCGTGGTCTTCTTCTCGGGCCTGCCGGAAGGGAGCTCCACGTCCGACCTCACGGACCGCGTGCTCCACGACAAGAACTACTTCAAGGCCAAGTCGGACTTCGTGCGCCGGCCGACGCCCTTCGGCGAGCTGGAGGGAGCCATCAGTTTCCTTTCCAAGCAGCCCAAGGCGTACGTCATCCTGGACCCGTACGGCGGGGCCATGGACCGGATCGCCGCCGGCGACCTCCCGTTCCCGCACCGCAAGGGAAACATCCACGGGATCCAGCATCTCATTGCCTGGACCGCGGACGACGACGACCAGAGACAGGAGTACATGGACTGGCTACGCCGGTTCTACGACTTGATGGGAGCCTACGTGTCCAACGGCCCACGCACCGCCTACATAAACTACCTAGACCTTGATCTAGGCACCAACAACAATGGCTCTCCTACTCATCCTCATCCTATAATAAGAGACGGCGATGAAGATGGCGGCAGCCCTCTTAACTCGGAGGTCGAGGCGTCGAGGACGTGGGGCGAAAGGTACTTCCTGAGCAACTACGACCGTCTCGTCCGTGCCAAGACCACCATCGACCCGGAGAACGTGTTCCGCAATGCCCAGAGCATTCCGCCCCTCTTCGTGGGGGCTCTGCAGATGACCAGGCGTATTGCACATGACATCTAGCTAGCTAGCCCAAAGTTGCATCCCAACGCAGATACAATAGCTATAGAGCCAAACACATTTACAAGATCCATAATATTGAACATGTAACGCAATGCAATGGGTAGAGTATCCTCGCGATGACCGGCCAGATTCTACATGGTAGCCTATCCAAAGTTGCATCCAACCCAAAGGGAAGAAGACATGTCATAGTAAGGACATACACATACGACATATCGTCACATCTTTTTAGAGTATTATTTGTGTTGTATTTTTGCAATGTTGCTGTCGTGGTGCCGTCTACAAGGACGATTTGTTCTCTTTTTTTGTAGAGGAAGGCAATTATGATTGGTAGATCAGCTGAAAACGAGATAATTGTTTGGTACTTGGTGCTTTGCCGCTCTTGCCCATTGAACTGATAGGAATCACGTCCATCGATTGGAACTTGTTGAGTTTTGTTTCATGATGATAATTACTATGGTACTATATACACACAAGGATATTCTCTTCTTATTGCTTCTCTCTTTTCTTCCTACATGTTGATTGGGCTTTTGATGGATACCCCCTTCCCCCAAAGAGAAAAGGAGAAAGAGAGAGAGATGGTGGTACGTTTCTTTCTAGCTCAGCTTATCTCTGCTGGCCTGCAAACTAACAAGACGAATGGCCGTTGCCACGATGGACAAGTTATATCCATCTGCTGCCATGAAATCCCTCCAAAACTCCACCGTTTTGACCGACTGACGACTCTTCTCGTCCTTTTCACACCAACGTGGCAACGAAGATACATCATCTTCTTATGAAAGCGCATCACCTTAGTCGATCTTGTTGTTAACGACATGGCACAATAGCCAAAACTAAAAGATTTCATTAATATAGATGCAGACCCTGATAGCGAGATTATCGTATATCTGAGTAGCAGCTTAGTGGTTGATTTCAAATACAGTCTGTCACGTAAAGTATCTCGAGCTATGCAGGCCGGCGTGATTTGCCAAGGAGAAAACGATGCCTAACGAGCAATTGCAAAATCGTTTCATTTTGATTTGCACTAATCAATGAGGCCGGCAGGCAGTGTTCATCTTCCTTTTTTTCTTAGAACGTCTTGTTTCCGTTTTCGACCGAGAGTGATATTCGTTCATTCCCAATGTATTCTTTTTCTTTTCCTTTCTTTCACTGTTGGTTTTGTTCCCGTTTCCTTTGTTCTCAAAAGCACATGTTTTTTTTATGGGCTTTGCTTCGGTACACCCCCATTAAAAGTTTACACGTATCTGAAAATAACGTTTTAGGGTATTTTCTTACATTCACAATCAACTAATTCTAATCTCTATTCTCCCAATGCATCTAACAAAAGATCAGAACATTCTAATATTTTGATTGAAGGTGTATCTTCTAACATCCATCTTTTATCTGCATCGATATTTGTAAACTTTTCTAGGTTACGTGAACATTTTTTTTTTGTGATGTGAGCTTCCAAAGCATAAACATCCAGGTATATGAACCTATGTTTTTGTATAGTTTTCTTAGAAAAATATAAAGGTTTGTTTAGAAAAATATATATAAACATTTTTGTACACATAGATCGTCTTGGAGTTCCGAGTCCGGGGGTGTGCTCTTGTGCACCGAAGACGGTGAGATTGTGTTGATCGTTGCTCAATGGGTAGGGGCGCAGCGCAACCGGAACAAAGAGGAATCGTCCAGGATCACAAATGGGTCATTTGACATTTTTTCGGAACATAACCGACGACCATAATCGGCTCATGGACAACTAATTTGTGTCGGGCGTGCTTACCCTACCAACTTGTTCCGGCAGTGCTTTTGCATGTTCGAATGGTTGTTCTCTTAAATTGCCGAGGACATAAAGCCAATGAACGACTGCTCGTCTAGCAATTAAGAAATGTTGCCCGTCTGCAGTGCATTTCTCGTTTCTAGAAGGTGACCATGGTACTTTGGATGATTGCATATGGCACTCCTGCAGATATGACAAATAATTATCTCTAAATGGCCGAAGATATAATCATACAGTGCAGAAAAGTTTAACCAAAAACTACCACAATTCATGGAACCATGACGAAAAACTACCACTTTACGATTTTGTGCGAAAAACTACCGCTTTTTTCCTAAACCGCAGCAAAAAACTACCAAGTCTGAAAAAAAGCCCGATTTGGCTCTTTTAAGCGCGTTTCTGACAGAGTTGGCCCACACTTAATAAGCAGGCTAAAAAAGCAATCGGGTCCCTGTTTTTTTTCAAAAAGCAATCCAGTCCTTGTGAGGCCGCCGGCCAGGGGCACGACCAGGGGCGCGGCGGGGCCAGGCGCGCGGCCACGGGCGTGTCCATGGGCGCGGGGGGCGGCAGCGCGCCACGGGCGCGCGTCCATGGGCGGCGGGCGGGGCCAGCGCGCCGCCACGGAGGGCGGCCATGGCACGCCAGGGGCGCGGCGGCAGCACCCAGGGGGCTCCGCTAAAGGCGCAGCGACGCGGCGCGGCAGGGCGGCAAGGCGGACACGCAGCCATGGGCACGCCAAGGCGTGGCGGCGTGCACGCCCGGAAGAGCGGCTCGAGCGGGCGCACGGTGGCGTCGTGCGGGTTGCAGAAGACGTCCGGGTGCGCGACGCAGAGGCCCAGCGGGTGGTTGCCGACGACGGCGCAGGCGAGCACCACGCCCGCGTACACCTCCACGATGCCGCACCAGAGCACCACCCGCACCACCGAATCGGCCGGCCACGTGGAGCCGGCACTCGCGCTGAGCTCCACCGACGCCGCGTACCCGTCGGTTGCCCGCCGCCGCCCAAGGAAGGACTGGATTGCTTTAAAAAAAAAAACAGGAACCCGATTGCTTTTTTAACCCACTTATGTGTGGGCCAACTCTGTCAGAAACGCGCTTAAAAGAGCCAAATCGGGCTCTTTTCAGACTTGGTAGTTTTTTGCCGCAGTTTAGGAAAAAAGCGGTAGTTTTTCGCACAAAATCGTAAAGTGGTAGTTTTTCGTCACGGTTTCGTGAATTATGGTAGTTTTTGGTTAAATACTCTGTACATTGAGACTGGTTAAGGTTAATGGAGACCAGTATCTACGAGTACCCAAAGCAGACGTCACGGCAATGCTTTCGGCAATGAACAAAGAAAGAGTTTACCATTAGATGCTTGGGAGTGTTGACTGTATGCTGTTGAGGTGGAAGAATTGCCCAGCATCTTAGTACGGCCAATTCACTGGGGATTGCCATGACCAAACAATTACTTTGCAAGTGGTTACCTATGAGGATTTGTGAATTTGGCATTCGTAATTTGAGTTGTCTGGATTTCACAGTGACATCAGTATGTTGTAGAGATCTCATCTTTGGCTAATAGGTGGTACAGCTCCAGGATGCATCCACATGGTAAATGGCCCTCGGTATGACCAAGGCTACTATCTTTGTGAAGACAATTTCTAATCCCCAGACCATGAAACTGAAAGATTTTTGCAAAGGCACAAGAAGCAGCGCGCAAGGACATTGAGGGATCATCTGGATTATTGCATGCTAGGTTTGCAATTGTCCGGCATACTGCTCGTTTCTGAAACAAGGATGCCTCGAGCTAGCCCAAAGTTGCATCCGACCACCACACCGTATGATATTGTAGCTATAGAGCCAAACACTCTTACAAGATCCCTATATATTGAACATGTAACACAACGCGTAGAGTATCCTCGGGATGACCACATTCTACGTGGCAGCCTGTCCAAAGTTGCATCCAAACCAAAGGGAAGAAGACATGTCATAGGAAGGACATACACATATCGTTACATTTTTAGAGTATTATTTATGTTGTATTTTTGCAATGTAGCTGTCGTGGTGCCATCTAGAAGGACGATTTGTTCTCTTTTTTGTAGAGGAAGTCAATTATGATTGGTAGATCCACCGAGATAAGCTGAAAAAGAGATAATTGTTTGGTACTTGGCGCTTTCCCGCTCTTCCCCGTTGAAATGATAGGAATCAAGTCCATCGATTGGAACTAGTTGAGTTCTGTTCATGATGATAATTATCGATGGTATATCCACACAAGGATATTCTCTTCATATTGTTTCTCTCTTTTCTTCCTACATATTGATTGGGCTTTTGATGGATACTCCCCGCCCCTAGAGAGAGAGAGAGAGAGAGAGAGAGAGAGAGAGAGAGAGAGAGAGAGAGAGAGAGAGAGAGATGGTGGTACGTTTCTGGCTCAGCTTCTCTCTGCTGGCCTACAAAGTAACAAGACGCATGGCCTTTGTGGCGATGGACAAGCTATCCGCTGCCCTGAAACCCTCCAAAACTCCACCGATTGGCCGACTGACGACTCTTCCCGTCCTTTTTTTGAAAGAAACCCCATACTATATTGAAATTAAGCAGTGGTATAAAGCACCCCAAGAAAAAGGAAAATTACAATCAACACCCTGGGGAACCAATCCAGCAACCAGCAACGCGGGATGAGGACGCGCCGCCGTCGCCGTCGCGACTGCTCCCTCGCGGATCAGGTGATAACCTTGATCATGCACACGGACCGTTGACGATGGGAAGTCACCATCCTCGGCCCTATAAGACCAGCACGCCAGAGAAAAGCCAGGTCGGTAGAGCACCACCGCTTGCATCGGCATGAGGAACGACGAACATGTCAGGACACCTTTACCGACGAGAAACAGCAGAACCAGAGTCCACGAACTACTTACACTGTTACACACATGTACAGGAGTCATACCCACAAACCAACGCCGGAACGAGCGCCGCTGTGTTTTGATTTTCGGTTTGAGCTTTTTTTCGCCCTAGGCCGAGATGGCCGAATTTCGGTCATTTTCAAAAATTTCGGCTGAAATTTGATCAAATTTTGACTGCAATTTGACTTAAATTTGACCAAAATTCGCCAAATTTGAGCAATTTCGGCCTAAATATAATTTTCGCCCTAGGCCGAGATGGCCGAAATTCGGCCGAAATCCACTTTTTTCGGCCGAAAATCAAAACACAGGCGCCGCCAAGCGCGCTACCGCAACGACGAGGCAAGAGCACAAACGCCACAACAGGGACAACTCCAACGCTGCCCCAGCCCCAATTGGCAAGCCAGCCACCAGATCCGTGGTTGACCACTACGCAACGATCAACCGGAGACAAATCTGGGGCACTTTTTATTAGACGCCGCTGCCATCACCATAGAAACGGAAACAACGGATGACCACAAACCTAGGCCAAACCTATCTACACGAAATCGGCGCGGTAGAGTGGTTCCTCCCTCCTCCGGCTGCCGGAGCGGCCGGCGGAGGGTGGAGGAACCCCTCCTCACACTGATGAAGAGCAGTAGCAGACGGGTTCGCCTCTTGTTTTCTTGAAATATTAGGGTGGGCCTAAGGCCCATCTAATAGTTTCTGAAAATTTCTAAGGGCCTATGTGGGTTTAATTGGCACAAGGAGTGGGAAGTTTAGTCCCATCTCGGAAGTTGAAAAGGAGTTGGACCTCCTTATAAGGGTTTCTCTTTCACATTTTATTGGAGATTGAGAATAGAAGAGGCCCTCGCGCGTTCCTTATGAGCGTGTTCTGGGTATCCGGTGTCTCCACGGGAACGATTCTGACTTTAAGAAGAAGGGCAAGAAGATAGGACTCCAAGTTTGTCAACATGATTATGGGCAACAATGAGAATGGTGCATCTGGGTACGATAATTTATTTACTGTTTTTTCAATGTTTCAGCCCACCGAGTGGTGGTTGGTGGGTGGACACATGGTGAGTGCTTTTATTCATGGTGTTGGTACGGTCGATATGAAGTTATCTTCGGAAAGAATCGTGCAACTGAATAACGTGCAACATGTCCCCCCATCAAGAAGAACCTCGTTAGTGGCTCCCTTCTATGTAGAGAAGGTTTTAAGTTGGTCTTCAAGTCTAATAAATTAATTGTTACTAAATATGGACTATTTGTTGGAAAAGGTTATGAGAGCGGAGGGATGTTCCGCTTTTCCCTCGCAGATTTTTGTAATAAAGTCGTGAACCATATTCATTCGAGTGTTAATGAATCTAAAGTTTGGCATTCACGTCTTTGTCACATTAGTTTTGGTGTTATGACGTGGCTAGTTAAGTTGAATTTAATCCCGAGTTTCACTTTAGCCAAAGGTTCTAAGTGCCTTTCATGTGTTCAAGATAAGCAACCTCGCAAACCTCACAAGGCTGCGAAGGAGATACACTTGGCACCATTAGAACTCATACAATCTGATCTTTGTGAGATGAATGGTGTGTTGACTGAAAGTGGAAATAAATACTTCATGACATTGATAGATGATTTCACTAGATATTTCTATGTGTATCTGTTAAATACTAAACATGAGGCTCTACACTACTTTGAAATCTATAAGGCAGAAGTTGAGAATCAACTTGAAAAGAAAATTAAACGAGTCCGATCAGATCATGGTGGAGAGTACTTATCGAGTGAGTTTGATTCTTTTTGTGCGGAACACGGCATTATTCATTATAGGACGCCTCCCTATTCACCCTAGTCAAACGGGGTTGCTGAGCGGAAAAACCGTACTCTAACTGATTTGGTTAACGCCATGTTAGATACACTTGGTTTATCCAAGACATGGTGGGGGAAGGCTATATTGACGGCATGTCATGTCCTGCATAAAGTTCCAACAAAGGATACTGAGATCACTCTCTATGAGTATGGGCGAAGAGAAGGACAACACTCTCATACTTGCATACTTGGGGTTGTTTGGCAAAAATCAATGTGCCGATCCCCAAGAAGCGTAAGCTTGGACCAAAAACTGTGGACTGCGTTAATTTGGGCTACGCTAAGAATAACATTGGCTATAGATTTCTTGTAGTGAAATCCAAGGTACCTGACCAGAAGGTCTGTACAATTATGAAGTCTAAGGATGCTACATTCTTCGAGAATATTTTTCCTATGAGAGATATGCAAAGCATTTCTAGACAGGAATCTGAGGAGACTTCTGAGCCTGCCATTCCTATGGAATATATATTATGAACAAACATATGATGAAAATCCCGAGGAGGATGACGAGGAAACTCTTGGTAGGGGTAAGAGACGAAGGACTGCAAAGACCTTTGGTGATGATTTCTTCATGTACCTCATGGATGATACTCCCACTTCTATTTCAGAAGCGTATGCCTCTCCAGAAGCTGACTAGTGGAAGGATGCGGTCCGTAGCGAGATGAATTCCATCATGGCTAATGGGACATGGGAGATCACTGAACGTCCCTACGGTTGCAAACCATTGGGATGTAAGTGAGTGTTCAAAAAGAAGTTTAGGCCCGATGCGACGACTGAAAAGTACAAGGCTAGGCTTGTGGCCAAGGGCTGTGGCCAGAAAGAAGAGGAAGATTTCTTTTATACTTATTCACCTATGGCCAGACTGACCACCATTCGAGTATTACTCTCGTTGGCGGCCTCACATGGTCTTCTCGTCCACCAGATGGATGGTAAGACGGCTTTTTGAATGGAGAGCTAAACAAGGAAATCTACATGCAACAACTAGATGGCTTTGTGATAGATGGTCAGGAAGAAAAAGTGTGTAGGTTGCTGAAATCTTTATATGGCCTGAAACAAGCACCTAAGCAATGGCATGATAAGTTGAATACAACTCTGACATTTGTTGGCTTCGTTGTTAATGAAGCTGACAAATGTGTATACTATCGCCATGGTGGAGGCGAAGGAGTTATACTGTGCTTGTATATTGATGACATACTGATATTCGGAACCAACCTCAAAGTCATTGAGGAGGTCAAGTCGTTGCTATCTCAGAACTTTGAGATGACGGACCTTGGTGTGGTTGATGTTATCTTGAACATCAAGCTACTGAGAGATAATGAGGGTGGGATCACACTTCTGCAATCCCATTATGTTGAGAAGGTGTTGAGTCGTCCTGGATATTCGGACTGCAAACCATATGATCCCAGTGTGTTGATTCAAAAGTTCGAAGACATAACTAAGGATCAGTTGAGATACTCTTAAATTATAGGTTCACTCATGTACCTAGCGAGCGCGGCGAGGCCTGACATCACATTTGCTGTGAGCAAACTGAGCCGGTTTGTTTCCAAACCGAGTGATGTACATTGGCATGCTATCTGAAAGGTACTATGAACTATGGACTTCGTTATACCGGATACCCGTTGGTACTTGAAGGGTATAATGATGCGAATTGGATCTCTGATGCTGATGAGATGAATGCCACAATAGGGTATATGTTTACTCTTGGAGGTGGTGCTGTTTCCTGGAAGTCTTGCAAGCAAACAATCTTAACGACATCGACTATGGAAGCAGAATTAACAACATTAGACATATCTGGTGTCGAGGCAGGATGGCTTCGAGATCTCTTGCTGGACTTGCCATAAACCGGTTCCGGCTATTCTTATGAACTGTGACAATCAAACTTTCATCACCAAGGTGAAGAGTTCAAAGGACAACATGAAGTCCAACAAACACATAAGAATGAGATTAAAAGCTGTCAGAAAATTAAGAAACTCTGGAGTGATAGCGTTGTAGTATGTCCAAACGGCTAAGAATCTGGAAGATCCCTTTACAAAAGGGATATCACGTGTTGTGATAGATAATGCATATGTGATAAGCCAACCTATGTGATCGGAGATCCTATGAAGTAGGAACTGGGAAAACAAGCCAGTGGTGAACTAAGGAGAGTAACTATACTAACCCACTCCATGGGAGATGTAATACTCTCGATACTGTATGGTAGGATGACTATTGTCTTAATGTGTTCCACTTATGTAAGCAAGATGCTATCCTACAGAGCGACCTTTGGAGGAACACACCTATATGAACCCGACAGCTGGTCACAGTCTATGAGATTGGGGTGATCTCTAGTAAGTTCATAAATAGGTCAGGAGTGTGACTTATATGCTCCACCCGAGGGGTCAGCCTTGGGCAGCATAGTACTAGTAGAACATGTGGTGAAGGTTCTTGATGCCAAACTGACAATTCAAGGCATAGTCCATTGTTCAGTTGTGAAGGGATGTAAACACTTGCTCTAGGTGAAGTTCAACCTTAACATGTCTTTATTGAAACACTGATATATCAAAACAACAAGGTGAAGTTCAACCTTAACATGTCTTTATTGAAACACTGATATATCAAAACAACAATTGGAACAAATGACACAATGGGCCCTTGAGATCTGATGGGGGATTGTTGAAATGTTAGCGTGGGCCTAAGGCCCATCTAACAGTTTCTGAAAATCTCTATGGCTCCATGTGGGTTTAATTGGCATTAGGTGTAGTGGGAAGTTTAGTCCCATCCCAAAAGATGGAGAGGAGCTGGACCTCCTTATAAGGGTTTCTCTTCCCCATGCTATTGGAGCATGAAAATAGAAGAGGCCCTCGCGGACTCCTCCTCCGTCGCCCGTCTCGTCACGACGCGCCGCGGGTCGCGGGAATGAGCCGAGCCGAGCTCTGTCATGGACTTGGGACGTGGGTCGAGCCCACGTCTCTTCACGCGGCTGCGCCTATATAAGTGTGAGGTGTCTCCTAACCCTAGCCGACATGAACAGATCACATCTGCTCCACGCCCACCGCCCACCGTCGCTCCTTTGCTACTGCTGCCGCCGGTGACTCCATCCCGTCCGTCCCGTACATGGTCGACGGGAGAGCAGGTCTCCAAACCCCGCCTCTCCGGATCCTGTACGGGAGAGGGGCGAATAGGTTTTGGGAAGCGACTACACGACTGCTTGCCTCCGTTCATCTGCTTCCTCTACGTCCGCGTCGCCTTCATCATCATCATGCCTCAGTCCGACGCCGAGAAACCCGGGGCCGACAAAAAGGCCGCCGAAGACGCCGCTGCTGCCGCAACCGCCGCCGCGGGTTCTGCATGGCGTACTGGAGGGTATAACACGTTTATCCCGCCCCTGTTTATTTCCGTGTTAGCAGTACTAGCATTATGTGTAGATGTCTACTATTTGCATAGTACGTGCTTGTCTAGATCAGAATCAGTATGTCGTTAATTATGTCAATGCTATGCTAGTGATTTTTTTATGGGTTAAATTAGTTGAAAAATTGCCTACTTATTCAACATGTTTTGCCTCTACGGTGAAGAGGGGAAAACGGAACGAACTGTTACTCTTCCCGTCCTTCACACCAACGTAGCAATGTACGCATCATCTTTTCTTATGAAACCTCATCACCTTAGTCTTGTTGTTAACGACAAGGCACAATAGCCAAAACTAAAAGATTTCATTAATAGTATAGATGCAGACCCTGATAGCGATATTGTATAGTATCTGAGTAGCAGCTTAATGGTTAATTTCAAAGCTGGTATGTTGTCTAGAAAAATTAGGAACTATACAAACAGTCTGTCACGTAAAGTATCTCGAGCCATGCAAGCCGGCGTGATTTAGTAAGGAGAAAACGACGCGTAACGCGCAACTCGAAAATCATTTCATTTTGCACCAGGACTTGGACCTGGTAGGCTGGGATACCCCACGGGTTTTATTTTGATTAACGCGTGTTTGCGTTCAGCTTCCTTACTTCTTAGAACGTTGTGTTTCCTCCCTAAAAAAAGAACGTTGTGTTTCGAAAGTGCTATTGTGAGCTCGAGCTTACAGGCACCCTTTGCTACAGTACAAACGAAAAAAATATTTAAAAAGTTCAAAAAAATCTGAATTTTTTTGGTAACAAACATTGATATATTTTTCACATGCGTACAAATTTTCATGACAAAATGACATTCATGTAGGTCTCAGAAAAAAAAAAACAAAATCGATGCTCCAAAATGCTTCCAAAAACAGTTTTTTTGGAGCATGATTTTGTTTTTTTGCTGACACCTCCACAAATGTCATTTCATCACGAAAATTGGCACGCATGTAGAAAAAACATCAAAGTTTCTTGACAAAAAAGTTTAGATTTTTTTGAATTTTTTTACTATTTTTTCGGATTTTACTGTTCATCCCGGATCACTGGTGCCCGGGATCAATTCCTTCGCGTCCGTTGTGTTTCCGTTTTTGTCCATGCTCGAGTGATGCGTGCATGCACGTTTTGCTATACGCACTCTTCGTTTATGTAAATGAGTGATATTCATTGGTACTAGGGATACCATAATCCCTCTAACTATCCAGCCACATGTTTTATTTTGATTAACGTGTTTGCATGCAGCTTTCTTTCTTCTTAGAACGTTGTGTTTCCTCCCTAAAAAAAGAACGTTGTGTTTCCGATTTTGTCCATGCTCGAGTGATGCGTGCATGCACGTTTTGCTACCCGCACTCTTCGTTTATGCAAATGAGTGATATTCATTGGTACTAGGGCATGGACTTTGTTTTTGCGAAGAAACTTCCGATCTCATCATAGCAGTACAAAGAACACTAGAAGTAATAAAAATTACAGCCAAATCAATGAACCACCTAACGACGACTACAAGCACTGTAGCGGGCCTAAGTGACGCCGCCGTCATCGCCCCTTCATCACCGAAACCGGGCAAACTTGTTGTAGTAGACAGTCAGGAAGTCATCGTGCCAACTCCCTGCAGGACCAGCGCACTAAAGTAGCAACCATCACCACTGAAAAGAGTTATAGATCAGCACAATCAAATCTGTAAAGACCCAAACAAAGACAAACAAATACCTGATCTAAATGGATTCATCAAAGACCAGCACAGATTGAATCCCGTGAGATCCGACAGAGACACACCTCCACACGCCCTCCGATGATACTAGACACACCATTTGGACAGGGATAGAACGTGCGAGTCATTATTTCTACTGAGGGACATCGTCGCCGCCACATATTCCCAACCAAGACACGAAACCTAACAACAATGAGAGTTGGGTCCCTCCCGTCGGCCTGGGGGGGGGGAGGGGCGAGGTCCTCCGCACCTCATAGGCCATTACAGATGGGGCGGACTGGCGGCGGCGCCGAAGGGAAAAGGGGGATCGCCTGATGTCACTACTGCACAGACTTACACACGAGAACTATAATATTTTCTTTTGTGAGAACGGCGTAGTACGAAGTTTTTACCATGTGCTATACTTGTGTGCCCATATGACTGAGAGTGATATTCGTTCTTACATTTGAGATTTCAAAGCATAAACATCTAGATATATGAACATATGTTTTTGTACATTTTTCTTAGAAAAATATGCGTTCGTTTAGATAAACAAAAACATTATTGTGCATATAGATCATCTTGGAGTTCTAAGTCTGAGAATAAGCTCTTGGGCGCCAGAAACAATGAGATTGTGTTGATGGTTGCTTTATGGATAGGGTCGCAACAGGAACAAAGTGGAGGTGTGCAGCATCGCAAATGGGTCATTTGACACTTCACCAAAACATAACCGACGACCAGAATTGTAAGTATAAACTTACAACAATTTAATACTCAATCATTGGTTATCTTTAGCTCAATTCCCTAAAGCTACTTTAATATTTGTAGCCTATTTCAATTTGTCTAAAACATTATGCATGAGAATTATTTCGAAGATCATAAACATCCGTTCTAAATACTCCATCCGTCCGAAAATACTTGTCATCAAAATGAATAAAAAGATATGTATCTAGAACTAAAATACGTCTAGATACATCCCCTTTTATCCATTTTGATGACAAGTATTTCCGGACGGAGGGAGTATAATCAACATCAGCTTTGGTCAGAAGTGTACGAGAAAAAGAATGTAAACAATGTTAATTAATATTTTTCTAGAATAACAAATAACAATGTATCATATTGTTTAAATTTTTTACTGATCCATTCCACATCAGCTTTGGCTATACATGAGCGAGAACAACAAATAGTACTCACATTTTGTAGCCTCGTATTGTTCAAAATTTTTACTGACCCGTTGCAAATTTGATTTGGTTAGATACAAGAACAATAAAATTTGGTAATAAAATATTCGTCAACATGTTCTTGGAAGGATGGCGGACATTAGCCACACTTAATTGGAATAATGTGTCATGTATTTATACTAAACCTTTTTATTTATTTATAAATAAATCTGTTAGAAAATATGAACTAATTATCTTATTTGATACACCTGTATCATGCAACTTTAACAAACATAATTTTTCAATTGTGTATATATATAACCATATATTGCCTTATAATTTAAAGTTTATAGAATATACAATCATGACATTTATATTACAAATACATTAGTGCTAACAGACTATATTTTATTGAAATTCAAGTCATATTTTGAGATATCCGTTTAAATTCAAGTAAAGTAATAGTACAATATGATAAGATCACCTTGGTCCATGAGACAAGTTGTGACACTTAGTTATACCATAGTTTGTTTTTATATGGTTGTAGTTCTTTTGGTAATTTTAAGTATCTTTATAGAGGGTTCACAATACACGATTTTTAACAATTATCTTAATAAAAGTTTGTTGATTTGTATATACCTAACAAGAAACTCTAGAGTGTATGTGTTGTCAATAACATGATTTTCCTCGAAACTAGTGCCTATAGCATCCGCATAACTACTCATTTCTCTCTTCAAGTGGAATAAAGCTTTAATTTAATACTGCACCATGCAATATATGATTCTGGAAGAGTCTTACATGTTAATTCAATGATAAAATGATTAAATCAGTTGATTTTCTAGCTTACCTTGAGGTTAAAGTATAAGGAGAAAACGATGCCTAACGAGCAACTGGAAAATTGTTTCAATATGATTAGTATTAATCAATGTGGCAGGTGTGTTTGCGTTCATCTTCCTTTTTTCTTAGAACGTTGTGTTTTCGCTTTTGTCCACGCTCGAGTGATGCATGCATGCACGGCTTGCTACGCGCACTGTTCGTTTATATATCGACAAGTAGAACACCCGTACGTTGCTACAGATTATCCGTCATATTATCTCTATCATCCGGATCCAACACAAAATCCATCCCATGACACACCTTTCCTTTTTCTGTCGGAATCACCCGTTCCCGCTCGGTTTCCCGACGTAGCGGGACATTTCTCGTTGGGGCCACCTCCTTTGAAACCAGATGACGTGCACCTCATCTTCCCCATTCATTCTAATAGATGAGTTTTTCGTGTTTACAATATAATAGAGTGGGCTAAACTAACACATACTATTGGCATAAAATAACAAAGAACTATAAAGATCATTCTCAAAGGTCCATTCAACTTTGCAAATGCACATTGACGTTGGGGCGAGTGGCAACGTGAACGTATTCCTAGTCACCAATAAGCTCCACATCCCGCTCACATATGCTAGAAGGGATAATTATCGTTCTTCTCTTCCTCTTCCATCCCTACATAT
Organism: Aegilops longissima; assembly: GCA_021605205.1. Taxonomy (NCBI): domain Eukaryota; kingdom Viridiplantae; phylum Streptophyta; class Magnoliopsida; order Poales; family Poaceae; genus Aegilops; species Aegilops longissima. The sequence goes on from CM038676.1 coordinate 649,727,303, forward strand.
TCTAGTTCTAGCCTCTTAGCCAACCCGTTTCATTAGCGTCAACCAACACCACATCCACATTAGTTTGTTTGGCATTGATGCCTCATATTCTTCTTTCTCATTCCTTGCCAGGTTTAGTTCTCGTTCCTACTTGTTTTTTAGAATACTCTTTCTTTTTTTTCGTCTTATTTTTTGGAACTCTCTTACTTCTCCAACATCATGGACTACTTGGTGGCTTTAGTTCTTTTTTCTTATGATTCTTGTAACACTCTTATTTTCTACTATTGCATGAACCTCCTGTTCACTGTTGTGTCATATGTTGTCCTCACCCGCAAACGTTTTGGCAACCGTCAGCGTGTGGACATCCTGCAGAGCAAAGTCGTCATCCATCTTGGTAAACGCTAGGTCACCCATGACGCGAGCGCATGGTGGCCGTTGTTCATGTTGGCAAGCGGTGCTCGGCCATGTCGTTGATAGCCTGATCATCGTCCTTGCCCACGAGCACTTTCAAAATGATTTGACGTGATTAACTACTTGCTTAATTAATTAAGTACAGAAATAATTATGTTGGTATATCCACACAAGGATATCCCCTTCTTGCTGTTTCTCTCTTTTCTTCCTACGTATTGATTAGACTTCTGATAGATACCCCCTCCTAGAGAGAGTGGAGGGATGGAGGGACGGGGAGGGGGGGGGGGGAGAGGGAGAGAGAGAGAAAGAGAGACGGTGGGATGAGGCGATTCAGTGCCCAGGCTCAGCTGCACCGGCGATGAAGAGAAAATAAAAAAAATACTAAAACAAATTTAAAAAATCCGATTTTTTTGCATGGAAGATAATTTGATGCGTGGGGTACACTCCAAATTTCAAATCATTTGGACATCTGAGTAGCTCTCAGCAAAATAAAAAATTTAAGGTATGCAAGAAAGTTTACTATTCTTGTGTTGTTCTGACCTAATTTGTCTTTTTTGCTGAGAGCTACTCATATGTCTAAATAATCTAAAATTTGAAGCACACCTTACGAACCAAATTATCTTCCATGCAAAAAAAAACATATTTTTAAATTTTTTTTTAGTATTTTTTGTGAATTTTCTCTTCACCGGACATAGACGAGTGTGGCTCAGAAATGGATATTCGGAGATGGGTGGTACGTTTCTGCTTAGGTTATATCTGCTGGCCTGAGAATTAACAAGACGTATGGCCTTCGTCATTGATGGACAAGCTATATCCGTTGACTGCCCTGAAAACCCTCCAAAACTCCACCGTTTTGACTGACTGACGACTCATCTCGTCCTCCGTCACACCAACGTGGCAACGTATATACATCATCTTCTTATGAGAGCGCATCACCTTAGTTTTGTTGTTAACGACAAGGCACAATAGCCGAAACTAAAAGATGTAGACCCTGATAGTGATATTTGTATATCTTAGTAGCAGCTTAATGGTTAATTTCAAAGCAGGTATGTTGTCTAGAAAAATAGGGAACTATACAAATACAGTCTGTCACGTAAAGTATCTCCAGCTATGCAGGCCGGCGTGATTTGCTAAGGAGAAAACGGTGCCTAACGAGCAACTGGAAAATCGTTTCGTTCTGATTGGCACTAATCGATGTGGCCGGCAGGCTGTGGCATCTTCCTTTTTTCTTAGAACGTGGTGTTTCCGTTTTTGCCCATGCTCGAGTGATGCGTGCATGCACCGTTGCTACTCGTACTGTTCGTTTAAACACTGATAAACACGGACGCAAAATAGGTGCATACTTGCACCACCGCATGGACTTGCACACGAGAGACTGCAATTTTTTCTCTTGCAAGGATGGAGCAGTACGAAGTTTTTAACCTATAGTTTGGTATGTGTTCTTTTCCAAAGTATCATTTCTTTTTCTGGAAAAGATAATTCCTGAACGTCAGATTTTTAGCTTCGACTCCCGAACGTGTGCTCATTACCGTTGATCTAGCGCACAGATCTCCTTGATCCACTTTGACACATCATCACCTAGAGGCGTTTGGGCTAGAAGCTAATCGAGCGAACGAGTCAACACACTTCCTCTCTTTCCTCACCTATCGAAGCAAAGCGGTGGCGGTTTCTCCCTCACACTTTCTCTCTCCCGCACTCATGCCAGATTCCCCATTTACATCGATTCTCCGGCGAGCTGCTACAGCGACGTCATGCATCCCATGTTTGGGACAAGCAGGGGTGGCTCGAGGACGAACGCCGGTGGTCATCAGCTCGATTCGTCGCCGCATTAGGGATGTGGAGCTGCCGCCGCAAGTGCTTCTGCTGGTGGAGGAGGCCTCGAACGCCGGCGGCCACCACACTTGCGATGTGCCTCCCTTCCAACCAGGCGATATGTCGTTGTAGGTTTGGTGGTTTGATTTCGAGATGTTCTTGTGAGACATGTGCTATGTGGATGGCCTTAAGTTCTTTTTTTTTCTCTTTGTAAGCCAATTTATTTGGCACATCAATAACTAATAAGGCTGGTTGTAATGAGGAGTATCATAGGAACAGAGTGAGTTGATCCAACTAGTAGAAAATTAATGGAATGCACCTACATACATACCTTGTTAACTTGTTGCTTCTTCTTCTTTTTATTTATTGAAAAATAAATTATGGTCTTAGTCAATCGGCATATACTCTACACAGGGCCAGCCCTAGAATTATGAAGGCCCCAGTGCAAATGAGGTATTAGAGGGTAACATAAATACTTTAGCCGGTATATATTGCATATCATGAAATTATTTTAAATATATAAAAATCAAAAGTATAATTTATTAGCAAATAAAGTCTTACTACACCATTATATATGTGATTACATTAAATAATGACTATAAGATACATATACTTAACCATAAATGATTTACCGAATAAATACAATGTGAAGAAGTGCAAGGGGGAGGGCAAATGCCCCCATCCACGCATTATAGTTTTGAATATATGTTTCGTAAACCATATATAGTGGCCCTTAATTGAGACGGGCCCCAGGCCGCCGCACCTTTTGCCAACGAACAGGTCTTGCAAGCACTGAACAACCAACCACTGAGATCGTGAGCTCCATGGCTGACGGAGCCGCTCATCACCACGGCAGAGACGCTAAACATGGCAAGCTGGAGGAGCACCAGGAAGCACGCAGCTCTGGCCAAGGACGCCGTCAGAGCAAAGCTCCGTTTTGGCTAGCTTACTATTTCCTCCGTCTAGGTGTGTAAGTCATCTTACACAAACCAAATAATGACTACATGCATGCAAGTTGTTTCCTCGATTACCGTTAGTGGCCTTATATAGATGCAAAATGTATTTTTCATAGTGGACTTATATAAGAGAATGGAGAGAGAGTAATAAATTAAGAAGAGATCTGAAGGAAAGGGGGTTTATGTTATAGGGAGAGGACAGCGGCGAGGGGCACGCAAGGAGGACCCGGCCTCACTAGCAGCCTCTCAGCGGCCACCAGGAGGCGAACTTGGCCTCCGACGGCCAGACTCCCGTCACTCCCCCGTCATCTAACCAAAGGTGCTGTCTGATCAATTTTAATTTTCACGATGGATGATGCTAATTGATTTGATCATATGACAATTATTTCTCACGTCGCAACACACGGGTACAATTTCGGATACAGTTAAACAAATTACATATACCTATATGGGCGCGCATCGGTGGACTCTTTATTCCAGCCAGCAGCCGTGCACAGTTGCATGCAAATGATATCCCCATCCATGCAGCACGCAGATGCTTTATTACTACTCCCTTCATTTCTAAATATTTATCTTTCTAGACGTTTTAAATGGACCATCACATACGGATGAATGTAAACATATTGAAAATGTAGGTTTACTAATTTTGCTTTGTATATAGTCATTCGTTAAAATATCTAGAAAGACAAATATTTAAAAACGAAAGGAGTACTATCCATCTATAGATGTTCAAGTGCTTCCGTCTGCATGCATGCATGCACGCACGCACGATTCATTCACTGGATCTAGTATCAAGAAGCTAGCTTTAGCTATTAGTTGACGCACGCTCCCGAAAAAAAGAGGATGCGTAGCGCCGGAAGGAAAGAAGGTAGGTAGGAACCCAACGCCGGCGGCGGCTTCGATGCAGTTGGCATCCCGGACGAGCAGCTCGTAGTAGCGCCGGACATCTGTCCATCGAGAGAGAGCTACCTTGGTGACTACCTAGTTGATCGATGTGCTAGTTCCTGGTGAGACTGTTGAGGAATAATTAGGTAGAAGGGTGTGGGTAGGGGTGATATATACTTAGAGCAAGTATAATAGGGTGACATAAGCATACTATAAGAAATAGAATAATATATTTTTTCTTAGTTGAAGGAGAGAGAAAAAGAGAGAAAAGAGAAGCGGGCTCTTGGTTAGTAGCCAGCTGTAATACGAGACCCAAGACGCTTTATGAGGATGTAAGATGGACCAACTATTGATAAACTAGTACATATTTAAAACTTACTATTGTACACGCCGGCTAAGAGGTTGACTATAGATGACATGGCAACTTCTTATAGCCGACCGTTGGTTGTATTATTAACCATGCTCTTATATATTTCAGGAGTCGAGGCGGGAAGAGTGAACAATATGCACATGGAGCATATGGGTGATGGGGGTGGATCAACGTCAAAAGGGTGGGAAACACAAGCGAAACAATCATTACCCGGCCACTATGAGGGTAGAGTAGGGAGGAGGAAGAAACTTTTCTGTCCCCAGGAAATGGAGAAGAGCTCCT